>CM039675.1:159062603-159704346 GCA_022496015.1 Hordeum marinum | reverse complement strand
CAAAAGAATCAGATCTCTATAGATCTAGGCATGCATTTCACTTCCCACAAATACACCACTTGGTGTGGTTTAATTATTTGGGGTTTAGCACGTGCCCACAAAGGTTGGGGTCAAGGAAAGAAACTTCGCAATGTAAAGTTGTTCAAATTTGGCTCTGGACAGGCATGGTTTTGGAATATTTTGATGAAGCAAATCAATTGGGATTGAGATGAAACTTTGCAAGATCATCACATATGACAATTGTGACTTGCTGATATTTTCTTGGAATTTATTGAGAATATTTCTTATAGAAATATTTCAAAAGCTTGATTAAAGCGGAAAGGGTTTTGAGGGATTTTGCTCATTAGTTTCAACATGACCATGTGTTTCCCTAATTTTTCTCAATTATTTTGAAAGCACTTCAATATTTTTTCTCTATGAAAACCCATTTCTGGCCTCAACAGAAGCCTTTAAATAAAATAGGAAAATTATCTTTTAAAATAGTATTAGGTGGTTTTGGAAAGTCATACATATTGTAGGTTTCAAATAAAGCCTTTGGGGAAAAGTATCCACCCAATTTGAGGGCTTGTAGTACAAACCTCAATTCAGGGGTTTTAGTAAACCTAAATTGAGTAAATCCTTTTGGCCAAAATAATATTTGATAAAAATAGTTTTGGGTACTATTCACATGGCATGATCGTTGGGTAAGAAGTTTGGATCAAGGAAGATGAATATGGAGAGGAGTAGAACCTAAGAGTGCCATACACAATCATGCAAGCAAGCAAACAAGCAACAATTCAAACAAGCAAGCACTCAAAAAGTTTTAATTGGTTCCAAATTTTGTAAATCCAAGCATAGCAAAGTGATACAAACACATGGTGTGACAGAACTATCCCCTTACCAGAATCTCGTCCCCAAGATTCCTAGGCTAAGCGCTAAAAAGATAAGGGAACTCAGATCTAAGATAGTCTTCATGCTCCCTGGTCGCTTCAGCTTCAGTGTGGTTGCTCCATTAGACCTTGAAGTACTTGAAGGTGCCGCTTCGGGTGCAACGTTCCGCTTCATCCAAAATGCGAACTATCCTGTCACGATAAGTGAGATCTGGCTGAAAATCGATGGCTTGATCGTTGAAGTCCTTGTAGAGGCGGGGTGGTTGGGAACTTGAAGACACTTCAGGAGCTGTGACACATGGAACACATTGTGCACGTCTGATAGCTTGCAAGGTAGTTCTAGCTGCTAAGCCACTTCTCCTCGTTTGTTGGTCATGTTGAAGGGGCCAATGTATCGTGGTGCAAGCTTCCCCTTGACGTGGAAACACTTGGTCCCTTTAAGAGGTTTGACTCGGAGATAAACATGGTCTCGAACACAGAAGCTAATGTCTCGATTGTGGGAGTTAGCATAGCTCTTTTGTCTGGTCTTGGCGGTCTTGAGATGCTCTTGGGCAAGTTGACCTTGCTCTTCTGCTTCGTGGAGGATGTCTGGGCCAAAGACTAGTCCTTCTTTGGTTTCCGACCAATTTAGGGAGCATGGCACTTGCATACGTACAACACCTCAAATGGTGCCATTTGAAGACTCGACTGGTAGCTGTTGTTGCAGGAGAACTCGGCGAATGGAAAGCAATCTTCCCACTTGGCTTCGTACGCCAATACACAAGCACGAAGCACATCTTCTAGTATATGGTTTACTCATTCCGTCTGTCCACTGGTCTGGGGTGAAAGGCAGCACCAAAGGAAAGCTTGGTTCCCAAGGATTCTTGGAATCTAATTCTAAATCTTGAGGTGAACTCGAACCTCGGTCTGACACGATCTCCTTAGGAATTCCGCGGAGGCTCACGATCTGGTTGATGTAGAGGTTGGCTAGGTTGTTCCCACTGTAAGCCGTCTTGATGCGAATGAAGTGGGCTACCTTGGTCAGGTGATCGACAATGACCCAAATGGAATCATGTCCTTTGCTTGACCTTGGTAATCCGATGATGAAGTCCATCCCAATTTTGTCCCACTTCCATTCAGGCGCTTTGAGAGGTTGCAATAGTCTAGTGGGTCGCTGATGCTCTGGTTTGACTCTTTGGCATATGTCACACTTGGCAACAAAGGTGCCTATCTCCCATTTCATGCCATGCCACCAGAATCTTGTCTTGAGGTCTTTGTAAATCATGGTTCCTCCAGGATGCGTGTAATACGGAGTGTCATGGGCTTCTTGCAAGATCAAGTTCTTGAGCTCTTCCTTGTTGGGTATGTAGATGCGATTCCCGAACCATACAACTCCTTGTTCATCCACTGAGAATCCTGGGGCCTTGCCTGGCTTGATCTTCCTCTTGATGCCTTCAATGCTTTCGTGTCCTTTCTGGGCTTCCTTAATATCATCCATCAATGTAGGCTTTGCTTCGAGCTTGGCTGGGAATCCAGGTGCAACTAGTTCCAAGACGAAGCTTTCAAGCTCTTCATAGAGGGGCATGTAGCCTTTCCTTAATCATAACATTCAAGGAACAAGCCTTTCTTCTTGAGGCGTCTTCTGCCACGTTAGCCTTGCTGGGGTGGTATTGAACACTGAGGTCATAATCTTTGATCAACTCCAACCATCTTTGTTGCCTCATGTTCAATTCCCTTTGGGTGCAAATATACTTCAAACTCTAGTGGTCGGTGTATATCTCACATCACTTCCCCAGAAGGTAATGTCATCATGTCTTTAAGGCATGAACTACGACTACCAACTCAACAACATGAGTAGTGTAGTTCTCTTCATGAGGACGTAGCTGTCTAGATAGATATGCTATGACTCTGCCTTCTTGCATCAGAACACCTCCAAGCCCGGTTCTCGATGCATCGCAATATATCACAAACTCCTTGGGAATATCGGGGGTGGCCAAAACTGGGGTTGTGGTCAATCTCTTCTTAAGCTCTTGGAAGCTTTCTTCGCACTTTGGCGTCCATTGAAACTTCTTGTCCTTCTTCAAAAGCTGAGTCATTGGTCAGGCAATGCTCGAAAATCCTTTGACGAACTTGCAGTAATATCCCGCGAGTTCGAGGAAGCTCCTGACTTCCTTCACATTGGTTGGGGATTGCCATTCAGTCACCGCTTCAATCTTGGCAGGATCCACTGACAATCCTTCTGGAGTCAACACATAACCCGAGAATCCAACTTCATGCATCCATAATGTACGCTTGCTGAATTTGGCATAAAGCTGGTGCTCTCAAAGCTTGTCTAGGACCAGTCTCAAGTGTTGCTCATGCTCTTCTTCATACTTGGAGAAGACGAGTATGTCATCAATGAAGACGACAACAAACTTGTACAAGTATTCCACGAAGACTTTGTTCATGAGGTACATGAAGTAGGCTGGGGCATTGGTCAACCCAAATGTCATGGACATATATTCATACAGGCCATACCGGGTCACAACCGCCGTCTTCGGGATGTCTTGGGGCTTGATATTCAACTGGTAGTACCCTCACCTGAGGTCGATCTTGGAAAACACCTTGGCTCCATTCAGCTGATCGAACAGGTCTTCAATCATGGGGAGTGGGTACTTTTTATTTATCTTGACTTCATTGCGAGAATGGTAATCGACACAGAGTCGGATAGTTCCGTCCCTCTTTGACAAAAATAGATAGTTGATCCCCAAGGGGAGGCACTAGGGAGAATGAATCCTTTTCTTAGCTACTCTGCTAGTTGCTTTCTAAATTCAGCCAACTCTTCGGGTCCCATTCTATAGGTCTTCTTATAGATGGGCCCTGACCCAGGCATTAGCTCAATGATCAACTCAATGTCATGGTCAGGAGGCATTCCGGGCAACTCATTAGGAAATACATCGGTTATTCACATACCACTGGCACTTGATCCAACTCAATTCCCGACAAACAGTTAGCCTGTGGGGCTTTAGTGGAGGTAGAGTTGGGGATATACTTGACTTCCACTCCTTGGCTATTGGTCATGGTAACAATCCTCTTGGAACAGTCTAACAAGCCTTGGTGCTTGGTTAACCAGTCCATGCTTAGGATCACATCCAAGCCTTCTGACTTTAGGATGATAAGGTCTGCTAGGAAGTCCACCATGTTGACGTTAATCTCAACTCCTTTACAACCTATTCCGGACTTCATAACTAATCCCGGGGTTTGTATCAACATATGACTACCCAGGGATGTAGGTTTCATGCCACTCTCTAGTGCAAACTTTTGAGTGAAAAAAGAATGCAAAGCTCCACAATCAAATATTATTGTTGCTGGGGCTGAGTTTACGAGGAGCGTACCCAGTATGACGTCCGGGTCTTCCTGGCCTTCCTCAACGGTGACGTGATTCACACGAACCTTGCCATTGTTGGAATGGTTGTAGGGAGTTTGGTTCCCATGTGTCTCTCCACGTCCTTAACCTTGGTTCGGCGCATTGGGGCACAATGCATCTTGTTGGGACATAGCCTAGAGATGTGTCCTGGCTAACCACATCCAAAGCAAGTGACTTGTCCAGGGTTGTTGTTGTAGTTCCCGCAGCCATTGTTTTTATTGGGGTTTGTAAGCTGATCTGGGATTGGCATACTGGTGAGGCTGGTAGCTTGGACGAGGTGCAGGAGATCTAGCCTACTACGGTTGATAGGTTGGCTTGGCTGGGGCTGACTGCCAGGGGCGAGGCTTCTGGTTGATTGAACTACCCTTGCTGATCATCTTGCACTTGCAAGTGTCATCTATGGAACGGCGTTTGACTTCTAGCATGAGGGCCCTATTCACTAGATCGAAGATGGTCCTACAGTCGCAGACAATGAGCTGATGCTACAAGGTCTGCTAAAGTCCTTCCATGAAGCGTTCCATCTTAGCAGCCTCCGTGTTGACATCTTCAGGTGCACACATTCACAGTAGGTTGAGCTTCTGCATGTACTCCTTGACAGAGCCAATTCCTTGCTTCGGTGCTTGGAATTCTCTCTTCTTGATAGCCATGATCGGATATGGAATGTGGGCATTGCGGAATCCTTCATTGAAGTCAACCCAGGTTATCACTCGATCACCTTGCATGTCCTTGAATCCATCCCACCAAGCTCTGGCAGTACTCCCGAGGTAGTGAGAGGCATACAACACCCTCTCACGATCCTCATTGCAATTGACCAGTGCCAGGAGATCCTCTATGGTGTGGATCAAGTCGTTACCATCCAAGGGTTCATCAGTCTCGATGAAGGTTGGGGGCGAATTCCTCATGAACTCAGACAGAGTTGAGAGGCCATTGTCGTTCCTGCCTTGCTGCAGGTTGTTCACAAGAACATGAGCCATCTGCTGAACAACAGCAGTGTTGGCTTGGTGTTCCTCCCGGAGAACTTGGAGAAACTAAGCCATTTTCATGTTCTCTGGTGGAGGTGGTGGCAGGGAAAGTTGCCTTGTGGCTGCTCCTGGTGTCCTCTAGCCTGAGCTGCCCCACTAGCTCCCTAGTGCGTCTGTTGGGAGCAGCCAAGTCAAACAACTGGGATAGACAAGAGGAAAGGCAACAACATAAAAGCACACCTAAGGGGGTTGGCTGAGTGCAACTGTAGTAAAACAAAGGTCGAAAGACCAAGACATATATTGAGATAAGATAGACGATTGAGTCGCTTACATGCTCCCTAAGGCTATGGTGCGACTTGCATCAGAGCACAAACAACAAGCACACATGGTTTCATATGATGCATCTCACGAACTTGACTTTGCATGAGGGGTACATGACTGATCCTACCTCAAGTGGTAGAGAGCTCGGTCGCATAGTCCTACTCCTCCGTGTCTTCCTCCTGATCATCCTCCGGACGGGCATCATCTCCGGTCGAGGGAGTCGGAGAACGAGGAGGTACGTCCCAACAACGCTTCGTCGGTGGGTCGGTGAAGAGTGCACAGTACTCCTTCACACTCATGCGATGACAATGTGTGGGTGAATCTCTAGCTAGGGGTACTCCTCCTTGGTAAGCAATAGCTGGTCGTCCCTCAGGGGCTCCTTCCTTATTGATTTTCTTTGGGTTTGTCTTGTCTTGGCCGAGTAGCTCTTGGGTGTGGTGAAGTTCCTCTCGGGGCTTCACGGACTCCTTAATCAAGTTGTGAACTACAATATTGGAGGAGAGGCTGAATTAGGTCTGAAACCAGAGTGGTGTGCCATCCTCCTTGGATGGAATCAATGTCCAACTCTCGCCGAGATCATCCTTTCTAAAAGGTAAGTAGCGAGTAGCTGGCTTGTTAGCCATCTCTGGAATGATATCTCGAAGGTGTATGAGTGCCTTGCGTGCAGTTGTCTCGACTACGAGTGCCATGGTCTCCATCTGTGGTCATTCGAAGAACCAACTAGTCGGGGAGTCATTTTCCTTCACGACCACGTCCACGTGGTACTCCTTCGTGATGACATCGACCCAGTGCTCGTGGTAAAGGAAAACGGGTGGTTGGCAAAAGTGGCACTTCTCCAGGCTATCCTCAAGGAGTAGGGGAAAGCCGGATGTCAGGAAGGCTTTGGGTACGACGGCCATCTACAAAGGTTTGAAGGGAGGAGAGTCAGTAGAGTGTTGTGTGAATAATAGAAGAGGTAATAAGTTTAGAAACTCCTAAGTATAGGTGCTAGGTGTAGTTTTGAAATTGGTTTCATCCTAACTAATGTCCATGCTAGCTAAGGGCTTCCTACAGTCCGGATGGCCCTGATACCAGTCTCTGGGGACCTCGACTCATAAGTCGTGATCACCGAATGCATGTGTACAGTGATCCCAGAGATCAATGCTCACTGAACACACATAATCTCAATCAAAAGCATCTTACATCCACACTTAGCATATTACACAAATAAAGACCATGAGGGTCTAATCTTACATAGATAGGGCCGCAAGGGCCAAACACTTAAACATAACAAGCAACGCAATCTTGATCGGAAGCGTGAACCCATGCCATCCGCCATAAACATACACACACTCTAACAAGGAAGCTTCCTAGTTCGCATGTTCGTCACCAATGAACTCTTCGCCATATTCCTGCTCTTCCATGCCTGGACAATTAAATAACCAGTGGTAAGCCAATGAGTACTTTGAATGTACTCGGAAGTAACTTGAGTAAGCATGCATCAACTGTTGACAGATATTCATGTGTACAAGTCTCAGTTATCAACGTAAGCAGGGGTTGAACATCCCATGTTCATCATCATGCCAACTCATTGGACATAGCTCAAGTATCACATTTTTCACCATCACACACACACGCGCGCGCACACACCAAATTTAGTAAACTTTGGACTTAGCACAAGATCGGTCATCCAACTATCGGTGACCGTGGACATGGCTATTCGAATAGTTTTACAGTCTGCAGAGGTTGCACACTTTACCCACAAGACTCGGGGAATTTCCGTGTCATCCATGACTCGCTGTATCTCACATATCCGAGGTAAGCACCCGAACAATGCCTTTCCTCTCATGATACTAAACAAATAGTCCACCCGGTTGGTACAAAACCCTCATTATGTACATCATACGAGCCTCGCTCCAGATCGTACCATCCATGAAGGGACCAAAGGTATGCCCGGTGCCTATGAAGATAGTGCATGATCGTCCTTACCAGAATGAACCCGCATCGAGAGTGACGACGTCACTCCCGCCACTAGTGATGTGGGCTCTATGATAGTACCCAACAAGGAAGTCAACAACGCCCCTTCCCCTATATGGGTAGAGTGGTTGTACATGTAAGGTTGGAATAGCGGTCGCAACTTACACCAATCTGTTTTCAAAAACCACATACATGCACTTGCTCCGGTACACCACTCCTTTATCAAGTGGTTACCTAGTTCAACACCATATCCCTCGGGCATTAGTGGCACCCGACAGGATTTTTGAAAAGTCTTTGAAAACATTTTTGTTTCCTTCACCATGTAGATCCCATCCCATTTGCATAGCATCTACTAAATTTTGTATCTACTCCCACCTGCACAACCCTCATAAGGAGGTAGGGTCATGCATGATGCAAGTATCAACGACATAAGTAACGGAGGCATCCCACCGAAGTGGTCAGCACATGACATGATTAAGGTGCATGCATGCATTTTTTTCTTAACAACAAGGATTAAGGTGCTATATGACATGCATGCATTTTTTTCTTAACATGGTCAAAGGGCTCCTTGCCTGGCTCAACAAAGTATTCGGGGTCTTCGAAATCTTCGTGTCCAATCCCTTCGTTAACAAAACAGTCTATCGTCGCGCAATAAACGGGCAAAAATAAGCATCACACAAAAATAGAGCACAATCTTTACTTCTAAAATGTTACCCGAGTCTGATAAATAATACAAACTATTCTAAAAACATCTATCTATAGTTTTGTTGTGACAAACATTTAAAAAAATGTTTAAACAGGGGCGAAAATATTCAAAACTAGATTTTAATTAAAATCATTTCATAAAACATTCACACAAAAATGCACAAGTGGCACTATTAAATTCTACAGAATATCCTAATATTTATGGTGGAAAAATATTGGGCATTGGATTTTTGTTAAATCCTGCGGGATTTTTGGAAACCCTACTGAAAAGAAAAAGAAAAAGAATTACGCCTCGGTGCCTTGGGCCAAATTCTCAGCCGTACCGGGCCCAACCGGCCAGGCTGGCCCTGCTGAGATGCAGGCACGCGCGCGTGGCCAGGTTTGTACCTGACGCACGGGCCCAACATCAGCGACAGCTAGGGAGAGGGAGAGAGGTGCGGGGATGATAGGGTGATCCCACCTGTCATCTCCCACCTACAGACAAGGGGCGGCGATGCTCACGGAACACGGTGTGGGGCAAGGCAGAGGTAGGAGAGTGCAGGAATGGGCCCGGGGTCGAGTCGCCGATCTCTTGGAGGTGAAGGAGAGCACCGAAGAGCAAAGGGTCGCCAGCGATGAGCCACAGCGGAGGGATTCGGGAGGAGGTTGTCGGGACCGTCCTATGCTTTAAAATGGACGGGGAAGAGGGGGAAACTCATCAGTGGAGAGTTGCGGATCCATATCGAGAGAGAACGAAGGGTAAGGAGGCTCACCGTGGCTGGACGATGGCGGACCCGACACGGTGATCTTTGCTCGATCTAGAGCACTCGAACTCTAAAGTGAAGTGGATAGGGCATGGAAGCTCGATTGGGAGAGAGAGAGGATGTTCCAGAGAGGGAGAGGGGGTCAGGAAGGCCCTTTTTATAGGCGCACGGCTGTCCATCGATTGCCCATGCGCCGGCGAGGTCTAGCCTGAGGCCAGGGGTCATGGGAGGAGGCGTGGGCGTGCCTGGGAGTTGGTGGAGCACGTCCACGACCAGGGGGGAGAGAGAAGGGGCGGGGGTGCGCGCACATGTGAGCCCCGTGGTTGGTCGATCTAGGAGCATTGGGCGCGCGTGTGGGAGACTGCTGGAGGAGGAGGGAGGAGGGGGCCGACACGGTGGAGTGACGCGGATGTCGAGGCCGACCAACAGGTGAGAGGGGAGAGCCCGAGCCTATCAGGGGCATTGGAATGGGGACAATTACAATGCGGGAGCGCACTGTAGCGCGCTTTTGAGCGCCATTTACTGCATGCTAGGGCATTCCATTGCTTCCAGGGCATGTCCATGCTTGTCTTCTAGATTGTGGGGGTACTTGAGATGCCCCTTGCATCCTCTGGCGGTAGGGAGAAAACAAATGGAGTGGGGGAGAGGGTAGAGATGCTCTTGCCATTGTTTTCCAACGGGTAAAATGAGGGTTTTACCCCACCAATCAATGATCAGTGGTCTTGGGTTTTTTACTAGAGGTGAAACACATCAGTAAGGGACTGTGGTAAAATTTTGGAGGCAAGGAGAATGTAGAAGGGGGTCAAACAAGGTCTTTTACAAAACATGCAAAACTTTTTGATGATGGTTTGGCTAAGCAAATGTAGTTTTCTTGCCAAGGAATTTACGAGGGGCAAATGGTTATTAGATGTAGGGTTGATCACCAAGTTTGAGCTTGATTGAAGAAATTTCACAATGTAACTTTGTGAAACCCTAGAAATCAACATAATCATATTTCTGTAGATCTAGGCATGCATTTCACTTCCCACAAATCCACCACTTGGTGTGGTATCATTATTTGGGGTTGAGCACATGCCCACAAAGTTTGGGGTCAAGGGAAGAAACTTCACAATGTAAAGTTGTTCAAATTTGGCTCTAGACAGGAATGGTTTTGGAATATTTTGATGAAGTAAATCAATTGGGATTGAGATGAAACTTTGCAAGATCATCACATATGACAATTGTAACTTCCTGGAGTTTTCTTTGAATTTATTAAGAATATTTCTTATAGAAAAATTTCAAAATCTTGATTTATGCAAACAGGGGTTTGAGGGTTTTTGCCAAGGATTTTGAACATGACCATGTGTTGAAACTCATATATATGGAAAATATATGTCCACTAAGTTTCCCTAAATTTTCTCAATTGTTTTGAAAGCATTTCAATATTTTTTTCTCTATGAAAACCATTTCTAGCCTCAAGAAAAGCCTTTAAATAAAATAGGAAAATAATCTTTACAAATAATATAAGGTGGTTTTGGAAAGTATATAGTAGGTTTCAAATAAAGCCTTTGGGGAAAAATTATCCACCCAGTTGGAGGGCTTGTAGTACAAACCTCAATTCATGGGTTTTAGTAAACCTAAATTGAGTAAATCCTTTTTGGCCATAATAATATTTGATAAAAATAGTTTTGGGTACTATTCACATGGCATGATCATTGGGCAAGAAGCTTGGATCAAGGAAGATGAATATGGAGAGGGGTAGAACCTAAGCGTGCCATACACAATCATCCAAGCAAGCAAACAAGCAACAATTCAAAAAAGCATGCACTCAAAAGTTTTAATTGGTTCCAAATTTTGTAAATCCAAGCATAGCAAAGTGATACAAACACAGGGTGTGGAAGATTCCAACGCCAAAAAGAAACCATAAATAGAGAAACCATCAAACTCTCCGCTATGCCACATCAACCCTCAATACCGAAGAAAAACTCATCTGGATATAAAATAGAGAAGAAAAAACAAACACACATCCAATACCGGAGGGGATCTCGCCCCTCCGGAAGCCATGGAGGCTAAGGACCAATGAGGAGAACCTATCCCCATCTAGGGAGAGGCCATGGAGGAGGAATTTGCTGGAGATATGCCCTAGAGGCAATCATGTATGATGATATTTCCTATGTGTTTATGAATAAAGATAGTGCTCGAACATTATCATTGATGTGTACTAACAAGTATGTGACTTTTTTGTGAGCCTATGCATTGTATGATGACTGTCCTAAATGGTCCCTAGTCGAAAGGGCTGTGTGGACACACAACCAGTTAGACTAGAATATGACATAGTTGTTGGTCCGGTCTCATTGACCATGTAGCATTGGATGCTAGCCAGATAATATGGACTCAGAAAGGTCTGGTCAGATTCAATGTAGTCGGATCCGCATCGAGATAAGGTCTGAGTTGGATAGACCCAAATATGAGACGCAGCAGTAGGTCATCTGTGAGTCTCTAGTACAACATATGTTCTATGTCCTAAGACCTGAGATGGCGCATGTACTCGGGATGGTGACAGATTTTCTTTGGGCCGACAAAACGCTACTCCGTGAATGGGTAGTTACAAAGATAGGTTTCGGGCTTGTCTAGACCCATGCTACGAGACATGGTCGAGCAAGATGGGATTTGCCCCTCCAACCAGGAGAGATATACTCTGGGCCCTTCGGGTGATCCGACATGGATAAGCATGGCCATGCGATGAGGATTATGAGACAATCCGAATGTTGGTCGGATTCACTGGAACGAGAAAGAGCTCGTGTTGCAACAAGGATGACCATATCGCCTTGTGCATGACAACAAATATCATTTGGCAAAGGGAACATAAGTGTGAAGTATAGGTTCGCCTAACCAGCTTCATCGAACACTTGGAATCGTCACGTCTTGCTAGAGGCCGCTACCGACCGGTCGAGTTGGACGTCATCTGACTCGCGACCAAGTGGACGAGAACCTAAAGGGTCGTGCACGTAAGGGAAGGAACACGTGGGCTTTAGGATCCGTGCGAGGCCCAAGAGTTGAGCCCGCGCCGAGAACCTATATATAGTGGAGGTGCATGTGGGGACCCCGACTCATAAGTCGTGATCACTGAATGCACGTGTGTAATGATCCCAGAGACCAATGCTCACTGAACACACAAAAGCTGAATAACAAGAGTCCTACATCCACATTTAACGTCCTACACAAATAAATACCATGAAGGTCTAGTCTTACATAGATAGGGCCAGAAGGGCCAAATACTTAAAATCAACAAACAGGGGAAATCTTCATCAAAAGCGTGAACCCATTGCCATCTGCCATAAACCTACAGGCATTCTGACTCGGAGGCGTCTTAGTTCGCATGTTCGTCTCCAATGAACACTTCAACGTACTCCTGTTCTTCCATGCCTGGCCAATTAAATAACCAGTGGCAATCCAATGAGTACTTTGAATGTACTCGCAAGCAACCCAAGTTGTGGAACAACTAATAATGATGCATGGTATAGCACTAAGTAGGTGTTTTGCAGAAAGCTAGTTTTAAATGTAATGTCATGATCAAGTAACTATTTGTAAGCATGCATCAATAGTTGGAGGATATCCATACGAGCAAGTTACAAATATCATCATAAGCATGGGCTGAACACCTCATGTTCAATCATCAAATCAAGTCTTCAGAATTGTCTCAAGTGTCTTCTCTATGATATCCACACACCCACACACACCAAGTTTGCGAAAACATCCGGACATAGTTTAAGAAGGACCTCCAACTGTCCATGACCGCGGACACGGCTATTTGAATAGTTTTACACTCTATAGAAGTTGCACACTTTACCCACAAGACTCAGGGAACTTCCATGTCATCCACGACTCGCGGTATATAACATACCCGAGGAAAGTACCCGAACAATGCCTTTCCCTTGGTGATACTAAACAAAGAGTCCACTCGATTGGTACCCAGCCCGCATGATGTACATCACTCGTAGCATCCATGTAGGGACGAGCGGTGTGCCTGGTGCGTGTGAAGACAGCGCATGATCGTCCATACTGGCATGACCCCATATCGAGACTGACCATGCCACTCCCGCCACTATTAATGCGGGCTCCTTGCTAGTACCCACCAAAGTAATCAACAAAGCCCTGTCCTATAAGGGGTATCGTGGTTGCGCATGTAACGTTGGGACGATTAGCAGACCTTAAATCTAATCCATTTTCGAAAAGACACACACTCACTTTCTTCGGTACACCACTTCTTCCTCAAGTGGTTACCCATCTTATCATCATCTCCCTCGGGCATTAATGGTACCCGACAGGGTTTTCGAAAAGTCTTTGAAATCATCTCTTTATTTCCATCACCATGCATAATCCCATCCCATTGGCGTAGGAACTATGAGAATCCTATCTACACCCACCCGCATAACCCTCATAAGGTGGTAGGTCATGCACGATGCAAGTGTCAACGGTAAAAGTATCGGAAGCAACCATCGAAGTGGTCACTACTCCACATGCTCAATATGACCAAAGTAAAGTGCTATATGACATGCAATAGAAACGGTTTCTTAACATGGTCAATGGGCTTCTTGCCTGGCTCAACAAAGTCTTCGGGGTCTTCAAAGTCTTCAGGTCCAACTCCTTCGTTAATAGCACAATCTATTGTCACGATAAAAAGCGATAAAAAATAAGCATCACACAAAAACAGAGGACACAAAGCTATAATTAACATGATACCCTACTCTGACAAATACTAAAAACTATACTAAAAATATTTTCTAAGGTTTTGCTATGAAAAACAGTTTTGAAAACTATTTAACAGTGGAAAAAAGGTGCCAAAAACAGGCTTTCAAATAAATCAGTGCATAAAAAGTTTCAGCATTTTTCACAAATGGCACTATTAAATTCTATAGAATATACTAGGATTTTAGGTGGAAAAATAATTGGTTTTGGATTTTTATTTAATATTGTGGGATTTTTAGAAAAACCCTATAGAAAATAAAAAAAGAAAAGAGAGGAGAAGGCCTCTGTGCCTGGGATAGAGGCGGCCAGCAGCTGGGCCGGCCTAGCTAGCCAGCCAGCCACCCACGCGCGCAACCACGAGGGGAGAGAGAGCATGGGAGAGGGAGATGAGAGTACAACAGGTGGAACCCCCTGTCGGATCCTTTTCCCACCTTGGGGTAGAGAGGGGAGGCTCTCACCGACGGTGATTCGGAGCACGGCGATGGCTGGCGAAGGCAGGAACGGGCTCGAGGCTGAGTCGCCATTCTGGAGGAGGTTGAAGGGGCGTCGGAGGTGGTCGGAGTCACCGACGGTGAGAAGGCCATGACGAAGGAGCTTTGGGCGGAGGTTGTTGGGGTCGTACCATGCTGCAAAGAGGACGGGGACGAGGGGGAATCGTGTCAGAGCGATGAGGGAGGAACAGCCAAAGAGAAAGGAGGGCCGGAGGGGCTTGCTACCTGGAGATCGACGGTGGTGACGGCTCGTCGATGCTCCGGTCGATCCCGAGTGCTCGAGCCCCAAATTGAAGGGGACGGGTAATAGGATATCTATTGGGAGAGAGAGGGGGACTAGAGGGGAGAGAAAGCTCGGGGAGAGGCCCTTTATAGGTGGACGCGAGTCCACCGAGGGCTTGTGCACCGGCGAGGTCGTGGCGCTTGTTGGAGGGCTTGGGGGAGGCAGAGAGCGTGCCTGGGATGATTGTGGAGTTGGTCTAGGATAGGGGAGAGAGGAGAGAGGCGGGGGAGCGCGCGTGCGAGCCCCGTGGTTGGCCGAGCTGGGCAGCGCTAGGCACACGTGCGGGAGGTCGTTATAGAGAGAAGGAGGAGGGTCCCGACAAAGTGGAGTCTTGGTGACGTTCCGACGATCTCAGGGACATGAGGGGGAGATCCAAGGTGGTCGGGGGCGTCCATTCTGCGGCTGCTACAGTGCGGGAGCGTACTGTAGCGCTCTCCAGAGCATGCATGTGGCCGGCCTTGCCATTGCCCGTGCGCTCCGGGTTGCCCCAGCTTGTCCAGTAGTTCCTAGAGGGTCTAGAGATTCTATAGGAGCTAGGGAAGGCTAGCAAGAAAATAAAAGAGTGGGGGAGAGGGTAGAAATGTTCCTGCCTTGGTGAAACAGAGGGGTAAATGTGGGTTTTGCCCTACTTACCCAAAGAGCCTTGGCCAGAGATATGTACTAGAGGTGAAAAGCAATACTAGATAGCTGTGGTAAAAATTTGGGGGCAAGAGGAATAGTAAAAATGGTGAAAATAATAACTTTACCATTTAACCAGAAGGTGTTTGATGGATGTTTGGGCAAGATAAATTTACCCACTTGCTGTGATATTTAATAGGATAAAATGGTGGGTAAAAATGAGATGGATCACCAGATTTGAGCTCAAATGAGCTAAGTTGACAATAGAAACTTTGTGAACCCTAAAAACTAATAGAATTAGGTTTATGTAGACACAGTTATGCTAAGCTAATCCCCTTGATGCACCACTTAGTGTAGAATCATGATTTGGTGATTAGAACATGTACACAAAGCTTGGGTTCATGGGAAGAAACTTCACAATGTAAACTTGCTCAAATTTGAATCTGGACAGGGAGGGTTTTGGGACGGTTTGATGAACCAAATTAACTTGGATTGAGATGATACTTTGCAAGATCACCAAGTATGACAATTGCGACTTGCTGGAATTTTACTATAATTCATTCAGAATATTTCTTATAGAAATATTCCAAAAGTTTGACTTGGACAGAAAGGGTTTTGAGGGGTTTTTCCCATTATTTTGAACATGACCATGTGTTGAAACTCATATATATGGAAAATATGTGTCCACTGAGTTTCCCTGAATTTTCTCAAATATTTTGAAAACATTTAAATAATTTTTCCTTATGAAAAACCATTTCTATTCTTAAGAAAAAGCCTTTAAAAAACTATTAAAATAATCTTAAAAAATATTATTTGGTGGTTTTAGGAAGTCTTATATATAGTAGGTTTGAAGTAAAGCCTTTGAGGGAAAAGGATCCGCCCAATTTGAGGACATGAAGTGCAAACCTCGACTAATTTTTTTTTTGAAAACCTAATTTGAATAAATCCTTTTTTGGTCAAAATAGAATTTGATAAAAATAGTTTTGGGCACTACTCTCATGGCATGATCATTGGGCAAGAAGTTTGGGTCAAGGAAGGGGAACATGGAGAGGGATAGAATCTAAGAGTGCCATACACAACAATCAACAAGCTAGCAAGCAACAAGCACTGAAAAAGTTTTAATTGGCTCCAAATTATATAAACCCAAGCATAACAAGGTGATACAAACATAGGCTGTGACAATGTGGCACACCCATCCGATTTATCGCACCGGCACCGTCATTAGGGCTTTGCATGAGTTGCAACTAGCCACCTCCACTCGCCGCCGCTGACCGTGTCATTGGACCTAGCAGTCCTCCGCACGGGTGTTCGTCCTGCACACGCGGATACCGTTAGAGGCAGTGCACTTGCGTCGCTCCGGAGAAACTGTACGTGGGATCCGACGACCGGCTGTTCAAGGGAGATCGGAACGGCTCTTCGAGGGAGATCGGAATAGGAGGAGACGGACCACACGAACGAGCTTCCCCAACTCTACTTCCGCTGCATGGCACTGCGCGTCTAGTGGTAACAATCTGTGACCTATCTCCATAGCATGTTCTTGGTTGTTCTGCGCATAGGAAATTTTAATTCGCACGCGATGCACCTACAGTAGAACCCAACAAAAGTCTAAGGGGGAGACTCTCTCCCCTCTCCCCCGGTAGCGCCAAAGGGTCGCTAGAAGAACCATCACCGTGGTTATCGTCATCATCTATATCACCATATTCATCACATTCCTCATCTATTTTTAGCGGTCCACTCTCCTACATTCCACTATAATCCTCTACTTGAGCATGGTGCTGTATGCCACATATTACTATTAAATGATGTGTTGCCATCCTATGATGTTTGATTAGATTTCTTTTGTCCTTTGGGTTGATTAATGATCTTGATTGGTTTGAGTTGTATGTTTTATATTTGTGTTGTACGATGGTGCCTTACATGTCGCGCAAACTTGGAGGATTCCCACTGTAGGGTGTTGCAATATGTTCTTGACTCACTTATAGTGTACGACTAGAGACATGAAGCTTACACCCCAGTAAGGGGGTTGTTGCATATGGGAGTAAAGGGGACATGAAGTATTAATGCTATATTTGGGTTCACCTTAATGATCTATAGTACTTAAGCATGCTTTCTAGAGGTCCAATCATAAGTTCATATGACACAAGTATGGAAAGTTTGTTAGCTCATTCCTCTCCCTCATATAAAATTGCAATAATGATTACCGATCTTGTTATCAATTGCCCAGGAAAATTCCGCACAACATACCATCATGATTCCACACTCACTATTTTTAATATATTGCAATATATTCTAACCTTTTTTGGTTAGTAACTATTTTTCATATTTGAGTTCTCAAATATCTTGCAAATAAATCATGTTTATACCCACAACACGGTTTTAGATAGAAGCAAACGCTTTTGTGTACGTAGATTCGTATCAGTGGCGGATAGGACATGAGAGAATATTGATCTTACCATTAGGTCCTTGTGGGTTTGACACTCCATTTTTACCACTTCCATCTTTGGAAAGTGCTACGACGATTCCTTGCACTTGGGGATTATCAAGCAACTCCAAAGGCTACATGACGAGATTGTTGTCATACTAAATGAGCTTGATTTACTTCTCTCCCACATTATTTGACGTCATGGTGCATCTTTTTTTCCACATTGTGGACAGCAACATCGACCTTGGTCCGTGATTCCTTCACAACATGGTGCCATTGGAGAGAATGATTGGGGTCAGCATAGGATTCGTTCATAACATGCCCCGTCCGGATGGAAGCATCATGCAGGGCTTTCTGAGCTACGAGTGCATCTCCTTCTATGAGAATTATCTAGGAGCCAAAAACATTGTTGTTGGTTTGCCCATCAGCAAGCACCTTGGGAGGCTCGAGGGAGAAGGTTACACGATAGACCAGAGGGAATTGCATGTGGACCACTAGGGTCAACACAACAACTTTGACATAGAAAACTTAGTAGTGCTCCAACAACTAGACGTGATAGATCATTTCATGACACTACACAAAGAAACCATCACAAAGAAGTACCGTGACTACGGGCGACACAAGACGGACGTTGAAGTTTCTAGAGAGTACAACTCCACTTTGTTGCGTTGGTTCAAGGAGCTTGGTCTGGCTAATCCCTTGGAAGAGGGCAGTGCGGACGAATTGCACATACATGCATTAGCACATGGCCACGCAACCAACCTCACGACCTATCATGGTTACGATATCAATGGATACAGTTCTACATAGAGGCCAGAGACATAGGCAGTGATTACGAGAACATAGGTGTGACGACGGAATGCATGACCGATGATAACGACGCAACTAAAAGATTCTACGGAAGGGTCGACGACATCTGGGAGCTTGACTATGCTTGACTACATAGTGAAACGATGTTCTGTGTTAGATGAGCTAAGTCTGTCGGAAGAAAAAACCGACATTTCACTACTATGTTTATACCCAATACGAAGAGCACGACTACCGTGAACTTGCTCACCAAATCTAAGCCATGTGTACACACTAAGCACGTGGCACATTGCTTCTTCATAACCAACCAGAGGAATCCTAGACATGTTGTCACGAGGTGAGGCAAAAGGAGCATCGTCGGAATGGATGATTCGCCAACGAGGAAAATTACGCCCAATACAATGACCAGATGAGGGAAGGTGACGATGACAATGAAGCATATGTCAAAAGAGGAAGCAAGACTACATTACGTATGAAAAATCGCACTCCATGGAAATAGAAAAGTCACAACGAGGGGCTCAATTGTTCGATGGTGAACAACAAAGGAAAGAACCTCACTCTTAAACATGCTTGACACTGAGAAAATATCATATATATATGTATCTATTTTGTATAGGCACTTACCTGATATTGGTCAAATGATGTAATATATATCACCTTAGTTACGTACATTGTATCCCCTTCCCACCATGCACATATACATGGTTCTGGATCGATCTTCTTTTAGCGGATAAAAGAAAAGTATATATATATATGTATGTATCTATTTTGTATAGGCACTTACCCGTTATTGGTCAAATGATGTAATATATATCACCTTAGTTATATACATTGTATCCCCTTCCCACCATGCACATGTACATTGTTCTGGATAGATCTTCGACGGGATAAAAAGAAAAGTAGACCAAAAAGGAAAGTACAAAATAAAAAATGAGTAGAAATAGAAAATGGATAAAATAGAAAAGAAATTTGAAAAAGAAAAATAAATAAAAAGGAAAGGAATACAAACGAAAATCAAAATAAATAGAAATAGGACAAATAGGAAAAAATAAAATGAAATGAAAAAGAAAATGAAATAAAAAGGAAAGGAATAGAAATGAAAAGGAAAATAAAAAAAGGAGAAAGGAAAAAAGAAAATGAAAATAAAAATAAAATGAAAGAAAAAAAGGAAAGGAATAGCGGTAGCGTTGGTTTCTAACCCGCACTATAGCTACTTTCTGTAGCGGTAGCGCCGGTTTCTAACCCGCGATATACCTAAGTTAGCTATAGCGCTGGTTTGGAACCGGCGCTACCTCTATTTTGAGTTAACCCCCCTCATGCGGGCTTCCCTCCTTTCTCCCCTAATTCTCCCCCAAATCCCCACAACTCTTATCGCCTCGCC
This sequence comes from Hordeum marinum, assembly GCA_022496015.1. Classification (NCBI taxonomy): domain Eukaryota; kingdom Viridiplantae; phylum Streptophyta; class Magnoliopsida; order Poales; family Poaceae; genus Hordeum; species Hordeum marinum. The sequence goes on along the minus strand of CM039675.1, from coordinate 159,684,675 downwards.
GTCGTCGCGCCACCTTCGTCCTCATCGGCCCTCCAACATGTTCCGCCGCCGCCGTCCTCATCACGCTCCACTGTCACCGCCGTCCTCATCACGCTCCACTGTCACCGCCGTCCTCGTCGGCGCTCCTCTATTGCCGCTACCATGCCCTCTCCCTCTTTGTTGCCATGACGCCGTGCGGTCGACTCCAAAGGCCTCCTCCACACATCCGTCGCGCTCTCGGCCGCTACGAGCTCCTCCTCCTCCCTACCTCCGTCGATGCTCAAGGTGAGAATGCCTACACCTCCTCCTCCTCCCCTACCTCTGCCTAGCTTGGGTTCCTAGGGTTAATGAAATTTTAGGGTTCATCAAATTAGCTAGGGTTCATCAAATATTTTATGGTTCCCATGCTAATGTAGTTGTAGATGCTTCCTTAAGTACTTGTAGATGCTTAAGTAGTTGTAGTTGCTGTGGACAGAAGATTAGGGTTCATCAAGTGCTTATATAAATTCATTTTAGAGAAAAAAATTGTTTAGAGTCAAAGTTCAATATAGAAATAAGCTTGATGTATGCCCAAGTGGCCTTTTGTTGTTTCCAGGAAAAATTATGTGATTGGCCTATGTTTTGCCTTAATGTTGATTCATTTACGTTCATGCAAATTTCAGGCGCTCGACTTTTCCACTTTCTAGAAAAGGTGATGCCGGAATTTTCCGTTACTTTTGACATGACTTTTACTAGAAACTAGGACATATCAAGTCCTCGTGATTTGCCGGAACGGGAATGAATCAATATCCGGTAAAACATAGGCCTATTAACGTAATTATTCATTTTATTAGGTCTACAATTAAATGAGCAAACTTAATCATAGGAAACATGGCTAAAAACGACGAAGCCAGGCGTTTTGTTAATAACTTCGAAGATGTCTACGAGGAAGCACACACCATCTTGGACTATCTGGACGCACAACACTCCTTGTAGCCCGCCTCGTCACAGCGGAGGGTGGTAGTTTAGCCAACACCGACACCGGCACCAACACCAGCTCTGTGGTCAACACCAATGCTGGCGAATTAACCGATAAAGGACAAAAGCCGAATAGGGTACGGTGCCCGAACTAGCTTGGCACCGGAAGACTAGTGGTCATGGCAGTGGACCCCTACAATTTCGGGCCAACAAAGGCCTAGGAAATGCACAAATCCTACAACAATCAAATAGGATATATCCTACAAGAAACCGCTAACATCAATGATGAAGCCATAAGGAAGATACGAAATATGGAGCACTTCCTGTTGGGTTCTACAGTAGGGTGCATCAATTGCAAATAATTTCCTACCGCCAGAACATCCAGGAATATGCTACAAAGATGGATCACAGATCGTTACCACTAGACGCGCAGTACCGTGCAATGGAAGTAGAGTTGGGGAGCACGTTCAGAGTCATCTCCTCCTCGTCTGATCTCCCTCGAACAGTCGGTCGTCGCATCCCACATACAGTTTCGCCGGAGCAGCACAAGCACATTGCCTATAACTGTATCCGCGTTTGTATGAGGAACATTGTGTGGCGAACTTCTTGGTCCGATCAGACAACACATGTCGACTGGAGGTGGCTAGTTGCGACACATGCAAAGCCCTAGGGACGGCACTGAAGCGATCAACTGAATGAGTGTGCCGCACTTCCAATATATATAGGCATCCATCGCGGGCTCAACTCGTGGGCCTTACATGGATCCTTAAGCCCACAAGTTCCTTCCTTAAGCACGCTACCCTTTAAGTTCTCGTTCACTTGGTCGTGAGTCACATCACATCCGACTCGGCTAGTCATTAGCGGCCCGTAGCAAAGCATGCCGACTCCAAGTGTCCAAGAAGTTGGTTAGGTGAACATGTACTTTACAATTCTGTTCCCATTTTCCACTTGATATACGTTGTTGTGCTCAAGGCGACGTGGTCATCCTTGTTCCAGCACGACCTCTTTCTAGTTCTGATAAATCTGACCAACACTTCGAATTATCTCATAATTATCATTGCATGGCCATTCATAACCAAGTCGGATCACCTGAGGGTCCCAGAGTACACTTCTCCTGATCGTAGGGGAAAATCATATCTCTCCTTGCTCACCCATGTCTTGCAGCATGGGTCTAGACAAGCCCAAAGCCTACCTTTCTACCCATTTATGGAGTAGCGTTTGGTCATCCCAAAGCAGATCTATCACCATCCCGAGTATATGCATTAGCTCAGGTCTCAGGACGTAGAACATATGTTGTACTAGACACTCACATATGACCTATCACTACATCTTATAGTTGGGTCTGTCCAACTCACACCTTATGTCGACCTGGATCTGACTACATCGAATCCAACCAGATATTTTCGAGTCTGTATTATCCTGCTAGCATCCTATGCTACATGGGCAGTAGGATCATACCATCCATCGTGTCATATGCTAGTCTAACTAGTTGTGCGTCTACATAACCCTTTCAACTACGAACCATTTAGGATAGTCATCATACAATGCATAGTCTCACACACAAGTCACATACTTGTTATTAGAAATCACTGATAATGTGCAAGGACTATCTTTATTCCTAAAGATATAGAAATATCATCATACATGATCGCATCTTGAGCATATCAACAATCTCCCACTTGCATTAGAGTAAATAAAATAGACATCGAATGCCCATAGCTGTAACATGCCCCTCATGCTTGGGTTGTGGAAGCGGCTTAGTCAGCAGACCTGCAACTTTTGCATCCATGTGACTCTTGCATACATTAGTATCATCATACTTTGCGAGCTTTCGTATTAGGTGATATTTTTGGTCTATGATGCTTGGTATTGTGGTGTTGTCTCGGCTCCTTGGCCTGTGCAATGACATCTAAAATATCGCAATAAAGGTCCATAGTTTTGCCCAGCCTGGGAACACACTAAGATCTTCCAGGAACTTCTGAATCCAAACACCTTCCTTTGCGTCCTCACAAGCTGCAATGTATCCAGCCTCTGTTGTGGAGTGAGCCACCGTATATTGCTTGGAACACGTCCAACTCACTGCTCCTCCATTCATGACATACACGAATCCAGTTTGCGATTGACAATCATCGATGTCGGTTTGGAAACTATAATCAACAAACCCTTTACGCAGAGCTCCTCGTCACCTCCATAAACTAGGAACATGTCTTTAGTCCTTTTTAGGTACTTCAATATAGTTTTCGCCATTGCCCAATGACTCTCACCTGGGTCGACATCGTATTTGCTTGTTAAGGTTATTGCATAGGCAACAATAGGACGAGTACATAGCATGGCATACATGACGGATCCTATTGCCGAAGCATATTGAATCCAACTCATCTGGTTTCGCTCATCAGAACTCGTAGGACTCTGAGTCTTGCTTAGCCTTATACCATGTGCTATGGGCAAGAGCCCTTTCTTGGCCTCACTCATGTTGAACCACTTCAAGACATAGTCTATGTAGGTTCTTTGGATTAAGCTGAGTAGCCTCCTCGATCAATCTCTATAGATCTTGATGCCTAAAATGTACATTGCTTCTCCAAGGTCTTTCATCGCAAACTTGCCATTCAATGACTCCTTGACTAAGTTCATCAATGAAACATCATTTCTGATCACTAGTATGTCATCACCTCTAAGCTCCCACTAGACTTCTTGTATAAACAATTGTACTCTTCGTTCTTGATGAAACCAAGGTCAATGATGACTTCCTCAAAACGAATATTCCAATTCAGATCTTCTTGCCTCAATCCTAAATGGAACTCTTGAGGTTGCATATTTTACCAGCGTTAGTTGGATCGACAAACCCGTCGGGTTGTATCATGTATACATCCTCTTTCAAATTTCCATGAAGGAAAGCCATTTTGACATCCATCCGCCATATCCCATATTCAAAATATGCGACTATAGCTAGTATGATCCTAACCAACTTCAGCATCACTATCGGCGAGTAGGTCTAGTCGTAGTCAATTCCTTGAACTTGTCCATTACCTTTATCTACAAGCCGAGATTTGTGGATTTGAACATTCCCATCCACATCGATTTTCTGTGTAAAGAACAACTTGCAACCAATGGTAATTATGTCAGGCGGCGGATCAACCATGTCGCAGACTTAATTGTCATCCATGGACCTTAACTCGCATCTCATGGCCTCTAGACATGCCTCAGAATCTGGTCTTAGTATCGCTTCTACCTACATGGTCGACTCATCGTTTTCTAGCAACAACACAACACACACTATGTGCAATCTTTTCGACCTTCGTGGCTCTAGTGCCAACTCCACTATGGGTTCCTTGACCGACTCTGGTATGATCTCATCACCAACTGAGTCGTCCTAGAGTGTCTCTAGAATTTATTATAGCCGCATGATTCTCCCGTTGGCTTCCCCACTAAGAAACTGTTTCTCTAGGAAAACTCCATTACGAGCAACAAACACTTTGTTCACTTCTGGGCTGTACAGGATGTATCCCAAGGTCTCGCTAGGATATCCCTCAAATATGCATTTACCAACTTGGGTGTAAGCTTGTCGAACATGAGTGGCTTGACAAATGCTTCACAACCCCAAATATTTAGAAACAACAAACTAGGACTCTTCCCGGTCCACATCTCGTGTGGTGTCTTGCCTAGAATTTTTTATGTTAACCTATTAAGTTTGAAAGCTACAATTTATGGAGCGTATCCCCAGAATGACAAGGGTGAAGCCGATTTGCTCATCATCGATCAGACCATGTTCAACAAGCTTCAATTTCTCTATTCCGATACATCGTTTCTCCACGGCATATCCGGAGGTGTGAGGTAAGGTACTATAGCTCGGATTTTCAGATGATCATCAAACTCTTGGCTCATGTAATCTCCTCCACGACCAGATCCCAAAAGATTTATGTCTTGCCGAGCTGATTTTCAACCTCGTTCTGAAACTCTTTTAACTTTTCAAAGGTTTCCAAGTTGTGCCTCATGAAATAGATATATCAATATCTAGTAAAGTCGTCATAAATGTCATGAAGTGTTGACATCCACCTTTGGCTGTTGTTCTCATTGGACCACACACATCCCTGTGTATAAGCTCCAACAGCTCAAACGCCCTTTCGCAACTCTTTACACAAGGAGACGTAGTCATCTTGTCTAGCAAGCATGATTCACATGTCTTGAACAGCCCGAAGTCAAACGAAATTAGGAGTCCATCATGATGGATCTTCTTCATACATATCAGAATAATGTTTCCAAGCCGGCAATGCCAGATGTATGTCAGATTTTTCTTAGGCTTATGCCTCTTGACATTCACATTATAGATTGGTTTTGTTTCTGTATTCAAAATAAATAGCCGGTCGAAAATGGGTGCACAGGTATGGAACATTCCATTCAGACAAAATGAACAACCATTTCCCTTTAAATTGAATTTGTAACCCTCACTCATCAAGCATGATGCAGAAATAATGTCCTGACTAAGCATGGGAATGTAATAACAACTATTCAGTTCCAAAGTAAATCCAGAAGGAAGCTGGAGCTGCATCGTGCCGACCTCAAATGCATCAACTATTGCTTTGTTGCCCACCTTGATGTCGATCTACCATGGTGGCATATGCCTAGTTCTTACCAGCCCTAGCATCCAGTTGCAAATTTGAGCAACCGATCCGGTATCGAATATCCAAGAGCTACTAGGTATGTTAGCAAGGTAAATGTCTATAACACCTATAACAAGTGTACCTTTTCGTCAAGAAGTATTTTTGGCCTTTTTGCCATGCTCAGCAAGCTGCTTTCTACATTTGCTCTTCCAGTGACCAGTTTTATTGCAATGAAAAAAATGGTCTTTGAGTCCGGTCCTGACTTCAGATCAACGGTGGAGACAACCTTATTCGTGCCCTTTGCCGTGCCCTTTTTATTGGATGAACTCTTCTTGAACTTAGTCGAGTTCTGCACCATTAACACTTGATGTGTGCCTTTATTAATATACCGCTCTACCACCTTGAGAATCCCATGCAATTCAATGAGCTTCTTGCCCTTGTTGTGTATATGATGGTTCGAGACGAATGTCTGATAGCTACCCGGAAGAGAACCCAGAACTGCATCGGTAGCCAGCTCATCCAAGACGGGGATGCCCAACCGATCAATAGCTTGCACGTATCTGGTCATCTTGATCACATGCATTCTCAGTGGATGTCACGCCATGTGTTTGTATCACTTTCATATGATATGGTTTTATCAAATTTGGAACCATTTAAAAGTTTTTGAGTGCATGTGCTTGTTTGGATTGTTTGATGGTTGCTTGTTTGGTTGATTGGATTTTGGCACTCAATGATCTTCTTCCCTTTAGAACTCACTTTCTTGATCCAAACATCTTGCCCAATTATCATACCATGTGTATAGTACCTAAAACTCTTTTTATCAAATCTTGTTTTTTCCAAAAATGATTTATTCAAATTAGGTTTTCAAAAACCCCTAAATTGAGGTTTGTACTATAAGTCCACAAATTGGGTGAAATATTTTACTCCAAACTTTATTTGGAACCCACTATATATATGACTTCCCAAAACCATCAAATATTATTTTTAATATTATTTTAATATTTTATTTAAAGACTTTTTCTTAAGGCCAGAAATGGTCTTTTATATGGAAAAAATATTTAAATTATTTAAAAATATTTGAGAAAATTTAGGGAAACTTACTGGACATATGTTTTTCCATATATATGAGTTTGAACACATGGTTGTCGTGGGGAACAAACACCTATGGGGTCATAGGGACCCCTTTCGGTTCGGCGAGGGGAAGGCTCGTACAAAGTGTCGGTCTAATGAATAGAACACGGGGATCTTTACCTAGGTTTAGGCTGCACGGACGCGTAAAACCCCACTCCTGCTTGGTTGTATTGAGAGTGTTCTTAGGGTTCTAGCGACAGGAGTGCTATGAGCAGCCGCCACGCGTATGAGCTGGAAAGTCCCAAAAGTCCAAAAAAGTCCTCTACTGTATCGCCCTGGGCTTCCTTTTATACTCTAAAAGGGATCCCGACAGTGGCGTACAGTGTGTACACGGGGTGTACAGAGCTACAGTGCTATCAAACCTAACACTGACGGAGTAGGATAGGCGCATTTAATGCACCGTGAGGCATCTTTGTTTGTCAGTGGGATGGGATGGGATCCCGTCCCATCGGCACCGCTTAGCCCCCTCCAACCTTGACGCTACGACACGCGTCTAGGTGGATTGACACCTGGCCCGTGCGCTATCAGGGCCTTGCCTAGGGTTCGCCTTGCCGGGGCCTTGCCTTGTCAGGGCCTTGCCTTGCCGAGGCCTTGCTTTGCCTGGGGGTTCAATAGCCCTCCTGGAAAGACCTTGCCGGTGGTCTTGGTTCACCTTTGTTGGTATCTGGCAAGTCCCAGCTGGGCCTTGCTGCCAGGGTGGCTACTACTGCCCGTGCACGAGTAAGGGGCACTAGAGAGCCCAAAACTCTAGTGCACCAACAGAAGCCCCGGGGCCTAGGCCACACATGTCGCGAGGCGCTGTTGGGCTAGGCCCAATCAGTGTATGGGCACGCATGGTAGGGCCTTGCGGTTGTGATCAAGGAGCTCGCTGCGCTTCCCCACAATGTCCATTGGATGCGGGATGCGGGATACGCGCACTGCTCAACGTTCAAAAATTTTAATTACCGCGTCAGGTCATTTCCGCTATGCGCGCCGCATGCCTAGTGGGGAGCTAGCAATGGACTACCATGATTTAAATTTCCTGGGAAAAGCAGTAACTGGAGCGCCATCGATTGGGGCAACGGGGCAGTTGTTGTTCGCCCCGTGATCGAGGGCGCCGCTATTGGAGGAGGTGGGCGGCGTCCTTTGTAGTGGGGAAGAGTCGCCCCCCGCATTTCCCCCTATGAATTGGGAGCTAGCAATGGCGATACTCATTCATCCTCCTTCCATCTTATGAGTGAAAACCTCCATAGTTCGCCCTTAGCCCTGAATTGGGGGCGGGGCCGACCAACATCCTCTCCGCTCCGAGGAGGAGCTCTCATCGCGATCATGCCGCCGCTTCATCCACGAAGGCGTAGGGTGGTTCGTGCTTGCGTGGTGGAAGAGGTGTGAGGGTTTGCGGCTGCTGTGGAGGCTGAGGTCGAGGGAGGTGGAGCGCTGCTCCACCCCCTCCTCTGACGCTAGGCCTCTACATTAAGGAGACCCACGCCGAGGGGACGACACTATATTTCGTCCTCGAGCTGGCCGATCCCCTCCGGATCAATATGCGCCTCCCTCGCCTCTTCGCCAGGGAAATGGAGGGCACGACATGGCTAAACATCGAGTACCCAGCGAACCGCGTCATGTTTCTCAGGCACGGCTGGAAGACTTTCGCCCATGCCCACAACCTCCAGGCGGGGCATGTCTTTCACTTTAAAATGGCAGAGGCCAACACGCTCTCCATCAAGATTTATGGGAGCTCCGGAGTCCGTCTTAGCTGCTGCAAAGAGAGCTCGAGCAGCGCCAAAAGCCTATCCTTGGGAGAGAGTAATGAGGAGGACAACGACGAACACATCAATGATGAGTCCGGTCTTTGAGAGGTCAAGTCGAAGCTCGACGACTCGAGCTCAGATTGACCGCTGGTCGGATAATCATTGCCAGCCTCACGCCTGTCACCCTCCCAGAAGGATGTCCTTGCCGGGGGCCTTTGTGCCGAGAGCTGCTTCATATTCCAGTTGGGTCTTCCGGCAGGACCGTGGACTCCGGCTCCTAGGGTCCATCCCCCTTTTTGCCCGCGCTGGCCCTCTCCTCCGTGCAATGCTGGTGCAGGAGGGGCAGGTTCTTTCCTGCACATCAGGCAGCCCTGCTCCTCTACGCAGTGCTGGTCCAGGGGGGTCAGGCCGGGCTTCTACCGGGGGCCTCTCGCCATCTTTTTCTTCTTGTAGCCCGCCTCTCCTTTCCATCTTTTTCTTCTTGTAATATCACCTAGGAGAGAAAGTAAAATAAAGATGTACTTTGGAGAAAGTGATATCCTATGTAAATTTCACCCTACTTTGAATGACTACGTATTATCTTCCTTGTTAGACCTTTTGCATGTATGGAACTTTCCCTATGCCTTCTCGGAAAAATCTTGCCGGCGTGCATAGTCCTACCGCGAGCGCTTCGAGGACTGGGTCCTTAGCAGCCTGCTGGTGGTGCTACTGTCGACAAGATACCTTGGCATCCTTGGCACAACCATTCAAGGTGTTGGTCTCACTCGTAACAGAATAAAGGTGCGAGCGATGTCACTTGAGTCGTTGAGCGGACTCCAAAGAAACAAGGAACGCAAGCGCGACCACTTAAGCCGTGGAGCGGCCCCAAACATGGTGAGGGCACAGCCAATCGCGAAAAGGTTCCCGTGCATGCAAGTTTTCCGTATAGAAGTCGAAATTGTCACAGGAAAATAACTTCACATCAAGGATTTACTTGGGGTTTTTGCAACTTATATTTTTGTTGTCGTGTGTCGGTGCACTAGAGTTTTTCGGACATCTAGTGCCCCTTTACTCGTGCACGGGCAGTACTAGCCGCCCTGGCGGCATGACCTAGCAAAGACTTGTCAAGCACCAGCACAGAAGACTCAAGACTACCGGCAAGACCTTGCCGGGAGGGCTTTTAAGCCTCTAGACCCCTGGCAAGGCAAGGTCCCGAAAAGGCAAGGCCACGGCAAGGAACGCCAGCGCACAGGCCAGGTGTCGATTCACCTGGGCGCGTGTCGCGGCATCAAAGTGGAGGGAGCTAAGCAGCACCGATGGGATGGGCCCCCATCCCATCCCATTGACAGACTGAGGCGCATGATGATGCATTTAATGCTCTTGTCCGACTCCCCCAAAGTTACGTACGATAGCCATCTACCAGCACTATGCATCCCGTGTGTACACTGTACGCCACTGTTGGAGGTTACAGAGAGGCCCAGAACATTACAGAGAGGAGGTTAGATAGTCAGACAATCAGACAGGTGGGCAGTTAGACAACCGGACATTCTAACGCTTAGACAACTAAGGTTTCCAAGATCACATAGTAGCCATTCATGGCGCTCCTGTAGTTGGAACACTAGAACATGATCAATATAACCAAGCACGAGTAGGGTTTTATGCATCCGTGTGACCCGAACCCGCCTAACCCCCCCCCCCCCCCCCCCCCCCCGTGTGCCGCTCGCTAGACCGACTCTTTGTGCCAGCTCGCCCCCCGCTGAACCAAAAGGGATCCTCGTGATCCCATAGGTGTTCGTTCCCATGACATCTTTGGTGTGCCAGGTAGGGGGGTGCGTGTCACGCCCAAGATGCGCGCCTATCCATATTAAGACACCAGGGCCTTGACAGGGATAGAGGCGCATCTTGCCGTTCGCAAGTATAGTATCATTACATACATTTAGGAAGATAAGAGTATATGAGTTGGCTTACACATGCCACATGCTAAATTACAATTCCACACAAAGGCAGGGTCCGGCTACAGACGAAATCAAACGATAAAATGATGCAATGACACTAGCTTGCTAGCCCAAAGATCTCGACCACGGCCACTATACTCGTCTGGATAAGTGACGTACATCCTGCCACGCTCCTCGTCATACTCCCACTGGAGCTGCGTCAAATCATCTGGCACGGTCTCATATGTACCTGCACCTGGATTGTTGTAGTAATCTGTGAGCCACACGGACTCAGCAATCTCGCGCCTGGGTACCAAGACTATTCAAGCTTATTGGTTGGAATGGGGTATGTGTTTAGTTTGCAGCAGCACTAAGCATTTATGGTGGCTAACCTTACGAAACATGAAAGTAAATATGTGGTCTACAATAAATGTTCGAGAACTAGAATAAGCTCGAAGAGATCCTGAACACCTACTAACGTCAATCATAACCCCACTTTGCTCTCTCTCGGTTCATGTTCACGAGCAGAGATGATCACGGTTACTCACACAGTTGGTGCATTTTATTAGAGTTTACTTCAAGTTAACTATAAACGGGTGTTGAACAAATATCCAAGTTACCACATGACCACGGGCACGGATTTCTGAAAGTTTTAACCCTGTAGGGGTGCTCCAACTAGTCCATCATAAATTAACCATAGTCCGCGGGAATAACCTCGACCACGGATCTCGTGATCATCATAGGCAACTCCAAAGGAATTCCAACACCTCGAGATTACCTGAAGAAAGTCAGAGTCCCACACGCAAGCCACTCGATAAAGGTAAAACAAGTCCAGCAAGACCACCTGACATGTCGACGAACCCGATAAGAGCCGCGTATCTCGTTCTTAGGACACGACGGATGAGCGATGGTTAACATGCCAATCACCGAGTTGCTCTGGGCGGCGTTAATAAGCTGCTCTGGGTTGGACCAACACTCATGAGGAGCACTAGCCCAGGTTGTTGATTAATCCATGGGGTTGCAAAGCCCTATGCCAATTTTATTAAGTTGTTTAAGCAAATAGTACCAATGATGGATCTTGCCAGACAAGTTTTAATCTCAACTGAATAATCAAGGGGGTCCCCATAACAACCCCGAGCATGTTAGGAGCGCAAAATATGGAACCATAATACTGGTAACAAGAAACTATGGCAGTAAAAGTGGCGCAAAACACCGAGCAAAAGGCCAAGCCTGCCGCCATACCAAGATATATATGTGCATTAAATTAAATAGCAGATAATATTGTAATATGCCAGAAATCCATGTTATCACATGGAAACAACCTGCACCTACAACTAAAACACTATAAGAGGGGCTGAGCAGCGGTAACTTAGCCAAACAAGGTTTTGCTAGGATGTGGAGGGGTTAGAGGCTATCATGACAATGTAGGAGTCTTGTCGTTCAAGTGGTAGGTAACGCATATGCAACGATATGAAGGAGACATCTAGTAAAGCAAAAATAGTGTCGGGATAAGGGTACGATCATCTTGCCTGTTGGTTCTTCAGAGGGGCAAAGAGCGAGGTCCTCGTAGAGGTACTCTCCTAGATCCTCATACTCAGTTTCAACACTTGCGTCGAACCAAGAGAAACAACAATAATAAACATCCAACCAAGGTGCAATGCACAAACAAGATGATGCAAGATTCATTAGTTTAGTTATTTACAGTTCTGGACAGGACCTCATGTTAAGTTATTTAAATATGAATGATCATGGCAATTATGGATTCATCATGCAAAATCGATATAAATGCATATGTAGAACGTAACAAGTTACGAAGGCAAAACACAGACAAAGAAGGCCATGGGCTATTCTTTGGCATTCCAAGGTAGCCACTAGTTAGGAAATGAAAAACCAACCACAAAAGAGTCAAAGATCAAGCAATTCCGTGAAGCATAGCTCCCACAAGTCCCCAAACACTAAAACAAACAATCCGCCACAAAACAGCAACATGCCAACTTTCACAGCCAATAACTAGAGCTACAAAAGGCCTCCAGCCACAAACAAGGCATTGAAAGAAACTACATAGCATGCGTATCAAATTATCCAACTACACAATCTGGAATGGAGGCACACATCAATAAGCATGAAACTCACAATTTGGCATGATGAAACAAATTATAGGGACTTTGAGAAAATAACAGTTTTCTGGAATCTGAGTTAAGCTGATAGCAAGTTTACAGGAGAAACTAGTGGTGACAGAGATCACCACATGGCATGAAAACTATAGGATGGTATAGGACAACATCTACTTCAAAAGACTAGCACTAAGCTTGAGCTAATTCTCAATATATCATTTGGTAGCATCCACTCTTCTTGGCATAAAAATATTAACAGATTTTCAGACTTTGAAATATTTAGCATGTTTGAAAACAACAACATTTTTGTAGCTACTTTAGAGCATGGTTCCCACTTATGTGCAAGTTTAACATGACAAAAATAAATACCATGAAATTCTAGTCATCAAAGACTACCATTTTCATGTCGGCACAATTAACATAGCATGCATGGATTAAATATAACAAAAATGACAAAATGGCAATTTGAGACAAAATGACATTTTGTCAAACTTGCTCAAATGACAAAACAATATGCACCAATGAATTCCTTGGGTGATTCTACCCCAAAACTATATATCACAGCCATATGTTTGTATGGATCATCATGGCAAAACACTAGATAGAAAAATGCCCAACATTCCTATAAGTCTAAACTTACTATAAATGATCATGTCATATATGTTCATGTCCAGAATTAGCAATATTACCAGAAATAGAAATATCCTATTTAAATCACTTAAAACACCAAAACAAAATAAAAGAAAAAATAACTAATTGAAAGGGGTACCCACCTGGCGTACTCACCAGGGTCCCTTGTGTATGACAACTGGGGCCTGGGTCCACTTGTCACACAAACTGAAAGCAGATTTGCTCCCTTGGTGGTTTTGGTTATTAATAACAACATATAAGTCATTGAACTAATGTTTCCACCAAGTATATTTTAGGAAATGTTCAATGAGAGGATTGTTAAAAGGAGATTGTGGAGAAACCCCAAGATTCAAGGAAATAGGTTGGCCAAGCTTCAAGCAAAACAGCTCTACATTTCATATTTGTGAGAAATCACTTTGAGTCTATAGGAAAGACAATACTATTAAAAGGGGGTAAGGTTTTTTTTGCTGAACAATATGCTCAAATGTGCACAAGTGATAGTCGCCAAAAACATCCAGAACTCTCCCACCAAAGTCTGTTCTATATCTAACACTCAAAATCGGTGCAACCAACTTTCCCAGTTCGGTGCAACCAACTTTCCCAGTTTGGTGCCACCAATTCCAGAACCTAGACAGAATCAAGCCAAACCCTAGCCACTTCGGTGCAACCGATTCTATACCAGTGCCACCGAGTCTAGGTCGCCAACTTTCTATTACGCAAATTCACATTTTCGGTCCCATCGAAAATGTTGGATCGGCGTTACCGAGATTGGAAATCTGACCGTTGGTCACCTTATCGGTGCAACCGAGAATTGTATATCGGTCCCTCTGAGATTCGAAAGTTGCCACCTTTTGGTCACTTCTGTACCACCGAGTTTAACACATCGGTATCACCGAGTTGGTCATTTTGTGTCTAACGGTTGGATTTTTGGGGATGCCTATATATACCCCCTCACCATCACTTACTCAAAAGAGAAGCACTCGGAACTATTCCATACCTACCCTATCAGAGTTTCTAAGAGAGAACCACCTAGCCTCGTGTTGAGGAGTCTATCATCTTGAAGCACAAGAGCAAGGAGTTGATCGTCACCGAGCCTATTACCTTTTGTAGGGTGGTGCCTCCTAGATTGGTTAGGTGTCGCTTGGGTGCCTCCTACTTCGTGTTGTGGAGTGAACCAAGAAGTTTGTAAGGGCAAGGAGATTTCCTAATTCGTGAAGATCTACCCATATTGAGGCTTGTTCTTCGTGGACGGAAGCCGTATGGAATAGTCAAGGTTGCTACTTCGTGGACCCTTTTGGGTGGAGCCCTCTGTGGACTCTTGCGACCGTTACCCTCCGTGGGTTGAAGACTCCATAAACGTGGATGTACAATAGAGCCACCTATCGGAACCACGGGAAAAATCATCGTGTCTACATTTGCGTTTGGTCTTCCTACCCTATCCATTCTATACATGCTTGTTGTTACTTTCTGCTGCTATATACTCTTAGATTTGCATGTGTAGGGTGTACTTGACTTGCCATGAAATACTAAAAACCGTAAACCCAAAAACTTGGCATAGGCAAAACTTTTAAGTGGTCAAGTAGTCTAATCACCCCCCCTCTAGACCTACTTTCGGTCCTACAAGTGGTATCAGAGCATTGGTGTCCTTTGCTTAGGTCTCACAACCTAGGAGAAGTATGGCGTCTAGTGAGGTAAGTTACCACCATAGAGGTCCATACTTTGATGACACTAATTTTTCTAGTTGGAAGCATAAAATGAAAATGCATATTCTTGGTCATAACCCTGCAGTTTGGGCTGTTGTTCGTGTTGGCTTGCAAGGTAAATTCTTTGCGGACGGACGGGAACCGGATCGTGAAGCGACCACGGATGAATTGAAGATGTTGCAACTCAATGCTTAAGCATGTGAAATTCTCTTCAACTGCTTATGCCCCGAAGAATTCAAGAAAATCAGTCGTCTTGAGAATGCAAAAGAGATTTGGGATAATTGGTTGATATGCATGAAGGAACCAAGTCTGTAAGAGAATCCAAGTTAGATGTTCTTCAAGGTCAGCTTGACAAGTTCAAATGAAGGATGGTGAAGGAGTCACAGAGATGTACTCTAGGCTAGCTCTCATCACCAATGAGATTGTCGCCTTAGGAAGCAAAGGAATGACTAACAAATTCATCATCAAGAAGTTACTTAGAGCTTTGGATGAGAGATACGACACCGTGTGCACATTAATCCAAATGATGCCGAACTACAAAGATCTAAAGCCTACGGAAGTCATTGGAAGGATTATTGCTCATGAGATGACACTAAGATAAATAAGAGCTTCATCACAAGTCTAGCAGTGCTTACAAAGCCACAAGTGATGCTCTCGCAACTTCAAGCAACAACCTAGTCACCAATGAGGAGACAAGCCTCATGGTCAAGAAATTCAACAAGTTCTACAAGAATAGAAGGAAATAAAGAAACTCCAACTCAAGATATGAAGAGAAGCATTCATCAAGTTGTGACCGCAATTGCAACAATTGTGGGAAGCCCAGACACTACTCGAATGAGTGTAGAACTCCCTACAAAAGAAGAAAAGAGTCACCTCGAAGACGAAGCTCAAGGAATGAATCACCACAAAGAGAGAGACGGAGTAGAGATGATCGTTATGAACGAAGACACTCAAGGAGAAGTAGAGATTCGGAGAAGAAGGAAAAGCACACCAAGAGCTACATAAGAAGAAAACATGAATCTCATGTTTGTGAATGGGTTTCCGACTCCGACTGCGACAACCACTTTGAGAGAAGCTATCACTCCAACTCCGACTATAGTCAAGATGAAGGTGTTGCTGGAATTTCTCTAGTCACTACCAACTCCTACGATCTATTTGATTCACCAAACGAAGGGAGTGGAAGTTGCTTCATGGCTAAAGGCCCCAAGGTATCACACCCCGAATATCTTGATTTTGATAGTGATGAAGATGATATACTTTGTGATGATGACTTTCTTTGTGACAAAACTTGTGATATTGATCAAAATGAACTTGATAATTCTCATGCTAGTCAAGATAAGTCATTTGATGATAATATGAAAATAGAACAACTAACTAAAGAACTAAACACACTTAAGTTAGCTCATGAATCTACTCTCGAAGATCATAGAGAGCTTGTGAGAACTCATGAGAAGATACGCTTCGAGAAGCTCAACTTGGAGCAAGAACATGAGTTTCTCAAAGCTATCAATGACGATCTCTGAAAGAAGACCTCATCTTATCTAGCCAAATGACTACTCTTGTCTACTTTCATGCCTCATGTTAAAACTAAGCAATCTAGTAACAAAGGTAAGAAAGGTTCTTCATCTAGTAGCAAAAATATAAATGCTAAACCCAACGATGTTGCTTCTAGTAGTTCTAATTATTCCACTAATGATGATTCTCTTAGCCGAGTTACACTTGCGAAAGAAAATTCTTTATTGAAAGGAATTATAGAAAAAGGTATCTACAAGAGTCTTGCCGGATGTAAGCAATTCGAGGAAATTTTACGCAAGCACGGAGGATACCGGAGGAATCATGGTGTTGGCTACCTCAACGCTAATGGAGTTCAATGGGAAGAAGGTCAATATCCCAAGCCCAAGTTTGTTACTCAAAAGGAGAAGTATGAAAATACTCTTTCCAAGGGTACAAACACTCAAGATGACCTTCCACCACAAGACCACAAGCTGAAGGGCCAGAACAAGCTTCAAGAGGATGTTGACTCATATGAAGATGAACCCCTAGCTTTAGTGGAGTGGGTTCCCAAGGCTACTACAAGCTCAACTACTACAAAGGCCACTTCAACACCAAGGATCCCCATCAACTTGATGTGGGTTCCCAAGAAAAAGAACTAGTAAGTTCTTGAGGGGTGACTACACCAATGAAATTCACTCACATTCATTATTGGCAAGGACTTTTTGCACTCAACATCAACTCAATGAAATAGTTCAAGCAGTCACACATTCCCTCAAAGGTAAGGAAGGGAAAGGTAATCAACAAATCAATGGACATCATAACACATGCTTTGCACTCCATTTCCATAGATATCCTTGTATTTGTCTCTTGTGTGTTGGGACTAACCCATGTAGGTGAAAGGAGTAAGGAAACAACAAGGATGATCCCAACTCTTGGTGATCTTCATCAACATTGAGCATCCACAACTACCTCACCAACATGAAGTCTTCATTGACAAAACCCGAGGTTAGTTTATCCCTCTTATGGGGGGATGTCACATAAAGGGGGAGCTTTACTCTAATTCTTGAGTCGAAGCATCTCTTAGTATGTGACAATATTAAATGCTTTATGAAAAAGTGGTAACTCCACTTGTGCTTAGACGATGAGTATGACCCATGATCAAGTACTCTTACTTGTCTCCTAAGTCAAATACTCATATATAGATGACTTTTTCATCGCCCAAGTGCTTGTTAGATGCTAGTGTGTTTACGCATGTTTGTCATGATTTCTTTTGACATCTTATTCTGTGAGCATGTTGGTTTGCATTTATTTCCTCATTCAAGGACATCCAATTGTTGCTATTTGGCTTTTGATTTATCTTTTGCCAATTGGATGGACAAGAATGCCTAGGACCACTCTTTAGCTATCTATCTTTTCTCACCTCATATTCCATTCATGCTGCATCACAAAATTTGTACAAGTGCTTTTCGATCCCTCTGTGTGTGGAGCACTCGAAGTTCCGTATCGACACGGACTGACCATTAAACCCTCCAAAGTGTAACTCGGTGGAACCAATTCCAAAACTCGGTCTCACCGATTGCCTAGGGTTGATCTGGTTTTCAATCTCGGTAGCACCGATTTCATATTCTCGGTTACATCGAGTTTCCTTGCCAGCTGATAGTTGTGAAACTCGGTGACACCGAAAACATAAAATCGGTATCACCGACTGTGAGGGGTAAATATGTTGTGGACCCCAACGCTTGAAATTTCTATCTTCAACGTCGCGCCTCAGAACCCCAAGCTGCCGCCCCAAGACCCCTGGTCATCAGCCTTGACTTCCCAAGCTCCTTCGTCATTGGGAATCACCACCGTCGACGTAATCTACACTAATGTCACCACCGTAGAGGATCCGTGCCAAGCTAGGGTACAGATTCGATCTCTAGTGCGCTCCCATTCCGATTCTTGCGCATCGGACTTAGTTTTCTCTATAAGCCACCCCTTGCTCATATATTCATCGAATCAAATGTGCAAAATCTCGAGTTAGAAGAATTTTTCTAGGGTTTTGCTATCCGCCCGATACATCTCGGTGGAACCAAAACAGAAATATCGGTCTCACCGATATGCGCTTATTGTGAGGGTGAGAACTAACTCGGTGGAACCGGGTAACTCTTTTCGGTCCTACCGAAAAGGCTGCCAAGTTTCTGTTAACGAGTTGGTCAGTCTCGGTCTTACCAAAAAATTCTTTTCGGCTGCACCGATATGTAATTGACAGATTGCAAAACTTTTGAAAACTCATTGCTCAATTTTCAATAATAGCCTCATTTTATGATTACTCATCTCCTTCTGCTCATCTACACTCTATTCATAGGGTCAGCATGTCAGGTTCAGAAGAAAGTCAGAACAGGTCAGAGCAGAGAGTAGACATGAGTTCAGGCACAAGCCCAAAGCCTAGTTCATTCTCAGATCCAGGCACCCCCAGCTCTCATGGGTTGCCCAAGGCTGCCACCAGAACCACGAAGAGGTTGATCTCAGATGAAGATGATTCAGACTTTGTGCCTGAAGAGATTCTTGCTAAGAAGCAAGAGAAGGCTGCCAAGAAAGCTGCAACTAAAGCTACTTCCTCTAGAAGGGTTGTCAGCAAAATATATGCACCAGCTTCTACCTTAAATGCTCATGAGACTGCTAGAGCAACAATGTCTATTAAGATCCGCAAGAGGGCTATGCCTAAGAAGGCAGGTGAGAAAAAGGCCTAGAAGAGGATCATTCATGTGACTGGTAGCCCCACTTCTATGTATGAAGATCCAAAGGCTGCTGGTGCTGTTGAGGAAGAGGAGGTTGAGCCAGCTATAGAGGCTCCTCCCAAGAAGAAGGCAAAGAAGTTGATGTCTGATGCTATGCCTAAGACCAGCACATCCAAGAAGGCTGTTGAGAAGCCCAAGAGGACAACTAGGCAGATTCCAGCTTCTGAGAAGAACAAAGGAACTGCTTCCAGAGTTGATGATGTGGATGACTTGACAACACTAATGAAGCTCACACCACACCTCCTAGTTCATAATGCCAGCGATCCACTAGCTGAGGACATGAAGAAGAGGAAGGACTCAGGATTGAGGGCATGGAGAGCAATAGATCCTTATGCCCAGAGGAAGAAAACTGTTGCGGACTACAAATTCTATACCAGAGAGCAGCAGGACTTCTATGAGACTGTGCTCTTCGACAAGAGTCCAGCTGTCAGTGATATGCGGTACGTTGATTGGAAGTTCATCAAGGAGAATCAGGACTACTTTCCAAGTGTCCAGGACAACTTCCACTTCATAGGTCTTGATGAGTTTGTTGGCAGATAATTGACAACATGGAATGATGAAATGATCATGCACTTCTACTCGACTGCACACTTCTACAGAGATGGTAGAATTGTGTGGATAACTGAAGGTGCATGATACGAATCAACCGTGGAAGAATGGGCTGAAATCATAAGAGTACTTGAAGCACAGGATGGTGACCTGGATGTCTACTCAGAATCCAAGGCTAGTCACAATGCTATGTCTAACATGTGCAAGGAGATCCCTGCTGCCAATGTGTAGTCTCACAGGCTAGGATCAATCTATTTTTGTCACGCCCAAGATGCGTGCCTATCCATTTTAAAGCACGAGGGCCTCACAAGGGATAGAGGCGCATCTTTCCATTCGCAAGTATAGAATCATTGCATGATACAATACAGAAGAGATGAGAGTACAAGTTGGCTTACACTCGCCACATCTAAATTACAATGTCACACAGAGGTCAAATCGTCAAGATGAAGATAGGGTCCGGCTACGGACGAAATCAAACGATAAAACAAATGCAAATGATACTATCTCGCTATCCCAAAGATCACGACCATGGCCCCTACTCGTCTGGATAAGTCACGTACATCCTGCCTCTTTCCTCATCATATTCCTGCTGGAGCTGGGTCAGATCATCCTGCACGAACTCATCTGTACATGTACCTGGAGTGTTGTAGTAATATGTGAGCCACAAGGACTCAGCAATCATGTGCCCGGGTACCGAGACTATTCAAGCTTAAAGGAAGGGATGGGGTATGTGTTTAGTTTGTAGCAGCACTAAGCATATATGGTGGCTACACTTATGCAACATGAAAATAAATATGAGTGGCCTACGATGAACGATCGAATCTATTATGATCTCTATGAGATCCTGAACACTTACTTATGTCAATCATAACCCCACCGTGTTCACTCTCGGATCATGTTCACGAGCAGAGATGATCACGGTTACTCACACATTTGGTGCATTTTATTTAGAGTTTACTTCAAGTTAACTATAAACCGGGTGTTAAACAAATATCCAAGTTGCCGCATAACCGCGAGAACGGCTTCTCGAAAAGATTAAACCCTACAGGGTTGCTCCAACTAGTCCATCACAAATAACCACACTCCGCGGGAATAGCATCGACCATGGATCTCGTGATCATCATAGGTAAGTCCAAAGGAATTCGAACACCTTGAGATAACCCAAAGAAAGTCAGACTCCACACGCAAGACATTTGATAAAGGTAAAACAAATCCAGCAAGACCTCCCGACATGTCGACGAACCTGATAAGAGCCGCATATCTCATGTTGGAAATATGCCCTAGAGGCAATAAATAAAGTTTTTACTATTATATTTCCTTGTTCATGATAATCGTTTATTATCCATGCTATAATTGTATTAATTGGAAACACATTACATGTGTGGGTAAATAGACAACACTTTGTCCCTAGTATGCCTCTAGTGAACTAGTTCGTTGATCAAAGATGGTCAAGGTTTCCTAGCCATTGACATGAGATGTCATTTGATAACGGGATCACATCATTAGTAGAATGATGTGATGGACAAGACACAAACTACAAACGTAGCATATGATCGTGTCAGTTTATTGCTACTGTTTTCTGCATGTCAAGTATATGTTCCTATGACCATGAGATCATGCAACTCACGGATACCGGAGGAGTGCCTTGTGTGTATCAAACGTCGCAACGTAACTGGGTGACTATACAGGTGCTCTACAGGTATCTCCGAGGGTGTCTGTTGAGTTGGCATGGATCAAGACTGGGATTTGTTACTCCATGTGACGAAGAGGTATCTCAGGGCCCACTCACTAATACAACATCACAATAAGCCTTTCAAGCAATGTTACTAAGTGTTAGTAACGGGCTCTTGTATTATTGAACAAGTAAAGAGACTTGCCGGTAACGAGGTTGAACTAGGTATGGAGATATCGACGATCGAATCTGGGGCAAGTAGCATACCGAAGAACAAAGGGAACATCATACGGGATTAACTGACTCCTTGACATAGAGGTTCGACCGATAAAGATCTTCATAGAATATGTAGGAACCAATATGGGCATCTAGGTCCCGCAATTGGTTATTGACCGTAGAGGTGTCTCAGTCATGTCTACATAGTTCTCAAACCCGCAGGGTCTACACACTTAAGGTTTGGTGACGTTTCGGTAGTATAGAGTTATGTATGATGGTGACAGAAGGTTGTTCGGAGTCCCGGATGAGATCCCGGATGTCACGAGGAGCTCCGGAATGGTCCGACAGTGAAGATTGATATATACGAAGTCCTATTTTGGTCGCTGGAAAAGTTTCAGGCTCATCGGTAGTGTACCGAGAGTGCCGGTAGTCTACCAGGAGGCCTCCAGGAGGGGTATTTCGACCCAAGAGGCTTCATCGGCTTTGGGAGAGTGAATATCAGCCCTTAGTGGGCTGGTGGAAACTCCCACAGAAGGCCCATGTGGCTGGAGAAGAAACCCAATAGGAAAAGGTGAAAAAAGGCAAAAAAGGAGCAATCCTAGTCCTACTGGGATTGGAGGAGGAGTCCTCCTCTCCTAGTAGGTTCGGCGGAACCATAGGAGCCTTGGACCTTGCGCCAAGGTTCTCCTCCTCTCCTCCTATATATACTGGTGGGTTTTAGGGTTTTGCACTAGTTTTTCAGCCACGTGGTACCCGTTCCTCAAGTGCATAGTTTCTCCCCTAGATCGGATTTCTGCAGTGCTTAGGCGAAGCCCTGCCGGAATGGCTCCACCACCATCATCAGAGCACTGTTACACTGCTGGAGAACTCTTCTTCCTCTCCGCTCCCTCTTGCTAGATCAAGAGGGAGGAGATCGTCATCAAGGTGTACGTGTGCTGAACGCGGAGGTGCCGTCCGTTCGGCACTAGATCGGAAGGATCGTGATCAAGTTCGTGGGACGGATCGTGATCAAGTTCGCGGGACGGATCGTGATTGGATCGCGGGACGGATCATGGTTGGATCGCGGGATGCACGGCGATTTGGATCGCGAAGACGTTCGACTACACCAACCGCGTTACTTAGCGCTTCCTGCTTAGCGATCTACAAGGGTATGTAGATCCACTCTCCCTCTCGTAGATGCTCATCACCATGGATAGATCTGCATTTGCGAAGGAAATTTTTTGTTTCCCATGCAACGTTCCCCAATAGTGGTATCAGAGCTAGGTCTATGTGTAGATGATATCTCGAGTAGAACACAAAAGGTTTGTGGGCGTTGATGCTTAGATTGCTTCCTCCCTTGGTCGGATTTTCGTTCAGCGGTATTGTGAGATGAAGCGGCCCGGACCAACATTAGTCGTACGCTTACAAGAGACCGGTTCCCTCGATCGCAACTTGTTGCATAGATGGCATGCCAGTTTCTCTCACTTTAGTTGGATCGGATTTGACAAAGGCGGTCCTTGAGAAGGTTGAAAAGAAACTAGTGTATCACCGTTGTGGTTCTTGCGTAGATGAGAATTGTTCTTGCTAGATACCCGTAGCAGCCACGTAAAACATGCAACAACAATTAGAGGACGTCTAACATGTTTTTGCAGGGTATGTTGTGATGTGATATGGCAATTACATGATGTGATATATGTGATGTATGAGATGATCATGTGATGTATAGATTATCACGACTTGCATGTCGATGAGTACGACAACCGATAGGAGCCATAGGGTTGTCTTTAATTATTGTATGACCTGCATGTCAATCATTAAGCACTATGTAATGCTTTACTTTATCGCTAAATAGTAGAAATAGTAGTAGAAGCATGTTGGGAGCGACAAGCCCGATGGTGACACGTTGATGGAGATCAAGATGATGAAGATCATGGTGTCATGCCGGTGACGATGGAGATCATGCGGGTGCTTTCAAGATGGCGATCAAAAGCACAAGTTCATGGCCATATCATGTCACTTATGAATTGCATGTGATGTTAATCCTTTTATGCACCTTGTTTTGCTTAGGAAGATGGTAGCATTATAAGGTGATCCCTCACTTAATTTCAAGATAAATTGTGTTCTCCCCAAGTGTGGACCGTTGCGAAAGTTCGTCATGTTGAGACACCACGTGATGATCGAGTGTGATAGACTCTACGTTCACATAAAACGGGTGCAAGCCAGTGTTGCACTTGAAGAACACTCGGGTTAAACTTGATGAGCCTAGCATGTTCATACATGGCCTCGGAACACAAGAGTCCGAAAGGTCGAACATGAGTCATATAGTAGATATGATCAACATAATGATGTTTAGCATTGAAGCCACCTCAACTCATGTGATGATCGGACTTGAGTTGGTGAATTTGGATCATGTGACACTCAGATGACCTGAGGGATGTCCATTTTAGTGGGAGCCTTAGTAATTTGATTAACTAAACTCATTATCTTGAACAATCGTCTAAGTAAACTTTGCATATTTATGTTGTAGATCAATGGCTCGCGTAGTAGCACCCCTGAATTTTAATGCGTTCGTAGAGAAAGCTAAGTTGAAAGATGATGGAAGTAACTTTGTTGACTGGGCCCGTAATCTGAGGATTATCCTCACGGCTTCCCAGAAATCATATGTCCTTGATGCACCGCTTGGTGACCAACCAGAAGACATGACCTCCGAAGACGTTAAGAACACTTGGGAGGCATGTACTGGAGATTACTCAATAGTTCAGTGTGCAATATTGTATGGCTTAGAACCGGTACTTAAAAGACGTTTTGAATGTCATGGAGCATATGAGATGTTCCAGGAGTTGAAGTTTATCTTTCAGAAGAATGCCCAGATCGAGAGGTATGAGACCTCCGATAAGTTCTATGCTTGCAAGATGGAGGAGAACGGGTCTATCAGTGAACATATACTCAGAATGTCTGGGTATTCGACTCATCTAGCAGAGTTAGGAATTGCCCTTCCTCCAGAGGAGATCACTGACAGAGTTCTTCAATCACTGCCACCTAGTTACAAGAGCTTTGTAATGAACTATGACATGCACGGGATAAACAAGTCAGTCGCCGAGCTGTTTGCGATGCTGAAAGTCACTGAGTCTGAAATCCAGAAAGAACATCAAGTGTTGATGGTCAATGAAACCACTGTTTCAAGAAAAATGGCAAGGGCAAGGGCAAGAAGGGTAAAACCAAGATGGATGGCAAAGAAGTTGCGACTCCTCTAAAGAAGCCTAAGCATGGACCTAAGCCAGAAACTGAGTGCTTTCATTGCAAGGGAACTGGTCACTAGAAGCGGAACTGCCCCAAGTACCTGGCTGACAAGAAGGTGGCCAATGACAAACAAGGTATATATGATGTACATGTTACTGATGTGTACCTTACTAGATCTCATAGTAGTGCCTGGGTATTTGATACCGGTTCGGTTGCTCACATTTGCAACTCAAAGCAGGAACTATGGAATAGATGAAGGCTGGCAAAGGACGAAGTGATGATGCGCATGGGAAATGATTCCAAGGTTTATGTGATCACCGTCGGCACGCTCTCACTTCGATTACCATCGGGATGAGTGATGAACCTGAATAATTGTTATTTAGTGCCCGCATTAAGCATGAACATTATATCTGGATCTTGTTTATTGCGAGACGTTTACTCATCTAAATCAGAGAATAAAGGTTGTTCTATTTATATGAGTAATATCTTTTATGATCATGCACCCAATGTGAGGGGTTTATTCATATTGAATCTTGATAGTGATGATACACATGTTCATAACATTGATGCCAAAAGATGTAGAGTTGATAATGATAGTACCACTTTCTTGTGGCATTGCCGTTTAGGTCATATTGGTGTAAAACGCATGAGGAAGCTCCATGTTGATGGACTTTTGGAGTCACTTGAGTTTGAATCACTTGACACATGTGAACCATGCCTCATGGGCAAGATGACTAAAACGCTGTTCTCTGGAACAATGGAATGGGCAAGTGACTTATTGGAAATCATACATACTGATGTGTGTGGTCCACTAAATGTTACAGCACGTGGTGGATATCATTATTTTCTCACCTTCACTGATGACTTAAGTAGATATGGGTATAGTTACTTAATGAAACACAAGTCTGAAACATTTGAAAAGTTCAAGCAATTTCAGAGTGAAGTTGAGAATCATCGTAACAAGAAGATTAAGTTCCTACAGTCTGATCGAGGAGGTGAATATATGAGTTATGAGTTTGGCAGTCACTTAAGACAATTTGGAATTGTTTCACAGTTGACACCTCCCAGAACACCATAGCGTATTGGTGTGTCCGAACATCGCAATCGAACCTTATTAGATATGGTGCGTTCTATGATGTCTCTTGCTGATTTGCCACTATCGTTTTGGCGTTATGCATTAGAGATAGCTGCATTCAATTTACATAGGGCACCATCAAAATCCGTTGAGACGAAGCCATATGAACTATGGTTTGGCAAGAAGCCAAAGTTGTCATTTCTTAAAGTTTGGGGATGTGATGCTTATGTCAAAAAGCTTCAGCCTGAAAAGCTGGAACCCAAAGCGGAGAAATGCGTCTTCATAGGATACCCAAAAGAGACAGTCGGGTATACATTCTATCTCATATCCGAAGGCAAAGTGTTTGTCGCTAAGAACGGAACATTTCTTGAGAAAGAGTTTCTCTCGAAAGAATTGAGGGGGAGGAAAATAGAGCTTGATGAGGTTATTGAACCTTTACTTCAACCAGAAAGTAGCGCAATGCAGAAAGATGTTTCTGTGGATCCTACGATGGTAGAAGAGAAAGTTAATGATGATGATCATGAAGCTTCAGATCAAGCTGCTATTGAACCTCGTAGGTCGACAAGGGCGCGTACTGCTCCTGAGTGGTACGGCACCCTTGTCTTGGAGGTCATGTTGTGGGACAACAATGAACCTACGAGCTATGGAGGAGCAGTGATGGGCCCGGATTCCGAGAAATGGTTGGAGGCCATGAAATACGAGATGGGATCCATGTATGAAAACAAGTATGGACTTTGGAAGTATTACCTGGAGGGCGAAAGGCCATTCAGAACAAATGGATCTTTAAGAAGAAGACAGACGCAGATCATAATGTCACCGTCTATAAACTCGACTTGTGGCAAAGGGTTTTTCACAAGTTCAAGGAGTTGATTACGATGAGACTTTCTCACCCGTAGCGATGCTTAAGTCTGTCAGAATCATGTTGGCAATAGCTGCTTATTTCGACTATGAAATTTGGCAGATGGATGTCAAAATAGAGTTCCTCAACGGTTTCCTTGAGGAAGAGTTGTATATGATGCAACCCGAAAGTTTTGTCGATCCATAAAATGCTGCCAAAGTTTGCAAACTCCAGTGATCCATTTATGGACTGGTGCAAGCATCTCAGAGTTGGAATAAGCGCCCTGATGAGGTGATCAAAGCGTTTGAGTTTATACAAGTTTATGGAGAAGCTTGTATTTACAAGAAAGTGAGTGGGAGCTCTATATCATTTCTAGTATTGTATGTGGATGACATATTGCTGATTGGAAACAATATAGAAATGCTGGAAAGCGTGAAGGAATATTTGAACAAGAGTTTTTCAATGAAGGACCTAGGAGAAGCTGCTTTCATATTAGGCATTAAGATCTATAGAGATAGATCGAAACGCTTGATAGCACTTTCGCAGAGCACATACCTTGATAAAGTTTTGAAGAAGTTCAAAATGGATCAGTCCAAGAAGGGGTTCTTGCCTGTGTTACAAGGTGTGAAGTTGAGCAAGACTCAATGCCCAGTGACTACAGAGGATAGAGAAAAGATGAGTGTCATCCCCTATGCTTCAGCCATAGGCTCTATCATGTATGCAATGTTGTGCACAAGACCTGATGTCAGCCTTTCCATAAGTATGTCCGGAAGGTTTCAAAGTGATCCTGGAAGGGAACACTAGGCAGCGATCAAGAATATCCTTAAGTACCTGAAAAGGACTAAGGAAATGTTTCTTGTTTATGGAGGTGATGAAGAGCTCATCATAAAGGGTTACGTCGATGCAAGCTTTGACACTGATCCGAATGACTCTAAGTCACAAACCGGATACGTATTTATTCTCAACGCGGGAGTGGTAAGCTGGTGCAATTCCAAGCAAAGCATGGTAGCCGATTCTACATGTGAAGGGAAGTACATCGCAGCCTCGGAGGCAGTGAAGGAAGGTGTTTGGATGAAGCAATTCATGACAGATCTTGGAGTAGTGCCCAGTGCACTGAATCCAATGAACCTGTTATGTGACAACACCGGTGCCATTGCTCTGGCGAAGGAACCAAGGTTTCACAAGAGGACCAGACACATAAGTGCACACGAATCTGAATGTTACAGACCCGTTGACTAAACCTCTTCCAAGGGCTAAACATGATCAACACCAGAACTGCATGGGTGCTCGATTCATTACAATGTAAATCACATAGTGATGTGAGATGGATTATTGACTCTAGTGCAAGTGGGAGACTGTTGGAAATATGCCCTAGACGCAATAAATAAAGTGTTTATTATTATATTTCCTTGTTCATGATAATCGTTTATTATCCATGCTATAATTGTATTAATTGGAAACACATTACATGTGTGGGTAAATAGACAACACTTTGTCCCTAGGATGCCTCTAGTGAACTAGCTCGTTGATCCAAGATGGTCATGGTTTCCTAGCCATTGACATGAGATGTCATTTGATAACGGGATCACATCATTAGTAGAATGATGTGATGGACAAGACCCAAACTACAAACATAGCATATCATCGTGTCAGTTTATTGCTACTGTTCTCTGCATGTCAAGTATATGTTCCTATGACCATGAGATCATGCAACTCACGGATACCGGAGGAGTGCCTTGTGTGTATCAAACGTCGCAACGTAACTGGGTGACTAAAAAGGTGCTCTACAGGTATCTCCGAGGGTGTCTGTTGAGTTGGCATGGATCAAGACTGGGATTTGTTACTCCGTGTGACGGAGAGGTATCTCAGGGCCCACTCAGTAATACAACATCACAATAAGCCTTGCAAGCAATGTGACTAAGTGTTAGTTGCGGGATCTTGTATTACGGAACGAGTAAAGAGACTTGCCGATAATGAGGTTGAACTAGGTATGGAGATACCGATGATCGAATCTCGGGCAAGTAACATACCGAAGAACAAAGGGAACATCATACGGGATTAACTGAATCCTTGACATAGAGGTTCGACCGATAAAGATCTTCGTAGAATATGTCGGAACCAATATGGGCATCCAGGACCCACTATTGTTTAATGACCGTAGAGGTGTCTCGGTCATGTCTACATAGTTCTCGAACCTGCAGGGTCTGCACACTTAAGGTTTGGTGACGTTTTGGTAGTATAGAGTTATGTATGGTGGTGACCGAATGTTGTTCGGAGTCCCGGATGAGATCCCGGACGTCATGAGGAGCTCCGGAATGGTCCGTAGGTAAAGATTGATATATAGGAAGTCCTATTTTGGTCGCCGGAAAAGTTTTGGGGTCATCGGTAGTGTACCGGGAGTGCCGGTAGTGTACCTCGAGGCCTCCGGGAGGGGTATTTCGACCCAAGAGGCTTCATGGCCTGTGGGAGAGGGAATATCAGCCCTTAGTGGGCTGGTGGAAACTCCCACACAAGGCCCTTGTGGCTGGAGAAGAAAACCCAATAGGAAAAGGTGAAAAAGGCAATAAAAGGAGCAATCCTAGTCCTACTAGGATTGGAGGAAGAGTCCTCCTCTCCTAGTAGGTTCGGCCGAACCATAGGAGCCTTGGCCCTTGCGCCAAGTCTCTCCTCTTATCCTCCTATATATACTGTTGGGTTTTATGGTTTTGCACTAGTTTTTTAAGCAACATGCTACCTGTTCCTCCAGTGCATAGTTTCTCCTCTAGATCGGGTTTCTGCAGTGCTTAGGCGCAGCCCTACCGGAATAGCTCCACCACCATCACTAGAGCACCATCATGCTGCCAGAGAACTCTTCTTCCTCTCCGTGCCTTCTTGCTGGATCAATATGACGCAGATCGTCATCAAGTTGTACGTGTGCTGAACGCGGAGGTGCCGTCCGTTCGGCGCTAGATCGGAAGGATCGTGATCAAGTTCGTGGGACGGATCGTGATCAAGTTCGCGGGACGGATCATGATTGGATCACGGGACGAATCGTGATTGGATCGCGGGACGCACAGCGATTTGGATTGCAAAGACGTTCGAGTACACCAACCGCGTTACTTAACGCTTCCCGCTTAGCGATCTACAAGGGTATGTAGATCCACTCTCCCTCTCGTAGATGCTCATCACCATGGATAGATCTGCGTGTGTGTAGGAAATTTTTTGTTTCCCATGCAACGTTCCCCAACATCTCGTTCTTAGGACACGACGGATGAGTGATGGTTACCACGCCAATGACCGAGTTTCCCCGGGCGGCATTAATAAGCTTCTCTGGGTTGGACCAACACTCGTGAGGAGCACTGGCCCGGGGGTTGATTAATTATCCATGGGGTTGCAAAGCCCTATACAAATTATTAAGATATTAAGCAAATGTAGTGCCAATGTTGGGTCTTGCCAGACAAGTTTTAATCTCAACCAAATAAACAAGGGGGTCCCCATAACAACCCCGAGCATGTTAGGAGCGCAAAATATGTATAACATAACACCGGTAATAAGAACTATGGCGGTAACAGCGGAACAAAACACCTAGCAAAAGGCCAAGCCTTACACCAATACCAAGATATATATGTGCATTAAATTAAATAACAAATAACATTGTGATATGACAAATCCATGTTATCACATGGAACAACCTGAACCTGCAACTAAGAACGCTACAAGAGGGGCTGAGCAGCGGTAACTTAGCCAATCAAAGGTTTTCTAGGAGGTGGAGGGTTAGAATCTACCATGGCAATTAGGAGGCTGGTATTCAAGTGGTAGGTAGTGCATTTGTAACGATAAGAGCGAGTAACTAGCAAGCGAAAATAGTATCGGGATCCGGGTACGATCATCTTGCCTGTTGGTTCTTCAGTTGAACAAGGAACGGGATCCTCGTAGTTCTACTTGCCTAGATATTCATACTCAGGTTCAACGCTCGCGTATACCCAAAGGAAACAGCAATAATAAACAAACAACCATGGTTCAATGCACAAACAAGAATGATGCATGTTTAGGTGAAGAGTTTTAACATGGCAATCCTAACTAGTCAGGTTTCACATGCAAGAATTGGATATTAATGAATCTGGAAAGAACCTTATGTTAAGTTATTTGTACATGCATTAACATGGCAAATATGGATGCATCATGTCAAAATGATGAAAATGCATATGAAGAACGTAAGAAACGGAGCTACGGTTCTCACGGTACGCTCATGACAACGTACGAAGGCAAAACACAAGACAACAAGGCCATGGGCTAATTCTTGGCATTCCAAGGTAGCCACTGGTTAGGTAATGAAAAACCGACAACAATAGACCAAAATATCAAGCAATTCCTTGGAGTATAGCTCCCACAAGTCACAAGATAATAAAACAAACAATCTGCCACAAAATAGCAACATAGCAACTTACAAAGCCCACAACTTGAGCTACAGGAATCCTACAGACACAAACAAGGTATTGAAAGAAACTACATAACATGCTTATCAAATTATCCAACTACACAATCTGTAAAGGAGGCACACATCAATAAGCATCATGCTATCAAGTTGGCATGATGAAACAGTTTTCTGGGACTGTGAAAATAACAGTTTTCTGGAATCTGAGTAAATCTGGTAGCATGTTGACAGCAGAAGTTAAAGGTGTTAGAGACCACCTCTTGGCATGAAAATTAATAGGGAGGTAGTAGACAACATCTACTCTAAAATACTAGCACTGAGCATGAGCTAATTCTCAACATAGCACAAGATACCAACCACTCTTCATGGCATAAAAATAATAGCAGATTCTCAGACTTAGAATTATTTAGCATGGTGGAAACAGAAACATCAAGTTAGCTACTTGCAGCATGTTTCGCACTTATATGGGTGATTCTCATGTTAAACAAAAATACCACGGCATAATAGACATAAAACACTAGCACTTCCATGTTGGCACATGCCCCAAAGCAAGCATGGATTAAATCATGCAAAAATGACAAAGTAGCATCACAAAAGAAAATAACAATTTTATAAACTTGCTCAAAAGTGAAATCTGAAAGCACCAATGGATTCCTTGGCTCTTTCTACCCCAAAAACATGTGTCATACTCATATGTTCATGTGAAGCAACATGGCACAAATATACTAGCAAGCAACCATCCACTCTCTTATAAGTTAAAACTTACTGTAAATGGACGTGATCATAAATGGACATAAAAAGATTTGGAAACTTAGTTTAACATGGCAAAGACTAATAATTCCTACAAACATGCATATACCAACAAACAAGGTATGACAAGTGGGACAAACCCACTAGTCACCTACACACACACTCTCTATACACACACACTACCAAGCAACCACACACATGGCTTCATATGCCTAAGGGCATATGAGCACAACCCTCTCATGAACATATCACCCATGAGGGGTGTTCATCCATACATACACACACATGCACCATATATGCATAATGCATATAGGCACATACACACCACCACATGCACAAGTGCACATGGCACATACACTCACATCCACACATGCTCATGTGTGTGGGTGTTCATTCACACACATATATGCACAAGTGCATATATGCATATATGTATGCACATGACTACACACTCACACACACACACTCACACACACACACTCACACACACACACTCACACACACACACTCACATACACACGCATACACACATACATATATGCACACACACCACACTCACCACATAGGTATGTATGTATTAGCACACACATATATAAGCAAAGAAGAAAGCAAGAAGAAAGATAAAACAAAAGAAAATAAAAACAAACAAAAAGGGGGGAGGGGGGAGGGTCGAACCCACGACCTCAGGGTCGATTCCCCCGAGCCACACCACTGCGCTATCGACCGCTGCTGCAACACAGGAAGCCCTCGGCTGCACTATTACACACACGCACGCGCATCTCTGACGAAACTGAATTAACCGCGGCGGCGACAACAGAGGCAAGGCGGCGACAATTCCTGGTGGTAGCGGGCTTCTCCGGCGATGCAATGTGGCACTCACGCAAGAGGGATCTACGGGGAGGTGTTCCCTGGCTTGTCTCGTGACAAGGGGAATAGAGGCAAGGCCCTCAAGGATCTGCCTTGCGGAACGGT
Organism: Hordeum marinum; assembly: GCA_022496015.1. Classification (NCBI taxonomy): domain Eukaryota; kingdom Viridiplantae; phylum Streptophyta; class Magnoliopsida; order Poales; family Poaceae; genus Hordeum; species Hordeum marinum. The sequence goes on along the minus strand of CM039675.1, from coordinate 159,651,941 downwards.
GGCAACGAGCGGCTATGGAGACGGCGCGCTAAGCATGGCAACGGGAGGGGAAGTCACGGCGGCTCACCGAGGGGGAGACGATGACGACTACGAACGCGACGACGAGGAAGAAGAGACGACGACGCGATGCGACGAAGAGGAAGAAGACGTGCGGGGGACACTCTGTCCGCGGCTCCGGCGAGGAAGAGGCCATTGAGGAGGGGCAGCCCAGCCTCTCCTAGCGACGGGAACGGAGTCCAGGGACGACCCGTGGCCTCCACGGCATGTCGGGAGTGGCAGAGACCTCCTGGAACGCGACGACGGCGACGGCGACGGCGACGATTGGGCCTCTCTCTTTGAAACACTCTGAATCTTACCTGATAGAGGGAGAAAGGAGAGGAAGGGGAGAGAAGGAACGAGGAGAAGCTGGCGGCGGCACGGGAGGACGCACGAAACCCTAGAGGGGGAGCCACGGACGTCGAGGGGGCTTAAAAAGGAGGGAACAGACGGCGAGACAACGGCAACAACTCACGGCGACGCGCTCACCCGCCCTGCTTCCTCTCTCTGAACCTGACGGAGGGGAACGGGAGCAGGTTGTCATTCCCTCGAGCGGGCTGGGTCGCGGAGTAAGCAAGGCCCACTTCACAAACTCTCACAAAACAATAAAAAACAGAGGAGTTTTTCTCTTTTTCAAATCACAACAAGAGAAGAAAAAAAACCAAAGTAAAATAAAGGATTTTTTTGCAGAATAAAAATACTTTTACATTGAAAATAAAATGCTCTATTTACTAATATTATCAAGATGATTTTTAGGACAAGTAATTTAAATACTTTTAAATATAGCAGCCCCTGTTTATTTTAAAAACCCCAAATACATAAAGCTCAAATCAACAAAAGAACCACACACACATTATTAAAACATTATAAGCCACATCTTGAACATTTTTAAACCATTTAAATAGCAACTTAAATTTGTTGCTGCAATAACAAGGAAGGAAAAGGTTATTTAGAGGGGTTTGTTTGAAAGGAATAAAGAGGGGGGATAAGAAGGAGATGCACCACATAACTCCAACCACAACACACCACACAACACAAGATCACAACCAACCACACAAGGTCACAACAATAGCAAGAGATGACATGATGGATGAAATTATGCATGATGCAACAATGCAAGAACAAGACATGGTATGACCAGGTGCAAAAACATTTCATTAAGCTCATGGCAACAAGGTTCATACAAGACAGATGCCATAGAAGGTAGGGACAGCACCTAGGCTGTCACAATTTTCTCCAGGCTGGCCTCCGCACTATCAACACCATTCTGAGGCATACCTTGATGCCCAAGTCCGGAGATGACAAGCTGATCCGAGGCCACTCCATCGATATGTTGTTCCACTTGACACTCACACTAGGATCAGAGTCATGGACTTGATTGTAGAGAAAATCAAGAGGGTTGCTGGTGATCAGAAGCGCTCATGCTGTTATGCACCCTACATCTAGATGCTCATAAACTCAAAACTGGAGAAACACATATTTTCCCTAGATCACCCACATTTGCCCCTACAGCCAAATCTCGAGGACAATGTTGTGGTGATGGATACTAATCATCCCACCTCAGCTGCAGCTTAGGCAGAGGCTGAGGCTGAGGCAGCTAGAGCCACTAGTGCTCAAGTCCCACGATCCAGGAACGAGCAAATGGATCCATTGATTGCATCAGTTCAGGGCATGCAAAAGGACATTAAGGGGATTCTGGACAACCAGAACAGTCTTGTGAGGATCTTTGAGACCAGAATGAAGAGCCTTACTAATAAGGTGGACGGGCTGACGAAGATAGTCACAGAACTTCAGCATGAAGTTGACTCCGTGCATATCCCTCGGGTCTCTTCTACTTCGGATGAGGATGATGATGATGAGGACGATTCACCTCTAGGGACAGGCACTCAGTTCACTACTCAGGCCAGATCAGCCACAGTGCCAGCTCCAACAGCTCCGTCAGCTCCATCAACTTCAGCTCCATCAGTGACCACTCCAGCTCCATCCACGACATGTGTAGAGATTTTCGCCGACGCTGTCATCTCGACTCCTTCATCAACAACTGGAGGAGTTATGCCCAATAACGTTTAGATATATGCCTTTGAACTGTTTGGTAACTTGTTGCCAAAGGGGGAGAAGTGTATATAGATCTTTAGGCTTCGAGCGAGAGATCGATTTGGTTTTTATCATTTTTCAAAACATTTGGTTCTTTTGGTTTGATGTGAGATACATGTGTGTTATGCTACTATGTTATGGGTGATGCTACTATTTCCAATCATCTTAATGCTCATGATATGATCATTCACCGTTTCTTATGTGTGTTGTGCCATGTTATTCACTCTAATTATTCTTGCACACCACCAAGTTGTATGTGACATGGAAGAAGTGCCCCACATACCTAATCGATTGTGCATTTGCATTCAAACGCAAATTCAAAATAATGCACAAATTTAGGGGGAGCTCTTGCTTATCACATACCTCTAAAAGCGATGATTATATTTCATTTATTTTATCATATGTCGAAGCTTTGATCTATATGTTGTCATCAATTACCAAAAAGGGGGAGATTGAAAGCACATTTGCTCCCTTGGTGGTTTTCGTAATTAATCACAACATATAAGTCACTGAACTAATGTTTCCACCAAGTATATTTCAGGAAATGTTCAATGAGAGGATTGGCAAAAGGGGATTGTGGAGAAACCCCAAGATTGAAGGAAATTGGTTGGCCAAGCTTCAAGCAAAAGAAATCTACATTTCATATTTGTGAGAAATCACTTTGAGTCTATAGGAAAGCCAATACTATTAAAAGGGGGTAAGGTTTTGTTGGTGAACAATATGCTCAAACGTGCACAAGTAATAGTCACCAAAAACATCCACAAACTCTCCCACCAAAGTTTGTTCTATACCTATTACGCAAACTCACATTTTTGGTCCCACCAAAATGTTGGACCAGCGTCACCGAGATAGGAAATCTGACCATTGCTCACCTTATCGGTGCAACCGAGAATTGTGTATCGGTCCCTCTGAGATTCGAAAGTTGCCACCTCTTGGTCACTTCTGTATCACCGAGTTTAACACATCGGTGTCACTGAGTTAGTCATTTTGTGTGTAACGGTTGGCTTTTTGGGGATGCCTATATATACCCCCTCACCACCACTTACTCGAGAGAGAAACACTCAGAACTATTCCATACCTATCCTATCAGATTTTCTGAGAGAGAACCACCTACCCTTGTGTTGAGGTCAAGATCTTCCACTCAAATTATATGGATCTTTATTTCTAGCCTCCCCAAGATTCTTTACACCAATACCATCTCTTCTACCAAGCCAAACCTGTGAGAGAGAGATTGTGTGTTGAGGAGTCTATCATCTTGAAGCACAAGAGCAAGGAGTTCATCGTCATGACCGAGCCTATTACCTTTTTGAGGGTGGTGCCTCCTAGATTGGTTAGGTCTCGCTTGGTAGCCTCCTACTTAGTGTTGTGGAGTGAACCAAGAAGTTTGTAAGGGCAAGGAGATCGCCTACTTCGTGAAGATCTACCCATAGTGAGGCTAGTCCTTCGTGGGCAGAAGCCGTATGGAATAGTCAAGGTTGCTACTTCCTGGACCCTTTTGGGTGGAGCCCTTCGTGAACTCTTGCGACCATTACCCTCCATGGGTTGAAGACTCCATAAACATGGATGTACGATAGAACCACCTATTGGAACCACGGGAAAAATCATCGTGTCTACGATTGTGTTTTATCTTCATACCCTATCCCTTCTATACATGCTTGTTGTTACTTTCCGCTGCTATATACTCTTAGACTTGCATGTGTACAGTGTACTTGCCTTGCCATGAAATACTAAAAACTTTGAACCCTAAAACTTGGCATAGGCAAAACTTTTAGTTGGTCTAGTAGTCTAATCATCCCCCCTCTAGACCTACTTTCGGTCCTACACAAACACACAACACACAACACACACACACACACAACACTGTTGTACACACAAAGCAATGCTCACACACACTGACACACAGCCAGACGGGATCTGCTGCCACAGGGAATCCCACCACACTAATGCACACATGCTAGCACACACACAAATCTGCATAGCCGCAGCAGATCCCATCACAGCCACACGGGATTCACACCACACACAATAAACCGAAAAAAATTAAAGGTGCCGGCGGTGGGTTTCGAACCCACGACCTGCTGGTCATTTCAACGGCATCCTACCACTAGGCTAGGCGAGGGTATCTTCTTAGAGAGGGGGGAAACACCTAATGACCAGTCTAAAGATGGTCTTCTCCTACCTCGGGCAGATAAGAAGAGGGCAATGTCAGCGGCCCCTCCGGTGACCACCAGGGCCAGCGACCTGCGGCGAGGCTACGGAATTTCACGGGAGGCTCATTCCCGGTGCTAGTGGGGCGAAGCGCGGGGCTGCACAAGCCTGCCAGCGATGGTGACAGAGGCATCACGTAGCTGCAACTAACAGCGGCGACGAGGCGACCCTAAGAGTGCGGGGTTGCACATCGGGAAAGGGGCAAAAACACGTAGGCAACAGGCAGCGGCGGAAGGTTTCCACCAGCGACAACACACACACACACAACGCTACTGCAAAAAAAGGACTGGCTTGCCGGAGCTTCGAGGACACGACCGAGGCACACCTGGATCTATGTGCACACACGGGTAGCTACGTGACGGCAAGGAGGAAAGGAAGGAGGGACCGTATCTCCTTACCAAGGACAAGGAGGGGAGGCTCGAGGCTCGACAAGGCGACGGCAAAAAGCAGACGACTCCGTCACATCGGTAACATATAGACTCCAAAATACCAGCGTGATCCTAAATTTTTTGAGCGAGAAGAGGAGTAGAATGAAAATTCCTAAGTTGAATACCTCACCAGAGCATAGAAGAGGAGTAAAAAGAAACCTACTCTCCGATATAACTAGACTCAAAATAGTTTTTGCTAGACTCTACTTGGCCAAGTTCGATCAAGCAAAGGGCTCCTATGGTCGTATGGCTCTAATACCAAATTGTCACGCCCAAGATGCACGCCTATCCATATTAATACACGAGGGCCTCGATAGGAATAGAGGCGCATCTTGCCGTTCGCAAGTACAATATAGTTACATACATTTAGGAAGAGAAGAGTATATGAGTTGGCTGACACTCGCGACATGCTAAATTACAATTCCACGCAATTTATTCAATCATCCATAAAAAGGCAGGGTTCGGCTACGGACGAAATCAAACGATAAAATGTATGTAATGATCCTGTACTTGCGAACGACAAGATGCGCCTCTATCCCTGTCGAGGCCCTCATGTCTTAATAGGGATAGGCGCGCATCTTGGGCGTGATAGTGCGTGAGTGGTGCGAACCCGTTCTGGTGATCTGTGCCCCAGCTTCATCATCACCATGGCTCCCAAGAAGAAGGGCCTGAAAAAAGTTGGCCCACCGTGGAGACGCAGGTGTGGGACGAGGAGGTGGAGGAGACAGGAGACGGCGTAGACGCAGGTGGAGGACGAGGAGGTGGAGGTTCAGAACTTTGGCGAAGCTCTGGTGACCAAGGAAAGCAATCGGCGATGCTTGCCGTGGAAACGCCCATGGCGACAGTGGGAACCCCATTGCCCCTGGGTCTCAGGACAGAGCGCTACAGCCTACGGGTGGTACGGTGAACTCCGGGGGTAGAAGAGTATCTCTGAGGGCACCCATGTTGGCACCTACACCACGACCTTCCCAAGATGCGCGTGGAGAGCCGCGGCACGGTGCCCGCAGTTCTCAACGTGCCCATGGAAAAGCTCTTGTGCGTCATTCCCAAGATGCATGGCACCAGCCTGTAAGCGGGAGTGGCATGCCGACGCGGGATCACAACGGTGCTCCTTATAACAAGGTTAGGAGTCAGAGCACCTCGTGTTCCTTGCATCGCTCATTGCCGTCCACGACGGAGGAAGCGATGGCACGAGCGCAGCTACTCCTAAACTTCTCTCCTGATGCGGAGAAGCTCGATGAATGGAGAGCCACCATTCAGAGCCTTCTCAGCCTCGGAGATAAGCTTCGTCCCGCAGGGCCACCTCAGACCAGTGGTGAAGGACCCGGAGTCGGTGCAACCTCGGTGCACTCTTCTTCGCAGCAGCATCGTCGGTCACCGACCCGGCAGACTAACACCTACAATGATTACTCGACGGCATCGTCTAAGCCACAGACGCGCCACGATTAGCATCATGTTCATAGGGAACGTGACAAGGAAGACGCTCGAACCGCGATTGAGCTACGACGGGAAGCGCGCCTCCAGTCGGACAGGCGCGCGGGGCCCACTATAGACTTGTCTGTGCCAGGGTACCCTGTCAACCAAGCTTACGAGGTTGGCTGTCCAGCATTTACCCGTTAGCTATGTCAAGTCCAGTGGCCCAACACCCGCATGTTCAAACTGGAAGTCCCGGAGAAGTATGACAGCAAGACCCATCCATCAGAGTTCCTGAGCATCTACACCATTGCGGTGCAGGCTGTCGGGGGCCACGACGAGAAGATAGTAGCCAACTACATCCCATTGGTGCTCAAGCCCAACGTCAGGTCATGGCTGATGCACTTGCCGGAGGGGTCCATTGCCTCCTGAGCGGACCTGTGTCACGAGTTTGTCGGTGCTTTCACCGGAGGTCATCAAGCTCCTGGCCAGGAGAGCGACCTACACATCATCCCGCAGAAGGAAGGCGAAACTTTGCACAAGAACACCCAGAGGTTCAGCCGCGTGCACCACAACATCCCAGGCGTTAACCCTGCCGCTGTTATCAGCATGTTCCATCAGAACATGCGCAACCGCAGGATGTGGGAAGAGCTAGCGATGAACTGAGGGATGTCGCCGAGCTTTATGCTTTGGCAGACAAGTGCGCTTGGCTGAAGAAGGGAGAAGACTCCCCGGCAAAGATGCCGGTACGAAGGTCGACTCTGAGGATGAGGATACTGTTGTCCTGGCAAAGAAGGGCCGACAACGGAGCAAGAAGCGCAAGGGCAAGACCGTGCTTGCCGTAGAGGCATCCGGCCACCCTAGCGCCTGCAAGAAAAGAAAAATCGATGACCCTGGCAACGATGTTGCCAGGTGCGCCTCCTACCACGCCTTGGCGGCTGCTGGCAAGCCAGAAGAATCCGGCAAGCAGTATTGCAAGATCCATCGCACCAAAGGCCACGACCTCCAAGACTGTCGGCAAGTTGAGAAACTTGCCGACAAGCAGAGGGCTGATAAGAAAGGTGCGACAAGGAAAAGGTCAGGATGGTGCTGAGGGGTCCAGCAAGAAGTGTGTTGGCCGAGGGGGTCGCCGTGGCAAGCTCAAGCAACAGAAGGATTGGCCTGTCCGTGGCCGTGACAAGCAAGAGGGAGATGATGATGATGTCGAAGAGGACGTTGAGTCTAGTGAACATGAGCTTCAGAAGGCTACGAAGATTATGTGCATACAAGGAGGAGCCTCGTTGCATTCCTATCACCGCCAACTTAAACAGTGGGCACGCGTGGTTAATGCAACAGAGCCCTCTATCGGCGCACAGAAACCTCTGAAATGGTCCAACACTCCAATCATCTTCGACGCCGAGGATCACCCTGATCGCATAACTGTGGTCGGGTGCCTGCCATTGTTGGTCTAGCCAACAATCCACAACCTCAAGGTGACGAAGAGGCTAGTCGACAGTGTGGCTAGCCTGAACCTGATCTCGCCTGATGTCATTCGGAGGCTACAAATTCCTGACGAAGATCTCGAGCTGACAGGCGTTTCCAAGGGGTCAATTCTGGAAGGACACGGCCGAAAGGCAAGGTCACGCTGCCGGTGACGTTCGGTAGCAATATCAACTTCAGAATGGAGAAGATCACCTTTGACGTCGCCAAGATCTCGTTGCTATAGAACGGAATTCTTGAGCGTCCGACACTGGCCAAGTTCATGGCGGTGACCCACTTCGCTTACAATGTGCTGAAGATGCCCGGACCAATGAGCGTCATTACCATCAACTCCGACAAGAAAAGCGCGCTTATCTTCACCGACTAACTCTACCGGGGTCCAGTCGTAGCACCTACCGCCAAGGCACTTGCTCCTGCCGCTGAAGCTCCTGGGAGAAGAAGACCGACAAGGCGTCTGGCACACAGTGCGGCAAGAGCACCTCTCCGGGGTGTTGCGCTACTGTTGACAATGTGCCAGAGAGCTCCACTGGCAAGAGCAAAAAGTCCAGGGATGCCCCGGATGAGACCAAGAAGGTGCCCGCCAAGGAGGATGGCATGGGGGGAACTTTCCCCATAAGTTCCACCCTTGACGACAAATAGGAAAGCGCGCTCGTCGCCTTCCTGCAGGCGAATGTCGATGTGTTTGCATGGCAACCATCTAATATCTCCGGTGTTCCCAGGAAGGTGATTGAGCACCACCTTGTCGTCTACCCACACGTGCGGCCCGTCAAGCAGAAGGTCCGGAAGAAAGCTTTGGAGTGGCAGTAATTTATTGCCGAGGAGATCAAGAATTTAGAGACAACTGCCCTGATGAGAGGAGTACTCCACCCTACGTGGTTGTCCAATCTAGTTGTAGTGTGCAAGGAGAATGGGAAGTGTAGGCTATGCATTGATTTCATACACATCAACAAGGCCTGCCCCAAAGATCTTTTTCCCTTGCCGCACATTGACCAGATTGTGGACTCCACCGTCGTTTGCAATCTGTTATCCTTCCTTGACGCCTATTCCGGCTATCATCAGATTTATGGCGAAGGAAGACGAAGAGAAGACCACATTTATCACCCCATGTGGTACGTACTGCTTTTTGAGTATGCCTTTTGGGTTGAAAAGCGCTGGTTCTACCTTTGCAAGAGTAGTCCAGATTGGTTTTGAGCCCCAGCTACATAGAAATATGGAGGCTTATATGGACGACATAGTGGTCAATACAAAGGACAAGGCTATGCTCATATCAAACCTAGAAGAGACATTCGCCAATCTGCGCAAGATCAACATGAAGCTGAACCTTGAGAAATGTGTGTTCAGCGTCCCATCCAGCAAGCTTTTTGGGTTCTTCGTGTGTCAATGAGGAATCAAAGCAAATCCCGACAAGATCAAAGCAATTGAGCAAATAGAGTTACCAAGGCGAGTCAAGGACGTGCAACGCCTTGCCGAGTGTGTTGCTGCTCTGAGTAGGTTTATCTTAAAATATGCTGAGCATGCCCTGCCCTTTTTCAAAATTTTAAAGAAGGTAGGTCCAATGGAATAGACTCCGAAAGCGGAGGCAGCGGTGTAGGATTTGAAGAAGTACCTTCCTCTTCGCCAGTCCTAGTCGCGCTACACCCACAAGAGCCGTTGCTGCTTTACCTGGTGGCAATGAATCAAGTGGTGAGTGCTGTGGTGGTGGTTGAAAGAGATGTTGACGAAGAAGCAGCGGCAACAGCAGGGACGCCAAGCGACGAGCCAGGGCATTCCTCGCTACGATCTGGTGCCAGCAAAGAAGGATCCGCACAGTCGAAGGAGATAGTCCAGAAGAAGAAAGTGGTGCAGCGACCAGTCTATTTTGTCAGATCCTGGTTGGAGGGGGCTACATCAACGTATTATGGCGTGCAAAAATTGCTCTTCGGCCCTCTTATCGCCTAGAGGAAATTGTGCCATTACTTCCAAGCACAAGAGATCACCGTTGTCACCCGCTTCCTCCTACAACGGATATTGAGAAACCCATAAGCTACCTGCAGGATTGTTGAGTGGGCTCTGGAACTATCAAGCTTTGGACTTAAGTTTGAAAGTACCTCGACCATTCAGAGCAGGGCCTTGGCGGACTTCATCGCAGAATGGACCCCAACGCCCAATTTAGAGATTCTAGAGTCAACTCTCCCCGGAAAGGAAACCGATCAAGAATGGATCACTATAGGAATCAGGCACTTTACCGTCAGCCATCCCGGACGGCAAAGGCATGCATGCCGAACGGCAAAGGCTTTGCCGTCCACCAGCAGATGGCCAACCGTCTGGCTGAATAAGCCACGGTAAAGGGCACATTGCCATCTGCTGGCAGACGACAAAGACCTTTACATCTTTGCCACCTGCCAGTGGACGGCAAAGGGCATGGATGGCACACGTCGCAACTTAGGTCCGTTAAGGGCTTAATGGCGTGCGTTGCCGTCCGCTGGTACACGACAAAGACCTTAGTTCTTTGCCATCTGCCAGCGGACGGCAAAGCACCCATTTCTTTGCGGGCCTAGGTGGGTTCTTTGTCGTCCACTGGTAGACGGAAAAGAACTAAGGTCTTTGCCATCTGCCAGCGGATGGCAAAGAACCCACCAAGGCCAGCCAAGTGCTACCCCAGGTTGCACAGGTAGCTGCCACGTGGAAGCTTTGCTCTGCTGGCTGACGGCAAACATCTTTGCCATCAGCGAGCAGACGGCAAAGTTGCTATATAGCCCCTGTTTTTTTGTTTTTTCTTAAAATCATTTAATTTGACATAATTTCACATATATATCCAACATATCAACAATACAATTTTCCAACAAGCATACCAACAATAAGTTTCACCAAGCATACCAACAATAAGTTTCCAACAACATATCCAACATACAAGTTTCCAACAACATATCCAACATACAATGGTTTCCAACAACATATCCATACATACATATCCAAAACAAGTTTCCAACAAGTTTCCAAAACCAAAAAGGAACCACAAGTAGAAGAGTACACTCCATCAATGCAAGCTTCGTCATCTATAGCAAATCTACAAATTAGCAAAGATCAAAGTTAGAAGAAGAAGAAGACTAGCTAGCAGAAAAACAAGAAAAAGAAGAAGAAGAATTTATCTTCTCTTTCTTTTTATCTTCTCCTCCTCTTTATCTTCTTCTTCTTCTAACTAAGGTAGGTAAAAATTCCTCCTTCGTCTTCTTCTTCTTCTTCTTCCTCTTTTTCTAATTATTCTTATTTTCTTCTTTTTCACAACTAAACCTAAAACTCCTCCTCCTCTTCTTCCTCTTCTTCCTCTTCTTCCTCTTCTTCCTCTTCTTCTTCTTCTTCTTCTTCCTCATTTTCTAGTTATTCTTATTTTCTTCTTCCTCATTTTCTAGTTATTCTTATTTTCTTCTTCTTTTTTCAGAACTAAACCTAAAACTAAAACTAAACTAAACTAAACGTAAACCTAAAACTAAATCTAAACTAATAATAAACCAAAAACTAAAAAACAGAAAAAATAAGATGAGGAGGAGGAGCTCACTGCAGGGTAGGGGGCTGCCGGTGGAGGAGGGGGAGGGGGCGGCGCCGCGGCCTTCCTCATGGCGGTGCTCGGGCGGCCGCCGCAAGGGAGGGGCATCATGGCCGGGGCGGCGGGGCGACATTGTCAGGGCGGTGGGGGCGCGGTGGGATTCGGGAACAGGGCGGCAGGCTGGGGGGCAGGGGCGGCGGGGGCGCGACAGGGGCCGGGTGCGGGGCGGCTGGGGCATGGTGGGTGTCGGGGTGGGGCGGCGGGGGGCGCAATGGGGATGGGTGCGGGGCGGCGGAGGCATGGTTGGGGTCGGGGGTGGGGTGGCGGGGGGTCAACGGCGGTGGGGGCACGGTGGGGGTCGAGTGCTGGGCGGTGGTTGGCGGCGGCAGGCGTGCTGTTGGATCGGGGGATCAGATTAGAGAGAGAAGAGAGAGGGGCGTGGGGGTGTGCCGTTAGTAGCGGTTAGGTACTAACCTCTTTGCCGTCAGCTAGCGGACAGCAAAGAGGTGGGGTGGTGGGCCGTTACATTAGTGTCGTCGACTAGAGCCCACCCAGCTCTTTGCCGACCGCTAGGGGACGGCAAAGAATCTATGCCGTGAGCTAGCAGACGACAAAGAGTTGGCTGATGGCAAAGCCTCCCATTGCTGTCTGCGAGCTCTTTGCCGTCTATTTTCTGCTAGCTGATGGCAAAGCCACTCTTTGTCGTCAGCTAGTAGACGGCAAAGATGTGGCAGACGGCAAATCTTTTGATTCCAGTACTGGATCATGTATTTTGATGGTGCTTTCTCGCTGCAAGGCGCCGGTGCCGGAGTGTTGCTTGTCACAGCCACAGGAGAGTGCCTCAGATATGTGGTCCAAATGCACTTTCCCCGGGAGAGGTCAATGAACAACACTGTTGAGTACGAAGGGCTGCTTGCCGGTCTCAGGATCGCGGCGGACCTTGGGATAAAGAAACTTATTGTTAGGGGTGATTCTCAACTTGTCATCAGGCAAGTGAACAAAGATTACCAGAGCCCGTTGATGGAAGCCTATGTAGATGAAGTGAGGAAGTTGGAAGAACATTTTGACGGCCTACAAATGGAGCATGTTCCACATGTAGAGAACAGCGTTGCCGATGGCCCGTCAAACTGTGATGCCCTGAAGTTACCTGTGGAACCAGGAACTTTCGTGCTCTGACTAACTCAACCCTCTCTGACACCATCAACTGGACATGAGAATAGAAGAGAGTTAAGTTCCAGCAAGTATTTTCTGGTAGAGCTTCCCGAAGCCGCCAGTGAGAAGATTGCCAGAGGGAACGACAGGCTTATCCGTGATTACTATGCTCCGGCAGGGCCCCCGGCCCTTGCCATAGAAGCATACGCTCTCGCCAGGTTTGCCATGGTGCAGCAGACTCCGGCAGGCCCTCAAGCCCTTGCCTTCCAGGCAAATGCTCCCCCTGCGGAGGATATGCCTTTAGACCTTGTTGTCGAGCCCCAAGCTCCAGCATGGGCACAACACATTCTCCAATTCCTTCAACTAGGAGAGCTCCCCGAGGAACAAGAGGAAGCAGAAAAAGTAGCCCGCCGGTCTCATATGTACCATTTCGTGGACAATGTCCTGTACACAAAGAGACCTATCAGCATGAAACACAAGTGCATTTCGCGGGAGGATGGACTAGAGCTATTGACAGAGATACACGGAGGCATATGTAGCTCACACATAGGATCAAGAGCATTTGTCGAAAAGGCATTCTAACAAGGTTTCTTTTGGCCCACTGTCGTCTAGGATGCAACTGCGTTAGTAACCAAGTGTGAAGCATGCCAGTTTCATTTTAGGACTATGGAGTTTTGCACTCGAAGGACGGAAGAAGGATGGATGAGCTCCGCCCCCGCTGTCCCCAATTTATAGGAGGAAGCGCAGGGGCTGGCTCTGCCCCACTCAAAAGGACGCCGCCCACCTCCTCCAATAGCGGTGCCCTTGATCACGGGGCGAACAACAACTGCCCCATCACCCCAATCGATGGCGCCGCAGTTACTGCCTTTTCTCAGACACCTTAAATCACGGGCGCCCATTGCTAACTCCCCACTATGCATACGGTGCGCGTGGTGGAAAAGACCTAACATGGTAATTAAAACTTGATGGCCACGTCGTGCACGTATCCCACTAACCGCATTCAATGGGCATCATGGGGAAGCGCAGCGAGCCTAATGGTCACAACTATGAGGCCATGCCATGCGTTCCCGTGCACTGTTTGGGCCTAGCCCAACAATGCCTCGCGAAGTGTATGGCCCAGGCCCCGGGGCGCCTCTCCGTGCACTAGAGTTTTTGGGCCATCTAGTGCCCCTTTACTCGTGCATCAGCAGTAGTAGCCGCCCCTACGGCAAGACCCAGCGAAGACTTGTCAAGAACCATCAGAGCAGACTCAATACTACCGGCAAGACCTTGCCGGGAGGGCTTTTGAGCCATCAGACCACTGGCAAGGCAAGGCCGTAGCAAGGACCGCTAGTGCACAGGCCAGGTGTCGATTCACCTGGACGCATGTCGTGGAGTTAACGTTGGAGGAACTAAGCGACGCTGATGAGAAGGGCCCTTGTCCCTTCCCACTGACGGACTGAGGCGCCTGACGGTGTATTTAATGCTCTTGTCCTACTCCGCTAGAGTTAGGTACGATAGCATTGTAGCAACACTATGCATCTCGTGTGCACACTATAGACCACTGTTGGGATCCCCTTAGGGATAAATGGAGGCCTGGGGCATTACAGATGAGGTTAGACAGTCAGACAATCAGACAGTTGGGCAGTTAGTCAATCGGACAGCCCCACAGTTAGACAACTGAAGGTTTCCAACCTCACGTAGTAGCTGTTCATGGCGCTCCTGTAGCTGGAACCCTAGAACACATTCAATATAACCAAGCAGGAGTAGGTTTTTACGCGTCCGTGCGGCCCGAACTTGGGTAAGAAAAACCCGTGCGTCGCTCGCTAGACCGGCTCTTTGTGCCAGCTTGCCCCCCGCTAGGGATCCCCGCGATCCCATAGGTGTTCGTTCCCACAACACCGTGCTCCCTCCGGCAAGTGTTTTTGTAGGACGTCGCTCATAGGTATCCGTACCACCATCCCGTCCCCCGGCAAAGCTGCACGCGAGGTGACCTGCTGTTCTTTGAGAAAAAGAAAGAAGAGAAAATATGGATATGGAACCTTGGCGGTCTGTTAGCCCTTCCCGGGATTAAGTGCAATGGAACATTGAAGACAAACATGCACATAAGTAAACATGAGAATCGATCAGGATTGCGGAACACTTATCTTTATTCAACTACGCAAAGGGTGTGAGCCTGGCTTGCTACCAAGGATTACATGCTTCAGCGGCAAGACTTGTACAAAAGGTGGTTGTCGGGAGGCCCAGCAACCACGCCTTATGGGTATAACTTGCGAAGGTGTTCGATATTCCATGAGTTGCTCACTCAGATGCCATCTTCGGTCTCTAGGAGGACTGTGCCAATCCTGGTGACCCATACTACCCGATAATGGCCTTCCCACTTCAGCATCAACTTGTTGGAATTCTTGGCAGACTGAACTCTCCGAAGAACAAGATCGCCTTCCTCAAGACTTCTGGCATTAACCTTGCGGTTATGGTAGCGGTGCAAAGCTTGCTAGTAGCGTGCAGCCCGCACAGCAGCCTAAAGATGGTCTTCCTCAAGGAGTGTCGTGTCGTCTTGCCGCAATTGCTCTTGCTCTAGCTCATCGTAAGTGAGCACCCGAGGCAACCCGTATATGAGTTCCGTGAGGAGAACTGCCTCCGCCCCATAGACAAGGGAGAAGATTGTTTGGCTGGTAGCTCGATTTGGTGTCGTTCTGATTGACCAAAGAACCACTGGCCACTCATCAATCAAATGCCTTCCGCACTTGTGCAGCATGTCAAAAGTTCTTGTCTTGAAGCCTCATATCACTTCAGCATTAGCCCTCTCCGCTTGGCCGTTGCTCCTCGGGTGGGCAACCAAAGCAAAACAGATTTTGCTACCAAGGTCTTGGACATACTGCATGAAGGTACGGCTCGTGAACTGTGTGCTATTGTCAGCGATGATCCTGTTGGGAACACCAAAGCGGCAAACTAGTCCCTTGAAGAACATGATGGCTGACTGTGCTATCACCTTCCTCACTGCTTCCACTTCTAGCCACTTTGTGAACTCCTCAAAGCCCCTAGCAGCGTGGGGAAAGGGGCCCAAGATGTCAAGCCCCCAGCCCGAAAACAACCAGGAGAGAGGGATCATTTGAAGTGCTTGAGCTGGTTGATGTAATCTCTTCGAATGAAACTCTGTCACATCGTATGTTTGTATCACCTTGTTATGCTTGTGCTTGCTTGAATTGTTGCTTGTTGCTTGGAGTGTATGGCACTCTTAGATTCTATCCCTCTCCATATTCATCTTCCTAGACCCAATCTTCTTGCGCAATGATCATGCCATGTGAATAGTGCCCAAAACTATTTTTACCAAATTTTATTTTGACCAAAAAGGATTTATCCAAATTAAGTTTTCAAAAACCCCTGAAATGAGGTTTGCACTGCATGTCCTCAAATTGGGTGGATCCCAAAGGCTTTACTTCAAACCTACTATGTTTATGACTGCCCAAAACCACAAAATATTAATTTTAAAGATTATTTTAATATTTTATTTAAAGGCTTTTTTTAAGGTCAGAAATGTCTTTTCATAGGGAAAAATTATTTAAATGCTTTCAAAATATTCGAGAAAATTTAGGGAGAGTCAGTGGACATACATTTTCCATATATATATGAGTTTCAACACATGGTCATGTTCAAATGATGGGCAAAACCCCTCAAAACCCTTTATGTTCAAATCAAGCTATTGGAACATTTCTATAAGAAATATTCTCAATAATTTCCAAGAAAATTCCAGCAAGTCAACACTATCATGGGTGATGATCTTGCAAAGTTTCATCTCAATCCAAGTTGATTTGGTTCATCAAACCATCCCAAAACCCTCCCTGTCCAAATTCAAATTTGAACAACTTTACATTGTGAAGTTTCTCCCCTTGGTCCCAAACTTTGTTGACATGTTCTAATAAGCTAATAATGATGCTACACTAAGTGGTGCATCAAGGGTAATACCTTAGCATAACTAGATCTATAGAAACCCGATTCTATTAGTTTCTAGGGTTCACAAAGTTGCCATTAACAACTTTGCTCATTTTAGCTCAAGTCTAGTGATCCATCTCAGTTTCAACCATCATTTGATCCCATCAAATCCCATAGCAAAGAAAGGTCCATTTGCTCCCCCTAAACTCCATCAAATACCTTCTGGTCATTTCTAAAACCTATTGTTTTCACCACTTTCACACTTCCCCTTGCCTCCAAATTTTTACCACACCCCTTCCTAGTGCTCAATAATCTCCAGCAAAAACCTCAGGTCCTTAAGCCACTAGGAGATGGGGTAAAACCCCCCATTTTAACCTCTAGATAGCCATGGCAGGACCATTTTTACCTTCTCCTCCTACTTCAACCCCTCTTATCTCCTCTCCGAGTATCCTAGGAGCATGCCAGGAACCCCCAGGAGCTACTGGACCAACTGGGACACCCTAGAGCGCGCGGGCAATGGCCATGCCGGCCATTTGGGCTCTCTAGAGCGTGATACAGTGTGCCACCGCACTATAGCAGGGTCATCCCGAGGCCCCCCGACCGCCTTGGGATGAGGGAGCTTGTCCCCCTGGTCGGCTTGACGTCCGCAACACGACAGACAGTCGACCCCCTCTCCCTTCTCTCTCCTCCTCCCTCCTCCGCTCGTGCCTGACGTCACCCGCTTCGTCCACTCCCCACTCGATCTACGGGACCCTCTCCGAGATCGACTCGCTCCCCCTTTTCTCTTCCCAGCTTCCTGCTCCTCCCCCACAAGAACTACATAGAGGCCCCGGGCCCCTCCCATGGCCACCAGAGCCTCTTGCGCAGCCGCCCGTGAGCTCGGTCCATGGAGAGCCTTGGCCCCCTACAAAAAGGGCCTCCTCGAGCCCCGCTCTTGTCTCCGGATCCTTCCTCATCCTCCCACTCATCCTCCAGAGGGCCAACTCGACCTCCCCGTGCTCGAGCACTTAGGATCGACCGGAGCATCGCCGCTACGTTGTCATTGTCGATCTCCTGGTAGCGACCTCCTCCGGCCCTTCTTCTTCTTCAGCTATTCCTCCCTCGCCACTCTGATGCGAATCCCCCTCATACCCATGCTCTTTACAGCTCGAGTCAGTCCAGTCGACCCCCTCCCGAAGCTCCTCAGTCGCCGCCTTCTCAGCTCCGGCGACTCCGGCCACCTCCAATGGCCCCTCCACCTCCTGGGGACCAGCGATTCAGCCCCGAGCCCATCCCCGCTCTCGCCTCCCACCGTCGTGCCCCGTGCTGCCGCAGGTGAGCTCTTCCCCTTCTTGTCCCGAGGTGGGAGAAGGATCCGATAGGGGATCCCACCTGTCGACCTCTCACCTCTCCCCTCCCCCGCTCGCTCTCTCTCACTGGCCACTGGGCCTCGCATGCCAGGTTTGAATCCTGACGCGTGCGAGGGCACCAGTGCGCCAGGCCTGGTTGGCCTGGGCCGGCCCAGCAGCTCGATGCCTCTGGCCCACGGCATAGTGCCCTTTTCTTTTTTTCCTTTTCTCCCTGTTTTCCAAAAATCCCATAGAGTTTAATATTTATCCAATGACAATAATTTTTTCACCTAAATTGTTAGAATATTCCATAGAATTTAATAGTGACATTTTTGAAAAATGTTGAAAAGTTTTCATACACTATTCTATTTTAAAACCCCTTTTGGCATTTTTAGCCACTGTTAAAAATAGTTTTGAAAACCTTTTTGATGTCAAAACCTTGGGAGAATATTTTTATTATAGCTTTCAGTATTTATTATAATAGGGTAGCATTTTGCTATTAGCTTTGTGTGCTCTGTTTTTGTGTGATGCTTATTTTTACCGCTATTTATCGCGATGAGAGACTACGTTGTTGACGAGGAAGTTGGACCCGAAGAGTTCAAAGACCTCGAATACTTTGTTGAGCCAGGCAAGCAGCGCTTTGACCATGTTAATAAAAAAATTATTGCATGCCATATAGCACTTAACTTTCGTTATATTTGAGCATGTAGAGCATTGACCACTTCGGTGAGTTCCTTCTAGCACTTTTACCATTGACACTTGCATCGTACATGACCCTACCACCTTATGACGGTTATGCGGGTAGGTGTAAATATGATGCTAGTAGAATGTACGCAAGAGGGATGGGAATTTTGCATGGTGATGGAGATGAGGCTATGATTTCAGAGACTTTTTTTTTGAAAACCCCATCGGGTGCCACTAATGCCCGAGGGAGATG
This sequence comes from Hordeum marinum, assembly GCA_022496015.1. NCBI lineage: Eukaryota > Viridiplantae > Streptophyta > Magnoliopsida > Poales > Poaceae > Hordeum > Hordeum marinum. The sequence continues at coordinate 159,633,431 of CM039675.1, read as the reverse complement.
ATGTGAGTTGGGTGACCACTTGATAAAGAAGTGGTGTGCCGGAACAAGTCGAGGGTGTGTTTTCGAAAACGGATTAGATTTAAGATTTGTTGACCGTCCCAACATTACATGTGCGACCATGATACCCCTTATGGGACGGGGCTTTGTTGATTACTATGGTTGGTGCTAGCAGGGAGCCCGCATTACCAGTGGCGAGAGTGAAGTGGTCACTCTCGAGACGGGGTCATCCCCGAAGTGGCAGGCCATGCGCTGGCTTTACAGGCACCGGGCACACCGTTGTGTGCCCTCATGGATGATATGTGTGATGTATATCATGAGGAATGGCACCAACGAGTGGACTCTTTGTTTAGTATCACCCTGGGAAAGGCAATGTTTGGGTGCTTACCTCGGGTATGTAATATACCATGTGTTGTGGACGACACGGAAGTTCCCCAAGTCTGGTGGGTAAAGCGTGCAACCTCTACATAGTGTAAAACTATTCGAATAGCCGTGTCCACGGTCAAGGATAGTTGGGTGGTGCTGGTTAGACTATGTCTAGATGTTTTCACAAAACTTGGTGTGAGGGTGTGCGGATGACAGAAGTATGATACTTGAGTCAAGTCTGAAGACTTGATGTGATGAATGAACATGAGATGTTCAACCCCTTCTTACGATGATATCTGTAACTTGTTCATATGGATATCTACCAACTATTGATGCATTCTTACCTAGTTACTTGATCATGCCATTGCATTCAAAATTAGCATTCCGCAAATTACCTACTTAGTTCTATATCATGCATCATTATTACCTTGTTCCACAACTTGGGTTGCTTGCGAGTACATTCAATTACTCATTGGCTTGCCACTGGTTGTTTAATTGGCCAGGCATGGAAGCACAGGAGTACGTTGAAGAGTTCGTTGGTGACGAACATGCAAACTAGGACGCTTCCCAGTCAGAATACCTGTAGGTTTAAGGCAGATGCCATGGGTTCACACTTTCGATCAAGATTTCCACTGTTTGTTCTGTTTATGGCAAGTGTTTGGCCTTTGCGTCCCTATCTATGTAAGACTAGACCTTCATGGTCTTTGTTTGTGTAATATGCTAAATGTGGACGTAAGACTCTTGTTATTCAACTTCTTTGTGTTCAGTGAGCATTGATCTCTGGGATCATTGTACACGTGCATTCGGTGATCATGAGTTATGAGTCTGGGTCCCCACACATGCCTCACACTTGGTTACTAATGCCGTTGCATCCTGAAGGGCAGTGGGACCAAAGAAGCCTTGCCGGAATGCCTTCCTATCAAGGTCTCTTGATCCTATGTGGGAGCTACATATGCCTCCATGTATCTCTGCCAACAGCCCCAGACCATCTTCCCGGGAAATACATTTGAGTTTCACACCGTTCGACCTCTTTCTGTACAGGACATTGTCCACGAACTAGTACATATTAGACCGGCGGGCTACTTTCTCTGCTTCTTCTTGTTCCTTGGGAAGTTCTACTATCTGAAGGAAACAAACGATGTGGTGTGCCCATGCTGGAGCCTGGGGCTCGATACTAAGGACTAAAGGCATATCCTCTGCCGGGACAGCAAGGGCCTGAGGACCTGCCGGATCCTGTTTCACCCCGACAAGCTTGGCAGGAGTGTGTGCTTCCACGGCAAGAGCCGAGGGCCTTGCCGGAGGATAATGCTCACCAACAAGCCTGTCGTTCTCTCTGGCAACCTTCTTGCCGACGGCTTCAGGGAGCCCTCCTGGGGAATACTTGCCGAAAGTTAACTTCCTTCTCTTTTCTTGTCCAGTTGATGGTGTCACGGGGCGTTGAGTTAGTTGGAGCACGAAAGTTCTTGGTTCCACAGGTAACTTAAGGGTAGCACACTTTGACAGGCCATCGACAACACTGTTTTCAGCACGTGGAACATGCTCCATTTGTAGATTGTGAAAATGTTCTTCCAACTTCCTTACTGAATCTACACAAGATTCCATCAACGGGCTGTGGTTATCGTTGTTCACTTGCCTGACGACAAGTTGAGAATAACCTCTGACAATAAGTTTCTTGATCCCAAGGTCTATCGTGATCCTAAGACCAACAAGTAGTCCTTCGTATTCATCAGTGTTGTTCGTTGATCTCTCCCAAGGAAAGTGCATCTGAACCACATATCTGAGGTGCTCTCAAGTGGGTGCGACTAGCAGCACTTCGGCACTGGTGCCTTGTAGCGAGAAAGCTCCATCAAAATACGTGATCCACTCTTGATCGGTTTCCTTACCAGGGAGAATTGACTCTGGAAATTCTTCATCGGGCGTTGGGGTCCACTCTACAATGAATTCCGCCAAGGCCCTGCTCTAAATGGCCGAAGTGCTTTCGAACTTGAGACCAAAGCTTGATAGTTCCAAAGCCCACTCCACCATCCTGCCGGTAGCTTATGGGTTTCGCAAGATCCGCTGTAGCGGGAAGCGGGAGATAACGGTGATCTCATGTGCTTGGAAGTAATGGCACAGCTTCATCGAGGCCGTAAGAAGGCCGAAGACCAACTTTTGCACGCCAAAATATCTCAACCTAGCCCCCTGTAACAAGGAGCTGACAAAAGAGACTAGTCGTGGCACCACCTTCTTCTTCTGGATTGTCTCTTTTAACTACGCAGATCCTTTTTCGCCGGCACTAGACCCTGTCGGGGTATGTCCTGGCTTGTCGCTTGGCGGCCCGGCCCTTACCGCTGCTTCCTCATCAACTTCTCTTTTAGCCACTAGCACAACACTCACCACTTGGTTTGTTGCCGCTAGATAGAGCAGCAACAGTTCTTGTGGTTTTGGTGCGACTAGGACTGGCGGAGAGGAGAGGTACTTCTTCAAATCCCACAACGCCGCCTCCGCTTCCGGAGTCCATTTCATCGGACCTGCCTTCTTTAGTATTTTGAAAAGGGGCAGGGCGCGCTCAGCAGATTTTGAGATGAACCTACTCAGAGTGACAACACACCGAGTAGGACGCGCACATCTTTGACTCGTCTTGGTGCTTCAGTTTTCCCAATTACTTTGATCTTGTCAGGATGTGCTTCGATTCCTCGATGAGATACAAATAACCCAAGAAGTTTGCCGGATCGGACACCGAACACACACTTCTCGGGGTTGAGCTTCATGTTGATCTTGCGCAGGTTGGCGAATGTTTCTTCTAGGTTTAATATGAGTGTAGCATTGTCCTTGGTTTTGACCACTACGTCATCCATATAAGCCTCAATATTTCTATGTAGCTGGGTTTCAAAACCAAGTTGTACCGCTCTTGCAAAAGTAGAACCAGCAGTTTTCAACCCAAAAGGCATATGCAAAAAAGCAATACATACCACATGGGGTGATAAATGCGGTCTTCTCCTCGTCTTCCTTAGCCATGATAATTTGATGATAGCTGGAATAGGCATGAAGGAAAGACAATAAGTCTCAACCGGCAGTGGAGTCCACAATTTTGTTGATGCACAGTAAGGGAAAATGATCATAGGGCAGGCTTTGTTGATGTCCGTGAAATCAATGCATAGCCTCCATTTTCCATTCGCCTTGCACACTACGACCGGATTGGCCAACCATGTTCAATGGAGTACTCCTCTGATCAAGCCAGACGCTTCAAGTTTCTTGATCTCTTTGGCAATAAATTATTGCCGCTCCAAAGCTTGATTCCGAACCTTCTGCTTGACGGGCTGCTCGTGTGGGCGGACGACAAGGTGGTGCTCAATCACCTTCCTGGGAACACCAGGGATATCAGATGGTTACCATGCAAACGTATCGACATTCACCCGCAGGAAGGCGACGAGCGCGCTTTCCTATTTGTCGTCAAGGGTGGAACTTATGGTGAAAGTTCCCCTCGTGTCGTCCTCCTTGGCGGGCACCTTTTTGGTCTCTGGCGGAGCAGCCTTGGACTTTTTGCTCTTGCCGATGGAGCTCTATGGAACTATTGGAAATATGCCCTAGAGGCAATAATAAATTAGTTATTATCATATTTCCTTGTTCATGATAATCGTTTATTATCCATGCTATAATTGTGTTGATCGGAAACTCAGATACATATGTGGATACATAGACAAACACCATGTCCCTAGTATGCCTCTAATAGACTAGCTCGTTGATCAAAGATGGCTATGGTTTCCTAGTCATGGACATGAGATGTCATTTGGGAACGGGATCACATCGTTAGGAGAATGATGTGATGGACAAGACCCAAACTACAAACGTAGCATATGATCGTGTTAGTTTATTGCTACTGTTTTCTGCATGTCAAGTATGTGTTCCTATGACCATGAGATCATGCAACTCACTGACATCGGAGGAGTACCTTGTGTGTATCAAATCTCGCAACATAACTGGGTGACTATAAAGGTGCTCTACAGGTATCTTCGAGGGTGTCTGTCGGGTTGGCATGGATCAAGACTGGGATTTGTTACTCCGTGTGACGGAGAGGTATCTCAGAGCCCACTCGGTAATACAACATCACAACAAGCCTTGCAAGCAATGTGACTAAGTGTTAGTCACGGGATCTTGTATTACAGAATGAGTAAAGGGACTTGCCGGTAATGAGGTTGAACTAGGTATGGAGATACCGACGATCAAATCTTGGGCAAGTAACATACCAAAGAACAAAGGGAACATCATACGGGATTAACTGAATACTTGACATAGAGGTTCGACCGATAAAGATATTCGTAGAATATGTAGTAACCAATATGGGCATCCAGGTCCCGCTATTGGTTATTGACTATAGAGGTGTCTCGGTCATGTCTACATAGTTCTCGAACCCACAGGGTCTGCACACTTAAGGTTTGGTGATGTTTCGGTAGTATAGAGTTATGCATGGTGGTGACCGAAGGTTGTTCGGAATCCCATATGAGATCTTGGACATCACGAGGAGCTCCGGAATGGTCCGGAGGTAATTATTGATATATAGGACATCCTATTTTGGTCGCCGGAAAAGTTTCGGGCTCATCGGTAGTGTACCGAGAGTGCCGGTAGTGTACCGGGAGACCATCGGGCGGGGTATTCTGACCCAAGAGGCTACATGGGCTGTGGGAGAGTAAATACCAGCCGTTTGAGGTCTGGTGGAAGTCCCACACAAGGCCCATGCGGCTGGGAAGAAAAGCCCAAAGAGAAAAAGGTGGAAAAAGGCAAAAAAGGCAAAAAAGGCAAAAATAACGAGGAGTCCTAGTCCTACTAGGATTGGAGGAGGAATCCTCCAATCCATCTTGATTAGGCCAACCCAAGAGCTGGTCCTTTGAGGGCAAAGCCTCCTCCTCTCTTCCTCTTATATATACTAGAGGTTTTAGGGTTTTTGGCACTAGATTTTCAGCCACGTGCTACCCATTCCTCTAGTGCATAGTGTCTCCTCGAGATCGGTTTTCTGCAGTGCTTAGGCGAAGCCGTGTCGGAATTGCTCCACTAGCATCACCGGAGCGCCGTCACGCTGTCGGAGAACTCTTCTACCTCTCTGCTCCCTCTTTCTGGATCAAGAAGGCGGAGATCATCATCAAGCTGTACGTGTGCTGAACGCGGAGGTGCCGTCCGTTAGGCGCTAGATCGGAAGGACCATGATCAAGATCGCGAGATAGATCGTGATGGGTTCATGGGACGGATCGTGTTGACTTCACGGGACGGATCGTGATTGGATCGCGGGATGGATCATGATGAGTTTGAGGGATGGATCATGATTGGATCGCGGGACGGATCGTGATGAGATCGCGGGACGCTCGGCAATTTGGATCACGAAGACGTTCGACTACACCAACCACGTTTCATAACACTTCCCGCTTAGCGATCTATAAGGGTATGTAGATCCACTCTCCCTCTCGTAGATGCTCATCACCATGGATAAATCTTGCATGTGCGTATGACATTTTTTGTTTCCCATGCAACGCTTCCCAACAGTGGTATCAGACCTAGGTCTATGTGTACATGAGATCTCGAGTAGAACACAAAGAGTTTGTGGGCGTTGATGCTTAGATTGCTTCCTCCCTTGGTCGTGTTTTGGTTCAGCGGTATTGTGAGATGAAGCGGCCCGGACCAACATTACTCGTATGCATACGAGACCTGTTCCCTCAACCACAACTTGTTGCATAGATGGCTTGCGGGTGCCAGTTTCTCTCACTTCAGTTGGATCGGATTTGACAAAGGCGGTCCTTGAGAAGGTTGAAAAGCAACTAGTGCACCACCGTTGTGTTTTTTGCATAGATGGGAATTGTTCTTGCTAGATACCCGTAGAAGCCACGTAAAACATGCAACAACAATTAGAGGACGTCTAACTTGTTTTTGCAGGGTATGTTGTGATATGATATGGCCAATTACATGATGTGATATATGTGATGTATGAGATGATCATGTGATGTATAGATTATCACGACTTGCATCTCGATGAGTATGGCAACCGGAAGGAGCCATAGGGTTGTCTTTAGTTATTGTATGACCTGCATGTCAATCATTAAGCGCTATGTAATGCTTTACTTTATCGCTAAACGGTAGCAATAGTAGTAGAAGCATGTTGGGCACGACAACCCCGATGGCGACACGTTGATGGAGATCATGGTGTCTTGCCGGCGACGATGGAGATCATGCCGGTGCTTTCAAGATGGAGATCAAAAGCACAAGTTCATGGCCATATCATGTCACTTATGATTTGCATGTGATGTTAATCCTTTTATGCACCTTGTTTGGCTTAGGACGATGGTAGCATTATAAGGTGATCCCTCACTTAAATTTCAAGATGAATTGTGTTCTCCCCGAGTGTGCACCGCTGCGAAAGTTCGTCGTGTTGAGACACCACGTGATGATCGGGTGTGATGGGCTCTACGTTCACATACAACGGCTGCAAGCTAGTGTTGCACATGCAGAACACTCAGGTTAAGCTTGACGAGCCTGGCATGTATAGACATGGCCTCGGAAAACAAGAGACCGAAAGGTCGAACATGAGTCATATAGTAGATATGATCAACATGATGATGTTCACCATTGAAACCACCTCAACTCACGTGATGATCGGACGTGAGTTGGTGAATTTGGATCATGTATCACTCGAATGACTGGAGGGATTTCAATTTGAGTGGGGGTTCCTAAGTAATATGATTAATTGAACTCATTATCATGAACATAGTCAGTAGTGTCTTTGCAAACTGTGTTGTAGATTACTAGCTCACGCTGTAGCTCCCTTGAAATTTTTATATGTTCCTAGAGAAATAGAGTTCAAAGATGATGGTAGCAATATTGCGGACTGGCTCCATGATCTGAGGATTGTCCTCATTGCTGTACAAAAGGCTTATGTCCTTAATGCACCGCTCGGTGCACCAACCCCTCTAGCGTTGTTTGTAGATGTTGTGAACATCTAACAGGCACGTTCTAATAACTACTTGATAGTATAGTGTGTCATGCATGACGGCTTAGAATTGAGGCTCCCAAACGTTTTGAACGTCACAGAACATATGAGATGTTCTAAGAGCTGAAATTAAGATCTCAGCCTCATGCCTATGTTGTGAGATATGAGATCTCCAACAAGATTCTTTGCCTGTAATATGAAAGAGAATAGATCAATCATTAAGCATGTGCTCAGATTGTCTAGGTGCTACAATCGCTTGAATCGAGTGGGAGTTGATCTTCCAGATAGGACAGTGATTGATATAGTTCTCCAAGTCACTGTCACTAAGCTACTGGAGCTTGGTGATGAACTATAAAATGCCAGGGATAGAAATAATGATCCCTGAGCTGTTCACGATGTTTCACACCGCGAAGGTATAAATCAACAAGGAGCGTCAAGTGTTGATGGTTAGTTAAACCACTAGTTTCGAGAAGGGCAGGAGCAAGGAGGGAAAACTTCATGGATAGCAAGTCAGTTGCTGCTCAAGTGAAGCAACCCGAAGTTGAACCCAAACCCGAGACTAAGTGCTTCGATTATGAGGAGAGACGTCGCTGAAGCGGAACAACCCTAGATACTTGGTAGATAAGAAGGCTGGCAACGCTGACAGAAGTATATTTGATATACGTGTTATTTATGTGTACCTTGCTAGTACTCCTAGTAGTACTTGGGTATTGGATACTGGTTCGGTTGCTAAATGTTAGTAACTCGAAATAAAAGCTACGGAATAAATGGAGCACTAGCTAAGGGTGAGGTGACGATGTGAGTTGGAAATGTTTCCAAGGTTGATGTGATCAACATCGCACGCTCTCTCTACCTACGGGATTAGTGACGAACCTAAATAAATGTTATTTGGTGTTTTGCGTTGAAGGCTTGTTCTCACTACAACAAGCTTAACAAAAACCAAATATAGTCATTCATAATGGTAGTGTTGAAATTGCATAGTATGTAGCTCGTGTTTACACATCAAAATGTATTACTGATCATCACATTGCGAAAAAGCAGAAATAAACAGTGAGCGTGTTAACTACACCAGGCTTAACAGGAATCACATATGGTCGTTGAATTTGGTATGATGAAATTGAACTGGAAGTACATACTTGCAGATATAGAACTTCACAACGTGAATAACTGAAATAAACAAGGCATACTAGATAGCAATTGAACCAGGAGATATGCCTAATACAAACAACTGATATAGGAAAAACAGTTAAACAAGGCATATGCTCACTACAACAGGCTTGCTAGCAACCAAAAATAGTCATTCGAACCACATTGTTGAAATTATATAGAACCATTATTCTACAACAGGCCGGTGCTTAAGCATGAAATTGTATAACTGAACATCAAATGCGTCAGAACTGAGATAAAAAGTGAACATATTAACTGCACCAGGTTTAACATGAACCATATATGACTCTTGAGAAAGGTAGTGATGAAATTCAACTGCAAAGTCCATACATTTAGCATGAGTGAAGTAATTTAACATGAGATGGGTTATCTCACCGGTCATAGATGGGCTCATTCCCATTAGAAGAGCACGGATTATGGGTGTGTGCTCCCTGTTGTCACAGATGGGATCCTTCCCCTTGGAAGAGCAGGGATGCAGGGTGCCCTCCCTGGTGTCATGGATGGGCTCTTTCCCCTTGGAAGAGACAGATAGGATGCCCATTGTCGGTGTCGTCGTAGGTGATGAGGTCTAACTTGGCAGCTGATGATGCTGAGCCTGTGCCATAGAACATGTCCTTCGGAAATGACAATAGAGGCTCCATGGAGATGAAGGCAAATTCTTGAGAGAAAAGTAGAGTAGATTAGCGGCTGGGCCTTGCATGAGGTCGACGAGGGTCGAACCCAAGGGGTAAGGATAGGGGCACTTAACCTGTGATATAGCTCGCGACAAGCCATCACTGTTGATGAGCTCGATGTCATAGTCGGCTATGTCGATAAGCATTCATACGAGAACCCGCTTCCCCGGTAATTCCGGCGGGCACCTCATCATCGTAGTCAGCTTCCCTGGTAGCCTCGATAGCCACCTCGGCATCGTCCATCAGAAAGGCCGCGATATACCTACTTTTGACCATTCGCTCCTCAATCTCCCCTACAAGTGTAGCTTCCATAAGGCTGTGACAGTCTGTAGTGGGGATAATTACAAATCTATGAGGAAGGGTGTGTTTAGCAGGTGCCATCTAAGAAATTCAGGGCGGCATGGGTTCAGAGATGGGTTCGTAACCTGGACGGGGAGAACAAGAGAGGTTGACTGCGGAACGGGGAGTGGGATCGGGCGCGGCGGAAGCGACGACGAGGTATATAGGGTTCGAGCAAGGGAGTTTTGTGGGGGTGGGGGTGGGACGGGCCTAGGTGGTGTTTGAGGAAATGCCGCAGTTACTTTAAATTTTACTTGGAGGGGACAGACTAATTTTTTTATGAAGGGTTTGAAGTGGCGCCAGAGGAACAAACATCGCACATGGCCCAAACATAATACCAGTGTGCAATTCAAAGAGATAAACCCGCAGAATCATCAATTTTTAAATTGATCAAGGTGGTCTATAGTTATGTGACAACCACGGGCTGAGTGTGGCACATATTTAGCATGTGAGGACCGTGTCTACAACTCTACTGCATACACGATCACACACAGTTGTCTCCTTCAACTCGTCTTCTATTTAATTTCAAAAAAATACTACCTTGCCATTTATATAACAACATTGGAAATTAAACACTACAAATCTAGGGTCATCGCACAACCAGACCTGCTTGTGGACCAAATGTTTGTATGGAAAGGTTGTTGTGGTGTTCAAATAAGGAATTCACAACTTTCATGTGACACACAATGTCGTGCAAAGAACTTTGGAATGTTGGCTCATCCCCCCATGCCCCCCACACACCTTCGAGTCGTTGGGAAGATGGTAGCTCAGTATATATATGAACTTACAAGCTTATACTACAACTTCAAATTCACACTACCGTAACACAAAACCAATAGAAATCCATCATGATCACCCCCTCCCCCGTGTTTTAGTTCCGATGGTAGATTGCGTGGGCTCACTCATGGGTGCGTCTCGAAAACTTCACAGATGGGTGAGACCTCAACCACATATGTGTGTCTCAACTAAATACTTAAGGTGGTGTGATATTTCGTGCATGCAAAACTTTTTGATGTGGCTCAAAAGTTGAATGGTGTGTAATACCTGACCTCATAAATAGGTTTCGTGTATATGTAGTACTATTGTGATGCCGCCTCACACATGCTTCAAAAAAACTCTCAAACTTGTGTCTGGTATCTCACCATGAACAATATCATAACAAATAATGAGAGGACTATATCTATATTGGTCAAATTAACCTGTAGTATATATGGGCCAGTTTAAGTGATAGACCACATGGCACCATTAATTTGGCATGTCATCCATAACCATGTGAGGGTGTGTCTGTAGACAACACCAACGCACATGCAAGCCCCTAGACACATATGTATGAAAGCGTTGTGCAATGTTTTCAAATACTAACGCACAACTTTCGCCGCCACATATGTGTCTCTCGAACCAGAAGGGCCACGTACTGAGGTTAACGACCCATGCATATATAGCCCCAAGCGTTCCCACAGTTCGATGCGATAGGAGGGATTGTACGATGCATTTGATTTTTGTTAGAATAGAAATGTCGATGCATAGATCAACTACGTATAATATATACACATATACCAACAAGAAGAATCCATCTTGGTCAAATAAACATCTCTACAGACACCTATTAGAGTGACGACCCACATGGACATGGTTGTGTCGGTGTGACGATGCGGATGACCACGTGAGAGAGTGTTTGACAAAACAAGCACCCACTGCATGAGTCCCACACATATATGTATATATGTAATTAAGTGTTTGTTTAGTTAGTAGCCAATGGATGTTTAATGTCACTTGCCTTAGAAACCGTAAGTCGAATTACGAAGAGGATCGATCACAACGCACATAGGCCCTATTTGGATCCATGGGTTAGAGTTAGTTTGAGCTAGTTGGGGCTCAAATAGCCCTAGAGAATTCAAATATGAGGGTTAGATTGTAGCTAGTTGCATCTAACCCACACAAAAAAAACTATCCCAACCAAGAGGTGCTAATTGGAGCTAGTTCTCATGGGGGCCTCTCTATCCCACAAGTTGAGAAGTGCTAATTAGAGCTAGTTCTCATGGGGCTCACTGAAAAAATCACTTTTCTCTCTCCATCAAGTGCATCTATTGTCAATCTAACCCTGTGATCCAAACACCTCTTTGTCCAAACTACATGGACATACGAATGTGTGGATCACTAATAATGCATGAAGGATTATTGTCCGATGGACCATCACCATCATGTGCATGTGTCCTGAAGACATGCATGACGTGCTTTGTTTTAAACATTTCAATGCATAATTTTGATATTTTGGGGTGGCAACTGCCTCACAAAATGGACAATTCCAAACATAGAGGCCATTGCAAACAAGTGAAATATAAAGATCCCCCACCCCCACCCCCCGTGCGGCCACCACTGGAAGCATCACTTCGAGGTGCGTCAAACTATTTTTATGCTGAAAACACATGACCCATCGACCCGTGTTATAATTATAAAATGTCCATATATCATTCAAAAAATATGCAATAATTGAGTTTCGAGGAATTCATTGGGGGAAATCATATGTCCTCTTGGATTCATGTGTATAGTCACCATGCTATAAATGGTAAGGAACCTTAAACATCTTGGCATCATGGAAAACGTTGAAAATCTTGGTTTTTAGACAACTCAACATCAAAAATTAGAAAATCATTTTAAAATGAAGTGAATCCAAAAATCAAGTGAAAATCATGAAACTTGGGATTCCGTTTCATGATATATATATATAGTGTGCTAATTTCTGGCCTAATTAGAGACAAAATTTTGATACACTTTTCTTACAAACAGGAGCTTATTAAAGGTTGGTGCTTGGTACACACACTTGTCATGTTACCATCATGAATGATTACAGTATTTAACCGTGTGCGTTGGTCCCAACAAAATATTACATACCACCACGAGCCCCATGTGCCGTCCGAGCGGAATTGAGTCGATGGACACATGATGCGAGCAGTCCGCGGCTCGGGCTGATTGTGAGGCATACGAGCATGTGTGTAAATTGACGGGACGCGTGTGATCAGGATGCTCTCGCTCACTGGGAGACGTATGAGCTGGTGTGTGAATTGACGGGATGCGTGTGAGCAGTCCTCTGCAGAGGCTAACCGGAAGACATGCAAGCATTCCTCTGCTCGGGCTAGACGGGCACGTGTGAGCAGGGGTGAGGCATGCGAGAAGACCGTTGCGTAGGCTCACCAGGAAGCGAGCCGTTTACCCTCCTCCTGCCTAGCTCCCAAGCACTCTATATTAATCGTGCATGTGCCGCTGGTTATAGCACGCGGCCACACTCCCCTCTCTTCACACACCACGCCTGCATCCTCACCGCCGTTCCCAATCGTAAACGCTCTCAAAAGTGTATCAGACGGCGACCAGGCGCACCATCGAAGGGAGTGTTGATGCGGGGGTCAAAGCCGTGGCCGGCGAAGCAACTACGCTTCTCTTGATGCTGGGCATCGAGGTTGACCTCCCAGCCTATCAGGTCCCACGCGGACAGAAGCACGACAATGACGTCATATGTCCCGTCGTGCCTCCCAAGCAGGAGCGGTGCTGCACATAGATTATTACGACCTCTCTGATGACCACTCCACCGACTACGACTACGACGACTCCGATAGCGACAACTTCGATGATGACGGAGCATAGGTTAGACCCCGCTCCCTATTTTTGTAACTATATCATAGGGTATCTCTGATTAGTTCTGTTTTCCCCGTTTTTTGTAATTCATCGGGGGTTCATGTTATTTGAATCCATGTAATCAAAGTAAGATTCGATAGATCAGTGTTAGTGTGTACGTATTGATCCAATGGCGGAGTTCCCAGTGGTCGCCGACAACGAGCGGCAGTTCACCATTCGTGCCTACGTGCACACCCACATAAGGTTCAAGAACCTCACGGTGGTGTACACCAATGACCAGATCTAGGTGGAGAACTCCATCCACACCATGAAGCAGTTACTAGTCTATGACAAGTACAAAGTGGTCAGCTTCGACCTCAAGTACACCGGCGGTCATGCCGGGCATGATCAGAAGGTTGCCATCGCCCAGCTATGCGTGGGCCATTACGTCGTCGTCTACCACTACTGCCTGGCCACAAGGCCTTGCTATCGATTCGCCAGATTTGTCAATAGCCCGACTACATATACTGTACGGTGGACACCACCAATGATGAAAAGTTTCTCAAGCCGACTGGCTTGGCCTGTCGGAATCTTGTGGACATCCAATGCCTGCTGAAACTGCGTTATATCGACTAGAGGGGGTGAATAGGCGATTTTTACAAATTCATCACTTGAGGATTTTCAACTTTGAGGAATTTGAAATGTGATGAATAACTAGCAGCAAAATAAGTACTCAAGTATATAAGGAACATAGTAACAGCATAGTCTTCATGATGAAATGAAACATGCACAAATAGAGAGTAGTGTGATACAGGATAAGCAGTGATGAACAAGGCAACTTGAAGAATTTGATGTGAGGAATTTGTGAAAGTCTTCACTCAAATTCTTCAAACAGTAACAATCAATTTCATCAACAGGTATATGAGGAATAGAGGGGTTGAGGAAATAGAACTAGATAGCTCGATGAAGACAATCATTTGATGACCTAGTTCCAAGTGCCATGACAGTCGTATGTCTGGTTTGGAGTGGCCTGGTATTTAAACCAGAGGACACACAGTCCCAGGACACACAGTCCTTACCGTATTATCCTAGAGCTAAGGTCACACAGTCCTCGCCCAACACTCGTGGTAAGTCTTCAGGGTAGACTTCCAAAACCCTCACAAACTGGTCACCCGGTGATCCACAATTTACTGCTGGATGCTCTAGACCAATGTCACTTCATGGTCCCCAATTTACTGCAGGAGCACTAGACCATGAACCTAACCGCCTGGAGGATGCACAGTCCTCAAAGGTAACAAGCGTCGGTTCCACACAGGAATTTCTTCACTGATGCTCAATCACTATGGGTTTTGTGGCTTGGTTGTGGGTTTTTCCTCACTGATGATTTTCTCTCAAAGTCCTTAGAGGATGGGCTTCTCTCAAATGACAAGTGTCAGTTCTCTCTCGGAGCAGCCAACCAACTAGTAGTTGTGGGGGGTGGCTATTTATAGCCAGGATGCAACCTGACATGATAAGACATAAATGCCCCCAATGATATGACCGTTATGTGGATAAGAATCATTGGGGACAGCTGGCGATAAGCACAGCAACAGTCGGAATTTCGAACTATGAAAGTCCTCACCTTATTATGTTCCTCACTTGTAGGCAATTCGCACTAGCAAAATCCTAACTCCTCAGTCAGATCAATTTCGTCAGAGACTAGAAGAACTTCGTCTCTGTCACTGAAGAACTTGTCTGAACCGTAAGAGATTTCCAAAGCTTCACTCGAAGGATTGTATGGGTTGAGGATTTTGGAGTTGAGCATCAGTTGGAAATTTTCCTTAGTATTACCTTGGCCCCCTTTAACAATACGGTGTTTCCTATGACTCAAATAAAGGAAACGAAACTGCGAAAACAAAAGTCTTCACGCTTCATATTCCTCGTTCATGTCTTTAAGGTCACACCAACTTCTTCATTTTCAAAGTCTTCACAAAGTCTTCACTGAAGTCTTTAGAAAGTCTTCGGCAAAGTGTTCACTTGAAGACATACATTTTTAGGGGTCGATAATCTCCGAATATATCAAACTCCTCATCGACTTATAAAGCCTATGTACACTCACAAACGCATTAGTACCTTAACCTATAAGTCTTCAATACACCAAAATCACTATGGGGCACTAGATGCACTAACAATCTCCCCCTTTTTGGTGATTGATGACAAATAGGTTAAGTTTTCAACAGGGATAAACATATGAAGTGAAAGTACAGATTCTGAGGAATTTGGTTGCAAGATATAGAAGAACTCCCCCTAAAGATGTGCATATTTGAGCAATTTGCTTTGGACTGCAAATGCACATGGCAGGTTCAAGCATGGAGAACTCCCCCTATATCTTGTAATTCATACACGCATTTGAATATATGATATGAAGAATTTGAAATGCGTGAGGAAAATGGTGTCTGACGAAATTCAGCATGCATGCATTAAGGTATTTGAGGAAATAAACATGCGAGGAAATAGTTCAAAAGTGTCAGGCCACCATCGGACTGAAGTTTACAACTCAATCAACAAAAGTTTCGGAAGAGAGAGAGTTGTAACTTAAACAAAAATAGCCCATTTATAGAGACCCGCTTGAAGACTAACTCAAATTTTCTCCCCCTTTGTCATCAAAGACCAAAAGGGAAGAAAAAGTGATGACTAACGCCCCTTTGAAGAATTTCATCGTGTTGGAGAGGAAGGAGCGCCAGCATTATCGGGGTCGTGTGTTGATGCAGGGCTTGCAGAAGTGTCGTCAATATCTTAATCGTCATCACGCTCGCAACATGAAGAATATGAACTTGCTACCATCAGAGGAACTTGAACTTTCTTAAATTTCTTCTGAGGTTGCCGAGCCCAGTCGGGATGTTCCTCAATATCCAGCTCATCCAGTTCTTCAGAAGGCCTGATGTGAGACAGTATAGGCCAAGAGCGTTTGAGGTTTTCATGTGCATAGTAGTGGTTCCTCTTGACAGAGTTCTGGGTCACAGTCATATTCTGCACAATGTATCCAAGTTGACGCTTCACCCACTTGTGATTGCAATCGACATTCTGATGAAGACTTATTAGAAGCTCGCGATCAGTCATCACTCGATGGGCAGACTCTTGAGGTTCTTGAGCTGAGGTTTTTTCACCGGAGTCTTGAGTGGTTGTGTCATCATTGGTGGAGAAGGAAGCGGCTTTGCGGAACTGTCCATCCAAAGGATGAGTGCCTTCATCAATGAAAGATTTTCCTTTTCCTTTCAGCTAAGGCAGTTGAGGTCTTGATGACTTCTATTGGAGGCAGAAAGCTAAAGTGATTCTGAAATCTCCTTGAAGAGAACTAAGGACTTTGCCCTCATGAATTTCATGATCCATGGTGCATAGGGCTTTTGTTCAAATGGAGCTAAGGCAGCACTGGCCAATGTTCTCATAAAGAAATCATGCAAGTCAATGGGAATCCCATGAATGATGTTGAAGAGCATATTCTTCATGATTCCTTCCACCTCTTCTTCAGAATCGTGGCCTTTCAGAGGACATAGTGTGTTTGTGAGGATACAGTAAACAGTCCTGGGCACATATAGCAGATTCTTCACAAGAAAGTTGTTTGGTTGAGACGTTCCAGGAGGCAAAGGCTTCATCAGCACTTGCATCAGCTGATTTGGATGTGTAGGCTAGTTTGCGGGCTTCATCTGAGGGAATTGGAACAGGGACACACTAAACCAATTCAGAGGCTTGAGCAGTCAAGTGGGTCGTGCCAGTCATCTAGTCCAATATCCATGAGTTGATATGTGAGGAATTGCCGCTATATGCAGTGTGGCATAGAACTAAATGATGGTTTCTTCATTCCAGTCGCACATGTCAACACAGAATGGAAGAAGGCCTGCTTCATAAAGAACTTGGAGCACTGGAGTGAATGATGGAAGACTTTCCATATCAGCATGAGGAATATGATGGTGCTCGAAGAGTTTCTTCTTCTCATATAGGATTGACGCATAGTAGTTGAGTTGAGAGGCAGTCCAGAATCTGTTGCGACCAACCATTGCATAGTCATAGGGGTTTGGTCCAGAGAAGAATGAGTGTTCATTGAAGAAATTACTCTTGAGGAATTTGGGACGAACAATGCGTTTGAAGGGCAGTCTTGGCTTGGGTTGAAGATTTGTTTGTGTGCGCCCCTTGATCTCTGTTGGCATTGGAGGAATAGCAGACTGGGTGATTTGAAGAACTGGTTCCTCAGCAGTGGACGGAGCATCATATTCCTCAGCTATTGCAGCTGGAATTTCTTCACTGTCTGGAAGGTACAGATGTTCAGAGTCTTCTGGGATTTCTTCAGTCTATATAGGTGACTGAGGAATCAACATCAGAGGAGTTCCCATTGGTGAATTGGGATGTGCAGCTTCCCAATATTCATCATTGACGATTGGAGTGGTGTCACCAATGTCAACATCTTCATCAATGTCTTCTACGCCAGCTTCCTCAGCAGTTACCAGAAGCTGGAGCGATGATACCTTGGGGGTTGATGCAGTGTCATCAATGACAATTTCCTCATCAAGAGGCTCTGAGGAAGTAGCCGAATGATTCTCTTTTTCTTCAAGGATGACATACTCCTTCCTGAATGGCAGAATAGCAAAGGCTGGTGCTGAGGAAATTGGAGTTGCATCAATTGGAGTTGCTGAGGAACTTGATGAAGTTTTCAACTTCTTCAACAAAGGGGCATGAGAAGTTGACGCTTTTCTCTTGAGTGGATTTTCCTCAGCAGTAGTGGTTTCTTCAAGAACGACTGATGCAGCCACCCTGGGAGGTTCAGTTTCTTCAGGCACATCAGATTCTTCAACTAGCCTATCAGATTCTTCAGGTACAACAGAAGTACCTGTTAGCATAGCAGTTTCTTCAAACACAACATTGGAGGTTGCCCTCGCATGTTCATCAGTGGTCTGAGTTTCCTCAGCTGCACTAGCAATTGCTTCTGGTGCAGAGGCATTTCCTTCAGCAGTTTCATCATGCTGAGCATTTTCATCAGTTGCCTGAGGAGTTTCATCTGTAGTCTAAGCAATTTCTTTAGACTGAGGCCTTTGTGGTTGAGATCGAGCTGCAACCCTGGTGTTGTGATCCTTTACAGCTGCTTGAGCAGCCCTGATGAGTCTGACCTTGGTGCCCATCCATTCAGTATCATATTTCTATTGATCCAAAGAGAGAGTGCGAATCTTGGACTGGACTGTGACGAGTTCATTTGCGGTCAAATTCATCACATTTTCGTGCAAAAACTTTTCTTTGCGAGTCCTATTCCTCTTAGCTCTCAGAGCTTGCTCTCTCTTCCATTGTTCTTCAGAGATGAAGTGGGTGAGGACATGATCCACTTCAGGAGGCAGATTCAGTGAAGAAAGTGGGTGCTTGGGTCTTCATGCCATATATCGATGAAGTTGAGGATCATCTTGGGATCCAACATGAGAGGAACAGAGCTGCCATTTGCTCTAGCAGCCCTGTGCTGCCTTTGTCTGATGATTTCTACCAATTCCTCATCATCAGCTTCATCATGATCACTATCATTATCCTCAGAACGTGAGGGTATGGTCATCACAGCCTTACTTGTGTGAGGACTTTGTCTTTGACCACGTCTAGCAGTTTTCTTCAGCTTCACTTCAGAGGGGCTGGTTGAAGACTTTGATGTGTTGGAGGAGTTTGTAGTGATCTTTGGGACTGTGGTGAAACCCTCAGTCCTCTTGCATGTATCCAGATGCACTTGTGTTGAGGATTTTGTAACTACTTCAGAAGACTGAGCAGCGATAGTACCAGGTGCTGAGGACTTTGAAGGTTGAGTCCTTTGACCTTGAGGAATCTGCTATGAAGGTCTTGATGTTGAAGAACCTATCTTCAAAGCAGATTTCTTCATGATTTTCTTCGGAGCACTTACAGAAGCTCCGGAAGAGGCAGCAGCAGCAGAATCTTCATTGAATTTCCTCACTTCTTCTTTGGCTTTCCTATCCAGCTTGGTTTGCTGCTTCTCCCATAGATGAGGAAAGTTCTCACCAGTCTTTAGGCTTGTGAGATCAGCGATTTGGTTCTGAGCTAGAGGAGGCCTGCTGCAATGTGGTTTCACTACAAATTTCATCATGTACTTTGGGGTTACATAATGATATTCTTTCCATTCTCTTGCCCATCTCCTATCAATCTTTTGCAGACGGATCTTTCTCTCCTTGGTCGTCTCTTTTCCATGTGTTTCTTCATATGGTGTGCAATATTCATCATACACATCATCTGGAATCTCAAAGGCAATGTGCACATCTGGCTTCTTTCCTCCGTTCTGAGGTTTCTTTCCATTAGCCATTTTCTTCACTTGAGGAATATGAACTCTTGAAGATTCTGAGGAGGTACATAATTTTTCTTCAAGAAGCACTGCAAATGAGTTAAGTTGATGAGAACCTAGTGATTCATTAGTGGACATGTTGTACCTGTGAACAGAGTATAGGTGCGAGGAATTTGAAGAGGTCATATGCATTCTCAGAAATTTTGAAGAAAAATTAGGTGTGAGGAATTTGACCATGGATGTCTTGAGGAATTTTACTAAGTGTTCTTTGTCTCAGGTTCCTAAGTTGTACAAATTTTAAGGATTTGCACAATTGAGGAATCTTGAAGAAAATCATTACTTAGAGAAAATCATCAAGTATGAGGAGATGTAAGGTGCTTTAAAATAAGGTTCATGAAGAACAAACACCTTTTGAGGAATATTAAGAGCATTTGAGGATCAAACAAGGGCAGTAAAAGTAAATTTTATTTACCCTGGTGAAGAACACGACAAACTCAGAGATGAGATTGGGAAGTTCGTACGTTCAAATCTCCCACGCCCTAGCTTGGCACAGGGAGACAACTACAGCGGCGGCGACAGTGAGGATTTCTGCAGCCGGTGCGAGTATGGCGATGACAAGGTTGAGGCAGTGAAGCTCTTCCTCACTGGCGACGATGACTTTAGCGGCAGCGCTAGGTTGGAGCTCGGGAGAGGGATGAGATGCGGAGTAACCGAGCACAGTTGATGGGAAGGGGGCATTTATAGAGGAAGTGAAAACCGATCCGCCCGAAGATTTTGGACAGGATAGCCCCTGACCCTTGCTCTCCACGCAACAGGAGTCACCCACGTACTTAGCAGTGGCGATAGTGGGGGGTCGTGGGTTATCTAGGCGCGGGAATAGGAACAGTTTGAGCAGGAACCGCCGAAAATTTTGGTAGTGAAGATTTCAAAGTTTTCGTTCGCGAATTCTTCAGCTATCAAGGACACAGTGAAGACCTTGAACGAGTTTCAAAGTAGAATGCATATGAAGAATTTGTGAACAGACTTGGTTGAGTTTAGCATATAGGGGAAAAGGGGTCCGATCAGATTCACTTAGATGAAAATCAACTTGAAGAATTAACAATAAGTGAATGCTGTTGAGGACATTGAAAACTCAAATATAAATATATATATATATGTATAGTCAATGAAGAACATGAGTTTCAAAGTTTGAAGAATCTAAAAAGTTGAGGAATTTGAAAAACTTGTGGAATTTGCAAATTTGAGGAATTTGATAGTTTGAAGAATTTGCAAAAAAATGAAATGCTCAATATTGAAGAATTTCAACTTTTGGTTGGTGGCGTAACCCGCCGTATAAGAATGATGATTTCAGACACCGCGTACTATTGTCGTAGAGTTCTGAGAATCAAATTCTTCGTTAATTTCTTCACACTTAGAGAGTTATTCTTCATTGATTGAAGAAAAACGTTACATCGTGTGTTGCACATCTAATCATTAATTTTGCATAAGTGTTAGGATGTGTGTTCTTCATCAAACAACATTCGAAGATTCTAAGAAATTTAGCTCACACCGTAACTTGCAAAATCTCTTTTCATCCAAGGATCCAAGGGCTTAGTGAAGATATCGGCCAGCTGTTCTTCAGTGGGGATGTGGTCGATGAGGATGTCGCCCTTGAGTACATGATCGCGAAGAAAGTGATGACGAATTTAGATGTGCTTGGTCTTGGAATGCTGAAGTGGGTTATAGGCAATCTTGATGGCACTCTCGTTGTCGCAGTAAAGAGGCACATTCTTTTGCTTGATGCCGTAGTCCTTGAGGGTTTGTTTCATCCATAGTAACTGAGCACAACACGAGCCAGCAACAATGTACTCAGCTTCTGCAGTAGAGAGTGAAACGCAGTTCTGCTTCTTCGAGGACCAACAGACTAAGGATCGTCCAAGGAAATGACATGTGCCTAAGGTTGACTTGCGATCCACACGATCTCCAGCATAGTCAGCATCACAGTATCCAACGAGGTGAAGATTTGAGCCCTTGGGATATCACAGTCCAAGTGTTAGTGTGTGGGCTAAGTATCGAAGAATATGTTTCACAGCCTTATGGTGTGATTCCTTCGGTGTTGCTTGGAATCGAGCACACATGCAAACACTTAGCATTATATCAGGCCTAGATGCACATAGGTATAATAAGGAGCCAATCATGGAGCGGTATACCTTCTGATCGAAATCTTTACCATTTTCATCAGTGCAGATGTGGCCTTTTGAAGGCATTGGAGTTTTGACGCCTTTGCAATCTTGCATGTCAAATTTCCTCGGAACATCTTTGAGGTATTTCTCTTGTGATAACAAGATGCCATTGTCTTGCTGACGAATTTGAAGACCTAGGAAGAAATTCAACTCTCCAATCATAGACATTTGATATTCTTCACTCATCATATAGGCAAATTCATCACCATAACGTTTGTCAGTACAACCAAAGATAATATCATCAACATATTTTTGGCATATGAATAGTTCATTGTCATAGGATTTTGTGAAAAGAGTAGGGTCGAGTGAACCAGGTTTGAAGCTTTTCTTCATGAGGAATTCCTTCAGAGTGTCATACCACGCCCGAGGGGCCTGCTTGAGGCCATAGAGGGCCTTGTTTAGTCTGAAGACTTTGTCAGGATGCTTAGGGTCTTCAAAACTCGGGCGTTGAGCAACATATACTTCTTCCTCAAGCTTACCATTGAGGAATGCACTTTTCACATCCATTTGATATAAGATGATATTATGATGGTTAGCGTAAGCCAGTAATATGCGAATAGCCTCAAGTCTAGCAACAGGAGCAAACGTTTCATCAAAGTCAATTCCTTCAACCTGTGTATAGCCTTGGGGTACAAGGCGAGCCTTATTTCTCACCACGAGGCCATTTTCATCTTGCTTGTTGTGATAGATCCACTTGGTACCTATGATGTTATGTTTGTGAGGATCTAGTCGCTTGAAAAGTTCCCACACGTTGTTGAGCTTGAACTGATGCAATTCCTCTTGCATAGCTTGAATCCACTCGGGCTCCTTGAATGCTTCATCAACTTTGGTGGTCTCTATGATAGAGACAAAGGCAAAGTGCCCACAAAATTTAGTTAGATGTGAAGCTTTTGACCGTGTGAGAGGACCTGGTGCGTTGATGTCATCGATGATTTTGTCAATCTGCACTTCATTTGCTACTCTTGGATGACCAGGTTGACGAGGCCGAGGATTTTCATCAGCACCATTTTCTTCAGGTATATGAGCATGAGAGTTTCCATTTGTTGGAATTATTTCCTCAGTGAGTATGACATCTTCTGTTGCCTTCAGCTTGATGGATTCCTCAGGAGATTGTTCATCTAACACAGAAGGCAGGTGCTCTCTTCGCGAGCCATTAGTTTCATCAAACCGCACATCTACAGTTTCAACCACCTTGTGATGGCAGGTGTTGAAGACTTTGTAGGTTTGTGAGTCCTTTCCATAACCAAGCATAAAACCTTCATGTGCTTGAGGTGCAAACTTAGAACTGTGGTGAGGATCTCTGATCCAGCATTTTGCACCGAAGACTTTGAGATAACTTACATTCGGTTTCTTGCTTGTCATGAGCTCATATGAAGTCTTCTTGAAGATTTTGTGAAGATATACCCTGTTGATGATGTGGCATGTAGTATCAATTGCTTCAGGCCAGAAGCGACGAGGGGTTTTGTATTCGTCAAGCATGGTGCGAGCCATCTCAACAAGTGTCCTGTTTTTGCGCTCCACGACGCCATTCTACCGAGGAGTATAAGGGGCAGATAACTCATGAGTAATACCAAGTTCATCAAGATTAGTGTTCTTGAACTCAGTCCCATTATCACTCCTGATATGCTTGATCTTGATGCCGAAGTTGGTGGAGGCCCTTGAAGCAAATCGTCTGAAGACGTCCTGCACTTCATTTTTGTACAGAATAATATGCACCCATCTGTAACGAGAGTAATCATCAACAATGACAAAGCCATACAAACTTGATGCATTTGTTAGTACGGAGTAATGAGTGGGGACAAATAAATCCATGTGAAGCAATTCAAAGGGTCGAGTCGTGGTCATGATTGTCTTTGAGGGATGCTTGGATCTGGTCATCTTCCCAGATTCACATGCACCGCAGAGGTGGCCCTGAGGAATTTGACACCCTCGATGCCAATGACATTCTTTTTCTTCACGAGTCTGTGCAGGATCCTCATACCAGCATGTCCAAATCGTCGATGCCACAGCCAGCCTTCTAAAGACTTTGCTAGTAAGGAAGCGGCAGGTTGAGGACCTGTAGTGAAATCAACAATATAAAAGTCTCCTCTCCTAAAGCCTTCGAAGACTTTGGAATAGTAAGATTCCATGATGACAACACAACGATATTTTCCAAATATGAAAACCATATCAAGATCACAAAGCATTGCGACAAACATAAGGTTGAACCCGAGGGATTCAACAAGCATCACCTTATCCATGGTTCGGTCCTTTGAGATAGCAACCTCACCAAGTACCAATACCTTGCTTTTTCCTTTGTCCGCATAGGTGATATGCTTCAGAGGAGATGGAGTGAGTGGCAAATTCATCAGTAGATTCTTGTCACCCATCATGTGGTTTGTGCATCCACTATCGAGAACCCACTCAGTAGCTTTTAGAGTATCATCCTACAGATGAATTAGTACAACTTACGAACTCATATGCTTTAGAGTGAAGAATATGACATCAATTTCATCAGACAGAATTTCATCACATAAGATAGTCAGCAAGTAGAGTGAGGACGTGAGAAATGAAGAATTCATTTCATCATGGTTAGCTTGCATCCTTTCAAGTATTTATTCAGGTCTCCAGCAAATTCATCAGATGTTCAAATTCATTCGGGGGCCTGACCCTGCATAAGATGTCAGCTTGATTTCTTCACCACCCACATCTGGAGGGGTGGCAAAGAGTTCATCATTCTGCGAGCACCATGTGAGAACGGAGGCATTGAAGCAATTGCGCTTTGTTTCATAGGGTGAGGATTAGAGTACTCAAATGAATAACCAAAGAAATTCTTCAAGGACTTATGAACACAATGGTTTGAAGAATAATGCACATATTCATAACTCTTAGGTTTTCCTTGCGAAACAGAGGCATTAGCACAAGATTGATGATTTTGACCATTTGAGGAATTTTGTCCAAGTGAGGACTTTGGTCCATATGAGGAATTTGATCTGGGGTTCCTATTCTTCATGAGTGGTGTCGTGAGGACATTCACTTGAAGATTTTGTAGGTAGCTCTTGGGAACCCGGATTTTCTTCATAGGAGAACCGTTCCTGCAGTTAGGTCCAACATATCTAGCAAATACTTCACTTTTCTGATTTTTGAAGAAGCTATAATTGGAGTCAAGTGACTCATCAGAGGAATATGAAGTTTCACAAGTAAAGCCAGATAAATTGGATGGATCTACAGGAGATTCTTTTGCAACAACCCATGAGGTTTTGGGGTATTGGTCAGATGTCCAGTAGGACCCATTAGCATTGAGTTTCCTCACAAAGGCAATACCCTCTTTCCTAGGGTTCCTGTTCAGTATCTGCTTTTTGAGGACATCACAAAGGGTTTGGTGCCCTTTGAGACTTTTGTACATGCCTGTCACATACAATTCCTTCAATCCTGCATTGTCATTAGTGATACTAGTGGTATCCTCATATGAGGAATTTAAGACCACGGGAATAGTTGAAGAAATTGCAGCAATAGAAGCATTTGAACATTCAGGTGAATAGCAGTTTCACATTTGATGCATTTCAAACAAGGTGGAATGAAATCTTCCTGAGCGGTACTGTTCTGTTGAGACAGTGAGGAATCATTTTCCCATTGGAGATCCTCATGTGACACTCTCAGTTTCTCAAGATCTTGCTTTCCTTGAGGAAATTCATGCGAAAGCTTCTCATGATCAGGTAAGAGGTCGGTATGATGACTCTGTAGGTTATCATACTTCGTTTGAAGACTTTTGAGATCGACAGACAGAGTTTGAGTTCGATTCACTTCATGGTTCAACAGATCATTGCTTTTGTCTAGCATTTTCTGAAGCTTTTCAAGTCCACTTTGTTGCTTAGTGGTAATTTTAACAAGTTTAGCATACCTAGGTTTCACATATTCATCAGATTCACCTTCACTTGATTCAGATGAGGAATGATGTTTGTGTACCTTTGAGCCTTTTGCCATGAAGCAATAAGTGGGAGCATAATCGTCATTGTTGTCGTCAGAGTCGTTGGAGTCGTCATATTCTTCATCATTGAAGATGGACTTGCTGACGAAAGCAGTAGCGAGAGCGAGGCTAGTGACACCAGATTCTGATTCCTCCTTAGATTCTTCCTCTTCTTCATATTCTTGAGATTCTTCCTCAGAATCCATTTCCTTGCCGATGAATGCTCGAGCCTTTCTGGAACCATTCTTCTTGTGCTTTGAGGACTTTGAAGATGAAGACTTTGTAGATGAGGACTTTGAAGATTTCTTCTTTTTCTTCGAGTCATCAAAACTATCATCCTTGTATTTCTTCTTCTTCTTTGAGCCTTTTTCCCAGAGAGGACAGTCAGAGATAAAGTGACCTGGCTTCTTGCAATGATGACAGGTTCTTTTCTTGTAATCTTCTGAGGACTTTGATTTCCTCAAGCCACTTTTTGATGACTTTCCAAATCCACCTCTTCTTGAGAACTTCTGGAATTTCCTCACAAGCATTGCTAGTTCCTCACTTAGTTCTTCAGGATCACCAAGGTTGTTGTCAGAATCTTCTTCTTCAGATGAGGAAATTGCTTTTGCCTTCAGAGCACGAGATCTTCCATAGCTTGGCCCATAGAGGTCTCTCTTTTCAGCTTGTTGGAATTCATGAGTATTGAGTCTCTCAAGAATATCAGCAGGATTAAGAGCTTTATAATCTCCAAGTTCTTGGATCATCAAAGGCAGAGTATCAAATGAGGAATCGAGAGATCATAGTAGTTTCTTCACCACTTCGTGGTCAGTGATATCAGTGGCACCAAGAGCTTGAAGTTCATTGGATATATCAGTGAGGCGATAAAATGTTTGCTAAACATTTTCGTTGTCAAGTCTCTTGATGTGGATGAAGAGATTGCGAAGAACGTCAACACGAGAGTCATGTTGAGTGGAAACACCTTCATTAACTTTGGACATCCTATCCTAGATAAGCTTAGCAGACTCCAAAGCTCTCACTCTACCATACTGACCTTTTCTCAGATGGCCACAAATGATATTCTTTGCTTGAGAATCGAGTTGCTTGAATCTCTTCACATCAGCAGTAGTAACAGTGGGAGTGACAGAGGGAACAACATTTTCCACAACGTACCAGAGATCGTTGTCAATAGCTTTAAGGTGCATACGCATCTTGTTCTTCCAGTAGGGGTAGTCTGTCCCATCGAAGGTAGGACATCCCGCGAAAACCTTGATCATACCTGCAGTCGACATAACTAGAACTCCAGGTGGTTAAACCAAAATCACACAGAGCGAGGGAGTACCTGCTCTGATACCAATTGAAAGTACATTATATCAACTAGAGGGGGGTGAATAGGCGATTTTTACAAATTCATCACTTGAGGAATTTCAACTTTGAGGAATTTTAAATCTAATGAATAACAAGCAGCGGAATAAGTACTCAAGTGCATGAGGAACATAGTAACAACATAGTCTTCATGATGAAATGAAACATGCACAAATAGAGAGTAGCGTGATACATGATAAGCAGTGATGAACAAGATAACTTCAAGAATTTGAGGTGAGGAATTTGTGGAAGTCTTCACTCAAATTCTTCAAATAGTAACAATAGATTTCATTAACAGGTATATGAGGAATAGAGGGGTTGTGGAAATAGAACCAGATAGCTCGATGAAGACAATCGTTTGATGACCCAGTTCCAACTGTTGTGACAGTCGTACGTCTGGTTTGGAGCGGCCTAGTATTTAAACCAGAGGACACACAGTCACAGGACACATAGTCCTTACCGTATTCTCCTTCAGCTAAGGTCAGACAGTCCTCGCCAAACACTCGTGGTAAGTCTTCAGGGTAGACTTCCAAAACCCTCACAAACTGGTCACCCGACGATCCACAATTTACTGTTCTATGCTCTAGACCAAGGTCACTTCATGGTCCCCAATTGACTGCAGGAGCACTAGACCATGACGCCTAACCGTCTGTAGAATTCACAGTCCTCAAAGGTAACAAGCATCGGTTCCACACAGGAATTTCTTCAGTGATGCTCAATCACTATGGGTTTTGTGGTTTGGTTGTGGGTGTTTCCTCACTGAGGATTTTCTCTCAAACTCCTCAAAGGATGGGTTGCTCTCAAATGACAAGTGTCAGTTCTCTCTCGGAGCAGCCAACCAGCTAGTGGTTGTGGGGGGTGGCTATTTATAGCCAGGATGCAACCTGACATGATAGAACATAAATGCCCCCAATGATATGACCGTTATGTGGATAAGAATGATTGGGGACAGCTGGCGCTAAGCACAGCAATAGTGAGAATTTCAAACTATGAAAGTCCTCAGCTTATCATGTTCCTCACTTGTAGGCAATTCGTACTGGCGAAATCCTAAATCCTCAGTCAGATCAATTTCGTCAGAGACTAGAAGAACTTCGTCTCTGTCACTAAAGAACTTGTCTGAACCGGAAGAGATTTCCAAAGACTTCACTCGAAGGATTGTATGGGTTGAGGATTTTGGAGTTGAGCATCAGTTGGAAATTTTCCTTAGTATTACCTCAGCTCCCTTTAACAGTACGGTGTTTCCTATGACTCAAATAAAGGAAACAAAACTACAAAAACAAAAGTCTTCACACTTCATATTCCTCGTTCATGTCTTCAAGGTCGCACCAACTTCTTCATTTTCAAAGTCTTCACAAAGTCTTCACCAAAGTCTTGAGAAAGTCTTCAGAAAGTCTTCACTTGAAGACATACATTTTTAGGGGTCGATAATCTCCGAATATATCAAACTCCTCATTGACTTATAAAGCCTGTGTACACTCACAAACGCATTAGTACCTTAATCTATAAGTCTTTAATACACCAAAATCACTAAGGGGCACTAGATGCACTAACACCTACACAAGATCTTGGGTGGCGAGGAGAAGCATAAGGACTCCCTGGTTGACCGCGCCATGGCCATCATCGACCCCTACTACTGAGGCATGAAGGATGTCTGCAAGAAGCAGAAGGTTTCCTGGCACCGCGCCTGGGTCCAAAGACTGGATGAAGATCACGTCAAGTACACGACCAAGGATGCATACATAAGCTATGAGATGTACAGACCGATCATTGACATGAGGAAGTGCCTCCGTCCTACGCCGATCGGCACCCCTCGTCACAAGAAGTATAGATGAATGATTTGATTATCGTCACTAGTAGTTTAGTATGCATGTACTTGCTAATTGATGTGTGCAAATGTTATCTGTAGTCAGTAATGTAATTGGATGTTTATTTGGGTTATGGAATCACGATGTTGTTCTGTAGACAGAGCGTAGATGCTATATGTAGACATAGCAGATCACATCACTTACGATTATAGAAATGAACATGTCAATGTTGATTTCAACAATCACAGACAATTGGGTGCAGGCAAGTGTTTTCCCATAGGCCACATCACACACAACATATTATCAGGAATCATCTATCTTTTTATTGGTCTTCCCACACAATTCCGAGTACTGGCCTATTTGTCGGGTATCACTATCACACACATCTTGTTATGTACAATTGTTTGTGTTACTTTTGATCAACACAAACAGTTCGTCCAAACAAACTGTTTACCGGGTATCACATACAACCATGCCAATGACATCTTATGAGGGATACTCTTATTTTGGTAGTATTATCTTTTCCTTAGTATCCAATGGCCGGTTAATATCTGGACATCAATATGTAATTGATGATTAATATCCATACCTTAAGAAGTAGAACCACGACTTAGGGTATCCTGCGCGGCTCCAATGGCGCTCTCAGTGGCTGCCGAAGACGAGCGCCAGTTCACCATGCATGACGTAGTTGACACTCCCTGTCGGTTCTTGGTGTACACCAAATATCCGATCTAGATGGAGAATCCAACGTCATGGACCTGTTACTTGACGAGGACAAGTACAAAGTGGTCTAGTTTGACCCCGTGTGCCACTGCGTGCTCTGGTCTTGTGTCCCTGCATGTGCTCTACTCTCGCGCCCCTGCACGCGCTCTGCCAGCAGTTGGGGCCGGCCCACGATCATGTTTGGGGCTCCATATGCATGCAGTTGCGCCATGCGCATCACCCCATGCAGTCACGTGCTCCACGAGTGAGTCACGCGCTACCAAAACTGCCATCCGGACATGCCGGTTTTCCAGGACGTCTGACCCCCATTTATACCCACGGCCATTAACCATAGTCTCCTCACCCTTTTAATCGCGCCCCACAACACAATAAGCACACTCTGGAAGACTCATATAGAGAGGATGTCTAGCGGCGCTCCAATGGAGTTCGGCGGGCATCATGTGTAGACCCACATGAGGAAGACGGACCTCACGGTGGTGTACACCAACGATCCGGGCATGGTGGAGGACTCCATCGACACCGTGGAGTGTCTACTTGATGCAAATGAAAAATACAAAGTGGTCGGCTTTGACCTTGCTTACACTGGTGGTCATGCTGGGCATGATTAGAAGGTTGTCGTTCCCAGTTGTGTGTGAGCCATCACGTCCTCCTCGACCACTACTGCCTGGCCACAGTGCCTTGCGATTATTTTGCTAGGTTTGTCAACAACTCCGTCTACAGGTTCTCTATGGTGGACAGCGCCAACGATCCAACGGTGCTCAAGACTTTGGGTTTGGCCTGCCAGAAGCTTGTCGACATCCACGGCCACTACAGAATCTGGGGTAGCAATAAGAACATTGACTCCCATGTTGACCTGCTGGAGACCATCATCGACCCCTACTACGCTGACATGAAGGTTGAGTGCAACAAGAACAAGCCTGTCTAGCACAGGGCCTGGGTGAAAAAACTGGATGAATATCACCTCCAAACCTCGACCAAGGAAGCATACACATGCTACGAGATGTTCAGGACGATCATTGACATGAGGAAGTGCCTCCTACCTAAAGACAACTAGGGATCGAGCCACAAGCAAAGCGCTGCTGGCAAGCATCACAAGAAGTTGATGATTTGACGATTGTTTCTCAATTCTCATTCTCCCCCTATGCAGAAATGTTCGTAGTTTTAGAGGGATAAGTCTATAATTCATGTAATAGTTTATTAAGGTGTGGTCTAATGTTATGTGTGTATTGGATGCTTAATGTGGTTATGCAATCATGTTCTTCTAAATAGAGCATAGATGTTTGTGGGCAGATTGAGCAAATCACATCGCATACGAAACAAACAACCAAAATGGTCGGTGATGATTTCATCAGTCCCTAACAACTCTTTACCCGGAACCGTTTGCCCACAACACATCCGAGTGTCCTGTGTACATCACACACATCTTGATCTGAGAAACCGTTTCTGTTATTTTTGCTTATCGCACACAGGTCATCCCAATGGCTTGTATGCTATCTATCACACACATCTTGATCTATGTAACCATTTTTGTTATTTTAGATCACCACAAATACTTCATCTGATTGTCCTGTATGCCTTCTATCGCACATGTGATCATCTGGATGATCGTTTGTGTTCCGCTTGATCAGCGCAAAAGTTTATCGGGGCAAACTGTATCCCGTACATCGCACACACTTGTATTTTTATAAGTGTTTGTGTTATATTATCCAACCACAAACAGTTTATCTAGGCCAACTATTTGCCAAACATCGCACACACAACTCTTTTTCGATCGTATTTGATGGATACGCCATCACACACAGTTTACGTCATTAGCGACAGAGCTATAACTATACCATTTGCGATTTGGTCATCCCACACAGTTTTGTTAAAGGGTCTCTGATTGATGTGTCATCTTTAGTCCATTCTATAGTAGTGATATGGTGTTCTTCGATTCTCTATTCGCTGGCATGCTCCTTTTTGTGTGCGCTCGTATTGGTTGTGTGCATCGTAGCTATTGAGGGGCCGAGTGTATACTCATGGTATTTTGTCTCCCCTCTATGCTTCATTATGAGTTAATAAAAGATGGTCCTTGATACAACTCAAATGTATCTGTACTTTTTTATTTTTCATTTTATTATGCAATAAATCTTTGATAATTTATATACAATTATATATTTTTAAACTAACATATTAACCCAATCCCTAGTTCCATTTCCTTTTTTACATCTGTTTTTGCTTTTACGGAAAATCAATACCCAACGGGTCTAAACACTACGTAACTTTTTTACAATTTGTTTCTGGAAAAATGATACCCTAGAAGCTTCGGGAGGAGATCACACGTGAAACGAGGAGAAGACAAGACAATAGGGTGCGCCTAGGGGTAGGCGCTCCCTAATGTCTTGTGGGCCCCTTGTGGCTCCGTTTGACCTAATTCCAACTCTATAAATTTCTAAATATATATTATGAAACCAACATAGAGCCACCCAAAATAATTTTTCCACCACCGCAAGTCTTTGTTCTTTGGCAATCCCATCTAGAGGCCTTTTTGGCACCCTGTTGGACGGGGAATCGATCACAGAGGGCTTCTACATCAACCTTGTTGCACCTCCAATAAGTGTGAGTAGTTTCTAGGAGACTTATGGGTCCATAGTGATTAGTTAGATGGATTTCTCTCTCTCTCTTTCACTCTCTCTAATCTTCAATACCATGCTCTTCAGAGATCTATCCGATGTAATCCTTTTATGAAGTGTGTTTGTTGGGATCTGATGAATTGTGGGTTTATGATCAAATTATTCATTGAAAGTAATTTAATATATTTTGAACTTTATTATGTGTGATTTATATAGCAATGTAATGCTTTATGATCTATGGGTTTTCTTTGGTCATATTGATCTATCGATCTTCAGTGAAAGTGGTTCATAGTAGTGGGTTCAACCAAGTGACAGTAGGGGTAGCGAGGCATGTATTGTATTGTTGCTACTAAGCATAAAACGACAGGGGTTTAATCATATTCATTTGTTTTATTTTGTCTGCATTATGTCATCTTGCTTAAAACGCTAATTTATTAGCCATGAACTTAATACTATAGATACAGGAAGGAGTCTATCGATTGATGGAGTAATAGTAGTAGATGCATATAGGAGCCAATCTACTTGTCATGGACGTAATGTCTATGTATTTGATCATGCCAGGAATATAACTATGCGCTTTCTATGAATTTCCAAATAGTAATTTTTTTACCCACCATATGCAATGCTTCAATAGAGAAGCCTCTATGTAAAACTATGGCCCCAAGGTCTACTTTAATCATATTATACAAACCAAAAATTCCTTGCTGTATTTTTTTATTTTTATTTTACTTTGCAATTTATAAATCTA
Source organism: Hordeum marinum (assembly GCA_022496015.1). Classification (NCBI taxonomy): domain Eukaryota; kingdom Viridiplantae; phylum Streptophyta; class Magnoliopsida; order Poales; family Poaceae; genus Hordeum; species Hordeum marinum. The sequence continues at coordinate 159,600,632 of CM039675.1, read as the reverse complement.
TCACTATCATATTTAATCTCTGTTGTTAACGAGGACAAGAGGATTGACAACCCTCTTGCCCGTGTTGGGTGCAAATATTTGCTCTTTTGTGTGTAAGTGTTGGTGACAGCTGTTTGCATGATTCTCCTATTTCTTCAACAAACCTTGGTTCGTAACTGAGGGAAATACTTTTTGCTACTATATTACTTCACACTTCCTCTTCAGGGGAAATCCTAACACATAACAAGTAGCAGAAGAATTTCTAGCACCATTGCCGGGAGACATCATCAAACAACTACATGTTCCTTCATATAAATTATCATCTACTTGTTATAATTTTTAATTCCGAAACAAAAATCAAAAACAATTTTTTTGCTTCTTTTCTTTATTGTTTGTTTGCCACTATGCCTCAACAAACACTAATTTGCATGACTTCTCAATTACTAATAATAATGATTTTATTAGTATTTGAAAACCTCCCGCCACCAATGCAGAGTCATATGATATTAATGTTGCACATCTAAATATTATTATGAAAGAACAATTTACAAGAAATCCTAATGAAGATGTTGCATCCCATCTTAATACCTTTGATGAATTATGTTATTTGCAAAAAAAATATCTGTGTAATGATATTTTCATGTTGAAATTATTTCGTTTCTCACAAAGAGATAAAGCTAAAACCTTGTTTTCATCCTTGCCTCGCAATAGTATTAATTCGTGGGATAAATGTAAGGATGATTTAATTACTAAATATTTTCCTCTTGCCAAAATAATATCTCTTAGAAATGAAATCATGAACTTTAATCAACATGAGAAAGAAATGTTATACAATCTTGGGAAAGGATGAAATTGATGATTAATAATTGTCCCACCCATGGATTGAATTTATGGATGATTATACAAAACTTTTATGTGGGACTAAATTTTGTCTCGAGCAATCTTTTAGACTCTGCTGCAGGTGGTACGTGTATCAACCCGAGAACGACGCTCAAGATGCTTTCCATATATTCCGTTATCTCCATGTGATTTATTTGTTTGTTGCATTCATAAGTGCATCATTCACATTGCATCGACACTTCGCAGCCATCGTTTTCCAAACATGCATCCGTTCGTACTTGCCGGTTCTCCCCATTCTTGTCGTTGACCGTTTTGAGACCAAACACACTTGCACGTGCCCACAACATCGTACTAATATTGTTTTATAAGTGGGAATAAAATGTTCTTGGAGTCGGTTGAAAGTTGGCATGTAGTCTTAATATATTGTAGGTGGACCGCCTGCTGGATTTTGTCACCTGAACCATTAAACCTACAACGTTACTATAGCTGGTAAAATGTCAGACGTTTTCTGTATTCAAAAACCTGTGTCGGGCCGCAAATCTTCCCTCTCATCCCCACTTATCCCATCTACACAGCCCACATGTCCACCTAGCCAAACCACGGGACCGGAGCCGTTCAATTGCGATCGGAGGGTCCGAACCCCCCGAAAGCCCTTCAAATCCTAACCACTCCTATAAATTCACACCCCGTGTCCATTTTTGGCAACCCAAAACCCTACCTGCCTTGTTTTCTATGCGAAGACAACCACTAGCCTTCACTTGCTCAACCAGTTTCCTCCCACCTCGATGGCCCTCTCGGCCCAGATCGGGGCCCGCCCAAGCCCATAATGGCCCGGACAAGCCCTCCGCCGCCGCTACTCGCTTGAGCCTCCTAGAGTGGCTGCCGCTAGCCACCACGCCGCCCCAGGCCAACCTCGCCGGTTGACCCCACCGCTCGCGCCTTCCGCGAACTCACCACTGGACCTCACGCACCTCCGCCCCTCGCCTTGTCATTGCACGTGAAAACACAACTCCCCTTAGGTGGTTTTGGTAATTAATAAAAGCATACATTTCATTGGACTAATGAATATATCAAATATATTTCAGGAAATTTTAGTGCGTGGATTGGCTGGGATTGTGAGGAGACTCCCTAGATGTTTGGAAAATAAATTGGCCAAGGCTTAAAGACTCTACATTTTATACTTATGTCAGAAATCACATGTGAATCCATAGGAAAGCCCATACGATTAAAAGGGGATGAGGTATCTATGATGATCTGGTTGCTCACGTTTTGAAAGCCGATGTCACCAACTTTCCACAATCGGTCATACCGAGTTTTCCTTAGACAGGATCAAAAGCAAAACCCTAGGAACTCGGTGTAACCAAGTTCCACCTTGGTAAAATGGAAAAGCAATGACCAACCTTCATGTGTCCATTTGCTAAAAATTGTAATTTCCATGTTTTACAAATCGGTGCCACTGAAGTGAGGAACTGCCCATGCCAACAGAATCAGAGTCGGCGAGAAACTATATATTGGTCTCACCGAAAATCCTAAAGTTAGAGCATTTTACACTAGCTGATACAACTGACTTTTTACTTCGATTCCACGGGGTTGGGTAATAATGTTGTAACGGATGGAGTTTTGGAGATGGCTATATACACCCCTCCACATCCCTATCATTCGGAGAGAGAGCACTAAGAACAAGCAAACACTTTCACCATTAAGTTTCTAAGAGAGAACCACCTATTCATGTGTTGAGATCATATATTCCACTCCAACCATATGAATCTTGATTTCTGGCCTCCCCGAGTTGCTTTCCATCATTTCAATCTCTTCTACCAAGCCAAATCCTGTAAGAGAGTGATACTTGTGATCTACATTGGGTTTTCCGCAAAGAGGAGCGGGTGATGCAACACAATGTACATAAGTATTTCCCTCAGTAGAGAACCAAGGTTTATTGAAACAATAGGAGTAGCACACAACCCCCGTCATTAGCGGCTGCAACAATGAAGCAAACACTTGCAACCAACGCAGGCAAGAAGGTTATCAATCCCCATGGAATTATTACGTGCAAGCTAATAAGTAGTGTGGTTGATAGTAGCTAATTATAAATTGCAAAATAAAATAGAAAGTAAATAATAAAAGCAAGGAAAATGATATTTTTGTAAATATATATTTCGATATACCCCAAGGGGTTCTTAGTTGAAAGTGTTAGTTATCGACTAGAGGGGGACTGGGTGAATAGGCGATTTTTATGAAAGTCTTTCAAACAATGAATGTATTCGAATAATGCGGAAACTTAAACATGATCAGGGAAGGATGCAATAAAGGATCTAGACAAGGCATGCAATGCAGTGAAGACATTCAAGCAAGTTAAGCATAATCATCATGAATACTAAGATGAGTCAAAGACAACCTTAGATGGTATGAAGAGAAACAGTTGATATGAATATCTTTAGAGGAAGTCTTCATGCAATGTTCAAGCAATGACTTCACAATTCAGAGTAGAAATGTAAGAGTGTGAAGGATAGAACCAGTTGCTTGACGAAGACACATGATTTGTTGGACCAGTTCCAGGTCCTGTGACAACAGTATGTCTGGTTAGGGAGGCTGAGATTGAACTCAGAAGACCACGTATTCACCTTATTCCCCTTGAGCCAAAGTCACGTAGACAAAGCCCAATGACTCAGGTAAGTCTTTAGGGGAGACTTCCGAAACCCATACAAACTTCATCACCCGACAATCCACAATGACTCTTGGACGCTCTAGACTCAGACGCCTAACCGTCTGGAAGATCACAGTCCTCAAATGTAATAAGTCTTCAGTTCACTCAGAACAGAAAGTCTTCGGTGATGCTCAAACACTCTAGCTCTAGGTGTTTAGGTGTATCCTCACAGGATGTGTATGTCTCAAAGTCTTCGAGGTGAGTTCCTCCAAAATGGCAACAATCGTATCTCTCTCTGAGCAGCCACCATCTCATGGTGGAAGGGGTGGGCTATTTATAGCGAGTGGGCAACCCGACCTAATGTGACCAAAATGAGCCTGGGTCAATGGCCAACCGACACGTGTCATAACAATCGGATTTTGAACGCATGCCACAACTTTACTCTGGCTACAAGTAAAGCTGACTCAACCAGCTCTGGAAGAGTTATCCTGTCATTATCTTCGCTCGAAGACATAGGTATGAGTTGAGCATCATGTCAGCATCTGACTCTGGAAAGAAGAAACAAAACTGGCAAAAGACTTCGTCTTCGCGTTTCATTGTCTTCGGACGAATGTCTTCCTCCACCACCAATGGTTTCAGTCGTCATCAATGTCTTCAGACATGTTTTGGGGGTCATTTTCGATGGCTAAACTGAAACTCCACGGACTTCTCTCTGTGCTAATGTGTGAACTATCACAAACACATTAGTCCCTCAACCACGTTTGTCTTTAATACCCCAAAACCAAACAAGGGAGGCACTAGATGCACTTACAATCTGCCCATTTTGGTGATTGATGACAAACTGGTTAAAGTTTTCAACGGGGATTAAAAATATTTGAAGATAAGGTTTTGAAGATTTTGATTGCAAGATATAGAGAGCTCCCCCTGAAGATGTGCATTTGAAGATTTTGCTTGGAATGCAAATGCACATGGTAGGTTGTAGTTTGTGGAGATCTCCCCCTATATCTTGTAATCTAATCACTATGCATTTAAAAGATATGACAAAGATAATGAAATGCACAATGAAAAATGGGCATCTGCAAAATGGCTTCGGTCGCCTAAAATAACTTGAAGAAGCACCAAAGAGTACTGTAAACATAAAGTGCAGACGTCCGTCACGACTTAAGTTTTACCACCCAAAACGACAAATGTTCAAAAACGAGAGTTGTAAACTTAGCAAAAATAACACCCAACCCTTATAAGTAGACCCATTTAACCCATTTGAAGACTATCACCCAATGCTTCCCTGCCTTTTGTCATCGAATCCACAAAAAGGTATGAAGACATTGAGAACTACGCATCCCTAGCAGGTGTCGATGAAGAGGGTGTAGTGGAGTCTTGAGGTGATGGTGCGGAGGAGCTTGGTGCGGTGCCATGACACCAAGTCGATGGAGGCAGAGAAGTTGCATCATCAGTTTCATCTGCATGCCTAACGTTGGCGGAACGACCTGACAAGGAGAATCATTGTCTTCGAGAGATAAGTCTGGCGCCATTTCTCCACACTGGAAGGTGGTGCACCAAATCATTAGCAACGATGAAATCCATCTTCACGAAGCTCATGCTCAGGTGCCAGCATAGTCAGAGTTCTCCATGAGTGACGACTGGTTTCATAAGCAACAAAGGAATTTTTGGTAGTCAGGTTGCGAACATGGTTGAGGTCTTGCACAAAAGAGTCCGTCTGACGTCAAGTCCACTCATGATGCCTATCTTGCTTATGAATCAGTGAAACTACAAATTCACGACCAGTGACTGCATGCTCTCTCCGGGGCGGGCATTGACAAAGAAAAGTGCTATCAGTTGCTTCAATATTGGTAACACCAGATCTTGGTTGTCGAAGAGCACCAATAAGTCTCTCCCTTGATGGATCAAAGGGAATGAGAAGACCTTCAACATCATCAGTGCCACTAGTGCCTCAACAATTGGGTTCTTGCTCTTGGATGGATACAAATCTGCATGATGATGACCCACATGTATAGGGGATCTATCGTAGTCCTTTCTATAAGTAAGAGTGTCAAACCCAACGAGGAGCAGAAGGAAATGACAGGCTGTTTTCACTAAGGTATTCTCTACAAGCACGGAAATTATCGGTAACAGATACTTTGGTGATAAGATAATTCAGAACGGGTGGCAAGTAATAAATGTAGCAAGGGTGCAGCAAGGTGGCCCAATCCTTTTTTAGCAAAGGATAATCCTGGACAACCTCTTATATAAAGCAAAGCGCCCCCGAGGACACATGGGAATTTCTGTCAAGCTAGTTTTGATCATGCTTATATGATTCACGTTCTTTACTTTGATAATTTGATATGTGAGTGGACCGGTGCTTGGGTACTGCCCTTTGTTGGACAAGCCTCCCACTTATGATTAACCTTTCTTGCAAGCATCCGCAACTATGAAAGAAGAATTAAGATAAATCTAACCATAGCATGAAACATATGGATCCAAATCAACCCCTTACGAAGCAACGCGTAAACTAGGGTTTAAGCTTCTGTCTCTCTAGCAACCCATCATCTACTTATTGCTTCCCAATGCCTTCCACTAGGCCCAAATAATAGTGAAGTTTCATTTAGTCTACGTTCACATAACACCACTAGAGCAGAAACAACATACATCTCATCAAAATATCGAACGAATACCAAATTCACATAATTACTTATAACAAGACTTATCCCATGTCCTCAGGAACAAATGTAACTACTCACAAAGCATATTCATGTTCATAATAAGAGGAGTATTATTATCATTAAGGATCTGAACATATGATCTTCCACCAAGTAAACCAACTCGCATAAACTACAAGGAGTAATCAACACTACTAGCAACCCACAGGTACCAATCTGATGTTTTGAGACAAAGATCGGATACAAGAGATGAACTAGGGTTTGGAGAGGAGATGGTGCTGGTGAAAATGTTGATGGAGATTGACCCACTCTCTATGAGAGGATTGTGGGTGATGACGATGACTTCAATTTCCCCCTCCGGGGGGAAGTTTCTCGGACAGAACAGCTCCGTCGGAGCCCTAGATTGGTTCTGCCCAAGTTCCGCCTCGAGACGGCGGCGCTTCGCCCCAAAAGCTCTCTTATGATTTTTTCCACATCAAAACCCTTCATATAGCAGAAGATGGGCACCGGAGGGCTTCTAGGGGGCCCACAAGCTACAGGGGCGCGACCAGGGGGTAGAGCGCGCGCCCCGGGCTTGTGAACTCTTGGTGGGTTTCTTTCGCCCAATATTTTTCATACATTCCAAAATAATTCTCCATAACTTTTCAGGAGTTTTGGAATTGTGTAGAATAGGTCTCTCATATTTGCCCCTTTTTCCAGTTCATAATTCGAGCTCCCGACATTCTCCTTCTTCATGTAAACCTTGTAAAATAAGAGAGAAAAGTCATAAGTATTGTACCATAATGTGTAATAACATCACATAATGCAATAAATATCAATATAAAAGCATGATTCAAAATGGATGTATCACTTGCACAACTTCAATATCAGGAAGATAAATGCCATGTTCGCGAGCAGAAGGGAGATGCCTTGTGTTGGTTCTGTACTTTATGAAGCGCATGATCCAAGGAGCATAAATCTTCGGCTTGAGGACATTAGAGCCATTTGCAGAAAGGTTGCAAAGGAACAAGTCTTGAAGATTGAACCTCATGCCATATACAATGTTGTTGAACAAAGTCTTCAGCAGCCCTTCTATCTTGCATGAGGAGTTGTATCCTTTGATTGGCCAAATGGTGTGCCGAAGAATGTGGTAGAGGGTCCTGGGCAAGTACTGAAGATCGTCCTCAAATAATGAAGTGGGCAATTCTACATCTCGAGCCAAAGGCTTCATCATGGTCAACATCTCAGTCATATTGGGTTCTAGCATGTGGAATAGGTTTTGAGTTTTAGCCACATAGGCTACGAAGCGAGGATCCAAATCTTCACTAGAGGCAGCAACATGTGTTGCAAGAAAGAGGTCTAGTGGTGAAGCAGTCATGTGTTCATCCCTTATCATGAATTCCATCTGCCAAGAGTTCAAATAACGACCTAAACCAGAGATATGAAGGGTTGCATAGAACTGGAGGATAAGTTCCTCATTCCAGTCTTCATGATCTGTGCAAAAGGGAAGAAAACCCACATCTCGAAGACAATCCAGTGCTTGATCAAAACAGGGAAGATCTTTCATACCTTCAAATCTTAGATGCCTATGAGGAAAGATCCTGGTCTGACCATAAAGCACACACATGTAGTACTAACATTGTGGAGCACTCCAGAACCAGTCAGACTGTATTTTATCTCTCTTGTGCGGATTGCGGTCGGAGTCAAGAATGTGTTGTTCAGCCTGAATCTTTCCAACTCAAATACCAAGGGTCTTGCTGGACCAGACTACCAAAGACTTGAAAGCCGAGTGCTACCTCTTGAGCTTATGTTGGTTTTCCCTTGAAGAGGAAAGGGTGATGCAGCAGAGTAGATAGTTATTTCCCTCACTTGATGAGAACCAAGGTATCAATCCAGTAGGAGGAACAAGCAAGTCACCAATCGATGCACCTACACAAACAATCAAATTCTTGCACCCAACGTTATAAAGGGATTGTCAATCCATTCATAGTTATTTGCAAGGATTAGATCCAATAGAGATAGAGGTAAACAAGAACGGAAAGTAAAAGATAAATAAATTGCAGCAAAGTTTTTTTTTGGTATTTTTGGTTTATAAATCTAAAAATGTATTATGAAAAGTAGACCCGAGGCCATAGGTTTCACTAGAGGCTTCTCTCTTGAAGGAAAATATCATGGTGGGTAAACAAATTATTGTCAAGCAATTGATAGAAAAGTGAATAATCATGTAGTTACCCAAGGCAATGATCATGCATATAGGCATCACGTCCGTGTCAATTAGACTTAAACGATTCTGCGTCCACTATTATTACTCCACACATTGAACGACTCCTGCATGTATCTAGAGTACTAACTTCATGAAGAATAGAGTAACACATTAAGTAAGATGACATGGTGTAGAGGGATAAAATCAAGCAATATGATGAAAACCCCATCCTTTTACTCTTGATGGAAACAATACAATACGTGCCTCGCTATCCCTGCTATGTCACTGGGTGAGGACACCGCAAGATTGAACCCAAAACCAAACACTTCTCCCATTGCAAGAATCACCAATCTAGTTGGCCAAACCAAACCAATAACTCGAAGAGACTTGCAAGGATATGAAATCATGCATATAACAATTCAGAGAATATTCAAATAAGATTCATGGATAATCTGAACGTAAACTCAAAATTCATCGGATCTTGACAAACACAACACAAAAGAGTATTACATCAGATAGATCTCCATGAAGATCATGAAGAACATGGTATTGAAGACCAAACAGAGAGAAGAAGCCATCTAGCTACTAGCTATGGACCCGTAGGTCTATGGTGGACTACTCACTTTTCATCGGAGGGGCAATGGAGTTGATGTAGATGCCCTTCGTGAACGAAACCCCATCACACGGGAACAGAGGCTTCTGGCGGCGGAAAAGTATTTGCATTGCTCCCTATGGTGTTGGGGGAAATTTGGGTATTTGTAGGATGGAGAATAGGTTTAGGAGACTTGCCAAGAGATGACAAGCTTGCCAGGCACGGCCAGGGGGGTGGCCGCGTGTCACTCCCAAGATGCGCGCCTATCCATATTTAGGCACAGGCGCCTCGACAGGGATAGAGGTGCATCTTGTCGTTCGCAAGTACAACATCATTACATACATTTATGAAGAGAGGAGTATATGAGTTGGCTTACACTCGCCACATGATAAATTACAATTCCACATAGTTATTCAAACATCATCCAAGACAGGGTCCGACTACGGACGAAAACAAACGATAAAAGGATGCAATGACACTGGCTCGCTAGCCCCCAAGATCACGACCAAGGACTCTCTACTCGTGTGGATATGTGACGTACATCCGGCCACGCTCCTCGTCATACTCACACTGGAGCTGCGTCACATCATCTGGCATGATCTCATCTGCACTTGAACCTGTATTTATTGTAGTAATCTGTGAGCCACGCGGACTCAGCAATCTCGCGCCCGGGTACTGAGACTATTCAAGCTTGTAGGTTGGATGGGGGATAATTGTTTAGTTTTTAGCAGTACTAAGAATTTGTGGTGGCTAATCTTAAGAGAACTTGAATGTAAATATGTGGTCTACGATAATGAGTGAGAACTAACACGATCGCTAAGCGATCCTGATCACATACTTACGTCAATCATAACCCCACCGTGTTCTCTCTTGGATCATGTTCACGAGCAGAGACGATCACGGTTACTCACACAGTTGGTGTATTTTATTAGAGTTTACTTCAAGTTAACTATAACCGAGTGTTAAACAAATATCCAAGTTGCCACATAACTGCGGGCATGGCTTTCCGAAAGATTTAACCCTGCAGGGGTGCTCCAACTACTCCATCATAAATTAACCACACTCCGTGGGAATAACCTCAACCACGGATCTCGTTATCATCCTAGGCAACTCCAAAGGAATTCGGACACTTCGAGATAGCCCAAAGAAAATCAGAGTCCCTCACGCAAACCACTTGAGAAAGGTAAAACAAGTCCAACAAGACCACCCAACATGTCGACGAACCCGATAAGAGCCGCGTATCTCGTTCTCAGGACACGACCGGATAAGCTAGTATATGGTGGCCTAATAGAAATCTCCCGAGTTGCCTCGGGTTGTCCCCGCTCAGTGCTCTAGTTTGGACCAACACTCATGAGGAGCACTGGCCTGGGTTGTTGATTAATTATCCACGGGGTTGAAAGCCCTATGCAAGTTAATTAAGTTGTTTAAGCAAATAGTACCAATGTTGGGTCTTGCCAGACAACTTTTAATCTCAACCGAATAATCAAGGGGTTCCCCATAACAACCCCGAGCATGTTAGGAGCGCAAAGTATGGAAACATAAAACCGGTAACAAGAAACTATGACGATAATAGTGGAACAAAACACCGAGCAAAAGGCCAAGCCTTCCACGATAGTAATATATATATGTGCATTAAATTAGATAATAGATAATATTGTGATATGCCAGCTAACCATGTTATCACAAGGAAAACAACCTGCACGTGCAACTGAGAACGCTATAAGAGGGGCTGAGCAACGGTAACTTAGCCAAAAAAAGGTTTGCTGGGATGTGGAGGGGTTAGAGGCTATCATGGCAGTGTAGGAGGCTTGACATTCAACTGGTAGGTAACACATAAGTAAGGATAAGAACGAGAGATCTAGCAAAGAAAAAATAGTGTCGAGATCCGGGTATGATCATCTTGCTAGTTGGTTCTTCAGAGGGATAAAGAGTGGTGTCCTCGTAGTGGTAATCTCCTGGATCCTCATACTCAGGTTCAACACTCGCGTCTACCTAAGAGAAACAGCAACAATAAACAACCAACCATGGTGCAATGCACAAACAAGATGATGCATGATTCATTTGAAGTATTTAACATGGCAATCCTAAACTAGTCATGTTTCTCATGCATTAGTTTAGTTATTTACAATTCTGGACAGAACCTCATGTTAAGTTTTCTAAACATGCATTATCATGGCAAATATTCATGCTTCATGCAAAACCGATACAAATGCATATGTAGAACGTAGGAAACGGGGTTACTGTTCTCACGCTACGCTCACGGCAAGTTCGGAAGGCAAAACACAAGACAATGAAGGCCATGGGCTATTCCTTGGTATTCCAATGTAGCCACTGGTTAGGCAATGAAAAACCAACCACAATAGAGTCAAATATCAAGCAATTCCATGGATCATAGGTCCCACAAGTCACAAAACACTATAACAAACAATCTGCCACAAAACAGCAACATGGCAAACTTCACAGAAAATATCTAGATCTACAGGAAGTTTCCAACCTCAAACAAAGCATTCACAGAAACTAAATGCCATGCTTATCAAATCATCCAACTACACAAACTCGAAAGGAGGCACATATCAATAAGCATGAAGCTCACAAGTTGGCATGAAGCGAACAACTAAACCGGTCGTCTCCCGAGTTGACTGACCACTACGCTATGCTCTCGAATCTTACTGAAGGAGGATCCTTGCACCTCTAGTACTTAAAACAAACACTAACAAAACTGGAGAAATAAAGGCACCAGCGATAGAGGAATGGTGGCGACGATCTTCGACGGCAACGGCGCAATTGGAGCTATGCGAGGCATGCGGGGACTATGGGGAACCCATTCCCCTGCTCATCTCGCGACAAGAGGGACGGAGGCGACGGCTTGAAGACCCTGCCTTGCACTACGCAGAGGCAACGCTCGGAGCTACGATGAATAGAGCTACGCAATGGCAACGGCGAGGGAAAGGACGGGCTGAGCGCTCTTAGGGGGTCGACGAGCAGCCGGTCCTCCGATGGTCGAGGGCGAGGAAGAAGGCCGAAGACGGCCGGCGACGCGACTCCTCTGCTTGCGGACGACGGCGACGATGAGGCGGTGCTGCAGGGGTGCTCCTCACCCCCTAGCACTGGGAACGGGTCGCGGACGGCACCCGCGATCTCCACGCCATCTCCGACGGCGACGAGTGGGCCACCAGAGGCGACGACGATGACCGAAGACCACCCTCTCTGAATCTCACCTGACAGAAGAAGAAGGAGAAGGGGGAGAAATAGGGAGATGGGAGCGACGGCGGCAGGAGGGGATGCGGAATCCTAGGCGAAGGGGAACGCACGCCGAGGGAGGTTTAAAAGGCTCGGGGGTGACGACGATGGACGGCTGAAGCTCACGGCGACGCAAGCTCTCTCTCTGCTCTCTCTGTGAAACTAACTGACGGAGGAGGATGAGGGCAGGTAGCCGTCACTCTGTTGGCTGCGCTGCGTAGGGGAGGCTACCTGGGCCGGGGAAAGACCCAGTGGCCACTTCTCTCTCCAACACAGAGGGTTTTCTTTCAAATAAACAGTTAAAACTAAAAAACAGAATAAAATAAAACGATTTTTGGAAAACCAAAAATACTTTGACACTAGCATAAATGCAACCTATTTAGATAAATTACAAAGATGGTTTTTAGAACAAGTAAATTAAATACTTTTTATAAATAACAACTCCTGTTAAATGCAAAACACCAAGAGTCCAAAGCTCAAACACCAAAGAGAGCAACACACATATACTCAAAATAATATTCCCTAAACCATGAACATTTTTAACAGATTTTACTAACAAGTTAATTTTGCTGTAGAAGAACAAAAGGAGTAACACGGTTTAGGTATTGTTTTGAAAATAAGGGAGAGGGAGGGAGTTGTTGCCCACACATGCACACATCCACAATACACTTCACACAAGACCAACTAGTAAGCAACACAAGATGCAAATGAAATGATGAGCATGATGCATGATGCATGATGCATGAGATGGAATTGCAATGAGCAAATCCTAACATTCAACACATGGCAACAATGTTCACATAGGTTACATGACCATAAATGGCGAGGGCAGCACTTGGGCTGTTACACCGCGCCTACCAGGTTGTGATCTCTTGGTAGATCCCTTGGTGTGCACTCCAAGCCTGGTGGATTTTTTTCCTTCCAGAAAAAATCATTCCGAAGATTTTATTCCGTTTAGACTTTGTTTAATATTCCATATCTGCAAAACTAAAAAACAAGGAATAAAATATAAACTGGCACTATGCACTAGATTAATAGGTTAGTCCCAAAAATAATATAAAAAGGCATATTAATGCATATAAAATATCCAAAACAGGTATTATAATACCATGACATCATCAAAAATTATAGATACGTTGGAGATGTATCAACATCCCCAAGCTTAATTCCTGCTCGTCCTCGAGTAGGTAAATGATAAAAACAGAATTTTTGATGTGGAGTGCTACCTAACATATTTATTCATGTAATATTCTCTATTGTGGCATGAATTTCTAGATCCATAAGACTAAAAAAAGCTTAATATTGATATAAAAACAATAACATTTCAAGGATACTAGCAAAGCAATTGTATCTCTTCAAAATATAATGCTAAAAGAAAGTTATCCCTACAATCTCATATGGTCTAGCTATGCTGCATTTTCCCCCACACAAAGTATTTATATCATGCACAACCCCGATGACAAGTCAAGCAATTGTTTTCACACTTTTATTTTCTAAGTCTTTTTCAACTCTCATGCAATACATGAGCATGAGCCATGGATATAGCACTATTGGTGGAATAGAATATGGTGGAGGTTTTCAAGGAAAGGGAGAAGATAGTTTCACATCAAACATGTGTATCAACGGGCTATGGAGATGCCCATCAATAGATATCAATGTGAGTGAGTAGGGATTGCCATGCAAAGGATGCAATAGAGCTATAAGTATACGAAAGCTCAAGAGGAAACTAAGTGGGTGTGCATCCAACTTGCTTGCTCATGAAGATCTAGGGAAATTTTAGGAAGCCAATTATTGGAATATACAAGCGAAGTTATATAAAGAAAAATTCCCACTAGTATATGAAAGTGACAAAATAGGACACTCTCTATCATGAAGATCATGGTGCTACTTTGAAGCACAAGTGTGGAAAAAGATAGTAGCAATGTCCCTTCTCTCTTTTCTCTCATTTTTTTCTTTTTTTTGGTGGGCATCTAAGGCCACTTTTTTAATTTGGGCTTCGCTGGCCTCTTTTATTTTTCATAAAGTCCGGAATCTCATCCCCACTTGTGAGGGAATCATAGCTTCCACAATCCTTTCCTCACATCGGACATGCTCTACTAATGATAATCATCACACTTTTATTTACATACAACTCAAAAGAAAGTTACAACTTGATACCTATGACAGAATATGACTCTATATGCAATATGGAAGAAACAGTCCATGTCATAAAAGGAAACGATGGAAGTTGCATGGCAATATATCTCCGAATGGCTATGGAAATGCCATAATAGGTAGGTATGGTGGCTGTTTTTAGGAAGGTATATGATGGCTGTTTTGAGGAAGGTGTATGGTGGCTGTTTTCAGGAAGGTGGAATTGTTTTACCAGCGAAAGTAGTCCGGTACTAGAGAAGGTAACAAAGGCGGAAGGGTGAGAGTGCGTATAATCCATGGACTCAACATTAGTCATAAAGAACTCACATACTTATTGAAAAAGTCTATTAGTCATTGAAGCAAAGTATTAAACGCATGCTTCTAGGATAGAGGTTGGTAGGAGTTAACCATCACACACTCCCGACCCTCACACAAAGGTCGACAATCTATAAAAAAATCATGCTCCAACTTCCTTACATAACGGTTCACCATACGTGCATGCTACGGGGATCACAAACCTTTACACAAGTAGTTTTACCAAATCACAATTACTTCCTAACATGACTCTTAACATTACCATCTTTATATCTCAAAACTTAATGCACGGAATCCAACTTCTCATAGTATTCAATGCACTTAATATGGAAGTTTTTATTATACCCCTCTTGGATGCCTATCATAGTAGGACTAAATTCATAACCTAGACCAATTATCATGCTGTTTAGAGACTCCAAAAATAATATAAGTGAGGTACTAGAGTTCAATTATTTCTATAAAACGCAAACACCACCGTGCTCAAAAAATATAAGTGAAGCACATAGAGAAAAATTTCCTATCTCAAAAGATATAAGTGAAGCACATAGAGTATTCTAATAAACTCAAGATTCATCGTGTCTCTCTCAAAAGATGTGTGCAACAAGGATGATTGTGGCAAACTAAAAAGAAAAGACTCATATCATACAAGACGCTCAAAGCAAAACACATATCATGTGGTGAATAAAAATATAGCGTCAAGTAAATTTACCGATGGATTGTAGACGAAAGAGGGGATGCCTTTGGGGGCATCCCCAAGATTAGGCTCTTTGGAATCCCTGAATATGACTTAGGGTGCCTTGGGAACAACCAAGCTTAGGGTCTTGCCACTCCTTATTCCATAGTCCATCAAATTTGTACCCAAAACTTGAAAACTTCACAACACAAAACTTAACAGAAAACTCACGAGATGTGTTAGTATATGAAAATAAATCACCACTTTAGGTACCGTTGTGAACTCATTCTTTATTTATGTTGGTGTTATACCTATTGTATTCTAAGTTCTCCATGGTTCATACCTGATGACCCACAAGTATAGGGGATCTATCATAGTCCTTTCGATAAGTAAGAGTGTCAAACACAAAAAGGAGTAGAAGGAAATGACAAGCGGTTCTCAGTAAGGTATTCTCTGCAAGCACTGGAATTATCGGCAACAGATAGTTTTGTGACAAGATAATTTATAACGGGTAGCAAGTAACAATTGTAACAAAGGTGCAGCAAGGTGGCCCAATCCTTTTTATAGAAAAGGACAAGCCTGGACAAATTCTTATATAGAGCAAAGCGCTCCCGAGGACACATGGGAATATCTGTCAAGCTAGTTTTCATCATGCATATATGATTCACGTTCGTTACTTTGATAATTTGGTATGTGGGTGGACCGGTGCTTGGGTTCTGGACTTACTTGACAAGCCTGCCACTTATGATTAACCCCTCCCGCAAGCATCTGCAACTACGAAAGAAGAACTAAGATAAATCTAACCATAGCATGAAACGTGTGGATCCAAATCAGCCCCTTACAAAGCAACGCATAAACTAGGGTTTAAGCTTGTGTCACTATAGAAACCCATCATCTACTTATTACTTGCCAATGCCTTCCTCTAGGCCCAAACAATGGTGAAGTGTTAGGTAGTCAACTTTCACATAACACCACTAGAGGAGAGACAACATACATCTCATCAAAATATTGAACGAATACCAAATTCACACGATTACTTATAAAAAGACTTATCACATGTCCTCGGGAACAAACGTAACTACTCACAAAGCATATTCATGTTCATAATCATAGGATTATTAATGATGATCAAGGATCTAAACATATGATATTTCACCAAGTAAACCAGCTAGCATCAACTACAAGGAGTAATCAACACTACTAGCAACCCACAGGTACCAATCTGATGTTTTGAGACAAAGATCAGATAAAAGAGATGAACTAGGGTTCGAATAGGAGATGGTGCTGATGAAGATGTTGATGGAGATTGACCCCCTATTGATGTGAGGATCATTGGTGATTACGATGGCATTGATTTCCCCCTCCCAGTGGGAAGTTTCCCCCGTAGGATCGCCCTGCCGGAGCTCTAGATTGGTGATGCCCAAGTTTCGCCTCAAGACGGTGGCGCTTCGTCCTGAAAGCTCTGTTCTGGTTTTTTTATATATTCCAAAAAATATATGCGTAGATTTTAAGGACTTTTGGAGTTGTGTAGAATAGGTATCTCAGATTTGCCCCTTTTCCAGTCCAGAACTCTAGCTGTCGGCATTCTCCCTCTTCATGTAAACCTTGTAAAATAAGAGAGAAAAGGCATAAGTGTTGTACCAAAATGTATAATAACACCCCAGAATGCAATAAATATCAATATAAAATCATGATGCAAAATGGACGTATGAACTCCCCCAAGATTAGACCTCGCTTGTCCTCAAGCGAAAGCAGAGATCGATAAATATGCCCACATGTTTAGAGATAGAGGTGTCGATAACATAAAATACGGACATGAAGGCATCATGATCATCTTTAGAAAAGCAACATATATTGACATATAATTTCTTATGCTGAAGTAATAATTCATTCACAATGGCAAAATATGAATCAAGAACTCTATTGAGAACTGACAAACTATGATCTCAGTCATTGAAGCAATTCCAATTTATCATAACGTAGGAAAGAGTCAATAAAAGAGCTTGTAAAGCAAACCCAGATACTCAATCATCGTTTAGGCTTCCACAATTGCTAACACTCACGAGGTACTTATGAGTTCAAAGTTTCAATCGGACACAGAGAAAGATAGGGGCTTATAGTTTTGCCTCCCAACTATTTACCTCAAGTGTAATGTCAAAAGTAATAACTCATGCTCGTCCACTTCCGAGTGGATATATGTGCCTAGATCATTCCCCAACACGTGACGCTTGCTAGCAAATAAAGGCAAAAATAGAGAGAGTGATGGAGATCACCACGACTCTTGCATAAGGGTAAGTACTAGAAAATAAAAGTAACAGATAGGCCCTTCGCAGAGGGAAGCAGAGGTTTTCATGCGCTTTTATAGTTGGATGCACAATCCCTTAATGCAAAAGAACGTCACTTTATATTACCCCTTGTGATAGAGAACTTTATTATGCAGTCCGTTGCTTTTATTTGTTCCCTATCACAAGTTCGTATAAAGTTTATTTTCCTCACATTAATAGATCACACATATTTACAAAGCATTTTTTATTGCTTGCACCGATGAGAACTTACTTCAAGGATCTTATTCTATCCTTAGGTAAGTATGGTGGACTCTCATGGCAAAACTGGGTTAAGGGTGTTTGGATGCACAAGTAGTATCTCTACTTGCTGCGGAAGTTTTGGCTGATATGAGGTGGAAGCAAGCGACACATGTTGAGGGATCTATGACAATATAACTTCTATTCGGAAATAAGCAAACATAAACCATTATGTTGTATTCCTTGTCCAACTTAAACTTCTTAACACATAATATTTTAATGAGTGCTCACAATCATAAAAGATGTCCAAGATATCATATTTATATGTGAACCTCTCTTTCTTTATTACTTCCTTTTAATTGCCCCAATGACCAACAACTATGTTTGTCAACCCAAAACAGGTTTCAATCGACATACTTCTTGTATGTGAAGTCATCACACCCCATAAGATTATCATATATACTCTTTGCTTTTATTCTATACTTCTTTCTACTTCATCTTTCTCAAGATCAAGATCATACCGAACAAGCAAAGCCCTCAACTCAAGAGCACTTTTTATTATATAACTCTCGAGCTTGCTTACATAGGAAGAACCATAAAGCAAATACTCAAAACTAGATCACACGAAAACTTTATTTTACTGGATCAAGATATAACCAAAAGGATCGAACTAAGGAAAGATGATAAAAATAAAAATAAGAATAAAAGATGTGATGGTGATAAGATACCAGGGCACCTCCCCCAAGCTTAGCACAAGCCAAGGGGAGTGCCCATACCCATGTCTTTAGTTGTCTTGCTTCGGAGGTGGCGATACTATATACTTGGCAATGAGGCCCTTCAGAATGCGATTCTCCTCCTCAAGCTTGTTATTTTGCTGTCTGAGATCCATTATTTCCTTGTGAAGTTTTCCAGTGATCGTGAGAGCACCCTTAACCCATGGATGTTCCATCGCTGCGGGGGAAGAAGCAACACTCCGTTTCATATTTTCAAAAGTAAGAAATTTAGCAACTGAAAGGATAACCGAATTCGGAATTGTTGAGTTCTGAAGTTCTCGCAGCATGGGTGCAGGTTGTGGATGAGAGGTAACTTCTTGGTTTTCCTCCATGGGATCTATCCTTTTCAAATTGGCCTCCATCTCTTCTTTTGTAGCCTGCTCGAAGTAGTTCTACCCGACCGACTCTTGCGACGACATCTTGCTCTAAATCTGCTGCAGAAATAGCTCAAAGAGATAATAGAAGGTATTGTCGTGATACAAGAGTCAAAACCTTCGGGAGATTATATAATGAGTTTTTACTGACCTGAAGGGGTAGTCCAAAAGAAAACAGTGTCAGGAAGGTGCACGAGGTGGCCACAAGCCCTAGGGGCGCGCCCAGGGGGATAGGGCGTGCCCTGCAGGCTTGTCGCCTCCTCGTGCACTATTCGGACTATTTTAAATTTTCCTATTTTTTAATATTCCAAAACAGATAAAAATTGCCATTGAAAGAATTTTGGAGTCTTTTTACTTACCATACCACATACCTATTCCTTTTTGGAGTTTGAAACGTTCTAGTAACTCTCCATAACGTACTCCTTCGGAGTTATGGTGTTGATGACATTGTTTTCAACATTTATGTGAGTACGTGAGATATAACGCTTGATTATTTGAAGATTCACCACCTTCGGGTTTGTGCCTTCGGCGTTGTTAATCTTGATGGCACCGGAATGGTATACCTCCTCACTAACATAAGGACCTTCCCATTTAGAGAGAAGTTTTCCTGCAAAATCTCAAACAAGAATTGTATAGCAATACATGATCACCTGCATTAAATTCATGCTTTTGTATCCTTTTATCATGCCACCTCTTGACCTTTTCTTTAAACAACTTGGCATTCTCATAGGCTTGGGTTCTCCATTCGTCAAGTGAGCTAATGTCAAATAACTTCTTCTCGCCGGCAAGTTTGAAATCATAATTGAGCTCTTTGGTTGCCCAATAAGCTTTATGTTCTAGTTCTAGAGGTAAGTGACATGATTTACCATAAACCATCTTATATGGAGACATACCCATAGGGTTTTTGTAAGCAGTTATATAAGCACACAATGCATCGTAAAGTTTCTTAGACCAATTCTTCCTAGATCTATTAACAGTCTTCTGCAAAATCAATGAAATTTCTCTTTTGCTCAACTTAACTTGAACACTAGACTAGGGATGATAAGGAGATTCAATTCTATGATTAACATCATATTTAGCGAGCAATTTACCAAAAGCACCATGAATAAATTGTGAACCACCATCAGTCATCAAATATCTAGGGACTCCAAATCTAGGGAAAATAACTTCTTTAAGCATTTTAATAGAAGTGTTATGATCAGCGCTACTAGTTGGAATAGCTTCTACCCACTTAGTAACATAATCAACCGCAACTAGAATATGAGTATACCGTTAGATTGTGGAAAAGGCCCCATATGATCAAGACCCCAAACATCAAATGTTTCGATAACAAGAGAGTAATGCATAGGTGTTTCCTGACGTCTACTAATATTACCAATCCGTTGATATTCATCACAAGACAAGACAAACTTACGAGCATCCTTGAAGAGAGTGGGCCAATAAAACCCAGATTGTAGTACCTTATGTGCAGTTCTATGTCCACCGTGGTGGCCTCAATAGGCTTCGGAGTGACACTTGCGTAGGATCTATTCCTGTTCATGATTAGGTACACAACATCTAATAATACCATCTACTCCATCTTTATAAAGGTGTGGATCATCCCAAAACTAATGCCTTAAATCATAGAAGAACTTTTTTCTTTTGTTGGTATGTGAAACTAGGGGGTATAAATTTATCAACAATGTAATTGGCATAATCAGCATACCAAGGAGCATTATGTGAAGTATTCACGACAGCTAATTGTTCATCAGGAAAGCTATCATCAATAGGTAGTGGGTCATCAAGAACATTTTCTAACCTATACAAATTATCTGCCACCGGATTATCAGCACCCGTTCTATCAATGATATGGAAACCAAATTCTTGTAGCAGAAGGACCCACCTAATAAGTCTAGGCTTAGCATCTTTCTTCTCCATAAGGTACTTAATAGAAGCATGACCGGTGTGAACAGTTACTTTCGAATCAACAATATAAGGTCTAAACTTATCACAAGCAAACACGACTGCTAAAATTTCTTTTTCAGTAGTAGCATACTTTCTTTGAGCACTGTCTAGAGTTTTACTAGCATAATTGATAACATTTAATTTCTTATTAACTATTTTTCCTAGAACAACACCAGCATCATAATCACGAGCATCACACATAATTTCAAAGTTTAGGGTCCAGTAGGGTGGTTGAACAACAGGTGCGGTAATCAGGGCATTCTTAAGACTTTCAAATGCTTCCATACAATCATCATCAAAAGCAAAGGGACATCTTTTGCAAAAGATTTGTGAGAGGCCTAGAAATCTTAGAGAAATCTTTGATAAACCTCCTATAAAAACCAGCATGACCAAGGAAACTTCTTATACCTTTGATATCCGTGGGGCATGACATTTTTTCAATGTCATCAACTTTAGCTTTATCAACTTCAATACCTCTTTTGGAGATCTTGTGCCCCAAGACAATACCTTCATTAACCATAAAGTGGCACTGTTACCAGTTCAAGGAAAGATTAGTTTCTTCACATCTCTGCAAAAGTCGATCAAGGTTGCTCAAACAATCATCAAATGAAGTTCCGTAAACGGAAAAATCATCCATGAAAACCTCAAGAATATTTTCACAAAACTCAGAGAATATAGCCATCATACATCTTCGAAAGGTAGCAGGTGCATTGCATAAACCAAAAGGCATACGTCTATAAGCAAAGGTACTGAAAGGGAAAGTAAAAGTGATTTTTTCTTGATCCTGGTTTGATACAAGTATTTGAGAGAAACCAGAGTAACCATCTAGAAAGCAAAAATGAGTATGTTTGGATAATCTTTCTAGCATGTGATCAATAAAAGTTAAACGGTAATGATCTTTCTTAGTAGATTTATTTAATTTCCTAAAATCAATTACCATTGTATAACCTGTAACAATTCTTTGCTGGATCAATTCATTTTTATCATTAGGACCAACGGTAATACCTCCCTTCTTAGGGACACAATGGACGGGACAAACCCATCTACTATCGGCAGCAGGATAAATTATACCTTCCTCGAGAAGCTTTAGTATTTCTTTTCTTACCACTTCTTTCATCTTAGGGTTCAATCGTCATTGGTGATCAATAACTGGTTTGTTATCAGGCTCCATATTAATTTTATGTTGACAAAGAGTAGGACTAATGCCCTTAAGATCATCAAGAGTATAATCAATAGCAGCACGGTGCTTCCTTGGAGTTTTCAATAATTTCTTTTCTTCATGCTCTGAAAGGTTACCACTAATAATAACATGATGTATCTCCTATTCACCAAGATAAGCATATTTCAACGTATGAGGTAATTGCTTGAGCTCAAACACAGGATCACCCTTGGGTGAAGGGAGGATCCCGAAGTATTTCAACATGTAAGTTGTGTTTGAAAATAGGCTGCTGGTCAAAGAAAATTTCATCTATTTCATTCCTCTCATTCATACGCATATCATTTTCATGGTCTAGCAAATATTGTTCTAAAGGATCAGTAGGAGCCAGAACAATAGAAGCGAGACCAATAATTTCATCTTTACTAGGCAATTCTTTGTCATCGGGTTGTCTACGAAATTTAGAGAAATTAAACTCATGAGACACAACCCCAAAACTCACAATAACTATTTCTTTCTCACAATCAATCCTAGCATTAACAAAATTTAAGAAGAGTCTGCGAAATATAATGGGACAAAAATTATCTTGTGGGGAACCAAGAACGAGAAAATCAGTAGGATACTTTATTTTCCCACACAAGACTTCAACATCTCTAAGAATCCCCATCGGTGCAATAGTGTCTCTATTGGCAAGCTTAATAGTAACATCAATTTCCTCTAGTTCAATTGGTGCAATATCAAGCATGCTTTCTTTTTATAAGTATTAGGGGATTGCACTTATGCTAGCACCCATATCACACAAGCCATGATAACAATGATCTCCTATTTTAACAGAAACAACAGGCACGCCAACAACTGGTGTATGTTTATGCTTAGTATCAGGTCTAGCAATTCTAGCCACTTCATTGCAGAAATGAATAACATGCCCATCAATATTTCTTCTATCTAAAATAGTAGAAAGAATTATCAACCAAGAGATCTTTAACCATATCAATACTAGGTTCAACTTTAATTTTTTTCATGGGGTGTAGGTGTTCTAATACAACTCTTATGAACCACAGTCGAAGCTTTAGCATGTTCCTTTATCCAAACAGGGAAGGGTGGTTTCTCAATGAAAGCAGTAGGGATAATGTGATCAACATTATAAGTAGTAATTTCCCGTTCAACTTTAATAGGTTCAACTACTTTCACTTCAATGGGAGGATGATATTTAAACCACTTCTCCTTAGGGAGATCAACATGAGTAGAAAAAGATTCACAGAAAGAAGCTACTATCTCAGAGTCAAGTCCATATTTAGTGCTAAATTCATGAAAAGCATTGGTGTATATGAAGGATTTAACACAATCAAACTTAAGATTCATACCCGACTCCTTAACTTCTTCGAGTTCCCAATCTTCAGATTTGCATTTAATTCTTTCCAATAAATCCCATTTGAATTCAATATCTTTCTTCATAAAAGAACCAACACAAGAAATATCGAGCATGGACTGATCATTACAAGAAAGCCGAGCATAAAAATTCTGAATAATAATTTCTCTCGAGAGGTAGAAATAACATTGACTTGGCGATTCTTTCTCCTTCACAAGGCAAAAATTTATAATTATAATTCCGATCACGATGAACTAGATGCATAGGATAGAACTTCTAATGAAATTCCATTTTCAGTTGGTTGTAGTTCCATGATCCAATATCATCACATAGACTTTACCATGCCAATTCCTTCTCATTCAAAGATAAAGGGAAGAACTTCTTCTTTACAACATCCTCGAGCAAACCTTCAAGCTTAAATAATCCACAAACTTCATCCATATATATTAGATACAAATCTGGATGTAGTGTTCGATCTCATGCATAAGGATTAGCTAGCAGTTTCTCTATCATACCCATAGGAATTTCATAATAAATCTTTTCAGTAGGCTCAGTAGGTTGAGGGACAACTCTTTGTGTTTCGGGTCGAGGTGAAGATACCCCGAAGAAACTCCTCAAAGGATTACTTTCCATAGTGACAAGTGATAGTAAATTTCAGCACACTATATAAATTTTGCCTTACCAAGTCCCACTCATCAAAGGCGCTTCATTCCCCGGCAATGGCGCCAGAAAAGAGTCTTGATGACCCAAAAGTATAGGGGATCTATCATAGTCCTTTCGATAAGTAAGAGTGTCGAACCCAACGAGGAGCAAAAGGAAATGACAAGCGGTTCTCAGTAAGGTATTCTTTGCAAGCACTGAAATTATCGGTAACAGATAGTTTTGTGACAAGATAATTTGTAATGGGTAGCAAGTAACAATTGTAACAAAGATGCAGCAAGGTGGCCCAATCCTTTTTATAGCAATAGACAATCCTGGACAAATTCTTATATAAAGCAAAGCGCTCCCGAGGACACATGGGAATTTATGTCAAGCTAGTTTTTATCATGCATATATGATTCACGTTCGTTACTTTGATTATTTGATATGTGGGTGCACCGGTGCTTGGGTGCTGCCCTTACTTGTACAAGCCTCCCACTGACGATTAACACCTCCCGCAAGCATCCGCAACTACGAAAGAAGAATTTAGATAAATCTAACCATAGCATCAAACATGTGGATCCAAATCAGCCCCTCACAAAGCAACGCATAAACTAAGGTTTAAGCTTCTATCACCCGAGCAACCCATCATCTACCTATTACTTACCAATTCCTTCCTCTAGGCCCAAAAAATGGTGAATTATT
Organism: Hordeum marinum; assembly: GCA_022496015.1. Classification (NCBI taxonomy): domain Eukaryota; kingdom Viridiplantae; phylum Streptophyta; class Magnoliopsida; order Poales; family Poaceae; genus Hordeum; species Hordeum marinum. Next base: position 159,575,895 of record CM039675.1, on the reverse strand, counting down.
ATGTACTCAACATTCACATAACACCACTAGAGTAGAGACAACATACATCTCATCAAAATATCGAACGAATACCAAATTCACATGATTACTTATAACAAGACTTATCAAATGTCCTCGGGAACAAGCGTAACTACTCACAAAGCATATTCATGTTCATAATCAGAGGGGTATTAATGACGATCAAGGATCTTAACATACGATCTTCCACCAAGTAAACCAACTAGCATCAACTACAAGGAGTAATCAACACTACTAGCAACCCACAGGTACCAATCTGAGGTTTTAAGAGAAAGATCAGATACAAGGGATGAACTAGGGTTTGGAGAGGAGATGGTGATGATGAAGATGTTGAAGGATATTGACCCCCTCTCGATGAGAGGATTATTGTTGATGATGATGGCTTCGATTTCCCCCTCCCGGGGGGAAGTTTCCCCGGCAGGATCGCCCTGCCGGAGCTCTAGATCGGTTCTGCCCAGGTTTTGCCTCGAGACGATGGCGCTTTGTCCCGAAAGCTCTATTCTGATTTTTTTCCAGGTCGAAACCCTCAATATAACAGAAGATGGGCATCGGAGGGCTGCCAGGTGGGCCACAAGCCCTAGGGGCGTGCCCAGGGGGTAGTGCGCGCCCCGCAGGCTTGTGGCTGCCTGGTGGGTCCCCTGATGTATTTCTTTCACCCAATTTTTTTTATATATTCCAAAAAAATTCTGCTTAGATTTTCAGGACTTTTGGAGTTGTGCAGAATAGGTATCTCAGATTTGCTCCTTTTCAAGTCCAGAACTCTAGCTGCCGGTATTCTCCCTCTTCATGTAAACCTTGTAAAATAAGAGAGAAAAGGCATAAGTGTTGTACCAACATGTGTAATATCAGCCCATAATGAAATAAATATAAATATAAAATCATGATGCAAAATGGACGTATCAATACCCCATGATACAACCCATATATTCATCAAAATAGGCAAACAACTCAAAGAAAACAGAATCTGTCAAAAACAGAACAGATTGTAATAATCTGAAAACTTCGTATACTTCTGTAACTCAAATAATTCTAAAAAATCAGGACAACCTGGGAAAATTTTTATATAAATTTTTTGCCAAAATTTCAAACTCATTCGATGTTTTGAAAATTTTAGAAAATTCTTGGACTTAACGCAAAAGTTTCTGTTTTCAGCAAGATCAAATCAACAAAGACCATAGATCACCCCAAAGGTTTTACTTGGCTCAAACACTAATTAAAACACAAAAACACAATTACTACAGAATTAATAATTTGGTAAACACTTGAAAAAAAAAGCAAAAAAGCATAACGTGAAAATAAAATTGGGTTGCCTCCCAACAAGCACTATTGTTTAACGCCCCTAGCTAGGCATAACGATTTCAATGATGCTCACATAAAAAGTAGTAATTGAGATATTCAAAAGGCCATCATGAATAGCATGAAAAACAATTTTAATTCTAACCCAATTCCTATGCATAGGGATTTTGTGAGCAAACAATTTATTGAAGCAAGAATCAACTATCATAGGGAGGCAAAACAAGCATAACTTCAAAACTTTAGACACATAGAGAGGAAACTTGGACATTATTGCCATTTCTACAAGCATATGTTACCCCCTCATAATAAATTTAAGTAGAATCATGAAGGAATTCAACAATGTAACTATCACATAAATCATTCTTTTCATGATCAATTATAGCATATGTTTCATCCCCAAAACTTGGGGAACAAAATATACAATCTTCATCAAGCATAGCATCCACAAGCTTGTGGTTTTGCATACCATTAGAATCATGAATATTCAGAGAATTTGTACTAAAAACATGGCAATCATGACTTTCATTCAAGGAACAATCATGAATCAGCTTATAAATTTCTTCTTTCAGCACTTCATCAAAAAATTTAGATTCATGATTTTCAAACAAAACATCATAGAGATGATCAAGTGCACTCAACTCACTAGCAATTGGTTCATCATGATTTGGTATTTTGAAAAGACTAGCACGTGGATGATGATACATATCAATAAATTTTTAGCAAGCGAAGATGCGAGAAAATAGAAGGGACATGGCAAGACAGGCAAACAAAAGGCAAACGGAAGGGCGAACTAAAGAAGGGCGAATAAAAACGCAAATCTTTTTGGTATTCTTTGAAAATCATTCTAGAAGTGGGGGAGAGGAAAACGAGAGGAAAATGGAAAATAAAATAATGTAAATCAAAGAGATGAGTTTGTGATGGGTACTTGGTAGGCTTGATTTGTATCCTCATCAGCAACGCTGTTGGAATTGGCAAGTTGACGGGAAAGTTCTTGTCTTGACTTGCTATGTATCCTCCCCGGCAACGGCGCTAGAAATCCTTCTTGCTACCTCTTGAGATTGCATTGGTTTTCCCTTGAAGAGGAAAGGGTGGTGCAGCAAAGTAGATAAGTATTTACTTCAGTTGATGAGAACCAAGGTATCAATCCAGTAGGAGGAACAAGCAAGTCACCAATGGATGCACCTACACAAACAATCAAACTCTTGCACCAAACGCTATAAAGCATTGTCAATTCCTTCATGATTATTTGCAAGTATTAGATCCGATAGAGATAGATGTAAATGAGAATGGAAAGTCGTAGATAAATAAATTGCAGCAAAGTATTTTTGGTTTATAGATCTGAAAATATATTATGGAAAGTAGACCTGGGGGGCATAGGTTTCACTAGAGGCTTCTCTCTTGAAGGAAAATATCATGGTGGAAAAAAAATACTAACGAGCAATTGATAGAAAACTGAATAATCATGTATTTATACAAGGAAATGATCATGCATATAGGCATCACGTCTGTGTTAAGTAGACCGAAACGATTCTGCATCTACTACTATTACTCCACACATCGACCAACTCCTGCCTACATCTAGAGTATTAAGTTCATGAAGAATCGAGTAACGCATTAAGTAAGATGACATGATGTAGAGGCATAAACTAAATCAATATGATGAAAACCCCATCTTGTTACCCTTGATGGCAACAATACAATACGTGCGTCGCTACCCCTACTATGTCACTGGGTGAGGACACCGCAAGATTGAACCCAAAACCAAGCACTTCTCCCATTGCAAGAATTACCAATCTAGTTGGCCAAACCAAACCAATAACTTGAAGAGACTTGCCAGGATATGAAATCATGCATATAAGGATTCAGAGAAGATTCAAATAAGATTCATGGATAATCTGAACATAAACTCACAATTCATCGGATCTTGACAAACACAGCGCAAAAGAGTATTATATCGGATAGACCTCCATGAAGATCATGAAGAACATGATATTGAAGATCAAAGAGAGAGAAAAAGCCATCTAGCTACTAGATATTGACTCGTAGGTCTGTGGTGGACTACTCACACATCATCGGAGGGGCAATGGAGTTGATGTAGATGCACTCCATGATCGAAACCCCCTCCGGCCGATTACCGGAAAAGGCTCCAAGATTGGATCTCTTGGGAACGGAGGCTTCTGGTGATGGAAGAGTATTTTCATGGCTCCCTCTGGTGTTGTGGGAATACTTGGATATTTATAGTACGAAGAATAGGCTTAGGAGACCTGCCAAGAGACGACAACCTTCCAAGTGCGGCCAGGGGGGCGGTCGCGTCTACCAGGCTTGTGATCTCCTGGTAGATCCCCTAGCATGCACTCCAAGCCTAGTGGATTTGCTTCCTCCCAGAAAAAATCATTCCGAAGATTTTATTCCGTTTGGATTCCGTTTAATGTTCCATATCTACAAAACTCAAAAACAAGGAAAAAACAGAAACTGGCACTAGGCTCTAGATTAATAGGTCATTCCCAAAAATAATATAAAATAGCATATTAATGCATATAAAACATCCAGAACAGATAATATAATAGCATGACGTCATCTAAAATTATAGATACGTTGGAGACGTATCATCGAGGCATGGGGTTCATGACACAGGGGCGGCGATCCAGGTTGAACTCGTACCGAGGGCCCTTCCTTGGTGGTGCAACAAGGCGAGGCCACCTGGTAGGGACTGTCAGTGTAGAAACCGTCGGATCTTGGGTAGGGGGTCCCGAACTATGAGACTAGAGTCGACCATAACAGGAGACGAAGGGGACACGAGTTTACCCAGGTTCGGGCCCTCTTATTGAGGTAATACCCAACGTCCTGCTTGATTGTATTGACAGTGTAAGAGGTTACAGAGTTGATCTACCTCGAAATCGTATGTCTAACCCTAGATAAGTTGTTTTGTCTCTATACCCTAAAACCCTCCGGCTTATATAGATGTCGAGCAGGCCTACGGTTTACACATGGTCGGTTACATCCCGAAGAGATAAAACATGCCTATTTACTACATCAGGCATGGAGCGCAAGCCGTGCTCCTCAAAGATTCCATCCTGGTAACGGGCCTTCAGGTCATCTGATGTTCGGTGAGTGCTCCATACAGTCCGGGCCATACAATAGGTCGACTATCCGAGGACCCCCTAATATACGACTCCCTCAGTAGCCCCCGAACTTGCCTCCAACACCAAGAGTTTTCAGCTCCAATTGTTTCGCGAACAGAGTCTTCGGATTGCAAGGTGGGTTCCTTCCGCAAACCATAGTTCAGCCTCCGATGACAAATAATTCTTCCGCATTATGGCACGTCCGAACTTTTTGAGATAATTAGGCCTTTGAAGGCCAGGCGTCGAGAAAAAGGTAATATTTCCCGACGATCTTTTGGACGAAAGGTCACAGCCCATCCCGACCGATAGGCCAGTTACAGGTACTCGATGCGTGGCTCGAGGCCGTTCCATCCACACGATCCCTCCACACAGATCGTGTCCCGTTTTATATGGTATGTAGTTAATTATACACCCACCACGGCTCGCGCGTCTCGGGAAGTGGAAAGAAAACCCCAACTGCATCTTACGCTCTCCATTCGACATCTCTGCCTCCTCTTTCCTTGCGCCTCCAGAGCACAGATCAAGGTCTCTTCCACCCCTGCCTCCGAGCTTAGCAATGGCGGGCTATAATGGCCAGTGGGAAGGTTCCATAGTTAGCAACCAAGACATCCTCGACCTCAAGAAGGCTGGCTACCTCCCTGCTGATATCGCTCATCGCGCAGAGGAGAAAGGACAAGCAATCCCCAGCCCCAAGCCCGACGAGCGGGTGGTGTTCATCCCCCACTTCATTAGGGGGTTAAGCTTTCGGCTCCACCCCTTCGTGAGGGACCTCACGTTCTTCTACGGCCTCGACTTCCATGACCTTCCGCCGAACTCCATCATGCACCTTCCTGCCTTCATCCTCCTCTCCGAGGCATTCCCGCATGTCGAGCCACACTTCGGGCTCTGGCTGTAGGTTTTCAATATCAAGCTGAAGTGTGTCGGCGGCAAGCACACCGATAGCGGTGGCGCCTTCATCGACAAACTCACGCGCATCGACTGGCCGACGGGCACCCTCATTGACACCATCAAGGGGTGGTGGAAGGAGTGGTTCTACATCAAAGAGACACAAGAACAAGGTCTGCACCCCGCCACCGCATTCAGATCCGGTCCCCCGACCTGGCTAGCTTCATGGCTCGAAAAGGGCCTCGAGTGGGGGTCAAGCAAGGAGGTGGCCGATCTGCAAAAGTAGATCCGTTCCTTGATCGAGGTTGGCACCAAGCTGGCCGATGTGGTTCAGGTGATGTTCTGAAGAGGCGTCCTCCCCTGCCAGTGTCGAGACACCTAGATGTGGGCTTGGTAACTCGACACCGAGCCCGCAGTCCAGAAATTCTTCCGCACTACGCGGGAGAAGCTGTGGAAGGCGTTCTTCAAATCAATGAAGTGCTGGCCAACCGAGGGGGAAGATACGGGCCTCCACACCGCCAAGCCGGACTCCGAGGTACATAATCCCAGCTTATTCGGTTTTATTACTTAGAAGGTCCATAACCCTTTGTCCAACACGTCTATATGGAAATGGCTGAAGAAAGCCACTAACATGTGCAGTCCGGCTCCTCAGCCCAAAGACGAGAGAGCCGGTTGTTGGCCAAGATGCTCGTGGAGAAGCCTTACAAGCCTCCCACAAAGAAGGAGAAGAAGAAGAAGAAACCAGGTTAGGCTGGTATCCGCATCAGGGATCAGCCTGATGTTGCTTCCAGTGACACACCCGCCTCCTCAAACCAGGAGGAGGCTGAAGAGGAGGAAGAAGAAGAGGAGGAGGAGGAGGTCGAGAGCGAGGGGGAGACGACCCCCCCCCCCCCCCGCGCGCCAAGAAGAGGGCGGCGTCTTCGGACGCCCCAGGGGCAGGCAGCCCCTCCTGCCCCAAAGAGGGCGCGGCAAGCGCGGATGGTCCTGTCCGACAACAGCTCGGACTCGAGCTCCGCGTCCAAAGATGCCGAGGCAGTTCCTCTAAGGAGCCTCAGGGTCAATCCCCCTCCATCCAGGTTAGGATCCGAAGACCCTTCTTTCTGTCGCTAATAGGCTTAGAGTTTCCTGACATGCAAGTCGTTGATCCAATAGCCCCCCTCATGTTCTCCCCACCAAGGTTATATCGGATGAGGAGACCCCGCCATTCGAGCCGATGGAGAGCGGAGACACCTCGCACCCCCCACTCCGGGCGCTACAAAGGACGTCGTGGAGGTGACGTCCCAGCATACTCCAATGGATGCAGACACAGGGGGCACGGAGGACACCCCCGTGGCCGAGCCTAACACCTAGGCCACCAAAGAACAGGGGACGATCCCCTGCCCGGCCACCAGGAGACCGGACGGGCGGGCCATCAGTCCCCCCAAGAATGTATCCGAAGCGCGTGGTGCCTTCGGAGGCATCGGTCTAAACCCCGGTGGGTGATCGGGAAATCTGATCATCCTCGGCGCCACTGACCACTGAGTGGTCGGCGATGGGGGAGGCTCTATCAAGCGCCTCTATTACCGAAGACCAACGCACCCTTATGGGTGCGGTGTTACAAAGCGTCCAGTCCATTGACAAGGGACTGAAGGAGGCCTTCAAAGGTCTCCTTGCAGGCTTTCAAGTAAGTTTCCCGTCGTTTGTGTTAAGATTTTATTTAATCATATTGTGTACATGGCAGCCCCCGAGCCCTAGGTGAGTTGAACAAACTCGTCTAGGGTTCATATCTATAGTTCGGAAAGTAAGTGCTGATGTGATATATATATTGTATGTGTAGGCTTCGTCATTGGTGGCAGCCAAAAATGCCGCCGAACTGGACGAGATAAATCGGAAGCTCAAGCACTCCAAGGACGAGGTGAAAGCCCTCAACAAAAGGTTCGACGAGCCATAGGGTAAGTTTGAATCAAATCTTAGTATTCTTCCCTGAATTCTATCAATGCAGTCCTTATAGATAAGTCCTTGTCGTGTTGCTGCTTCGTCAATAGAGATGGAAAATCTCAGGGCCGAGCATCAGCACGTCAAAGCTGAAGCGGCCGTGGAGAAGGCGGCGGCCAAGGAAGCGGCCACCGCACTCGCCACCCTGCGGGCCACCAGTGATAAACACCAGGCTTGTCTGGCGGAGATACAAGATGAGCTCAAGGACGCCAGCAACAAGTATGATGCCTTGGAGCAAAATAACAAGGCGCTCTCGGCCGACTATCCACCATGAAATCCGATCTTCATCAAGAGCAGGTGGACAGATGGTTCTTGGAGGAACAGGTTCACCAGGCCAAGGAGATAGCTGATGGTAAGACGTACTCCTTAAAGTGTGTACTCGGGGATAGAAGATTTGAATTGATGACCCGGGTATGGCGATCCTCAGGCGTGGCTGTCGGTGTCCAGAAGAGTGTGGCAGAAGCCAACCAGCTGCTCACCTCGCGGGGACAGGAAGACCAAGCTCGAATGTTCTGGGCGTAGTTCGGAGCCCCCGATCGTCCTCCTCTGTTGGTGGAAAAACTCAAACAACTAATGGATCTACATCAGCTGGCGGCGCCGGCCATTAGGGACCTTTGCGTCTGCTTATGGCCCTGCGAGCCACTCCCTGCCAGCTACTTCGGTCTGGTGCAGTGGCTGATTGAAAGTGTGCCCCGCCTCGATGCCGTCAAGCGCTCCTCCTGCGTTGAAGGAGTCTGAATGGCCCTTGCCAAGGTTAAGGTGCACTGTCCTAGGATCAATCCGATGAAGGTTGCCAATGACTCGCCGCCACCCGAAAAGTCGCACCGACGCCCTGAACTATACTTCGATGGAGTTATGGAGAGTGCACGGGTAATTGCTTCGCAGTTTTCGGGCGAAAGATATTTTGAATGAAATTGTAATGTGTTCGAAGATTTGCAATAACTTTTAATGATAACAGTATCCTATCTTGTATATTTTTGCCTTCCTTTACAACTCCTGTGTGGTTGCTTAATACTGAAAGATGCGAGTCGTCGGCTTCAGCCCCCATGTAGATACTACATGGGGTGTCTATGCCAAAGCACTATGTTCCTTAGCCATATTAATGGAACCCGAAGAAGGTTTGAGTGCGACAGACTAGGCAATTGGACTATTATGCTTTATTTCTTTCACTTAACTGAAGCGGCGTGAAAAGTACTGTGGGAGGCGCACAATGAGACACCGAAGTAGTTGCGATGTTCGGGTAAACCGGGGCCGAAGCCGACATCATATCATTTGCATAAATGGCAAATTCCTCGCGTAATGCGGGATAACCGCTTTCGAGGGTTGAAGTGTAATACTTCTAACTTGGGGTTCACAGATCGGCTCACACATACCATGACAGTCCATTATCGGCTTTCTCACCTGACGGGCTATTTGGAAGCAGAATCGAAGGGGTGCTCCCATGGCCCCTTTAACCGAACGTAAAGGGGGAAGCATAGGAGCTAGGCAACCCGACTTAATGACCAAAGACACAGTTTGGAACTGATGCACATAGAGCAAACGCCAGGACACCAAGCACACAATGGTTAAGGCGGTTTGAGTTTGAAGTCGAGCCCCCGGTCTAATAGCCAATGACTTCAAGACATACCAAACATATTCACGAGAAGAGGGAGGGAAAAAATTGTTATGTGCCAAAAACAAAACAATTGAGGCATACTTGCATCAGGAAACTTCATATTTCCTCAACCAACTCTTATAACTCGGATTGCCGAAGCAACTGTTTACAGGTATGCAAAAAAAGAGAAAATAAAAAGGCCTATAGGACCTGTTGTACCAAGGGTCTTTAATTGTTGACCATACATTTTCGATATACCATGTCGCTGGGTGACTCCTGCCTTTGGATATACCTTGGTAGGTGATAATGTTCGGCGAAAGGACCTTGCAAACTAGGTCTTGAGAAGTTGCTGATTATATAGATGAGGTTTATGCCGCTGGTAGGCTCTTTTAGGAGTGCTTGCGTCTGGTCCAAAGATGTGTTGGTGGTTACAGTTCGGAGGAACCGAACACCCATCGGAAGTTCCTCACCACCATCCATGGAATCTTAAGAGCGAAGTTGTGCCTCTTCGGCACGTGCTTTGCTGGTCCTGAGGTTGTGCGGTGGGGGGCGAGTCCCTACTGAGGGGAGGAAGGAGGGTCAGAGTTTTCGGTCTGAATCTGAAGTCACTTCCCAGCCTTTCGTGCCTTTACGGCGAATGCCGAAGCTTGCCAACCGTCTTTATAGCTAAATTTGGCCGCCAGCGCCAGTGCATGTTCCTCTGTTCTATGGGACCGCTCTGTATTGCCATTGACAACAATAAACCCCTTGGGGCCCTCCATCTTGAGCTTGAGGTATGCGTAATGCGGGACTGCGTTGAACCAAGCAAACATGGTCCGACCGAACAACGCGTGATAGCCGCTGCGGAAGGGCACAATGTCAAAGATCAAGTCTTCATTGCGGAAGTTATCGGGCGAGCCGAACACGACTTCCAGGGTTACAGAGCCCGTGCATCGAGCCTCAATCCCTGGGATCACCTCCCTTGAAGGTAGTGCTACTTGGCTTGATCCTTGACGGATCTATACCCATCTTCTTTGCCATGTCTGAGTAAATCAGATTGAGGCTACTTCCTCCATCCATTAGGACTTTGGTGAGGTGATACCCATCTATAATGGGGTCTAGGACGAGGGCAGCCGAGCCCCCATAACAGATACTAGTCGTATGGTCACGGTCGAAGGTGATCGGGTAAGCCGACCATGGGTTATATTTTGGAGCTATGGGCTCCACGGTGTAGACCTCCCAAAGGCCATGCTTCCTCTGTTTATTTGGTATGTGGGTGGCGTATATCATGTTCATCCTTTTCACTTCGGGAGGGAATTTCTTCTGACGGCCACCCATTGGACCCCGAGGTTTGTATTTGTCCTCGTTGCGTGGACTCTTGCCCTGGTCTTCGGGTTGTATCTTGCCGGCATGTTTAAACACCCAGCAGTTGCGGTATGTGTGAATGGTTGTATTTTCCAGAGTCCCATGAATTTGGCAAGTCCTGTCCATGATCTTCTCAAGCTGTGTAGGTCCGTCACGATTGCCTTTAGGGGGCTTCTCCCGCTGTCTGGGTTGGGAGTTGTGGAATCTGGCGTTGACCGCCGTGTCATCGGCGTCGTTACCGTGATGCCGGTGTTTGTTCTTATTATGTTTTGGCTTTGAGTTTCCGTCCTGGGCTTCAGGTGCTGCTGAATCCTCAGAATTGTGGCTGCATCTAGCCAGCCAATTATCTTCGCCCGCACAGAAGTGGGTCATGAGGGAGGTAAAGGTGGACATAGTCCGAGGTTTGCCCTGACCAAGCTGGCGGGCCAGCCATTCATCCTGAATATTGTGCCGGAAAGAGGCAATAGCCTTGGCATCCAGACAGTCGATGATTTTGTTCTTCTTAGTCAGGAACCGATTCCAGAATTGCCGGGCGGACTCGCCGGGCTTCTGGACGATGTTGCTGAGGTCGGACGATGTTGCTGAGGAAGTCCTCGATCCATATAGTTGGGTCAGTGGTCCCGTCGTATTATTCTAAATTGACGGGTTTGAACCCTTCGGGGAATTGATGCCGCATTACCTCATCCGTGAAGCACAATGGGTGGGCGGTGCCCCTGACCCGAGCTATGTCTCTCCTGTAGCCGGCGTGTGTATGGAGCCATCTATGCTTCCGGGCTCTGTGGTTTTGGTCGAACCTTGGTCTAAACTCTCCCCGTCTACCCGGTGAGTAATCCCTGGATCCATAGATGGATCTAGCACGGCCGGCTATGTGATCTAAGTGATTGCACAGGTCGAACCTATCAGTGGGTTCGAATGCCTCCTTACCCCGTCTTCGGGGCATCGCTTATATGTGACCAGCGTCGTTGGCCGCTCTGTCACGCCCACGAGGAGGACGGTCCGGGTTGTCATATGGGGTATGATGCGGAGATGGAATGTCAGTGAGCTCACCGTCAAATTGTGGCTGTAGCCTTCTGCGAGGGTAGCTTTTTGGCTGGTTTGACAGACCAACGTTGTATATCTCCTCGGCTGAGAGGACTTTCATCCATCGATCTGTAAGGTCGTCCTGTTCGGCCTTCAATTGCCGCTCTTTGGCCTTCAGGCTGCGAGCCGTTGCAATGAGCTGCTGCCTGATTTCTTCTTGATCTTCGGGGTTATCAGGGATGTATAAGTCATTGTCTTCTGGTATGTCTCCCTCCTCGACCGGGGAAAGGTGATCATCGCCTCCGAGGTCATTGGTGGTATCGGGGTCGTCCTGATCCTCGGGCTCATCCGGACCCTCAAACGGGTGCTCGGGGAGGTCGGGATTGGCCTGATCGGTGGGGGCACTGACTTCCCTAGTGCTGATAAGGGCCCTCCTTCCCTTTTTGCTCTTGGACCGCTTATGCAATTTATGGCGCCTGGATGGCAGGTCGCCCGATCTGTTGCCCTCATTGTGAGGCGTACTTTCGTCATTAGGGGAAGGAGTATCCACCATATAGACATCATATGTGGAAGTGGCAACCTAACTCCCGGTGTTAACGGGGGTGGGAGCATGATCCTCTTCATCCATGTATTCGGCCACATCAGAGGCATAGTCTAGCACGTCGGTTAAGTCTTCGACGGTAGCAATTATGTGGGTGGTGGGTGGGTTGAAAAATCCATCCCTGCCCGGACTATAATCGGGTCAGGCATAGGTCGAGGCTGGATCACCGGTGATCCTTATTGACGAGAATAGCTCCAAGGCTTCGTCAGCCGTTGAGGGTCCGTCCAAATCCAGCTGCCCGGGACATGCGGAGTTAACCCCCGTGAGGCATGCCCGTGAGAAGTGTTTGGGAAGAACACAGGTACAGTCACATGGCTTAATGGCCAGACTAGGGTGAGAGATCAGATTACCACCATGGGATACCGCATGGGCATGTCCGAAGAAACGACTCAAGATTAAGGCCTTTGATCCCTTGGGGTCACGGGCGAAGCCATGATCCCGGGAAGTGATAAATCGCCCCAAGAGTCGACGGAGAACTCTAACTTTCCAAATCTCACCTCTTGATCAGGGGTGAAGCTCTCAACACGACCTAGATGGCCGATGGAATCCGCATGCAGCACGATGCTGCCAAAGACGAAGAATTGCCCGGGGACGAAGATGTCCGTGTTCCGAACTGCTTCGCCAATGAAGAGACAAGGCGTCGATTCCATCTCGTTCATAGAGGAACTCTCAACGAAAGCACCAATGTCGGTGTAGAAACCAGCGGATCTCGGGTAGGGGTGCCAAACTTTGAGACTAGGATCGATGGTAAGAGGAGACAAAGGGGACACGAGTTTACCCAGGTTCGGGCCCTCCTATGGAGGTAATACCCTACGTCCTGCTTGATTGTATTGATAGTGTAAGAGGTTACAGAGTGGATCTACCTCGAGATCGTATGTCTAACCCTAGATGAGTTGTTCTGCATCTATACCCTAAAACTCTCCGGCTTATATAGATGCCGAGGAGGCCTAGGGTTTACACATGGTCGGTTACATGGTGAAGAGATAAACATGCCTATTTACTACATCAGACGTGGAGCACAAGCCGTGCTCCTCGAAGCTTCCATCCTGATAACTGGGCCTTCAGGTCATCTGGTGTTCGGCGATGGCCCATACAGTCTGGCCCATACAACAGGTTGGCTATCCGAGGACCCCCTAATACAGGACTCCCTTAGGGACCATCCATCCTTCCCGATTGCGAGCCATCATGATGTTGTCTTCATTGTCTTCAGTTGATGGCGTGGCAGGGACGGGTGGTCCATCTCGGGATAGGGCATTGGCTTTGACCATGGTGGTATCATCAACAATGTCTTGAGTTGCCATGACTTATGTTGCAGGTTGGCTGGGAGGAACATCTTCAGTCCGTAGCACATCTTCGACTTCTGCAGTCGGTGAAGCATGCACTTCGTATTCTTGTATAGGGGACATGAGGGAACGAGGTCCTCGACGAAGACGTTTGAGTGGGGAGGTGCGGTCGATGGTTTGAATCTCCTCAGGGGCTAATGGAGATTCTGGTGAGGTTGACATTAGTGAGAACAAAGGAGGTGATGGTGTACGAGGGTCAGATTTAGGAGCATCTTGTCGCAAAGGAATCCCAATGTCCACAAAATCACTGGTTAGTTGGGGAGAGTGGACCATTGGAGCATCCACTTGTGGAACATGTTCAGGCTCGACATTATCGACATGACCAATGTCTTCAGGAGCAATGTCTTCAGGTGCAGCATTGTCTTCTCCAATTGCAGTCTCTTTAGGTTTCTGAGTCTCTATGGAAGCAGACTCGTGCAGTACAACTTGTATTTCCATGTTTTCAAATGCAGGGGGACCACTGAGATTGGCATAACGAGCAGAGGCTCTTGATCAGGTCCTTGTGTTGATGATGGAGCAGTAGGTAGTTCTCGTGCTGGGTCTTGCACTGGTTCTGAAGGCTTGGATTTTCTTGTCTTCAACTTCTTTGGAGGTTGGGCTTCAGAAGGAGCCGCCTTGCGCTTCTTAGCTTTGGCTTCGGCCTACTTGGTCTTCTTGCTAGATGTAGCAGTGGTAGAGTGGCGTGTCCATGGGCTGGCAAACCAAGCGGGGAAGACTATGCCAAGGTTCTCAGACCATTTAGGGGCAGGTTTTTCCGAAGACATTGAAGCTTGATGTGAGCGAGCAATGACTTCGAGCGCATGTGCAGGCTAACCAAGCTACTTTCTCTTCAGCACGCCATTGTGAGCTTGCACCATAATTGTGGTCTTTCTCTTGAGGCACTCAAGGGCACCCTTGACAGCTTCAAATCTCTTCTCAAACATAGCTTTGAGATCTTCCATCATCAGCCGATAGCCTTTGATATGTTCGGCATTGAGTCTATGCACATTTTGCTTGAAGAGCTCATTTGCATGGTTGATCGTAGCCTTTGTTTGCTTGGCCTTCTGAGCCACAGTAAGTTCCTCATTCACAAGTCCTTGGAATGCGAAGCTCAGGCCAATTGGGAGCTGAAGTCCATCAATGCTGATAGAGGGGTCGACGAACCATTCATCTATGAAATGTTGGAAGATGACAAGGTCAATCAGAGGTAAGTCTTCCAGCCTTTTGGCTTCCTCCTCTTTCCTTTGAATCAGCCTGGCTAAAGCTTCATCATCAAACTCGTCATCGGATAACACAATCATGTCAGCCGTATCCATCAGGGACAGGGTAGGCTTTGGGCCACGAGAACAAAACGCTTTTGTGCTCATATGCCTATGAAGGCGAAGCTTGTGGTGAAGACTCTGCTGGAGGTGGAGCCTCGGAAGACTTTGGCTTTGAAGACTTGGACTTAGAATACTTTGGCTCTTCCGAAGACTTCGGCTGCGATTCAGGAGCATTTTCTTGCTCAACTTCATCAGCATCTGACTCTATGGGATCTGGAATGCCAAGGATGCTTGATGGATGTGGATTCTCTGGCATTGGGGGCCTGAACATGCATTGATAGAATCACATATTGATTGCATCAGCCTTTGTCTTTGGATGTAGATTTCTGTATATGATGTCTGTCCAGCGTGTATTCTCAGCACACTTCTAAGCATACTCATCTATGACGAAGCGGTAGTAGAACCACTCCACACTCCAATATCTTTGAATCCATTGGTGGCGATTCTTGCATTTGGTGTATGTTTGCTCTTTATCTGATTTTTACAACTCATATAGAACTGGAGGAAGGTCCTTAGCAGCATTCTTGCATCTCTGTATTCCTCCCTTCTTGACTGGTTTGTCATCTGTCGTTTGCTTCGGCAAAGTCTTCAACAAAGGTTTCAGTGCACAAGTATGAACACGCACCAGGAGAGTCCAGATGTATTTGCTAGTAGTCTGCAAATGAATTCAGACTATGAGATCTAAGTGATTCTGCTGTGGACATGCACCTGTGAAAGAGTTAGAGACACAAGGGAAGAGGAGAGTTCATATGCATTCTCAGAAGATTTGGAAGTTAAAACTGAGTTTTGAAGACATTGACCTTATACGAAAGACATTCACTTCTATAGAGAATATGGTGACTTCAGACTTGTACACGTTTAAGGATTCGTAAACCAAGTGAGGAATCAAACCAAGTTTTAGACCACAAAGTGAACATATTTGGCAAGGATAGATCTAGATCTACTTGCAGTTGGGTGGAAAGTGAAGAAACAACAACCAACAAATTTCAATAAGAATTTTGGACCAAAACAGGTGGTAAAATAGATCTTTATTTACCGCGATGAAGAACGAGACGAACACCTTCATTAGGCGGAGAAGCCAAGTGGTTTGATCTGCCTCACCCTAACTTTGTGGAGGCAGATAGCTACGGCGGTGGCGAGTGGAGGATGAACGCGACTGGCATGAGTACATTGACGGAGATGTTGTGGCAGCAAAGCACTTCGTCTTCAGCGACGATGGATTCCAGTGACGGCGCAAGGGTATTTAGCACGTGGGTGGCGGAGCTAGAGGAAGGTAATAATGGAAGGGGTAATATGTATTTAAAATTGGTGGAGATAGTTGAACTAGTTGGACGTACTTACCCCTAGCTCCTTGGTTTAAGAGGACACGTGGCATACGTGCAAACCACCTGACAAACCACTACCATAATCGAAGCGGCGACGCATGAGATGTTGCTAAAAACATACAGAAAATTCGACATTGAGAATTAATTATGTGGTTGATTTGTCTTTGACCAACAAGGACTCGGTGAAGACAGTCAACACGTGTCAAATAGAATGCATATGACTGGATTAGAACAGAGTTAGATAAGAAAAGAACAGAAGGAATGTCGGGTCCGATCACATTTGCCTAGGATAAGTTTGAAGACAAAGCTTTAGGACAAATGTTGTATAGGACAAAGCTCTAATCCAAATGTTGAATCGTGAATAGTTCTCAACTGAAACACGCATGCAAAATATAAAGTTTTGTTCTGAAGAAATTTAGCTCTCAAAGACATATGAAGAAGATGAGATAAAAGCAATGTCTTGGAGTTTGGTTGGTGGCGTGACCCACCATATAAGAATGTTTGACCCAGACACAGCACACAATTATCGTGGCACTCTGATGTCATATTCTTCGTTAATGTATTCACATTCAGATTGTAAGTCTTCATGAGTTGAAGACATACGTTACATCATGTGTTGTGCATCAAAGTCCTCAACATGCATAAGCGTTAGGATGTATTCCCATTTCTAAGGACATTTGAGGATTCTAAGATATTTATATCACACCGCAACTTGAAAAACCTATTCTCATCCAAAGGCTTCGTGAAGATATCTGCCAGTTGATCTTTAGTGTCAGGATGCTTGATGTTGATGTCGCCCTTCATCACGTGATCATGAAGAAAATGATGTCGGATCTAAATGTGTTTCGTCTTTGAGAGTTGTACGGGGTTGTAGGAGATCTTTATTGCACTCTCATTGTCGCAGTAGAGAGGTAAATGCTTCAGGTTGATGTCGTAGTCCTTGAGTGTTCGCTTCATCCAGAGAAGCTGAGTGCAGCATGCACCAGTACCAATGTATTTGTCTTCGGCAATGGAGAGTGAAACATAGTTCTTCTTCTTCGAAGACCAACATACAAGAGATCGTCCAAGAAAGTGACATGTGCCTGATGTAGACTTGCGATCAACTCTATCGCCAGCGAAGTCAGAATCTGAATAGCCAATCAGCTCAAACTTCAAACCCTTTGGATACCATAATCCTAGCGTTGGGGTGTGAGCCTGATATCTAAGTATTCGCTTCGCAGCAAGGTGATGTGACTCCTTTGGTGCCTCTTGAAACCAGGCACACATGCAAACGCTAACTATTATATCTGGCCTAGATGCACATAATTATAATAAAGACCCAATCATGGAGTGATATACCTCCTGATCTAAATCTTTACCATTTTCGTTAGTGTAGAGATGACCATTGGTAGGCATTGGCGTCTTGTAGCCTTTCGCTTCATTCATGCCAAATTTCTTGAGGCAGTTCTTGAGGTACTTCTCCTGAGATATGAAGATCCCATTTGGTTGTTCTCAAATCTAAAGCCCTAGGAACAACTTTAGTTCTCCCATCATTGACATTTGATACTTCTCTTGCATCATATAAGAAAACTCATCACTGTATTTGTTGTTAGTATAGCCAAATATAATGTCATCCACATATATTTGACACACAAACAGTTCACTATTATAAGATTTAGTGAAGAGAGTAGGATCGAGTGAACCAGGTTTGAAGCCTTTCTTCATGAGGAATTCCTTGAGTGTGTCATACCAAGCTCTTGGTGCTTGCTTGAGGCCATAGATTGCCTTGTTGAGGCCATAGTCAGGATGGTTTGGATATTGAAACCCTGGTGCCTGAGCAACATATACTTCTTCCTCAATCTTACCACGTGGAATGCACTTTGACATCCATTTGATAAAAGCATATATCATGAGATTTAGCATAAGATAGCAATATATGAATGGCTTTGAGTCTAGCTACAGGTGCAAAGGTTTCACCGAAGTCAATACCCTCGACTTGAGTGCACCCTCGAGCCACCGGTCATGCCTTGTTTCTGACGACTAGGCCAGACTCATATTGCTTGTTGTGGAATATCCACTTGGTACCGATGATGTTGTGCTTCCTAGGATCAGGATGCTTTACGAGCTCCCACACATTGTTCATCTTGAACTGGTGAACCTCTTCCTACATGGCTTGAATGCATTCTAATTCCTCGAAAGCTTCATCTACTTTGGTGGGATTTGCGATAGATACAAAAGCAAAGTGCCCACAAAATTTAGCCAATTGAGTACCTCTATGGCGAGTAAATGGACCTGGTGCATTTATGTTGTCTAGCATTCTCTCAATTTGAACTTCATTTGCCACGTGTGGATGATCAGGGGAAGACTTTGTTCAGGATGCTAAGCATTGTCTTCGTCAGTAGCATTGTCTTCGGATTCAGCATTGTGTTCGCGCTAGGTGGCTGGAGGAATGATAACTTCTTTAACCACAGGTTCTTGAAGCACAATTTCTCAAGTGCCCATTATTCTGAAGGCTTCATCAGGAGGTAATTCATCTAGCACATGAGGTTGGTGTTCTCTTTGCGAGCCATTAGTTTCATCGAACCACACATCTACAGTTTCAACAACTTTGTTGTGAAAGATGTTGAAGACCTTGTAGGTGTGCGAGTCCTTTCTGTAACCAAGGATGCAACCCTCATGTGCTTTCGGTGCAAATTTAGAAGTGTGGTGTGTATCCCTTATCCAACATCTTGCACCAAAGACATTGAAGTAACTTAGATTGGGTTTCTTACCAGTGAGAAGCTCAGAAGATGTTTTCTTGAATATCTTGTGTACATATACTCTGTTGATGATGTGGCATGCAGTGTCAATGGCTTTAGGCCATACCTTCTGTGGTGTCTCGTATTCATCGAGCATGGTGCGAGCCATCTCAATGAGAGTCCTATTCTTGCGCTCAACAACGCCATTTTGTTGAGGGGTGTATGGAGCAGAGAATTCATGAGTGAAGCCAAGAGTATCAAGAATGGTTTCCAAGCCCATGTTCTTGAATTCAGTCCCATTGTCACTCCTGATGGGCTTGATCTTGATGTTGTAGTTGGTCCTGCACCTATTTGTGAAGCGCCTAAAGACATCTTGCACTTCTATTTTGTAAAGTATGATATGCACCCAAGTGAATATAGAATAGTCATCAACAATCACGAAGCCAAATAGATTTGCAGTGGTAGAGAAGGTGGAATAATGAGTAGGCCCAAATAAATCCATGTGTAGCAGCTCGAAGGGACGTGAAGTCGACATGACAGTCTTCGAGGGATGTTTGGCCCTAGTCATCTTCCCGGCTTCACAGGCATCACACAGGTGGTCCTTTTTGAACTTGAGACCCTTGATGCCAATGATAAGCTTCTTCTTGGTGAGTGTGTGCAAGTTCCTCATCCCAGCATGTCCTAGCCTTCTGTGCCAAAGATTGAATTCCGAAGCCTTTGCTAGAAGACATGATGCGACCTGTGGTCCTGCAGAGAAGCCTACCATATACAAATCACCTCTTTGAAACCCTTCAAAGACTTTGGTTTTGTCAGATGCCATCAGTACCACACAATGAATTTTTTCGAAAATGACAAGCATATGTAAGTCACATAGCATTGAGATAGACATTAAGTTGTAACCAAGGGATTCGACAAGCATGACATTTTCCATGTGTTACTCCCTTGTTATAGCAACTCTACCAAGCCCCAATACTTTTTTGCTACTCTTGTCAGCAAAGATAGTGTGGTCTTTTGTTGGAGGTCGAAGAGTTTTCTCCATCAATAGGCTTCGATCACTAGTCATGTGACTAGTGCAACCACTATCCATGATCCATTCAGTGGCATTGGATTTGTCTTCCTGCATAGAGAATTAGTATGGTTCACCAATGCATGCAAAAGTAACATGCATTGATAAAGGATATTGCTGTGCATTGTGGAGTGAAGACATTGGACAATATAAATGATAACATTCGCATAAATTGTCTTGCGTCCAAACAAGATTGTTTTCAGGTCTCCAGAGATACTCGTCGGGATAGTCTTCTTCCTATGTGGAGACCCGATGCTGCATGAAGATTTTAGTTCTTCTTAACCACCAACATGCGAAGGGGTGGCTTAGAAGAAATGAGACATAAGGCAAAATCAGAGAATTTGGGCAAAGATTCCCTAATAGCACGTTTCACGGGATGGTTAGTGTACTCAAACGAATAAGCTGACAAATTCTTGGTTGGATGAACATAACAGTACATGCCATAGTGTAAATATTAAAGTGTCATTAGAGTCCTTTGCTGCGAAACAGATTTGTTAGAGCGATCATATGAAGGCCTTTTTATTCTCGAAGACATTGATCTAGGGTTTGTCTTCTTCTTGAGAGATGTCGTCAAGACATTCACAAGAACTTCTCAAGAAGACTTTTGGGAACCCAGATCTCCTTCAAAGGAAAACCATTCTTGTAGTTAGTACCAACAAGCTGTCACACCCTGTGTTTGTATCACTTTGTTGTGCTTGCATTTACAAATTTGGAACCAATTAAAACTTTTTGAGTGCATGCCTGTTTGAACTATTGCTTGTTTGATTCTTTGGTTGATTATGTTTGGCACTCTTAGGTTATACTCCTCTCCATAGTCATCTTCCGTGATCCAAACTTCTTGCCCAATGATCATGCCATGTGAACAGTACCCAAATTATTTTTACCAAAATTTATTTTGACCAAAAAGAATTTATCCAAATTAGGTTTTCAAATACCCCTGAATTGAGGTTTGCACTGCAAGTCCTCAAATTGGGTGGATCCTTTTTCCCCAAAGGCTTTATTTGAAACCTACTATATATATGACTGTCCAAAACCACCAAATATTAATTTTAAAGAATATTTTAAAATTTTATTTAAAGTCTTTTTGTTAGGTCCTGAAATGGTCTTTTATAAGGAAAAAATATTTAATTACTTTAAAAATATTTGAGAAAATTTAGGGAAACTCAGTGGACATATATATGAGTATCAACACATGGTCATTATCAACATAATGGGCAAAACCCCTCAAACCCCTTTTGCCTAAATCAAGCTTTTGAAATATTTCTATAAGAAATATTTTCGATAAATTCCAGGAAATTCAAGCAAGTCACAATTGTCATATGTGAAGATCCTGCAAAGCTTCATCTCAATCCCAATTGATTTGCTACATCAAAATATTCCAAATCCATTCCTATCTAGAGCCAAATTTGAACAACTTTACATTGTGAAGTTTCTTCTCTTGACCCCAAACTTTGTGGACATGTTCTAATCCCCAAATAATGATACCACACCAGGTGGTGGGTTTGTGGGAAGTGAAATGCATGCCTAGATCTACAGAAATTTGATTATGTTTATTTCTAGGGTTTCACAAAGTTACATTGTGAACTTTCTTCAATCAAGCTCAAACTTGGTGATCAACCCTATTTCTAATCACCAGTCGACCCATTTGCTTGCCCTAATCATCATCAAACACCTTCTGCATGATTTGTAAAAACATGTTTTGACCCCCTTTCTATGTTCTGGTTAACTTCAACTTTTCACCACATCTCCTCTATGATGTTTTTCACCTCCAGTAAAGCTTGTGTGGCCTCAGCTCAAAGATGGGTAGGGTAAAACCCCCATTTACCCTTCTGATTCATCATGGCAGAGGCCCCCACACCTCCATTTTCTTCCCTCTCCCCACACCCTAGCTCCAGAGCATCCTAGGAGCATCTTAGCAACCACCAGGAGCTACGGGACTAAGTGGGGCACCCCAGAGCGTGTGGGCAACGACAATGTCGGATATTTGCACGCTCTGGAGCGCGCTACAGTGCGCTTCCCCACTGTAGCAGCACCCATCCCGATTCTCCCGACCACCTTGGGATGCAGGGGCTTGTCCCCTGGACCACCTCGTCGTCCTCACCAGGGCAAGCTGTCGGCCACCTCCACCCTCCCTCTCCAACGGCCCTCTCGAGCGCCCACACGGCCGCCCCTCTTGGACAACCACTGGCCTCGCACGCGCGTGCTTCCCCTTCTCTCTCTATCGCTTCCCCTGGCCTAGACCTACCCCATGAGCACCCCAGACACGCCCTCTCCCCCTAACGTGGCCTCTGGCCTCAACCACGAGTTCATTGACGCACCCGGGTTTGGTGCCCCCCCCTCTATTTAAGCCACTCCCGCACCTCTCTCTCCCCTCCTCTGGCTTCCCTCACCCCTCAATCGCCCCCTGCTCCACCCACTCCTCCCCAGAGCCGCCTGAGCTCCAGATCGAGCTCGAGCTCCACCGCATCGTGTCACTAGAGTTAGCGCGCCAGGAAGCCCCTCCGCCTCCATTCTCTCTCGATCTGGACCCCCTGGAGCTCTTTGATGCGATTCCCCTTCCTCCTCATTCATTTTGCAATGCGAGGCGGCCCCGACAATCACCTCCCGAATCCCCTCCGCCGAGGCCTCCACGCCGTCGGCGACTCCGGTCACCCCCGCCGCTCCTTCGACCTCCAGGAGAACGGCGGCTGGACGCCGAGTCCATACCCATGCTCTCCTTCCCTCGCCGTGGACGGAGTTGCTGCCGGTGAGCCCCCTTGCCCTCTGGCTGGAGCTTGACGACAACCCCGACTGATGGGGGCCGCCGATTAGTCTCTCGGACCTCCCGCGTCTCTCTCTCTCACTGGCCAAGGGGCCCCGCCCGTCAGGTTTGAAACCTGACGCGCACGGGGCAGGCCGCCTACTGTGTGGGCCGACTCGGCTGGCTGGCCTTGGCCAACCTGACGCGCGCGGGGGCAGGCCGCCTACTGTCTAGGGCGACTCGACTGGCTGGCCTTGGCCCAAGGGGCACGGTACCCATCTTTCTTTTCTGACCCCTTTTTCCAAAAGTCCTTCAGGATTAAATAAAACTCCAAATCGAATTATTCTTTTACCAAAAATCTTGAAATATTGTGTACAATTTAATAGTGCCATCTATACCTATACTAATTAGGCACTTTTTAAAAATTCTCACGTTAATTAGAATTGACGAGTCGTTAATCTCTGGTGGGTCAAAATTATTACGGTCGAGATCAACCTATATATCTATCGGGTAAAAAAAAGTCAGTGAAGTCAATTACGGAGTCCTCTCTAGCTATCCCACGGGTGACCATCTATATCAAACAATTATTCCGTGGGATGCAGCAAACCCTCGCCTTGACATCCAGATTCAAGAGTGTGCTACAATCATAAATCAATAAGCACGACCCAAATCTGTAATCTAATCTCTCACATAGCATATTTGTACTGCAGGAAAGGAGGCACGGCCAACGGCGGGCAGCAACGGAACAAGGTCAGAGCGGATTTCGAGTTGACGCGCTACGCCGGCAGCGCTGGAGCCAGAGAGCCGATCACACCACGTGTCCTGTCAGTATCCCGTGTAGTACGCTTGGGACGATGTATGCAAGCAGATCAAGAATATTACCGTATATATGTAAATATAAATGATTATTTCATTGATCTAATTAGATTAGTTCATAGACTTTAGTTGATGCATCCACTAAATCATCTAACTAGGAACAAAGTCCGATGATTGTTTTTTTTTAGACCAAACGATGATGAATTTACTTCTCTAACAGAGTGTAGATGTGCCAAGTCAATGTCATGTCTGCATGTATGACTTGCTACTGGCCTAAAATAGTCTCTCCCATGTGTCCGTACACAAGCAAATGAGCACACACAGTAGTCAGTTTGACTAGCCTCATCAAATAGCCATTTATACAGCCTCGGCGGAAAAGAAAAATTGTTTACACGGGTATGAATACATTGCGTATGGGCAAAAGCTATTTTTCACTTAGGTTTTTAAATTCATGTCCCAATTTTTGCAACTTCCATTTTATATCTTATTTAATTTTGCAATTACCCAGTTAAGATTATCTGATCAATGTTAAAAATTTAAGGTCTATGTTGTTCATAAATAATCGTTTCAGCTTTCACTAACTATGCTAGCACACTATATTTACTGTCTCCATGAAACACCTGATAAAATCAATTATTGACTTTCAAGTGGATATCATTTATTTGGATTGCAATATTATTTTGGAAGATAGGTACATGCTTTTTTGTAGATGCCTTCTTTTTGCTTTTGTTCATAGCTACTTCCACTACTAGAATCGCGTTTCGTCCCGAGTTCCATAACTTCTCCGAATTCATTCTCTTAGGAACTCGGCAAACTTTTCTGTCTGCCGAGTTTGATTTAAAATTAGACTCGACGGTGATAAGCAACTCGGCCGACCAGTGGCTTGGCCAGGTTCTGATGAAAAACGACTCAGCAAACAGAACAAACTTGGTAGAATTTCTTGTTCGCCGAGTTCTCGATGAAAAAAACTCGGGGAACACTAACATGTGGGCCACGCCTTGCAACACGCGACAGTGCCGCGACGGCAGACTTTTTTGACGTCTTTCATCTAACGGAGTCTCAGCAAATTTAATGAAAAAATGAGGTAGTGAGCGAACTAAAATTAATTTTGTTTCAAAAAAATGATGTCGGCAGAGAATACCAATGTAGAATTCTTAAATCTCTATATTGAAATTTCAGCGCTCGTATATATGTCCCATTAATGAAAATCTGAAATATACGAATTCCGAACTTATATGGAATGAATTTCTGGATTTTGAAATTATGACTATTTCTTAGAAATTTTGGAAGGCTGGAAATTCGTGTCTTAATCATCTCTCTCTTCATCTCTCTTTATGTGTGTGTGGTCAATGAAGTGGAACCTATATACATGAAGAAGTGTCGGGAAATGATAACACGGCCATTTGTTAAATAGTATGGCTACGTGCTTCAGATTACAATTTTCCAGCGGAGATTATTGTATAATCTGTTACTACTCCGTCCTGTAATATAAGACGTATTTTACACTATTGTAGTATCAAAAAAACGTAGTATATTATGAGATGAAGGGGGTATATGTTTAATTGTTCTTTTACAATGTCTCAATTTGACTTCATAAATCTTCGATGTAAAGAGAGGTGCATTTGCTCAGAATAAATCTTTCTTAGTTACCGAACCATGATTTCCTGTTATCATAAGAATTAGTTCATCAATCACTCCTAGCCATGCCTGTTTCTAGCCAGTCTTCCACTGTGCAGTGTACGAACTACTCCTATTTCTATTCTGCATATCATGCAATTATTGTTCATTAAATTAGTTCATGTGTGCCTATTTGTTTCCTTGACAGAATCATCATGATCACACCGCAAGACTAGAGTAGTGGTCAACTGGTATAAGTTGATGATACGTTTTACTTTGGGCAAAGTTGCATTTTGGTATATGCTTTTTTTATGCTTAGACTGTTATTTCGTGTAGTTACTAGGCAAGTTCACACGTATTTTACTTTGATATTTTGTAAACACCAAATATTTTTGTTTCTCCTTTTTACGAAAACTAACAACAAGATTTTTGGTGTGTCTTTCAGAGAAAAAATGTTTCTCAAATTACTTGAAACAAAAATATTAATCTTCACCCACTTATTCTCTCCTCCTTTCTTCTATATAGTCCAGATTTGTTTCATTGTTTGTAAAGTGGTCTGCATCTCATGACACCAGCACTTCACCTTGAATATTTTGATACTCCTACCAATTGATGGATTGGATTAGAGAATAAATCTTTTGCTGCTACTGGTGGATTCAGAGGAGCCATGCATGCTACTAATTGATGGTTTATGTAAGTTATACTTTTTCTAAAGTTTTTAATGATTGTAGAATATTTCACCAATATTCTGGACTTGATTCTACTTTGTAGTTACAACTGTCAAAGGTGCAAGAACGTACTTAAGATAATATATAGATGAAAATACATAGAATCTCATTGTTTTTGTGATACATATAACAAATATTTGAGAAAATTTAGGGAAACTCAGTGGACATATATTTTCCATATATATGAGTTTCAACACATAGTCATGTTCAACGCAATGGGCAGAAGCCCTCAAAACCCTTTCTGCCTAAATCAAGCTTTTGAAATATTTCTATAAAAAAAATTTCAATAAATTCCAGGAAAATTCCAGCAAGTCACAATTTTCATATGTCAAGACCTTGCAAAGCTTCATCTCAATCCCAATTGATTTGCTTCATCAAAATATTTCAAAACCATTTCTGTCCAGAGCCAAATTTGAACAACTTTACATTGTGAAGTTTCTTCCCTTGACCCCAAACATTG
This sequence comes from Hordeum marinum, assembly GCA_022496015.1. Lineage (NCBI taxonomy): Eukaryota > Viridiplantae > Streptophyta > Magnoliopsida > Poales > Poaceae > Hordeum > Hordeum marinum. Next base: position 159,549,928 of record CM039675.1, on the reverse strand, counting down.
TGGACATGTTCTAATCCACAAATAATGATACAACACCATGTGGTGGGTTTGTGGGAAGTGAAATGCATGTCTAGATCTATATAAATTTGATTTTCTTGATTTCTAGGGTTCCACAAAGTTACATTGTGAACTTTCTTCAATCAAGCTCAAACTTGGTGATCAACCCTATTTTTAATCACCATTTGACCCATTTGCTTGCCCTAATCATCATCAAACACCTTCTGCATGATTGGTAAAAACATGATTTGACTCCCTTTCTCTGTTCTCCTTCACTTCAACTTTTTACCACATCTCCTCTATGATGTTTTTCACCTCCAGTAAAGCTTGTGTGGCCTCAGCTCAACGATGGGTTGGATAAAAACCCCATTTACCCTTGTGATTCATCATGGCAGAGCCCCTCACACCTCCATTTTCTTTCCCCCTCCCCTCACCCTAGCTCCAGAGCATCCTAGGAGCATCTCGGCAACCCCCAGGAGCTACCGGACAAAGTGGGGCACCCCAGATCACGCGGGTAATGGCAATGCCAACCATTTGCACCCTCAATCGCCCCCTGCTCCACCCCCTCCACCCAAGAGCCGCCCGAGCTCGAGATCGAGCTCGAGCTCCGCTGCATCGGTTCACTGGAGTTCGTGCGGTAGGAAGCCCCTTCGCCTCCATTCTCTCTTGATATGTACCCCCTGGAGCTCTCTGGTGCGATTCCTCTTCCTCCTTGTTCATTTTGCAGTGCGAGATGGCCCCGACAATCACCTCCCGAATCCCCTGCACCGCGGCCTCATCGTTGTCGGCCATTCTGGCCACCCCCGCCACTCCTTCAACCTCCAGGAGAACGGTGACTGGACGCCGAGTCCATCCCCGGGTCCGCCTTCCCTCACCATGGAGAGACCTGCCGCCAGTGAGCCCCCTTGCCCTCTGGCGGGAGGTTGATGACAACCCCGACTGATGGGGGCCGCGCATTAGTCTCTCGCCCCTCTTACGTCTCTCTCCCTCTCGCTGGCCAACGGGCCCCGTCCGTCAGGTTTGAAACCTGACGCGCGTGGGGCCACCAAGCCGCCTGGGCCACCTGCTAGCTGGGCCAGCTCGGTTGACTGGCCTTGGCCCAAGGGGCATAGTGCCCATCTTATTTTTTTGACCCCTTTTTCTGAAAATCACTCAGGATTAAATAAAACTCCAAATCCAATTATTCTTTCACAAAAAATCTTGAAATATTGTGTAGAATTTAGTTGTGCCAATTGTATAATTTATTGAAAATCTTTTTATCTACTGTTTTATTTTAAACCTCTTTTAGGCATTTTTAGCCTCTGTTATAAATAATTTTAAAAAACCGTTTTCCTACCAAAACCCTAGACAAATATTCTTAGAATAATTTGTAGTATTTATGAGAGTAGGGTAGCATTTTAGTAGTAGATTTTTTTTCTCTGTTTTTGTGTGATGCTTATTATTATCGTTATTTATCGTGGCGATAGATTGTGTTGTTGACGAGGGAGTTAGACCCGAAAACTTGGAAGACCCCAAATACTTTGTTGATCAAGGCAAGCAGCCCTTTTACCATTACTAAGAACCCTTTTTATTTGCATTGCATACAAAACTTATTTCCGTGATGTTGATCATGTTGGTGAGGTACCCCTCCCTCCTTCGGTGGGATGCCTCTGATACTTTACTGTTGATACTTGCATCGTGCATGACCCTACCATCCTTGTGAGGGTTGTGAGGGTGGGAGTAGATAGGATGTTAGTACACTAGTGCATAACAGGCCTATAGTCGCGGGTCGTAAGGGCCTTTAGTGCCGGTTCTAGAACCGGCACTACAGGGTGGGGACTAAAGCCTATCCCCCTTTAGTGTCGGTTCAACACGGACCGGCACCAAAGGCCCTCCACGTGGCATCCGATGGTGACGTGGGCTGTGGGGACCTTTAGTCCCGGTTGGTAACACCAACCGGGACTAAAAGTATTGAGTTGTTTTAGTTTTGTTTTATTTTTCCTTTTAATTCTTTAGGGGTTTATGAATTAATTATGGTTATACTCTGTTATACAAATTTTGATACAGTACCAATTAATAGGTTGTTATATCATTATGTTCATGATGAATTATTATATGATTGTGAGGAAGAAACATGGATTTTATTCATCCAAATGAATAAAAAGTGATCAAAAGTTGAATTAGTAGGACGACGATCCTACTAGTTCAACTTTTGGTCACTTTTGATCCATCCACATGAATCTAATCCGCTTTCCTTCCCCCAATGATATAAAAAATCATGATGATAATCATGATCAACATCATCATCATATTACTATAAAAACTCTTGCATCATATCATCACCAACAACACTATAGCTAATAATCATCATAGTCATTACCACCAACACTATTTAATCATCATTTGAGTGAATGAGACATCATATAACAAGTTGGTCACTAGTCATAATCACAACTCCTCCTCCTCATCATCATCAACTCTAACACATTGTAGCACATAATAACACATTGTACCTAGGACCTAGTCCTCTCTCATAGGACCTACTCTACCCTCTCTTAGGTACAATATCATAAAACAAGATAGGCCCCGACTCTCCATTATGGAGAATGGAGATCATCCTGTCTCCAATTATTGGCCTATGCATAATATTACCTCCATGTAGATCTCTACGATTGACCATACATTTTTTCCAATCTTTGATTGTCATGTCTTCATCGGTTTTAGAAATCCGCTATGGATGGGAGTGATGCATAGGCTGACCTGGCCATGGTGGCCCTAAGCTCATAACAACAACACGACCTCTCGGATAAATCAGATGAGGCACACAATCTTTTGGGATTTTCTGTTGAAAAACATAGTAATAACTTTGTAGTTAGCAATTTAGTTTAGTTTTAGAATAATGTATGCAAAATATGCATGGATGTTGTAATAGTAGAAAATCTTACCTGCAATCTCCATGGATGTTACCGTAGTTCACCATGTGCACTAGTGGAACGTATTGACCATAATGTGGAGGAGTTTGATAATAGGTATTGTAATTCTCAAGATGATTAAGAAATGCGGTAAGATAATCTTTCTCCTTATAAGTTAATTTTGCTTCATCATTGTAGTAGTAGGTTCTTTCTACCATCTTCCGTACATTTTTTAAAGAATGAAAATAGGTTGTCAATGGAAATAAGTTGTCAACTATTTTTAAATAAACAATATAAATTACTTAATAAATATGGTTGAGAAACTCACATAATGTTAGAACTGGAGGCGTCTGCACATCGATCCAGATGTCGATATTACCTTCAATTTCATCTTCCGGACGAATATCAGAGGTGATGAGCGTATTAGGCTCAAATGCATAAGCCTTGCATAGTGCTCTCCAACTTATTCATTCAAAATAGCAGTAGGTGTCTGCATTGTACAATTTTATGGCAAAAGTATAACCATGCTCGGTCCTCAAGTGAACTATCTTTACCTCCATACTTTTTTTAGTATTGAAATCAATCTTATCCAAGACATAAATTCTTGCATGGTAGGGGATACGCTAGTAGAATATTAAAAAATTAAAATTATAAGTTGAAGCAAAAGAAAAGGAAGTCATGCTTAATTACGAAAAAAGACTTGTCGTTGTGACTTACTGTATCCACTTCGAAGGTCTCATATAGCATGATGCTGAAGCTGTTAGGAGACGTAGTAGTAAATCAAAAAATTTCCTATGATCACCAAGATCTATCCATGTAGAAACCAGCAACGAGTGGGTAGAGATTGCATCTTCATACCTTTGAAGATCGCTAAGTGGAAGCATTACAAGAACGCGGTTGGTGGAGTCATACTCGCAGCGATTCAGATCGCGGTGGATTCCGATCTCAACGCCGAACAATGGTGCCTCCGCATTCAACACACGCGTAGCCCGATGATGTCTCCTATGCCTTGATCTAGCAAGGAGGAAGGAGAGGTTGAGGGAGAGCTCCGGCAGCACGATGGCATGGTGACGGTGGAGCTACGTGGACTCCGACAGGGCTTCTCCAAGCGCTACGGAGAACGAGGAAGAGGCGTAGGGCTGCGCCGAAAGAGAGAGAAGTCGTGTCTCAAATCAGCCCAAACCCTTGCATATATATAGGAGGAGGGAGAGGGAGGGCTTCCTTGGCCTCTCCTCCAAGGAGGAGAGGTTCGGCCGAACCAGGGCTAGAGTCCACGTCCCACAAGGGAGGTGGATCTCCTCTTTAAAAACCCTTTTGCCCTTTATCTCTTGATCCTAGACGCATGGGCCTTTCTAGAAGGTCTTGGCCAGCCCAAAAAGGGCTGGCACACCTCCTCTAAGGGCCCACAAGGTCCTATGGTCTTCACACCCCTCCCGGGGGTCCTCCGGCACCCTCCCAGCACTCCCGGTACACTACCGATGAGCCCGAAAACTTTCCGGTGACCAAAACTGGACTTCCTATATATCAATCTTTACCTCCAGACCATTTCGAAGCTCCTCCTGATGTCTGGGATCTCATCCGGGACGCCGAAAAACCTTCGATAACCACATGCAACATTTCCCTATAACCCTAGCGTCATCGAACCTTAAGTTTGTAGACCCTAGGGGTTCGGGAGACACGTAGACATGACCGAGACACCTCTCCGGTCAATAACCAACAGCGAGATCTGGATACCCATGTTGGCTCCCACATGCTCCATGATGATTTCATCGGATGAACCACGATGTCGGGGATTCAATCAATCCCGTATGCAATTCCCTTTGTCTACCGATATGATACTTGCCCGAGATTCGATCGTCGGTATCTCTATACCTTGTTCAATCTCGTTACTGGCAAGTCTCTCTACTCGTTCCGTAATACATCATCCCGTGGCTAACTCCTTAGTCACATTGAGCTCATTATGATGATGTCTTACCGAGTGGGCCCAGGGATACCCGTAGTGCACCTTTATAGCCACCCAGTTATGTTGTGACGTTTGGTACACCCAAAGCATTCCTACGGTATCCAGGAGTTGCACAATCTCATGGTCTAAGGAAACGATACTTGACATTGGAAAGCTTTAGCAAACGAACTACACGATCATGTACTATGCTTGGGATTGGGTCTTGTCCATCACATCATTCACCTAATGATGTGATCCCGTTATCAATGGCATCCAATGTCCATGGCCATGAAACCATGACCATCTATTGATCAACGAGCTAGCCAACTAGAGGCTTACTAGGGACATATTGTGGTCTATGTATTCACATATGCATTACGGTTTCTGGTTAACACAATTATAGCATGAACAATAGACAATTATCGTGAACAAGGAAATACAATAATAACCATTTTAGTATAGCCTCTAGGGCGTATTTCCAACAGTCTCCCACTTGCACTAGAGTCAATAATCTAGTTACATTGTGATGAATCGAACACGCATAGCATTCTGGTGTTGATCATGTTTTGCTTGTGAGAGAGGTTTAGTCAACGGATCTGCGACATTCAGATCTGTACACACATTACAAATATCTATATCTCCCTCCTGAATGTAATCACAGATGGAGTTGAAGCGGCGCTTGATGTGTCTTCTCTTCTTGTGAAACCTAGGCTCCTTCGCAAGCGCAATATCTCTAGTGTTGTCATAGAATAGAGTCATCAGGGCCGACGCACTTGGAATTACTCCTAGGTCGGTGATGAACTCCTTCATCCAGACTCCTTCCTTTGCTGCTTCCGAAGCAGTTATATACTCCGCTTCACATGTAGATGCCGCCACAACGCTTTGCTTGCTGCTGCACCAGCTGACTGCCCCTCCGTTCAAAATATACACGTATCCGGTTTGCGACTTGGAGTCATCCGGATCTGCGTCAAAGCTAGCATCGATGTAACCCTTTACGACGAGCTCTTCGGCACCTTCATATACGAGAAACATGTCCTTTGTCCTTTTCAGGTACTTCAGGATATTCTTGACCGCTATCCAGTGTTCCGCTCCGGGATCACTTTGGTACCTCCCTACCAAACTTATGGCAAGGTTCACATCAGGTCTGGTACACAGCATGGCATACATAATAGAGCCTATGGCTGAAGCATAGGGGATGACACTCATCTCTTCTCTATCCTTTGTCGTGTTCTGGAATTGAGTCGTACTCAATCTCACACCCTGCAACACAGGCAAGAACCCCTTCTTGGACTGATCCATATTGAACTTGTTTAATATCTTTTCAAGGTATGTGCTTTGTGAAATACCTATGAGGCGTCTCAATCTATCTCTATAGATCTTAATACCTAATATATAAGCAACTTCTCCAAGGTCCTTCATTGAAAAACACTTATTCAAGTAGGCCTTTATACTTTCCAAGAGTTCTATATCATTTCCCATTATCAGTATGTCATCCACATATAATATGAGAAATGCTATAGAGCTCCCACTCACTTTCTTGTAAATACAGGGTTCTCCATAAACCTATACAAACCCAAACGCTTTAATCACTTCATTAAGGCAAATGGTCCAACTCCGAGATGCTTGCACCAGCCCATAGATGGAGCGCTGGAGCTTGCATACCTTGTTAGCATCTTTAGGATCGACAAAACCTTCTGGCTGCATCATATAAAGTTCTTCCTTAAGGAAACCATTAAGGAATGCCGTTTTGACGTCCAGTTGCCAGATCTCATAATCATAAAATGTGGCAATTGCTAACATGATTCGGACAGACTTCAGCATCGCTACGGGTGAGAAAGTCTCATCATAGTCAATTCCTTGAACTTGTTGATAACCCTTAGCGACAAGCCGAGCCTTATAGATGGTTACATTACCATCCGCGTCAGTCTTCTTCTTAAAGATCCATTTATTTTCAATGGCTCGCTTATCATCAGGCATGTCCACCAAAGCCATTCTTTGTTCTCATACATGGATCCTATCTCGGATTTCACGGCCTCAAGCGATTTATTGGAATCCGGGCCCGCCATCGCTTCTTCATAGTTCGAAGGTTCATCGTTGTCTAACAACATGATCTCCAGGACAGGGTTGCCGTTCCACTCTGGTGCGGAACATGTCCTGGTGGACCTTCGACATTCAACAGTAACTTGATCTGAAGTTCCATGATCATCATCATTAACTTCCTCTCCAGCCGGTGCAGGCTCCACAGAAACAACTTCATGTGCTGTGCTACTCTCCGGTTCGAGTGGAGGTACAATTACCCCACCAAGTTATATTTTCCTCCCACTTACTTCTTTCGAGAGAAACTCTTTCTCGAGAAAGGATCCATTCTTGGCAACAAAGTCCTTGCCCTCGGATCGTAGGTAGAAGGTATACCCAATAGTCTCTTTGGGATATCCTATGAAGACGCACTTTTCCGCTTTGGGTTCGAGCTTCTCAGGTTGAAGTTTCTTCACCTACGCATCGCATCCCCAAACTTTTAGAAACGACAGCTTAGGTTTCTTTCCAAACCATAATTCATAGGGTGTCGTCTGAACGGATTTTGACGGTGCCCTATTTAAAGTGAATGCGGCAGTCTCTAATGCATATCCCCAAAATGATAGCGGTAAGTCAGTAAAAGACATCATAGATCGTACCATATCTAATAGAGTGCGATTACGACGTTCAGACACACCATTTCGCTGAGGTGTGCTAGGCGGCGTGAGTTGTGAAACAATTCCACATTTCCTTAGGTGCATGCCAAACTCGTGACTTAAATATTCTCCGCCACGATCAGATCGTAGGAACTTTATTTTCCTGTCACATTGATTCTCTACCTCACTCTAAAATTCCTTGAACCTTTCAAAGGTTTCAGACTTGTGTTTCATTAAGTAGACATACCCATATCTGCTCAAGTCATCAGTGAGGGTGAGAATATAACGGTAACCACCACGAGCCTCGACACTCATTGGACCGCATACATCGGTATGTATTATTTCCAACAAGTTAGTTGCTCGCTCCATTGTTCCGGAGAACGGAGTATTGGTCATCTTGCCCATGAGGCATGGTTTGCACGTGTCAAATGATTCGAAATCAAGAGACTCCAAAAGTCCATCAGTATGGAGCTTCTTCATGCGTTTGACACCAATATGACCAAGGCGGCAGTGCCACATGTAAGTGGGACTATCGTTATCAACCTTACAATTTTTGGTACTCACACTATGGACATGTGTAACATCACGTTCGAGATTCAACAAAAATAAACCATTGACCAGCGGGGCATGACCGTAAAACATTTCTCTCATATAAATAGAACAACCATTATTCTCAGATTTAAATGAGTAGCCATCTCGCATCAAGCGAGATCCAGATACAATGTTCATGCTCAAAGCTGGTACTAAATAACAATTATTAAGGTTTAACACTAATCCCGAAGGTAGATGTAGAGGTAGCATGCCGACGGCGATCACAACGACCTTGGAACCATTCCCGACGTGCATTGTCACCTCGTCCTTAGCCAGCCTCCGCTTATTCCGCAGCTCCTGCTTGGAATTACAAATGTGAGCAACTACAGCGGTATCAAATACCCATGAGCTACTACGAGCGCTTGTTAGGTACACATCAATAACAAGTATATCACATATACCTTTAATGTTGTCGTCCTTCTTATCCGCTAAGTACTTGGGGCAGTTCCGCTTCCCGTGACCGGTACCCTTGCAATAAAAGCATTCAGTCTCAGGCTTGGGTCCATGCTTGTTCTTCATATTCCCGGCAACTTGCTTACTGGGCGCAGCAACAACTTTGCCGTCCTTCTTGAAGTTCTTCTTACCCTTGCCTTTCTTGAAACTAGTGGTCTTATTCGCCATCAACACTTGATGCTCCTTTTTGATCTCGACCTCTACTGATTTCAACATCGAGTACAACTCAGGAATGGACTTCTCCATCCCTTGCATGTTGTAGTTCATCACAAAGCTCTTGTAGCTAGGTGGAAGCGACTGGAGGATTCTGTCAATGACCGAGTCATCCGGGAGATTAACTCCTAGCCGAGTCAAGCGGTTGTGTAGCCCAGACATCTTGAGGATGTGCTCACTGACAGAACTATTCTCCTCCATCTTACAGCTGAAGAACTTATCGGAGACGTCATATCTCTCGACCCGGGCATGAGCTTGCAAAACCAATTTCAGCTCTTGGAACATCTCATATGCTCCGTGTTGCTCAAAACGCTTATGGAGCCCCGGTTCTAAACTGTAAAGCATGCCGCACTAAACAAGGGAGTAATCATCGTAGCGAGAATGCCAAGCGTTCACAACGTCTTGCTCTGCTGGGAGAAGGGGTGGGTCACCTAGTGGTGCATCAAGGACATACAATTTCTTGGAAGCTATGAGGATAATCCTCAAGCCACGGACCCAGTCCGCATAGTTGCTTCCATCATCTTTTAGCTTGGTTTTCTCTAGGAACGCGTTGAAATTGAGGGTGACATTCGCGTTGGCCATTGGATCTACAATATAGATTGTAAAGATAATTTTAGACTAAGTTCATGATAATTAAGTTCACATAATCAAATTATTTAATGAACTCCCACTTAGATACACATCTCTCTAGTCATCCAAGTGACACATGATCCATGTCAACTAGCCCATGTCTGATCATCACGTGAGACGGACTAGTCATCCATGGTGAACATCTCCATGTTGATCGCATCTTCTATACGACTCATGTTCGACCTTTCGGTCTTCCGTGTTCCGAGGCCATGTCTGTACATGATAGGCTCGTCAAGTCAACCTAAGTGTTCCGCGTGTCTAAATCTGGCTTACACCCGTTGTATGCGAACGTTAGAACCTATCACACCCGATCATCAGGTGGTGCTTCGGAACGACGATCCTTAGCAACGGTGCACAGTTAGGGTGAACACTTCTCTTGAAATTTTATTGAGAGATCATCTTATTTACTACTGTCGTTCTAAGCAAATAAGATGTAAACATGATAAACATCACATGCAATCAATATAGTGACATGATATGGCCAATATCATCTTGCTCCTTTGATCTCCATCTTCGGGGCACCATGATCATCAATGTCACCGGCATGACATGATCTCCATCTTTGTGTCTTCATGAAGTTGTCTCGCCAACTATTACTTCTACTACTATGACTAGTGTTTAGCAATAAAGTAAAGTAACTACATGGCGTTTATGATTGACACACAGGTCATACAATAAAATAAGACAACTCCTATGGCTCCTGTCGGTTGTCATACTCATCGACATGCAAGTCGTGAATCCTATTACAAGAACATGATCAATCTAATACATCACAATGCATCACATCACATCCTTTGGCCATATCACATCACAAGGCATATGCTGCAAAAACAAGTTAGACATCATCTAATTTGTAGTTGCAAGTTTTTACGTGGCTGCTATAGGTTTCTAGCAAGAACGTTTCTTACCTACGCCAAAACCACAACGTGATATGCCAATTGATATTTACCCTTCATAAGGACCTTTTCATCAAATCCAATCCGACTAAGGTGGGAGAGAGAGACACCCGCTAGCCACCTTATGCAAGAAGTGCATGTCAGGCGGTGGAACCAGTCTCACGTAAGCGTATGTGTAAAGTCGGTCCGGGCCGCTTCATCCCACAATACCGTCGAATAAAGATAAGACTAGTAGTGGTAAGCATATTAACAAAATCGACGCCCACAACAACTTGTGTTTTACTCGTGCATAGATTCTACGCATAGACCTAGCTCATGATGCCACTATTGGGAGACGTAGTAGTAAATCAAAAAATTTCCTACGATCACCAAGATCTATCCATGGAGAAAAAAGCAATGAGTGGGGAGAGAATGAATCTTCATACCTTTGAAGATCGCTAAGCGGAAGCGTTACAAGAACGCGGTTGGTGGAGTCGTACTCGCAGCGATTCAGATCACGGTGGATTCCGATCTCAGCGCCGAACAACGGCGCCTCCGCGTTCAACACACATGCAGCCCGATGATGTCTCCTATGCCTTGATCCAGCAAGGAGGAAGGAGAGGTTGAGGGAGAGCTCCGGCAGCACGATGGCATGGTGACGGTGGAGCTACGTGGACTCCGGCAGGGCTTCCTCCAAGCGCTACGGAGAACGAGGAAGAGGAAGGGTAGGGCTGCGCCGAGACAGAGAGAAGTCGTGTCTCAAATCAGCCCACACCCTTGCATATATATAGGAGGAGGGAGAGGGAGGACTTCCTTGGCCTCTCCTCCAAGGAGGAGAGGTTCGGCTGAACCAGGGATAGAGTCCACCTCCCACAAGGGAGGTGGATCTCCTCTTTTAAAACCCTTTTGCCCTTTTTCTCTTGATCCCAACTGCATGGGCCTTTCTAGAAGGTATTGGCAAGCCCAAAAAGGGCTGGCACACCTCCTATAAGGTCCCACAAAGTCCTATGCTCGTCACACCCCTCCCGGGGGTCCTCCGGCACCCTCCCGACACTCCCGGTACACTACCGATGAGCCCGAAAACTTTCCGGTGACCAAAACTGGACTTCCTATATATCAATCTTTACCTCCGGACCATTATGAAGCTCCTCGTGACGTCCGGGATCTCATCCGGGACTCCGAAAAACCTTCGGTAACCACGTACAACATTTTCCTATAACCCTAGCATCATCGAACCTTAAGTGTGTAGACCCTACGGGTTCGGGAGACAATTAGACATGACCGAGACACCTCTTCGATCAGTAACCAACAACGGGATCTAGATACCCATTTTGGCTCCCACATGCTCCACGATGATTTCATCAGATGAACCACGATGTCAGGGATTCAATCAATCACGTATGATACTTGCCCGAGATCCGATCGTCGGTATCTCTATACCTTGTTCATTCTCGTTACCGGCAAGTCTCTTTACTTGTTCTGTAATACATCTTACCGTGGCTAACTCCTTAGTCACATTGAGCTCATTATGATGATGTCTTACCGAGTGGCCCAGAGATACCTCTTCGTCACATGGACTGACAAATCTCAGTCTCGATTTGTGCCAACCCAACAAACACTTTCGGAGATACCCGTAGTGCACCTTTATAGCCACCCAGTTACGTTGTGACGTTTGGTACACCCAAAGCATTCCTACGGTATCCGGGAGTTGCACAATCTCATGGTCTAAGGAAACGATACTTGACATTGAAAAGCTTTAGCAAACGAACTACACGATCTTGTGCTATGCTTAGGATTGGGTCATGTCCATCACATCATTCTCCTAATGATGTGATCCTGCTATCAACGACATCCAATGTCCATGGCCATGAAACCATGACCATCTATTGATCAACGAGCTAGCCAACTAGAGGCTTACTAGGGACATGTTGTGGTCTATGTATTCACATATGCATTACGGTTTCTGGTTAACACAATTATAGCATGAACAATAGACAATTATCATGAACAAGGAAATACAATAATAACCATTTTATTATTGTCTCTAGGGCATATTTCCAACAGAAGCGCCTACCATCGACTAGGAAAGGCTGGTCACAGAGGCCGCGCTCGTCTTCACAGTATTCGCACATAGCATATTCCCTTTTGTCGCCAGACATTTCCTATGTTCATAGTTGAAACATTTAAAAGCGATCTAAGGAAATTACGAGAAAACTGATCAACACACAGATCAATATTACTCAATATGCAACAGGTTGGATTTAGGTCTATCGAGTCTTTCCTTCCTAAACTCTCATCTCACGTATATGGTGGGCACTCCTCTGATATTGCGACTATCGGTGATGGTGGCTCCTCCATTCTTCCCAGAGTGCATTACACCAAAATGTCTATCACTCTGGAATGAAGGAGAAGCGACCCCCATGACAACAGTCGGGATTCTTCCTCTGATATATATATATATATATATATATATATATATATATATATATGGTGGACACTCTCCCTCACTGAAAGACACACAAAGAGCCGAAACAGACGTAAAGTAAACCCGTTCCATATATCGAGCAATGAGATACAAAAAATGCAGCATTAAAATTTGTAACTTTTGCAAATACTAATTGCTATACATTGGATCAAATGTCAAAATGCATCAACTTTTTTCTATAATATATAACATCGAAATGTAAAAATTCCTAGGTTACAACTACCCTAATAATATTTCATTCTCAATAAACAATCTAATTAAGCAACATTATATACTTCTAAGCAACATTTTAATAGGTTAGAGACATTATATACTTCCAATTAAGCAAAAAATCTAATTAAGCATATATACTAATTAAACACATATATTAATTGAACACTAATTATAGAAAATCAACATTATATAAAAAAAATTCAAAATTCATCTAATTAACATTTATATATCTAAAACTCATCTAACATTTCTATAACTAAAATTATAAAAAACTAAAAAAACATTCATCTAAAATTTATATATCTAATTCATCTAACATTTCTATAACTAAAAGTATAAAAAACTAAAAGACAAAAAACACAAAAAAAGAAAATGTGTGTGTGTTCATGCATATGTGTGTGTGTGCGGGCTCGATCGATGGGAGGGCGGCCATGGCGGCAGGTGCTCACAGCGGGGCGACAGGCGGCTAGGCGAGGTGAGTCGTCGGCGACTGAACTGCGACGTCGATGACGACGGAGCACGAGCTCGAGGAGAGGGCGGCGCGTAATGGGGGCGGTGACGGGGGCAGCGCGTTGGGCGCGTCGACGGTGTGGGCGGCGACGGCGTGGGTGGCGACGGCGTCGAGGAAGGTGGTGCGTCGGGGGCGGTGGCGATCTTCTTTGTTCGTAGTGGTCAAAGAGAGCTGAAGAAGCCGTGGGCCTATTGAACCTGTGCGGCCTTGTTGGGTCTACTGGGCCTTGCGGGCCTGCATCCTAGCCTAGGTTGGGTTTCTAGTCGTATGCAAGCCGTGTCAGCCTAGTAGGCGGCCTATTTTTTATTAATTTTTCACTTTTCATTTGTTTTTTGCTTTATTTTTTTGCTTTTGTTTCTGAGTTTTTTTGTGTGCTTTAGTGAGAGTTAATGGGTGAATATTTTTGCATTAGGTCATAAAAATTATAAATTTTCTGTTAGTGGCAGTAGTTTTCAAATTCAAATAGTTTAAATTTAAATTATTGAAATTTTCTGTGAATCACTAGTTTGTGAATAACTTTACTTTCAAATTAGATTTTCCAGTGATTCTTTTTTCTACTGTTTAATATTATCTTGTTTTTATCACTATATCCAATTTGGTATTTCTTAGGTTATTTAAAATATGAAATGCCTTTGTGACAAACGAGTTTTCGTCTGAAACCCTCATACTTCTAAAGAGATTGTCCATTTCGTACACGAAGTGCATCCAGTTTTTGCCGTAACCATCTCAACTTTTTAGCACATCCTATGTGGGTGAAATGATGATACCATGCCAACTTTCAACCATTTCAGAGTTCATTTCTAGTGCTTATCATTTTCGGGGTCATTTAGCTAAAAAAATCAGTAAATGCATGAAAAATAGCAAATGAAGTCCGAAAGGGTTGAAAATTGATGGCCTCCCTTCGAATGGTGCATACTGAATGCACAAAAAGTCTGGAGTTGAAATAAGTTAAAAAAATGAAATGTCTTTGTAACAGGCGATTTTTCGTTTGAAACCCTGATACTTCGAAAGAGATTGTCCATTTTGTACACGAAGTGCATCCAGTTTTTGCCGTAACCCTCTCAACTTTTTAGCGCATGCTATGTGGGTGAAATGATGATACCATGCCAACTTTCAACCTTTTCAGAGTTCATTTGTAGTGCTTATTAATTTCAGGGTCATTTAGCTCAAAAAAATAGTAAATGCATGAAAAATAGCAAATGAAGTCGGAAAGGGTTGAAAATTGATGGCCTCCCTTCGAATGGTGCATACTGAACGCACAAAACACATAAGTGCACTACTCTTACAAAAATTCCCTTCGATTTGTCCGAAGTGGGACTTTGTAGATATATAAGTCCGGAAAGTAACTATAGAAGCCGGTCACATCCTAGAGTGGGATCTTTGGGTGTAAAATTGTTTCTTCACGTGTGTCCCTTTGCATCGTAACCATGGCCAATCTTCATCGTTTAACTTGATGCTCGTGTCAACATTCACTGTGAAGGGAGCAATTTCATGAAACTTTTCATAATATTCTGACATGTCTGTCTTGTCCTGCACTCCCACGATGTTTCTTTTCCCTGAAAGAACTATGTGGCGCTTTGCCTCATTGCATGGTGTATTTGCTTCCTTATCTTTTCTTTTTCTTGGCTTGGTAGACATGTTCTTCACATAAAAAACCTATGCCACATCATTGGCTAGGACGAATAGTTCGTCTGCGTACCCAAGATTGTTGAGATCCATTGTTGTCATTTCGTACTGCGGGTCTTCCTTTACCCCGCCTCCTGTCAGATTGACCCATTTGCACCTAAACAAAGGGACCTTCAAATCAAGTCCATAGTCAAGTTCCTATAACTCCTCTATGTAACCATAGTATGTGTCCTTTGGTCCATTGTTGTTTGCTGCATCAAAGCGGACACCACTGTTTTGGATGGCACTCTTTATATCTTGGGCGATCATGTAAAATGTATTCCCATTTATCTCGTACCCTTTAAAAGTCAATATAGTCGAAGATGGTAAGTTGGAAAGCAAGTACATGTCATCTTCAACAGTGTCGTCATGCATGAGACGTGTCTGCAACCAACCGGCAAAAGTCACCATTTGTTCATGTGTAATCCAGTCGTCAGACTTCTCCGGGTGTTGGACCGTAGAATATTATTGTGTTGCTTGATATATGGAGCCACCAAGGTGGAACTTTGTAGAACTATGTAGTGTGCTTGCGCCAAAGAATGCCCATCCCGGCATATTAGTGAAATCTTTCCTAGCCTGCCTTTTCCACCCAGTCTGCCCTCATGTCGTGATCCAGGAACACATATAGGCTTAATGTCAGGAAAAAAGTCAACACAAAACTCAATGACCTCCTCTTTTCATGGCCCTTGGAGATGCTTCGTTCTGGCCTAGCACGATTATGAACATATTTATTTAAGAATCCCATGAACCTCTCAAAGGGGAACATATTGTGTAGAAATACAAGACCCAGAATGACAATCTCCTCGACTAGGTGAACAAGGACATGTGTCATGATATTGAAGAAGGACGGTGGGAACACCAACTCGAAACTGACAAGACATTCCACCAAATCATTCTCTAACCTTGGTAGGATTTTTGGATCAATTACCTTATGAGAGATTGCACTCAGGAATGCACATAGATTCACAATGGCTAATCAAATGTTTTTCGGTAGAAGCCCCCTCAATGCAATCGGAAGCAGTTGCGTCGTAATCACGTGGTAGTCATGAGACTTTAGGTTCTGGAACTTTTTCTCTACCATATTTATTATTCTCTTTATATTCAACGAGAAGCCCGACGGGACCTTCATACTGAGCAGGCATTCGAAGAAGATTTCCTTTTCTTCTTTGGTAAGAGCGTAGCTGGAATGACCCTGAAACTACTTTGGATCCATGTTGTCTTTTCCATGCATACGTTGCTGGTCCTCCCATGCCTTCGGCGTATCTTTTGTCTTCCCATACACGCCCAAGAAGCCTAGTAGGTTCACGCAAAGATTCTTCGTCACGCGCATCACATAGATTGCAAAGAGGACCTCGAGGTCTTTCCAATACGGTAGGTCCCAAAATATAGATTTGTTTTTCCACATGGGTGCATGTTTGTTAGCGTCATTCGGAACAGATTGTGCACCAGGACCCTTGCCAAAGATTACTTTTAAATCCTTGACCATATCAAGTATTTCATCACCCGTACGGTGGCGAGGCTTCTTCCGGTGATCTGCCTCACCTTTGAAATGCTTGCCTTTCTTTCTTACGGGATGCCTGCTCTGAAGAAATCGACGATGCCCCAGATATAGATTCTTCTTACATTTATCCAAATATATAATGTCGGTATCATCTAAACATTGCGTGCATGCATGGTATCCCTTGTTTGTTTGTCCTGAAAGGTTACTGAGAGCAGGCCAATCATTGATGGTTACAAACAGCAGTGCATGTAGGTCACATTCCTCCTGATCTTTCGCATCCCACGCAGGTACACCTTTTCCATTCCACATGTGTAAAAGTTCTTCAACCAATGGCCTTAGGTACACATCAATGTCATTGCCAGGTTGCTTGGGGCCTTGTATGAGCACTGACATCATAATGAACTTCCGCTTCATGCACAACCAAGGAGGAAGGTTATAGATACATAAAGTCACAAGCCATATGCTATGATTGCTGTTCTGCCCCCCAAAAGGATTAGTGCCATTTGCACTTAAACCAAACCATACATTCCTTACATCCTTTGCAAAGTCTTTCCACTTTCTCTTGATCGTTCTGACCGTCTTCGTTGTGCCATCGCATCAACTTGGCATGCTCTTTGTTTTGGAACAAACGTTTCAACCGTGGTATTATAGGAGCATACCACATCATCTTGGTAGGAATGTTCTTCCTGGGGCGCTCGCCCTCAACATCACTAGGGTCATCGTGGCCGATCTTATAGCACAATGCACAGCATACCGAACATGCATTCAAATCCTCGTACTCACCGTGGTAGAGGATGCAGTCATTAGGGCATGCATGTATCTTCTCGACCTCTAATCCTAGAGGGTAGACATCCTTCTTTGCTTCGTACGTACTCTCTGGCAATTCGTTGTCCTTTGGTAGCTTCTTCTTTAACATTATCAGCAACTTTTGAAATGCCTTGACAGATACACCATTCTCTGCCTTCCATTGCAGCAATTCCAGTGTGGTACCCATCTTTTTATTGTCATCTTCGCAATTTGGGTACAACCCTTTTTTGTGATCCTCTAACGTTATCTGCAACTTCAACTTCTCCTTTTCATTTGTGCAGTTTCTCTTTGCATCGGCAATGGCCTGACCAAGATCATCAGCGGGCTCATCTGATGCCTCTTCTTCAGCTCCTTCCCGCATTGTCGTCTCCGCTTCTTCCCCCATTGTTGTACCATCGTATTCATGGAACCCATGGCCAGGATAGCTATCGCCATCCTCTTCTTCTTCATTCTCTTCCATTAGGACCCCTATTTCTCCATGCTTGGTCCAATAGTTATAGCCGGACATGAAACCAGACTCAAACAGGTGGACATGAATGGTTCTTGAGTTAGAGTAATTTCGATCATTCTTACAGCCAGCGCATGGACAATATGTAAAACCATCCGGCCGCTTGTTTGCCTCAGCCGCAACCAGAAAAGTATGCACGCCATTAATGAACTGGGGAGAACATCGGTCCTCGCACATCCATTGTTGGTTCATCTTCATTACACAATACCGAAAAGACCAAATTAATACAAGTTCGTACATAAAGTTCATACATACTTGTTCTCATAAAACAACATACAAACTCTCTAGCTAAACCAATTAAATGCAACAAAAAATGCGATCAACATCGCAACTGAGGTAACAATTGATCCAACAGCATAGTGATACCAAGCCTCACTATCAATGGCATATCTTTCAAATTTTCTAATCTTCAAGCGCATTGCACCCATCTTGATCTTGTGATCATTGACGACATTGGCAACATACAACTCCAGTTTCATCTTCTCTTCTTCAACTCTTTTCAATTTTTCTTTTAAATACTTGTTTTCTTTTTTCAACTAAATTTAACTTCTTGACAAGAATATCTATTTCGATTGGAATCTCCAGTTCACATACCTCCTCGATAAAAATATCTATGTCAACTTAATTGGCATAATTTTCATAAACACGAAATGCAACAAAGAATTATAAAAGAGAGTATATACCACATCCGCATCATAAACCGGACGAGGGCCGACGGGGACGGATTTCAAAACCATGCCACTATGTATAACAAACAACCATATAGGTAAGAAAACTATACAAGTAACTAACTAAATCTTACAAACATGGTTTTTTATAAAAAGGATAAGAACAAGAAGCTCACCAAGGTGGTGCCGGCAACGAGACAGTGCAGGTGATTGACGGTGGTTAGGACGGGGAAGGGAAGGCACTAAGTAAACCACACCTACAAATGTAAAGTAAGAAGTTAATTTGAGCTCAAATTGCATAAATCAAATAAACTATCACATACAAACTAAAACCCACAAATTACTATACTTATAGAGCATTGCAAGAGCTAATCTAGTAATGAGAGATGAAAGGAAAAAGTTGCTAACCTTTGTGAACACTTGGAAGGATGGGATGCCTCCAAATCTTAACAAATTTAGGCAAAAATGGAGGATGAGCTCGAGGAAGAGAGGAAGAACAAAGAGGAGAGGAAAAGGGAAGAATAGAGGACTCTGCTCGGGCTAGCACCGAAGGGTTTCAATATAGGGGGACCTTTAGTCCCAGTTGGTGGCTCCAACCGCGACTAAAGGTTAGCCTATAGTTGCGGTTGGTGCACCAACTGGGACTAAAGGTTCCTGTGGGGGCCCAGGATGACGCCTGCCTGCCACGACACCTTTTGTGCCGGTTTGTGACATGAACCAGGACTAAAGGTCCGTAATGAACTGGCACTAATGATCCCCGTCACGAACCGGCACTAGTGATCACATTAGTTTCGGTTCAAAAGCCAACCGCGACTAATGAGGCGGACGAAAGGTCTGTTTTCTACTAGTGGTAGATGCTACACAAGAGGGATCGGGAATATGCATGGTGATGGAAACAATGTAATGATTTCAAACACTTTTTGAAAACCCCGTCGCGTGCCACTAATGCCCAAGGGAGATGATGATTGAGTTGGGTAACCACTTCAGAAAGAAGTGGTGTACGGAGCTAGTGAGTGTGTGTGTTTTCAAGAACAAATTAGATTTATGGTCTGCTGACTGTCCCAACCTTAAATGCACAACCACGATACCCCTTATGGGATGGGGATTTTGTGACTACCTTGGTAGGTACTGGCAAAGAGCCCACATTACTAGTGGCAGGAGTGACGTGGTATCTCTCGATACGGGGTCGTGCCTAGTAGGGCGACCATGCACTGTCTTTACAGGCGTCGGGAACACCATAGCGTACCCTCATGGATGATATGTGTGATGTATATCATGAGGGATGGCACCAACTAGTGGACTCTTTGTTTAGTATTGCTAGGGGAAAGGCATTGTTTGGGTGCTTACCTCGGGTATGAAATATACTGCGAGTCGTGGATGACATGGAAGTTCCCCGAGTCTCGTTGGTAAAGTGTGGAACCTCTGCAGAGTGTAAAACCATTCGAATAGCCTTGGGCACAATCATGGAACGTTGGTGGTCCTTCTAAAACTACATCCAGATGTTTCCTCAAAAACTTGGTGTGAGCGTGTGACAAGATGGTACTTGAGACAAGTCAGATGACTTGATGACATGATTGGACATGATATGTTCAACCTCCGCTTATGATGATATCAGTAACTTGTTCACTCGGATGTCTACCAACTATTGACACATGCTTACATAGATATTCGATCATGTGATTGCACTAAAAATTAGCTTTCTGCAAAACTTACCTACTTAGTGATATATCATGCATTGTTGTACCTTGTTCCACACATGGGTTTCTTGCGAGTACATTCAAAGTACTCATTGTCTTGCCACTAGTTATTTAATTGCCCAGGCATGGAAGAGCAGGAGTATGGTGAAGAGTTCATTGGTGATGAACATGCGATCTAGGATGCTTCCCAGTCAGAATGCCTGTAGGTTTAAGGCAGATGGCATGGGCTCACGCTTTCGATCAAGATTTCCACTGCTTGTTATGATTAAGTATTTGGCCCTTGCGGCCCTATCTATGTAAGACTCGGCCTATTTGGCCCCTATTTGTGTAAGAAGATATGTAAGGATGTAAGACTCTTGTATTCCAGTTTCTATGTGTTCAGTGAGCATTGATCTCTGGGATCACTATGGATGTACTTTCGATGATCACGACTTATGAGTAGGGGTCCCCACACAAACCTGGCAAACACTTCACCAATTTGGCATTTGAACAGTTTACAGTTGGATTCACACAGTCGTAGCCAGATAATGTGGAAGGATCAACTGAAGGGCCTTTTGTAGCAACCCATGAGCTTTTGGGGTACTGCTTAGATGTCTAGTAAGATCCATCAACATTGAGGTTTCTTTAGAAAACAACACCCTCTTTCCTAGAGTTTTTGTTCAGAATAATCTTCTTCAAGACATCACAAAGAATTTGATGCCCTTTGATACTCTTATACATGCCAGTCTCAAGCAATGTCTTCAACCTGTCATTGTCATCAGTGATAGCAGTGGCTTCCTCAGATGAGGGGTTAGGTGCCAAGATATAGTTGAAGATATAACATTCTCAGAAGCCTAAGAATTTTCAAAAGTTGATTCGTTAGCTTCACAAGGAATACATCTTAAGCATGGAGTATCAAATTCATCCTGAGCCACACTGATCTTCTCTACTAGGAGTGAGTCGTTTTCCTTTCATAGGTCATCATGTGCTTCCCTCAACTTCTCAAGATCTATCTTTTTCTGAAGATATTCAAGAGAAAGCTTCTCATGATCAGTTGAGAGGGCATCATGATGACTTTGCAGATCCTCAAACCTTGTAGAAAGACTACGCATGTTTTCAACCATAGTTTCGTTCAGACTCATCGGTTCGCATAACAGGTCTTCGCTTTTCTCTAGATTAGATTGCATTTTCTCAATAGCATTTTGTTGCTTGGTGGAAATTTTTACAAGTTTATCATATCTTGATTTCATGTTATTATTAGATTCGGCTTCAGATTCATATTCATGATGTCAGGACTTTGAGGATACCTTGGAGGCTTTCGCCATGAAGCAGTAGGGTGGAGTAGTGTCATCATCACTGGCTTTGGTGTTGACGAAGGAGCCATTGTCCTCCGGTTCGAAGACAGACATAGAAAGATAAGCCGAAGCCATTGCCAGTCCAGCTATTTCAGCGTCGGATTCCTCCTCATATGCTTCCTCAGCTTCAGAACCAGATTCAGACTCTGAATCCATCTCCTTTCTAATGCAGGCATGGGCCTTTCCTGATGAACTCTTCTTGTGTGATGAAGAGTTTGCATACTTCTTCTTCTTGTCATTGGAGTCATATGTCTTGCTCTTCTTCTTGGATTCCTTTTCCAATTGAGGACAATCAACAATGAAGTGACTAGTTGTTTTGCACTTGTGACATGTTTGCTAATTTCTGTCCTTTGAAGACATATCTCCAGACCTCTTGGAGTCACGTCTTGAATATTTAGCATAGCGTTTTGACTTGGCAAACTTCCGAAACTTCCTGGATAGCAAGAAAAGTTTATTTCCAAAGACTTTAGCACCATTAGAACTACATTCAGAATTGTCTTCGGATGAAGACACATCTTTGTCCTTCAATGGACAGGAGCGACTGTAGCTTGGTCTGTAGATATCTCTCTTCTCTTCTTGTTGGAATTCATGGGTGTTCAACCTCTCGAGTATATCACCAAGGTCCAAACTCTTGAAGCCAGCGCGCTCTTGGATCATGAGTGTGAGAGTATCAAAGGAACTGTCAAGTGATCTGAGTAGGTTCTTCACGACTTCATGTTTGGTGATATCACTAGTGCCGAGTGCATTTAGCTCATTTGAGATGTCCGTGAGGCAATCAAAGGTGAGCTGAACATTTTTATTGTTGAGTCTCTTGAAGTGGTTGAACAGGTTGCGAAGCACATCAACACGAGAGTCTCTCTGAGATGAGACGCCTTCGTTCACTTTGGACATCCATTCCCAAATTTGCTTGGAGGTGTTAAGTGCACTCACATGGCCATATTGTCCTTTGGTTAGATGACAACAAATGATGTTATTGGCGGTGGAGTCAAGTTGCGCGAACCTCTTCACATCAGCAGCAATAACACGTTCACCAACTTCGGGAACGCCTGCCATGACGACATACGATAGGTTGTTGTCAATGTCTTCGAGATGAATGCACATCTTATTCTTCTAGTAGGGGTAGTCGATGCTATCGAAGACTGTGCACGCATCAGAGACCTTGATTATCCATGCAGCCAACATAGCTAAAACTCCACGGCTGTTAAACCGAAACACAGAACAAGGGAGTACCTTGCTCTGTTACCAATTGAAAGTGCTAGATATCGACTAGAGGGGGGTTGAATAGGCGATTTTTATGAGAGTCTTCAAAACAATGAATGTATTCGAATAATGCAGAAACGTAAATAGGATTAGGTAGGGATAGAATCAAGGATCTAGACAAGGCATGGAATGTAGTGAAGACATTCAAGGAAGTTAAGCATAATCATCATGAATACTAAGATGAGTCGAAGACAAACTTAGATGGTATGAAGATAGACAGTTGATATGAATGTCTTCAGAGAAAGTCTTCACGCAATTTTCAAGTAACGACTTCACAATTTAGAGTAGAAATGTAAGAGTGTGAAGGATAGAACCAGTTGCTTGACAAAGACACATGATTTGTAGGACCAGTTCCAGTTGCTGTGACAACTGTACGTCTGGTTAGGGAGGCTGAGATTGAACTCAGAAGACCTCGTCTTCACCTTATTCCTCTTGAGACGAATCACTTAGATAATGCCCAATCACTCAGGTAAGTCTGCATAGGAGACTTCCGAAACCGGTACGAACTTGGTCACCCAGTAGTCCACAATGACTCTTGGACGCTCTAGACTCAAACGCCTAACCGTCTGGAAGATCAAAGTCTACAAGTGAAATAAGTCTTCAGTTCACTCAGAAGAGAAAGTGTTCGGTGATGCTCAAGCATCTGGATCTAGGTGTTTAAGTATATTCTCGAACGATGTGTATCTATCAAAGTCTTCGAGGTGGGTTGCTCCAAAATGGCAACAACCGTATCTCTCTTTGAGAAGCCACCTTGTCATGGTGGAAGGGTGGGCTATTTATAGCCAGCGGGCAACCCGACCTGATATGACCAAAATGACCCTGGGTCAATGGCAAACCGACATGTTTCACAACGGAAGGATTCTGAGCGCGCGCGGCAACTTTACTTGGGCTACAAGTAAAGCTGACTGAACCAGCTATGGAAGAGTTTTCCTCTCATTGTCTTCGCTTGAAGACATATGTATGGGTTGAGCATCACGTCGGTATCTGACTTCGATCACATCGACCCCACTTAACAGTACGGTGGTTTCTAGGACATAGGAAAGAAGAAACAAAACTACCAAAATACTTCATCTTCGAGTTTCATTGTCTTTGTACAAATGTGTAACATCCCAAATTTTGGAATGTTATAATAAATATTAGAATGAGTGTTTGTTTGCTTCAGTGATTGAATTGAGTGAAATTTGAAACTTTTAAAAACTTTTGAATGAGAGGGAATGACATGATTTTCCCATGTGCTTTTCAACTCAAAATTCTTACATTTCAAATCAGTGAGAGACGATTACATGACTTCTTCAAAATAAAAAGATTTGAAAAGTGAATTTGAAAACTATTTGAAAATTTCTGATATGGAGTTCCTTTCATATTTGAATTCATATTTGAAGTTTGAAAACCCCTTGACAAAAATTTGAGAGGAGTAATGTGACACTCCAAACCAGGGTGTATTTTGTGAAGTTTTTGAATCATAAAACCCAGGGGTTATTTGAAAATTTATTGCAAAAGAATTAAAACCAATTTAGGCATTTTCTGAAAATAATTTTTTTAAAAGTATTTAATTTGGCCATGGACAAATGTTTATTAAATGGAATTTATATCCCTGATCATTTTGGTATGAAAAACTTTATTTTTTCGAAAGGTTTTGAATGCCTTAATGAGTTTTTAATGCCCTGGAAAATAGAAAACGAAACGAAATTAATGGGTTATTAAAACGGGCCGGCCCACCTGCCCTTAACCCTCCCGAAACTCCTCCGCAACGGTCACCGACGCCACTGACCGCGCCCCCTCTCTCACTGACACACGGGACCCACCGCCCGACCGAGCCACCTCCGTGGTCACCTCCCTCCTCCCGCTCCCCTCTTCACGCCGGCGAGATCATCGCGCCGGATCTCCCTCCCCCTTCCTTCCCCGACCACCCCGAGGCCCTATAAAAGCTCCCTGCCCTCTCCTCTACCCATTCCGCCCATTTCCCGCTCTGCCTGTGCCCTCTCGCTGCCGTAATAGCTCGCCGAAGCTCTCGGCCACCGTTGCACCATTTCCGATCCTTGGCTCGCTCCCGACCTCCCCAACCACCACCGAGACAACCAACCACTTCGCCCCACCGTCTCCCACACCTCCCCGTGCCCTCGCCCGAGCCCTACACCCATCTGATCCCCAATCCCTATCGACATCCGAGCGCCCCTGCCGCCCCGGAGCTCGTCGCCGACACCTCCGACCACCTGCAAGGACGCCAAGACCACCAACATACTCGCCATCTTTGCCTGCATCGATCGGTGCCCTCGCCAACGCCGAAAACCCCATGGAAAAACGCCCCGTCCACGCCCGAAGCGCCGGCCACCTTCGAACTCGCCAGAGTTGACCTCCCGCCGCAGTGAGTCTCTCCCCTCCGTCCGATTTGATTGAATGGCCACGATTACATCCAAATTACACCTTTAGTTTAGTTTAAATGAACCAGCCGGTTTTTCTTCAGAGTAGTTTAACCGAACCATTTTCTTTAAATATCGGTCGTCCGCTCGAATCACTAGAACGCGCACCCCCTGTAGCCAATGAAAAAAAATGCCACATAGCCTGTCATGCCCAAGATGCGGTCCTATCCTTATTTGGACATGAGGGCCTCGACAGGGATAGAAGCGCATCTCGATGCGTTCGCAAGAAGGGATATCAGTACAAGTACATGTACAGAAGAGATGAGTATATGGAATTGGCTTACACTCGCCACAAGCTACATCAGAGTCACATCAATACAATAACATCTCAAACATCATACCTAAGAGTAGGGTCCGACTACGGACGAAATCAAATGATAAAATGACATCCACCCTTGCTATCCCAAGCTGCCGCCTGGAACCCATCCAAGATTGACGAAGAGGAAGAAGAAGAAGAAGAACTCCAAATCTAATCAAGCAACACGCTCACATCAAATCATCGCATTACCTGTACCTGCAACTGTTGTTGTAGTAATCTGTGAGCCAAAGGGACTCAGCAATCTCATTTCCAACGGTATCAAGACTATTAAAGCTTAATAGGTAAGGCATGGTTAAGTGGTGAGGCTGCAACAAGCGACTAAGCATTTATTGAGTGGCTAACTTACGAGTACAGAAATTAAAGTATGGTGGTCTACGCATAACGGACGTGCACTAGTACTGATCACTAACTCATCTTGAACACCTACTTACGTCAAACATAACCCCACCGTGTTCTCTTTCGGATAAGGACTCACGAGAAGAGACAATCACGGTTACGCACACAGTTGGTGTATTTTATTAGTGTTTACTTCAAGTTTGCTCTGACCGGTTGTTAAACAAAGTATCCAAGTTTGCCACATAACCGCGGGCACGGCTTCTCGAAAAGATTTAACCCTGCAGGGGTGCTCCAACTCATCCATCACAAATTAACCACACGCAGCGGGAATAACCTCAACCACGGATCTCGTGATCTTCCTAGGCAATTCCAAAGGGAATCCGACACCTCGAGATAGCCCAAAGAAAATCCTAGTTCCTCGCTCAAGACGTTCGAGAAAGGTAAAACAAATCCAGCAAGGCCTCCCGGCATATCGACGATTCCCATAGGAGCCGCGTATCTCGTTCTCAGGACACGATGGATTGTCCAAACTTCCGGTAGGCCAAACACAGAGTTGCCCCTGGTGGCCACCAGCTGTTGACATTTTTGGACCAACACTCATGCGGAGCACTGGCCCGGGGGTTGATTAAATTATCCATGGCATCCGAAAAATCCCCGATGCAAGTTCATTAATTATTAGGCAAATGTAGTACCAATGTTGGGCCTTGCCAGACAAGCTTTATTCTCACCCGGAAATCAAGGGGCTCCCCATAACAACCCCGAGCATGTTAGGAGCGCTCATTTCTAGAACATAACACCGGTTCACAAGTAACTAAGGGCGGCAAGAGTGGAACAAAACACCGAGAAAAAGGCCAAGCCTTCCACCCTTTACCAAGTGTATATATGCATTAAATTAAATAGCAGCAATATTGTGATATAACAAAAGCAGGTCCATGTTGACACATGGAATCAATTGCACCTACAGCTAGCAACGCTATAGGAAGGTCTGAGCAAGCGGTAACATAGCCAAACAATGTTTTGCTGGGATGTGGAGGGGTTAGAGGCTTATCATGGCAGAGTTGGGAGGCTTATCAAACAAGTGGTAGGTAGCGAGACATAATAGTAAAAGACGAGACAACTAGCATGGCAATGATAGTAACGGTATCCAGGGAAATGTGTCATCTTGCCTGAGATCCCGCTCGGAAGAAGATCGAATCCATGAAGAAGACGAACCAACGTAGTCGAACGAATACTGACACCCCGAACGCTTTCGGAACTCTATCGAGAAGAAGCAATCCGAAACAAACAATAAACACAAGATACACAACATATGCATGATACGATGCGCAAACAATATGATGCATGTCCGGTTTAAATATGCAAGGCATGACAATTCACGACAATCAAATACTACACATTAAGTGAAGCTCAATATGCAACGAGTTGCATATGGACGAAACTTCACATTCAAATTATTTAGTTCCCTCCTGTTAGGTACACGACAATATTAAATGTTGTTAAACATGGCAAGAGGTGAAGCATAAGTAAACTATACTATCTAGGCATTTAAATGAGGCCGGAAACAACTTATAGTATTTCCGAAATGACCCCATATGTTAATTATGAATTTGGTCCAGATCTGTTCTAAACATATTTTATATTTTTTAAACATCAAAATAAAGCATACCATGTTATTCTACATGTCATTCTAGTCGATTTACATATATAGAACATCTCAAACGGAGCTACGGTCTAAAAGATATGAGCAACACAAGATGCACATGCCATGAATGCCAATGCATGGGAAATGCAATCACAAACATCTCAGATCATGAATGAAACAAGTTATTATGAAACTACATGAGATTCTAAGCAAGTTTCATATATGGAATGAGCAAAACAGAGCTACGGTTCAACCACAATCAACAAAACAAGTTTTAGTTGAAATCTGCCAAAACAGCAACATGGCATTTTTAACATATGAAAACAACAAGCTGCAAGACTCCTGAATGCACAAACTAAGCATGGGTCAATAGCATACAACACATACTTCCTTTCATCTTCACAAATCATATACAAAACATGCATGGATCACTTGGTAGGAAGCTCATAAGAAGGCTACTTGATAACAGTTTCAGACATAGTGAAAATAGCAGTTTTAGACAGTGCAGTTTTCATCATGAAGGAATATTGAAAGCAGTAAAACTTTATGCTACAAATCATTAAATGGTATGAAACTTAACAGTATGTTAAAGGACAATATCAAGAACAAATAACTCCATTACACCTATCACAAAAGAGTTCTAGATCACTAGCAAATCACATGGCAAGACAGCAACAAAATATAACAGATTCCAGACATAGAAATATTTTGGACCTTCAAAATAACAGATTTTTATAGCAAGTTGACAACAAGAAAACAACACCTAAACATGCATTTCTATGACAAACAAAATGTCCATGGGCTAGGACACATATCAAAGAGCAACTTTCATGTTGGAAATTAATTCATATCATGCACGGATTAAATCACACGAAAATGACAAAAGGCATCGCGGTATAAATGACATTCACACAAACATGCTCAAATGACAAAACTAAATGCACAGATAAAACCAATGGATTTTTCTACCCCGAAAACATATATAATATGGTTAGGTTCATGTAGAAAATAATCACAATTAAATATGTGGAAATTAGGCCTATTCACGGTGAAAAAATTCGATAAGGCAAATAATATGCAACCATGATTCCGACAATTATCTCAGGCATGAAAATGCGGTGCAACTGAGATGAACATTTTTAATACGGGATTTTATTAATTTCGATGCCCGGTTAATTAATTATGAAAATGCAATTAAATGCAAAAATGCAAAATGACATGTTAAATAATTTCATGCATGGGTGCAAATGGCATATTAATATTCTATGTTTAATTCTAAGCATCTTTCATATTAAACTTATTTTGTTATGACGCACGGATAAATAATTACCAACATTTTAATACGCGAAATAAATAATTAAAACGAAAACAAAACAAAAGGAGGGGGCTGGGCTCACCTTGGGCCGGCAGGGCCGGCTCGATGGCAGGGGCAGTGGCTGGGCACTGGGCAGGCGAGCTGGGCCGAGGGAGGGAGGCGGCCCATGCAGGCAACGGCCGGTCAATGCGCAGGGGTCGAGCGGCTCCCGTCATGCTCGTCTCGCCCGAGCGAGCAACCGGCGGCGGCTACGCCGGCGGCGGGGCACGGCACGAGGCGGCGCTGGGGCCGAGATCGAGCGGATCCGGTGGTGGCGGACCAGGGGAGGCCGGATTCGGCGGCAGGGAGGCAAACGGCGGTAAGCTGCGGCGGATCTCAGCAGCGGCGGCGCGGACCTGCAACGGGGAGAGGCCGGCGGGGGCTTATAGGGAGAGAGAGGAGGGAAGAGAGAAGGGAGCTGGAGGGAGGTCCGGCCGGCGAGGTTCTGCTAGGCTCCGGCGACGGCGGCGCTCAGGCGAGCTGAGAGAACTATGGAAGGAAGAAGCCGCCATGGGTGAGCTCAGGGAAGCTCCGAGAACGGGCCCAGATGGGCTTTCCCAGGCCTCCGTATGGGCTTGGCGGGCCTGGGTGGAGGAGGGAGAAGGAGGGGGCTGGCTAGGGTTTGGGGGCACGGGAACTGAGGGGGTCTATATATAGAGTTTAGGGCTAGGGTAGCTGCGCTGGCCGTTTTCGGACTGCCGGGGGTTGACCCGACATCCGTAAGCGGAGGGGTTACAGCGACTGTGTAGAGGGCTAGGGAGAAGAGACGGAAGCGGTGCGGCGTGGCACGAAGTTTTAAACAGTGACAAATGACCGACGATAACCGATGACCTCTCTGCTACGACTGTCCGATGGGGTATCTAACGAACTCGGATCGCGACGAAATTCGACGGGTGGTCTACCTAAGCTACAACAAGACCGCACGACAAGTTTGAACTCGATCCGAGAATATTTTTGCGCGCCCTTAAAACGGTTTTATTTTTAACGGTGCCGCAGGCGCGTGCGTGTGTGGCTGGTCTCGAAACGGGCAACAACGAAACGGAGAGAACCGGCAACTACGAACGGATGCAAGTTTCGAAAACGGGAGATGATCCAATGCAGATGATGCGAATGATGCGATGATGAATGCGACAACCAGACGAACACATGACGAAAACGGAAACTAAAGGGAATCTTCTGGAATCTCCTGGAACGTCGGTCTCGGGCTGTCACAACTCTCCTCCATTACACGAGGATCTCGTCCCGAGATCTAGAATGAAAAGGAGAAGAGAAAGAGCAAAAGGAAAAACTTAGTTGCTTTTCTGACAACGAATGAAACCATGATCATTGAAGGATGCAAAGAGATGAAGAATGAGGAACAAGCAAGAATTCACAGGAAATTTCGGCAGCACTTTGGTAGGAAAGAGAGGAAAATTTTGATAAGATGGAAAGCAATTGAAAGAGATACACCGAACCTTGGTTGGAGTAGAATCAAACTTCAAAATATGAAAGGATCATGAAAAGATTTGCAGTACTCCCGCTAAATGAATAAGCAAAGAAAGAACATGATCTTGATTAAACTAAAGCGAGAAGAAAAGGGCAACACCACAATGCCTCCGGAACAAAAGAGTAGAACTTAGATCTTGAAGAGAAGAGAACTGAGAAGAAAATGACAACTTCCAGCACAAATGGACTTGAAAGCATATTTAGGAACAAGAGATTGAACGGGGTTGTTGGAACACCAACAACGAAAAGAACAAGCTTATTGTGGACTTATGGAGAACATCTCAAAATTATGAGGTGACACCCTACCACAAGAGAAACAATTGATTGATTGAGAGCAACAAGACATGCAAAAACTTCTTTCACCAACAGGAAGAGGAGAAAGCTTGAATCATTTATAACACCATGATAAGGATTGCTGCTATCATGGTGAAATCCAACCCAAGATAGCTCCAAGAAAGGAATGATGGGTTTAGTTATCTTATTCTTGACAAATTCCTGCGAGACTCCTCATAATCAAGAATTTAATAACACCATCTCAAAGACAAGGAGAAGGAATTAAACTTAGAGATCGAAGATAAAAACACTTAAGCACCTTCAACAAGAATCTTGAAGAACACTTGAAAATGAAAGAAATCTTGATGAACCACCATGAAGAACCTCCGGAAAAGAGAGGATGATAGTAAAGAATTGAAGGATGCAAAAGAACAAGATTGAGGCCTTCCAAAGAATTAGATGAAGCTTCGAAAAGAGATATATGAGCAACATGAACTGCGGGAAAAAGATGAGAACACTTGAGATCGAGAAGTGATATCATGAACAACTCCGGAAGAAGGATTGAGATCACTTGAATGAATAAGAATAAGAATTATGATATGACTATCCTTCATCAAGTTAAACTGATGACAAGCAACGGATTTCACACATCACTTATTCTTCTTGAAAAAGAATGAAGAGAGAGATAGAGCACAATCTTGAAGAATTCTTGCGCAACAACACCGGTTAGAATTCAAAACGAAAGATGATAAAACAAACGGATGAAATAACATGAGAACGAAGAGAGCATGATCCACCTAATAGAAAACTTCACAAGGCACCGGGAAGAATGAGAAACTAAAGAGGACACATGAGAATGAAGAGATCAAGATTTGCCCAATAGAAACTGAAAAAGGCACCAGAACAATTGAGATACGAACGAAAGGACAACAATTGAGAAGAATTTGAGAACGAAAGCTGAAAGCTGAGAACGAAGAAATCTTCTGGAATGATGGCCTTTGGGAGGATCGAGAAATGAAAACAATTCTGAATGCACCGGAAAGATATGGGAGAAATAACTCATGATCAAGACAATTTGAGATGATAGCAACAAGCTGAAACCATGAATCTTTTGGAAGAATGAACAACGAATTAGAGAAACACCCCTTCGGTCTTCAAGCATAGAGTGATGATGAGAAACAACACCATGAATTACTAAGATACTCCGGAAGAACGAATAAAGAAAAGGTTGAGTCAACAATGAAAATTATTTAGAAGCGATCTTCGAGAAGGCACATGACTGATGCAATTCATTCTTACGTCATATGAAAAGAACCTGAGGACATCTCCGGAAAGATAGAAGAGTTAGGTAGGATCCTGGGAAAAGACCTGTGGGTTATGGGCCCACTAAAAAGAAACCACCGTTGAAACAATTGATTAGAAAGGGAGATTGCACCGGTAGAAATTAAGAACTTGATGATAAGAGACCCTTGAAATAATTAAGAGGACAAGAATGAAAATGAATGTCTTCTGAGATATCTTCAACACTCCAGATAGAATAGAGAGGGATGAATAAACAAGAGAGGCTTGACAAAGAATTCCAACATGGGAGAGCAATTAGAGAATGATAATGATATGAAGAACACCAAGAACTAGAATTGAATCCACCGGAGAAGAAAAACAAAGATGAGTACTAACAAATGATAACTTGAGCACTGAGCATCTTCATGAAGAATCACCGGAGAAGAATAACAACGAGAACAAGGAATATGAGGATAGATCTTGAATGAAAATCTTGAGAATATCCACAAGAAATCACCGGAAACAAGATAGAAGAAAAGATAGCGGAAACATTACATGAATAGAAAGACACTTGGATGAGAATTTAATCATTGAAGAAAAGGGCGGGAGGGCGGGAAAATAAAGAAAACTTGGAGCAGATGAGACAAACTCCGGAAAACAATAAGTGGATTTATCTTGCAAATATTGGAGATGATAGAATTATCTTGAAGAGAAGCACACCGGTAGGAAAAGAATTGATATGATAACTAGATTGAGCAAAGAATTAGCATTCCCACAGAAATATGAGAACACTACTTAGCAAGATATGAATTCACCACTTGACATCGAAGCAACTCAAATTACCATATTCAAAAGAAAACAAAGGATAAGGCTTATGAAAGAAGCTAGAAACAAATACATACCCACTATGCACTTGTTGGAAAGATAATTCTAGGTAACTACTTGAATTCCCACCTAAGAACTCTCAAAAACTTTCTTGTTTATGCGATTCGGGTTGTGGAATCAGGAACCTGCCCTAGGCAATCAGCTGCAACTGCATCCGCAACCTTCCACACCATAATTCAAGAAATTTCGCAAACTTGTCTAATCTTGAATCCTCGAACTCACAACGATACTAAACCATGGTGGTACCCCGGACACCTCCCCAGTACTGGGTGACTCCGACCTTATCTCACTACGATAAGGATTGAAGCAATTCCGAACATCCTTCGCCTTGAGATACTAAGAAAACTAAATGATAACGATGTGTCAAGAATCCCTCGGAGCTCAACTCCGTGGAAGAAATCAAGTCAGATAGGAGGCACCAAGACAGAACTCCGTCACATCGGCATCATATAGTTTCCAAAATACATGCGTGATCCTAAAAAAAAATTGAGCTAGAAGAGGAGTAGAATCAAAATTCCTAAGTCGAATACCTCACCAGAGCATAGAAGAGGAGTAAAAAGAAACCTACTCTCCGATATAACTAGACTCAAAACAGTTTTTCACTAGACTCGACTCGTCCAAGTTCGATCAATCAAGGGGGCTCCTAGGTCGGAACAGGCTCTGATACCAACTTGTCACACCCAAGATGTGGTCCTATCCTTATTTGGACACAAGGGCCTCGATAGGGATAGAAGTGCTTCTCAATGCGTTTGCAAGAAGGGATATCATTACAAGTACATGTACAGAAGAGATGAGTATATGGAGTTGGCTTACACTCGCCACAAGCTACATCAGAGTCACATCAATAAAATAACATCTCAAACATCATACATAAGAGCAGGGTCTGACTACGGACGAAATCAAATGATAAAATGACATCCACCCTTGCTATTCTAGGCTGCCGCCTGGAACCCATCCAAGATTGACGAAGAGGAAGAAGAAGAAGAACTCCAAATCAAATCAAGCAACATGCTCACGTCAAATCATCGCATTACCTGTACCTGCAACTGTTGTTGTAGTAATCTGTGAGCCACAGGGACTCAGCAATCTCATTTCCAAGGGTATCAAGACTATTAAAGCTTAATAATTAAGGCATGGTTAAGTGGTGAGGCTACAGCAAGCGACTAAGCATTTATTGAGAGGCTAACTTACAAGTACAGAAATTAAAGTATGGTGGTCTACGCATAACGAGCGTGAACTAGTACTAATCACTAACTGATCCTGAACACCTACTTACGTCAAACATAACCCCACCGTGTTCTCTTTCGGATAAGGACTCACGAGAAGAGACAATCACGGTTACGCACACAGTTGGTGTATTTTATTAGAGTTTACTTCAAGTTTGCTATGACCGGGTGTTAAACAAAGTATCCAAGTTTGCCACATAACCGCGGGCACGACTTCTCGAAAAGATTTAACCCTACAAGGGTGCTCCAACTCATCCATCACAAATTAACCACACGCAGCGGGAATAACCTCAACCACGGATCTCGTGATCTTCCTAGGCAATTCCAAAGGGAATCCGACACCTCGATATAACCCGAAGAAAATCAGACTTCCTCGCTCAAGACGTTCGAGAAAGGTAAAACAAATCCAGCAAGGCCTCCCGGCGTGTTGACGATCCCGATAGGAGTCGCGTATCTCGTTCTCAGGACACGACGGATTGTCCAAACTTCTGGTAGGCCAAACACAGAGTTGCCCCTGGTGGCCACCGGCTGTTGACATTTTTGGACCAACACTCATGCGGAGCACTGGCCCAGGGGTTGATTAAACTATCCACGGGGTCCGAAAAATCCCCTATGCAAGTTCATTAATTATTAGGCAAATGTAGTACCAATGTTGGGCCTTGCTAGACAAGCTTTATTCTGACCCAAAAATCAAGGGGGTCCCCATAACAACCCCAAGCATGTTAGGAGCACTCATTTCTGGAACATAACACCAGTTCACAAGTAACTAAGGGCGGCAAGAGTGGAACAAAACACCGAGCAAAAGGCCAAGCCTTCCACCCTTTACCAAGTGTATATGTGCATTAAATTAAATAGCAGCAATATTGTGATATAAGAAAAGAAGGTCCATGTTGACACATGGAAGCAATTGCACCTGCAGCTAGCAACGCTATAAGAAGGTCTGAGCAAGCAGTAACATAGCCAAACACTGTTTTGCTGGGATGTGGAGGGGTTAGAGGCTTATCATGGCAGTGTTGGGAGGCTTATCAAACAAGTAGTAGGTAGCGAGACATAACGGTAAAAGACGAGACAACTAGCATGGCAATGATAGTAATGGTATCTAGGGAAATGTGTGATCTTGCCTGAGATCTCGCTCGGAAGAAAATCGAATCCATGAAGAAGACGAACCAACGAAGTCAAACGAATCCTTACACCCCGAACGCTTTCGGAACTCTATCGAGAAGAAGCAATCCGAAACAAACAATCAACACAAGATAGACCACAGCATATGCATGCTACGATGCGCAAACAATATGATGCATGTCCGGTTTAAATATGCAAGGCATGACAATTCACGACAATCAAATAGTACACATTAAGTGAAGCTCAATATGCAACGAGTTGCATATGGACGAAACTCCACATTCAAATTATTCAGTTCACTCCCGTTAGGTACACGACAATATTAAATGTTGTTAAACATGGCAAGAGGTGAAGCATAAGTAAACTATACTATCTTGGCATTTAAATGAGGCCGGAAACAACTTACAGTATTTCCGAAATGACCCCATATGTTAATTATGTATTTGGTCCAGATCTGATTTAGACATATTTTATATTTGTTAAACAGAAAAATAGAGCATACACTGTTATTCTACACGTCATTCTAGTCGATTTACATATATAGAACATCTCAAACGGAGCTACGGTCTAAAAGATATGAGCAACACAAGATGCACATGCCATGAATGCAAGTGCATGGGAAATGCAATCAAGAACATCTCAGATCATGAATGCAACAATTTATTATGAAACTACATGAGATTTTCTAAGCAAGTTCCATATATGGAATGAGCAAAACGGAGCTACGGTTCAACCACAATCAACAAAACAAGTTTTAGTTGAAATCTGCCAAAACAGCAACATGGCATTTTTAACATATGAAAACAACAAGCTACAAGACTCCAAAATGCACAAACTAACCATGGGGCAATATCATATAACACATACTTCATTTCATCTTCACAAATCATATACAAAACATGCATGTATAACTTGGTAGGAAGCTCACAAGAAGGCTACTTGATAACAGTTTCAGACTTAGTGAAAATAGCAGTTTTAGACAGTGCAGTTTTTATCACGAAGGCGTATTGACAGCAGTAAAACTTTATGCTACAAATCATGAAATGGAATGAAACTTAACAGGATTTTAAAGGACAATATCAACAACAAATAACTCCATTACACCTATCACAAAAGAGTTCTAGATCACTAGCAAATCACGTGGCAAGACAGCAACAAAATATAACAGATTCCAGACTTAGAAATATTTTGGAGCTTCAAAATAAAAGATTTTTATAGCATGTTGACAACAACAAAATAACACCTAAACATGCATTTCTATGACAAACAAAATGTCCATGGGATAGGACACATATCAACGAGCAACTTTCATGTTGGAAATTAATTCATATCATGCACGGATTAAATCACACGAAAATGAAAAAATGCATCGCGGTATAAATGACATTCACACAAACATGCTCAAATGACAAAACTAAATGCATAAATAAAACTAATGGATTTTTCTACCCCGAAAAAATATATAATATGGTTAGGTTCATGTAGAAAATTAATCATAATTAAATATGCGGAAATTAGGCCTATTCACGGTGAAGCAATTCGATAAGGAAAATAATATGCAACCATGATTCTGACAATTATCTCATGCATGAATATGCGGTGCAAATGAGATGAACATTTTTACTATGGGATTTTATTAATTTCGATGCCCGGTTAATTAATTGTGAAAATACAATTAAATGCAAAAATGGAAAATGACATGTTAAATAATTTCATGCATGGGTGCAAATGGCATATTAATATTCTATGTTTAATTTTAAGCATCTTTCATATTAAACTTATTTTGTTACGATGCACGGATAAATAATTACCAACGTTTTAATACGCGAAATAAATAATGAAAACAAAAACAAAACAAAAGGAGGGGGCTGGGCTCACCTTGGGCCGGCTGGGCCGGCTCGGTGGCGGGGGCAGTGGCTGGGCGCTGGGCAGGCAAGCTGGGCCGAGGGAGGAAGGCGGCCCACGCAGGCAGCGGCCGGTCAACGCGAAGGGGTCGAGCGGCTCACGTCGTGCTCGTCTCGCCCGAGCGACCAACCGGCGGCGGCGGCTGCACCGGTGGCGGGGCACGGCACGAGGCGGCGCTGGGGCCGAGATCGAGCGGATTCGGCGGCGGTGGACCAGGGGAGGCCGAATTCGGCTGCGGGGAGCCGCCATGGATGAGCTCGGGGAAGCTCCGGGAACGGGCCCAGATGGGCTTTCCTGGGCCTCGAGATGGGCTTGGCGGGCCTGGATGGAGGAGGGAGAAGGAGGGGGCTGGCTAGGGTTTGGTGGCACGGGAACCGAGGGGGTCTATATATAGGGTTTAGGGCTAGTGTAACTGTGCTGTCCGTTTTCGGACTGCCGGGTGTTGACCCGACATCCGAAAGCGGAGGGGTTACGGCAACTATGCAGAGGGCTAGGGAGAAGAGAGGGAAGCGGTGCGGCACGGCACGAAGTTTTAAACTGTGACAAACGACCGACTATAACCGATGACCTCTCTGCTACGACTGTCTGACGGGGTATCTAACAAACTCGGATCGCGACGAAATTGGATGGGTGGTCTACCTAAGCTACAACAAGACCGCACGAAAAGTTTCAACTCGATCCGAGAATATTTTTGTGCGCGCTTAAAACTGTTTTATTTTTAACGGTGCCGCGGGCGCATGCGTGTGTGGCTGGTCTCGAAACGGGCAATGGCGAAACAGAGAGAACCGGCAACTACGAACGGATGCAAGTTTCGAAAACGGGAGATGATGCAATGCAGATGATGCGAATGATGCGATGATGAATACGACAACCAGGCGAACACATGGTGAAAATGGAAACTAAAGGGAATCTTCCGGAATCTCCTGGAACGTCGGTCTCGGGCTGTCACATAGCCCCTATCCGTTAGTTAGAGTTTTTTTTCTGTTTCTTTTTTAAAAACAGAATAGTTCTGTTTTTATTTTCCTTATAACTTTTATGTTTTTAGTTGTTTTAATTTGATTCTTTTTGCGTTATGTCAGAAATTTTATGTAGTTTCTGCAGATATAAAGGTTGATCAAATTTGAGTAATTTAAAACTGAATTCAAACAGATTTGATTCAAATCTTATTTTCTGAATATCTTGAGTTTAAAAATTTATTGAGTTGATTCTTTTTGCTATGACTGTCCAATGGGCTATCTAACGAACTCGGATCGCGACGAAATTCGATGGGTGGTCTACCTAAGTTACAACAAGACCGCACGACAAGTTTCAACTCGATCCGAGAATATTTTTGCACGCGCTTAAAACGGTTTTATTTTTAACGTTGCCGCGGGCGCATGTGTGTGTGGCTGGTCTCGAAACGGGCAATGGCGAAACGGAGAGAACCGACAACTACGAACGGATGCCAGTTCCGAAAACGGGAGATGATGCAATGCAGATGATGCGAATGATGCGATTATGAATGCGACAACCGGACGAACACATGACGAAAACGGAAACTAAAGAGAATTTTCCAGAATCTCCTGGAACGTCGGTCTCGGGCTGTCACATAGCCCCTGACCGTTAGTTGAGTTTCTTTTCTGTTTCTGTTTTAAAAACAGAATAGTTCTGTTTTTATTTCCTTATAACTTTTATGTTTTTAGTTGTTTTAATTTGATTCTTTGTGCGTTATGTCACAAATTTTATGTAGTTTCTGTAGATATAAAGTTTGATCAAATTTGAGTAATTTAAAATTCAATTCAAACAGATTTGATTCAAATCTTATTTTCTGAATATCTTGAGTTTAAAATTTTATTTTGAGTTGATTCTTTTTGCTACTTGTCCCTAGTGACCTTAGCTATCAGTAGGTAAAACTTTAGAATTTTTTTGATAAT
This sequence comes from Hordeum marinum, assembly GCA_022496015.1. Classification (NCBI taxonomy): domain Eukaryota; kingdom Viridiplantae; phylum Streptophyta; class Magnoliopsida; order Poales; family Poaceae; genus Hordeum; species Hordeum marinum. The sequence goes on along the minus strand of CM039675.1, from coordinate 159,510,857 downwards.
TTTAAATTAGCATTGTTAACAAAAAAGATTCTATTTTAGTTCTTTTTAGGTTTATTTCTAATTCTTTTGTTTTAAATTGTTTTAATTTGTTTTTCTTTTATCTGAGTTAATTTGTTTTAACTTGTTATATTTTAACATGAAATTAATTCTAGTTTCATAGTAACTTGCATATTGATTTCATTGCTAGTTTGACTTCTTATTTGAATTTTTTTTATAAATTGTTTTATAAAGTTTTACTTTCTGTTAACTTAGTTGTGATATACTTTGTTTTCTATTATTTTAATATTTTATTGTTGTACTTGTTGTTAAGTTTATCAGTTAGAAAACTTATAGTGTTTAGTGTGTTGTTTTCATTGTTATTACTTGTTATTCAAAAGTAATTCTTTTTACTATTAAAATATTTACTAAAATACTTTTGTTATCTTTTACTTTGTTTTTGTGTTTTTACTTTTGAAGAAAGGATTTTTCTTGTAGAGAAAACGAACCTTAGTTGTGTTGATGAAACTTTGTTGTTTTGAGTTTTGTCTTAAGTATTTCCTTCATCAATCTTGTTGCTTTTGGTTTTGTGTTACTTTTTGATTGTTAGAATTGATTGGTAGTATGATTGATTATATGAATGCAATGTTTCATTATATATATTTTATCGGAGAGTGATGAATAGTCTATCAAGTTACTTCCTAGAGCGATATTATTCTTCATCAACAGTACAGGCAAGTTCACTTTGACCATCTATTTCATACCTATGTTTTATTGCATGTAGTGACATCATTCAACAAATCCCTCTAGTAGTGTTATTGAAATTCTTGTAGTTGAGTAGAATGAATGAGGTAGGAACCCACCACTTGTTACTAAAGCTCCGGGAACATTAGTTATTTTAATGCTATGCTAAAGTAGACGGGGTCTGGTATGAGTGTTTATGAGTGGTGTGAGAAGGAGGACTCTACGTCAAGACGACAACTTCATGAAGGCATCTTAAAGTCATGCATCTTCAAGTCCTCAAGACTTCGAGACTCGAGAAACAAGTTTTTCAATACACACTACTAGGCGAAGGATGGTTGATTGGGCATCCCTGGAGTAACCAGTGGATGGCCGGGATGCATGGAGAAGCGCCATGACATCTTGCGGAAAGCTTCACCCAGACATAAAGAGACGGATGAATACTTCATGCCCGAAAGCTTACCTGTGTAGCCACAAGTCATTATGGGCTCTGGCTTGGTTGATCTTTGTTGTGACTCTCGCTGGGCAGTGCTACGAGATGTAGCCGACATTAGGAATGGATAGGCACTGACAGTAGTCAGGGAAACACTCTGAAAGACCATGTTTCGTTCGTCCTATTCTCAAACACCATGCAGTGCGAGGACTTACCAGGGGGGAACGAATCTTGTGGGTATACACAACACTCTGCAAAATTTAACCTAATCGATTAGCCGTGTCCCCGGTTACGGACAATTTGAGCCTCTGGATTTGGATCTATCTCTGAAACTCTCAACACTGGACTGATAATTAATTGTGGGCAACTTATGATACTTGTGGGCATTAAGACATCGGTTGGCGGAACCATGTCAAGTTAGGTACTCTATAGTGAAAACTCCTGACATTTCTTTGTTGTAGCAAAATTTTTTTTAGCTTTTATGCAAAAACTCAGACACCGAGCCACAAAGCCTTCTTGCATATAGATTAGTCTTTCTCTGTTTCTACTATGGTGATCTTGCTAGTACATTCAATGTACTGACCTACACGGCTGCAACGTCTTATGTTGCATATAAGCTCTACGACGGGTAAGAGTACGATTCAGGATTACGGTCTGCACTCAACCTGCCGTTGGTGTTATTGGGACTCCACTCCCATTGACTGTTTCCGCTGAGATTTTACGTTAATTACATGTGATTGAACTTTGATATATACATTGATGTACTGTGTGTGCTAGCATACTGATCCAGGGATGGCACAGAACACACAGAGGCTTGACTCGTTTTGAGTCTGGTCGATACAAAAATGGTATCAAAGCACATGTTGACTGTAGGACGTGACCCTAGAAACTGGAAAGCCCTTAGGAAACGATTTCTCAAAAAACTTTGTTTTCAAAAGACCCTTTACTTCTCATCTTATTTGAGCTTGATCAAATGATCTCTCTTACCTCAAATAGTTAGAAAATACCCGTTCCCCTTTGACCACACTAAGGATTAACTGAGACCACTTTGAGAAGGACAAGATATCGAAACAACTGATGGTCACTTCAAAGTAAAGGAGATTTCACCATGCATTAGAAGAGTTGAAGCTACACGAGTTGAAGACTATGAAGACCCGAAGAAATTGAAGACCATGAAGAATTTCCAAGATATTATGCCCTAGAAGACCAAACCCCTGTTGTATACTTACATTAGATAAGATGATTTGTGAGCTGTCATTTGTGTGTAAATTTTTTTGACAGCCACAACTAAAATCTATTTTCAAAACCATTGTTTGTATTGTGTGTATCCCCTCCTTTCTCTCTCTTACCCATCTCATCCCCAAAACGTTGAACCCAATAGATGATGACTGAAGCTGGACTCGTGTATTCTGGATCGATGACTCGGTTAGAGACAGAAGAATGGATACAGAACATGGAGGATCATCTAAGCAGTAACCATGTTGCAAGAAAGGAGATGGTACAGTATGTTATTTGGTACCTTGCAAAAGGAGCTGCAAATTGGTGGAAGATGCATGAAGCTATCCATGATAGGCAAGCATCCAACACTTGGGAAGAATTTGAGAGGACTCTGCAAAAGTCTCATGTTGTCACCAACACCCAGAAGCCCCGTTGCAAAGTTGTGAAGAAGATTTGCCCATGCAAGATATGTGGAGAGAAAGGACACACCCAGGAAGAACATAAGGATGGATGTCCTTATTGTAAAGAAAATCACCCTATTGAGGAATGCCCAACTAGGCAGGTGCAATGTCTCTTGTGTGAAAGAACTACGCATTACCCGGCTCAATGCCAAATGTACCCCAAGGTACAAGACGTCATCAAGCAGCAGAAGGAAGCCGTGAAGGAAGCCTTCAGAGAAAATTTAGGAGAACTTGTGATGAAGGAAGATGTTGAAGACCCTAATGGAGAAGGATTAACTAGATTTTACTCCAATGCCTGCTATTCATGTGGAGAAGAAGGACATTTCTCACAAGACTGTACGAAGGAAAGAAAAGAGTATCTGGGAAACTTCCCGACAAAAGAAGTGGAGTTTGATCCACAGGAAATTGAAAGTTTGATCGGAACAAAGAAGCCCAGGAAGAGAAACCAAAGACGTTCTCAGGACAACCCAATTTCTGCAAAGAAGATCTGAGTCAGATCATGTGTTTTTGGTGCAAGAATTTAGGGCACTATGCCGATAAATGCCTAGAGAAGAAGGTTAAACGTGAGTAGTTTGAGTTTTGGATTTTGGAAGTAATAAATGTAATAGGTAGCACTCTTACCATTTTGAAGTTGTGTAACGGAAGTCTCGGAGTTTGTAATAAAATTCATGAGATCAATTGAATTTATGATGTCATGATTCTCCTGTGTTGAATTATATGAGTTACCACTCTAAGAACAAAGATCTCTGACCAATTTTAGAGGATATTAGAAAATATGGTCTATGCAGGCATGCATGCATTTCATTTTAATTGTGGTAGCAACCACAGGGACAAATGAATGAAGAAAATACCATTCATGTTATGGAGTTTGGATAAGTGAATACAGGTGAAGAGAATGTGGAACCATATCCAAACTATGTGGATTATAACCTTTGTGACAACGTGTCTTTGAAGTTGGAATATTGAGAAAAGGAATGATTGTGATGAAACGATACCCAAGGTTAAACAGGCCAATGGAAAGGAAAATGAATTCCACAGAATGGAATCTAGACAATAATAAGTCTGTGAATTCTTACCTCAAGGGTATGATGGAGTGAACTGAAAGTAATGTTGGAATATGAAACGATAGTAACCCCAATAGTGAGTTAAAGCTGTTCAAGTATTCAAGTAAACCCACAACTCACTGACCTCAGGATTGTAAAGGAAGAAACTTGGAAGAAGCTATGACTGATCAGCAAACGTTTTTCTTAGGAGTATACGAAAACCTAGGAGTTGTGAAGAAACGATAGATGTTTTTGCTTAGCTTGAAGAATCAATGGATTTATCCAAACTTCGTTCGTTGATAAGAGAAATTTCTGGAACTCTTGTGAGGAAGCCCAAGTGTTAGCATACGAGATTCACTAAACCTTATACAAGGTAATGGTTTCAGTGCGACATGGCTTGGCCACCATGACGACTTACTCTTATCATTCTCTTGCTATTCGGAATGGTAAATCTGAGTGACTTAGCCATAGTAAAGAGACGACGTTCTTCGAAGCTTTTGTTTAAGCCTTAGGATGGTATGATGAAAACCCCTTGTACATGGCAGTTGCAGTCACACGTAGGTAGTTTACAGTGAGGAATGAAGCCAAGACCATTTCACTACAGGAACCACTAATGTTAGACCACCATGAGATCATCGATAGGTTACTTAGAATGAACGCGAGACTTGTTGGTTAAGAAGACCCAGTATCGGAGGAAATACAATTTGTTATGAGAACACAATTTTTTTGATTTTAAACAGAAGAGCATCACCGAAGGAGCTATCGTCAAGAATGTGAACTTATAGATGCACCCACAGGATCGCCATGACTTTTGAAGGACCAGTAACTCTCATTTTAAGTGTGGTAGCCCCACACTTCCAGGTCAATGGATTTTGTTAGAAGACCCCAAACCCTAACCTTTTCTTTCTAGCCCTTTCGAATCTCGAGGACGAGATTCATTTTAAGTGTGGTAGTTTTGTAACATCCCAAATTTTGGAATGTTATAATAAATATTAGAATGAGTGTTTGTTTGCTTGAGTGATTGAATTGAGTGAAATTTGAAACTTTTAAAAACTTTTGAATGAGAGGGAATGACATGACTTTCCCATGTGATTTTGAACTCAAAATTCTTACATTTCAAATCGGTGAGAGAAGATGACATGACTTCTTCAAAATAAAAAGATTTGAAAAGTGAATTTGAAAACTATTTGAAAATTTCTGATATGGAGTTCCTTTCATATTTGAATTCCTACTTGAAGTTTGAAAACCCCTTGAAAATTTTTTGAGAGGAGTAATGTGACACTCCAAACCAGGGGGTATTTTGTGAAGTTTTTGAATCATAAAACCCAGGGGGTTATTTGAAAATTTATTGCAAAAGAATTAAAACCCATTTAGGCATTTTCTAAAAATAAATTTTTTAAAAGTATTTAATTTGTCCGTGGAAAAATGTTCATTAAATGTCATTTATTTCCCTGATCATTTTGGTTTTGAAGGCCTTAATGAGTTTTTAATGCCCTCGAAATAGAAAAGGAAACGAAATTAATGGGTTATTAAAATGGGCCGGCCCACCTTCCCTTAACCCTCCCGAAACTCCTCCACAACGGTCAACGACGCCGCTGACCGTGCCCCCTCTCTCACTGACACACGGGACGCACCGCCCGACCGAGCCACCTCCGTGGTCACCTCCCTCCTCCCGCTCGCCTCTTCACGCCGGCCAGATCATCACGCAGGATCTCCCTCCCCCTTCCTTCCCCGACCACCCCGAGGCCCTATAAAATCTCCCTGCCCTCTCCTCTACCCATCCTACCCATTCCCCCTTGCTGCCCGTGACCTCATGCTGCCGTAATAGCTCGCCGGAGCTCTCGGCCACCACCACGCCATTTCCGATCCTCGGCTTGCTCCCGAGCTCCCCAACCACCACCGCCACCACCAACCACTTTGCCTCACCCTCACCCGCACCTCTCCGTGCCCTCACCCGAGCCCTGCACCCATCGGAGCCCCAATCCCCGTCGACATCCGAGCGCCCCCGCCGCCCCGGAGCTCGTCGCCGACACCTCCGACCACCTGCGACGACGCCAAGACCAGCAATGGACTCGCCATCTTCGCCTGCGTCGACCGGTGCCCTCGCCAACGCTGGAGACCCTGTGGAGCAACGCCCCGTCCACGCCCGAACCGCCGGCCGCCGTTGAACTCGCTGGAGTTGACCTCCCACCGCGGTGAGTCTCTCCCCACTGTCCGATCTGATTGAATGGCCACGATAAGATCCAAATTACCCCTTCGGTTTATTTTAAATGAACCGGCCAGTTTTTCCTCAGTTTAGTTTAACCGAACCATTTTCTTTAAATATTGGCTGTTCGCTCGAATCAGTAGAACACGCACCCCCTGTACCCAATGAAAAAAATTGCCACGTAGCCCTTGTCCGTTAGTTAGAGTTTTTTTTCTGTTTCTGTTTTAAAAACAGAATAGTTCTGTTTTTATTTTCCTTATAAATTTTATGTTTCTAATTTTTTTAATTTGATTCTTTTTGCGTTATGTCACAAATTTTATGTAGTTTATGCAGATATAAAGTTTGATCATATTTGAATAAATTAAAACTGAATTGAAACAGATTTGATTCAAATCTTATTTTCTGAATATCTTGAGCTTAAATTTTTTTTTTGAGTTGATTCTTTTTGCTACTTGTCACTAGTGACCTTAGTTATTAGTTGGTAGAACTTTAGATTTTTTTTTAAAATTTTAAATTAGCATTGTTAACAAAACAGATTCTGTTTTAGTTCTTTTTAGGTTTATTTCTAATTCTTTTGTTTTAAATTGTTTTAATTTGTTTTTCTTTTGTATTAGTTAATTTCTTTTAACTTGTTTTCTGTTAATTAGAAATAGAACTTCAAACGAATTTATTTTTATATTATTTATTATATTTTAACATGAAATCAATTCTAGTTTCATAGTAACTTGCATATTGATTTCATTGCTAGTTTGACTTCTTATTTGAAAATGTTTTATAAATTATTTTGTAACGTTTTACTTTCTGTTAACTTACTAGTGATATAATTTGTTTTATGTTATTTAAATATTTTATTGTTTTACTTGTTGTTAAGTTTATTAGTTAGAAAACTTATAGTGTTTAGTGTGTTGTTTTCATAGTTTTTACTTGTTATTCAAAAGTAATTCTTTTTACTAGTAAAATATTTACTAAAATTCTTTTGGTATCTTTACTTTGGTTTTGTGTTTTTACTTTTGAAGAAAGGATTTATTTGTAGAGAAACCAACCTTAGTTGTGTTGCTGAAACTTTGTTGTTTTGAGTTGTGTCTTAAGTATTTCCTTCATCAATCTTGTTGCTTTTGGCTTTGTGTTACTTTTTGATTGTAAGAATTGATTGCTAGTATGATTGATTATATGAATGCAATGTTTGATTATATAGATTTTATCGGAGAGTGACGAATAGTCTATCAAGTTACTTCTGAGAGGAATATTATTCTTCATCAATAGTAGAGGCAAGTTCACTTTGACCATCTATTTCATACCTATGTTTTATTTCATGTAGTGACATCATTCAACAAATCCCTCCAATAGTGTTATTGAAATTCTTGTAGTTGAGTAGAATGCATGAGGTAGGAACCCACCACTTGTTACTAAAGCCCCGGGAACGTTAGTTATTTTAATGCTATGCTAAAGTAGACGGGGTCTGGTATGAGTGTTCATGAGTGGTGTGAGCAGGAGGACTCTATGTCAATATGACAACTTCATGAAGGCATCTTCAAGTCCTCCATCTTCAAGACCTCAAGACTTCGAGACTCGAGAAACAAGTTTTTCAATACACACTACTAGGCGAAGGATGGTTGATTGGGCATCCCTGGAGTAACCAGTGGATGGCCGGAATGCATGGAGAAGTGCCATGACATCTTGCGGAAAGCTTCGCCCAGACTCAAAGAGACGGATGAATACTTCATGCCCGTAAGCTTACCTGGGCAGCCACAAGTCATTATGGGCTCTAGCTTGGTTGATCTTTGTTGTGACTCTGGCTGGGCAGTGCTATGAGATGTAGTCGACGTTAGGAATGGATGGGCACTGATAGTAGTCAGGGAAACACTCTGAAAGACCATGTTCTGTTCGTCCTGTTCTCAAACACCATGTAGTGCGAGGACTTACCAGGAGGGAACGAATCTTGTGGGTAAAGTACACAACACTCTGCAGAGTTAAACCTAATCGATTAGCCGTGCCCCCGGTTATGGACAATTTGAACCTCTTGATTTGGATCTATCTCTGAAACTCTCAACACTGGACTGATAATTAATTGTGGGCAACTTATGATACTTCTGGGCATTAAGACATCGGTTGGCGGAACCATGTCATGTTAGGTACTCTATAGGGAAAACTCCTGACATTTCTTTGTTGTAGGAAAATAAAATAAAATTAGCTTTTATGCAAAAACTCAGACACAGAGCCACAAAGCCTTATTGCATATAGATTAGGCTTATTCTCTGTTTCTGCTATGGTGATCTTGCCAGTACATTCAATGTACTGACCTACACGGCTGCAACGTCTTATGTTGCAGATAAGCTCTACGACGGGTGAGAGTACGATTCAGGGTTATGGTCTGCACTCAACCTGCCGTTGGTGTTACTGGGACTCCACTCCCGTTGACTGTTTCCGCTGAGATTTTAAGGTATATATATATTTTACGTTAATTATATGTGATTGCACTTTGATATATACATTGATGTACTATGTGTGCCAGCATACTGATCTAGGGATGGCACAGAAGACACAGAGGCTTGACTCGTTTTGAGTCGGGTTGCTACAAAATGTCTTCGTCCACCACCAATGGCTTCAGCGGTCAACAATGTCTTTGGGGACTCTCATTTTTGGGACATTTTTCGTGTTTTAGCTGTCGAATACGACTAAACCGAAACTCCAGGGACTTCTCTTTCTATTAACCTATGAACTCTCACAAACACATTAGTCCCTCAACCACATTTGTCTTCAATACTCCAAAACCAAACAAGGGAGGCACTAGATGCACTTACATTAGTTTTCCCTATTGGCATCTCTCATGAAGTAGGCATACAGTGGGTGGCAGTGCCCAAGACTAGGGGTACTCACCATGTCATCTCCCAACCTATGGGTCGGGCCGAGGATCCCCATGATGGTTCAATAATGGGCCACTTCGGGTAGCCCATGATGCATACAAGGGATATTCCACAAGATTTGTTGCATAAGACAAGGACTCCACTAAACCCTAGGCCTGCGGTGCATTATATAAACCAAGGTCAGGCTAGTTAATAGACAATCTCATATTGATTACATCTCGTGGTAGATATTTGTATTATGTACTATCCCCATAGAAATACAATCAAAAGTAGGACATAGGGTATTATCTCCTTGAGAGAGCCCGAACCTGGGTAAAAACATGTGTCCATGTTACCATCGCTCCAAGACGCCTAGCTTAGGACCCCTAGTGATATGTTGGATTTGACAGCGATAGTGGGTAAACAAATTGCTGTTGGGAAATTGATAGGAAAGCGCATAGTTATTTGATATTCACGCCATTAATAATGTGTATATAGGGATCACGTCCATAAGAAAATAGGCCAACTCCCGCCTACAACTATTACTATTACTCCACCCATTGATCGCTAACCAGCATGCATATAGAGTATTAAGTAAAATAGAGTAATGCTTGGAGAACAATCTCATGATGTAGACAAAGAGAAATCAACCAAGAAGAATTAACCCCATATCCTTAGTTGCAGCAACACAAAGGCGTGTCTTGTCCCTTTCCGTCACTGGGATATAGTGCACGGATAGATTCAATCCACTACAACGAACCCCTCTCACTGAAGAAATTTCAATCTAGTTGGCTAAACTATTCCAATAGACCGAAGAGATTTACGAAGCTATAATAATAAAGCAAATACGAATCATAATACATTTCAGAGAAGACTCAAATATTTTTCATGAATACTCTGAACATAAACCCAAAATTCATCGGATCACAACAAACGCATCACACAACAGAATTACATCAAATAGGTCGAAGCGAAGATGCGATGATCATAAGCATAGTTAGCTCCCAAGTGACCTATTTTTACCTAAGTTAGTTCTAAAATGACATATAGTTAGCTTAGTTTCCTCCTAAATGACGTAGTAAGCTAAATTAGCTCCAAAATGGCCTATTTTATCAAAAATGACCAACACTTCGCTTTGTTAGCTCCAAAATGGCATAATATGCTTAGCTAGCTCCAAAATTACCTATTTTACCAAAGTTAGCTATTAAATGACCTATAATTAGCTTAATTAGCTTCAAAATGCCATAATAAGCATAGTTAGCTCCAAAATGACCTATTTTTACCTAAGTTAGCTTTAAAATGAAATATTTTTATCTTAGTTTCCTCCTAAATGACATAGTATGCTGAATTAGCTCCTAAATGGACTATTGTATCAAAAATGTCCTATACTTAGCTTAGTTAGCTCCAAAATGCCATAATAAGCTTACCTTGCTCCAAAATGGCCTATTTTACCTAGCTTAGCTATTAAATGACATATACTTGGCTTACTTAGCTTCAAAATGGCATAATAAGCATAGCTAGATCCTAGGTGACCTATTTTTACCTAAGTTAGCTCTAAAATGACATATAGTTAGCTTAGTTTCCTCCTAAATGACGTAGTAAGCTAAATTAGCTCCAAAATGGCATATTTTATTAGAAAGGACCTACACTTCGCCCAGTTAGCTCCAAAATGGCATAATAAGCTTAACTAGCTCCAAAATTACCTATTTTACCAAAGTTAGCTATTAAATGACCTATAATTAGCTTAGTTAGCTTCAAAATGGCATAAAAAGCATAGTTAGGTCCTAAATGACCTATTTTTACCTAAGTTAGCTCTAAAATGGCATATATTTACCTTAGTTTACTCCTAAATGACATAGTAAGCTGAATTAGCTTTTAAATGTCCTATTTTATGAAAGATGTCCTATAATTAGCTTAGTTCTCTCTTAAATGACATAATAATCTTACCTAGCTGCAAAATGGCCTATTTTACCTAGCTTCGCTATTAAATGACCTATAATTAGCTTAGTTAGCTCCAAAATGGCATAATAAGCATAGTTAGCTCCTAAGTGACCTATTTTTACCTAAGTTAGCTCTAAATGACATATAGTTAGCTTAGTTTCCTCCTAAATGATGTAGTAAGTTAAATTATCTCCAGAATGGCCTATTTTATCAAAAATGACCTATACTTCGCTTAGTTAGCTCCAAAATGGCATAATAAGCTTAGCTAGATCCAAAATTACCTATTTTACCAAAGTTAGCTATTAAATGACCTATAATTAGCTTAGTTAGCTTCAAAATGGCATAATAAGCATAGTTAGCTCCTAAATGACCTATTTTTACCTTCTCTTCTTCATCTAGTCTTCTTCTTCTAATTTTGGAGCTTCGCATTTTGTAGATTACATTCACTTCACGAAAGTTTGCATTGATGGAGTGCTTGGGTTACCTGTATTTTTTTATTTTGTATCGATGAACAATGTGAAACTTGCTACATATGTATATGAAACTATGTTTGTATGGATGAAACTATTGTAATATGGTTGGGTACGGATGAAACTTTCATAATATGTGTGTATGTATGGATGAAACTTATTTGAATATTGTTACCAGTATGGCAACATATTTATTTCTATGAAATATATATATATATACATCATATTGATGTGAAAATTGTTGTGAAAGTTGTTTTGATAAAAAATAAAATAAAAAGGAAATTAGCCTTACTCTTTGTCATCGGTGGGCTGACGGAAAAGGGGGGCCTAGGCAGACAACGAAGGGGGGTGTCATTGGGGCAAATGGCCTTACTATTTGTCGTCAACCCACCAACGGCAATGGGGGCGGCACAAGGTCGACGACAAAGGGGGGCCCAAGGCCGACGACAAAGGTGGGGCCCAAGGCCGACGTCGAAGGGGGCGCAAGGACGAAGGCAAAGGAGGCACAAGGCTAACGACAAAGGTACAGGATGGCAAAGAACTGTCGTTAACACTTGACGGCTGTAACCCCTGGGTCTACCGTCCAATCCGTTTGTCATCCGCTCCCCCACGGAAAAGATTCTTTGCCATCCATTGTCCTGAGGCGGACGGCAACTGACCGCTTTACTGGGGTTTTCTTTGCCGAAATTTTTTCCATCTGCTGACGGGGGCAAAGGCCTTTTCCATCTGGGGTCCTTCCCTTTGCCGTCAGCCATGGTGGACGACAAATTACCCGATTCCTGTAGTGCAAGCACATCACAAAGAGATTTAGGTATAGTTGAAACACTAGCACCAAGGTAACACAAAGCATTGCATTCATATTATTTAAGCTTTATTTTAATATTAGATTCCCATTCATCATGCGATTTTCTAGGAATAGAAACTTCTAGCTCAAGTTTCTCGTCATAAGCTTTTATCATCGCTTATAGTATATGTTGAGTAAAAGCTGTATTTTTTTCATACGCATTGGTTGAGATAATAATGGATTGCAAAAAGGAAATACATTCTACTAAAGAGCAAGTTTCATTATTAAAGTCCTTGTAATCCAAGATAGTGGGCACATCACTAGTTTAAGTTTTGACCTCTCCAAACCCACTTTTTTAGCTTTAGCATAAGAATCACCACCCTCCAAACAAACGGGACTCCTTCTAGATAAAGTTGACTCATATCTAGTGCCTTCACAATCAGTTTTAAGATTAGTAAATAAAGATTCAATAGGAGAAGTACCAAGCATTTTAAGATCTTCATCATGATTACGATAAAAACCGGGTGGAATAGCCCTTTGTAAGAATTCTTGCTTCAGCTAAGCTATCCTCACCTTACTTTAATTGATAGATATTTGGATAGATTTAATAGTCTCATTGAAATTATGTTTTGGTGGCAAATTTTTATTTTTAAGATTTTTCACATAAAGAGAAATTATATCCATGTTCTTAGCCAAGTCATCAATTTTATGCAGCTTTTCTTCTACCATAGTATTCAAAATCTTTTGAGAACTACTAAATTCTTAAATGGTGTCCTAAGGATGAGTACGTATCCTATTATTATGTTTATAATTATTTCCATTAGAATTACCATAATTATTAGATGAATTACGGGGGTACAGTCTTGCATTGAAATATCCTCTATAAGCATTGTTGTTGAACTTGTTTTGAGAGATAAAGTTCACATTAATAGCATCATCATTTTGCTCAATCAAGGTAAACAGATTGAGGTGTTAAAGCGATTGAAAAACAGGGATCAAAGAACTAGCTTCGGTTTTTGGTGGAGCTCTAGGTGCGGTAAAGAAAAAGGGCTTGTGCTAAAATCAAGTTGATGCAAACCAAGATTTTTAATGGAAAAATGAGACCTTGCACCAAGATTGAAAAGCAGACAGCACACACACAACTTTCTGAAACTATCTACCAAACTGAAACTTTTGGAAGTTGCTCAACACTTTCTTTCCCTTGACTCTTTTCTCTTTTTTTTGCACTTCTTTTCTTTTTTTCTCTCTTTCTAAGCAACAAACCGAAATCTGAAAAGTACCACAACGATGAACTTGGTGCAGATCTAAAAGATGAAAAACATGCAAGGAATGCGACAACAAGATCTCAGCACCAACAATGTTTTGGGATTTATTTTGTTGAGGCTTTGGACTATAGGATAGAAAATATTGCAACAAAACCTACCGATCTAAAGGAATGATAGCCAGATGGATATGATAACAGATCCTACCAGATCCTACTGTGTAAACGAAAGCTCTGATACAAAGATGATAGGCACAAACCCATTGAAGGATTCACGCCCGAAGGTGACCCGATCTTCATGGTGTAGGATCCAATCGGGGAGGGTAATTAGCTGCAAGCAGCAGGGATAACTAGCTTTATACCTGCCAAGGTTGGATGCGACCCGTACGTTGGGGATGGCTGACCAAAGCTACAAGAACTTCAACCCGCTGTCCGAACAATCGCAGAACCATAAACCGGGACTAACCCACACAAAATGGCTGGAACCGTAGAGCACGATGTAGGGGGAACCATAGGCTCCTTGCGAATCCGAATGAACTCACAAGAGCAAAGGTAGCAAGATCTCTCGGATCTCAAGCAGTCTTGGCTGCAAAGCTTATAGTTGTTTTCGGTTTGACAAAAGGCCCCTAGAAAGATGGGGGAGATGGGGTTTTATAGCAGGGACAACCCCAATGGATATGTGTGAAAAGGTTTTAAAAGTAATCAGGTTTGTATGGCTTTCTTGGGAAAATAAGCTGTCAACTTTGGGAGTTGTTGGAGATCTCGGAAATTCGCGAAGCTTTAAAAGCCTAGACACCTTTCACGAGAATGGCAATAACTTTCGACTCACAACTCCAAATGATGTGAGGTTTTTTTTTTGGAAAGCAAACTTCAAGGAGCTTCTGTTGGTATATCCCAAAGGCCCCGTCTCTATTCCAGATTGTCGGGGCACAACCAAAGATCAAAGGAAAATGTCTGCAGAAAACAGATTCACTTGAAACTTGTTTTCTTCAATTCTATTTTCTTCAACTTGTTTTCTTCATCACCTCATATGTTGTTGGATTCCTTCATTTTATACCTGAGTTCAATCAACAACAATGGATATGAAATCACAACTATTTAACCGTCATAACAATGGGGGTTTAGGTTAGCGCTCACCTAGCCATGTGTTTGCTTAATTCGGCTAAGCAACTCTTTCCAACTAAGTTGTGCACTTTGTTGAATTGTCATGCATGTCATATCCATGTGCTCGTCAGGTTATCAGAGTCGGATCACCTAGACATGTGCGACCCTAATGGAGAAGGATTAACTAGATTTTACTCCAATCCCTGCTATTCATGTGGAGAAGAAGGACATTTCTCACAGGACTGTACGAAGGAAAGAAAAGAGTATATGGGAAACTTCCCGATAGAAGAAATGGAGTTTGATCCATAGGAAATTGAAAGTTTGATCGGAACAAAGGAGCCCAAGAAGAGAAACCGAAGACATTCTCAGAACAACCCAATTTCTGCGAAGAAGGATCTGAGTCAGATCATGTGTTTCCGGTGCAAGAAGACAGGACATTACTCCTATAGCTGCCGGGAGAAGAAGGCTAAACATGATTAGTTTGAGTTTTGAATTTTTGGAAGTAACAAATGTAATAGGTAGCACTCTTATCATTTTGAAGTTATGTAATGGAAGTCTTAGAGTTTGTAATAAATTCATGAGATCAATGGAATTTATGGTGTTATGATTCTCCTGTGTTGAATTATATGAGTTGCCACTCTAAGAACAAAGATCTCTGACCAATTTTCGAGGATATGAGAAAATATGGTCAATGCAGGCATGCGTGCATTTCATTTTAAGTGTGGTAGCAACCATAGGGACAAAAGAATGAAGATAATACCATTCATATTAAGGAGTTTGGATAACTAAAATACGGGTGAAGAGAATGTGGAACCACCTCAAACTATCTGGATGATAACCTTTGTGACAAAGTGATTTTGAAGTTGGAATATTGAGAAAAGGAATGATTGTGATGAAACCATACCCAAGGTTAAACAAACCAATGGAAAGGAAAATGAATTCCACAGAGTGGAATCCAGACAATAATAGGTCTGTGATTTGTTACCTCGAGGATCTGATGGAGTGAACGGAAGGCAATGTTGGAATATGGATCGATAGTAAACCCAAGAGTGAGATGAAGCTGTATTCAAGTGAACCCACAACTCACTGACCTCAGGATTGATAAGGATCAAGCCCCACCTTGGTGAAGGAAGAAAACATGGAAGAAGCTACGACTGATCAGCAAACGTTGTTTTAGGAGTATACGATAACCTAAGAGTTGTGAAGAAACGATAGGTGTTTTTGTTCAGCTTGCAGAATCAAAGGATTTATCCGAACCTCGTTCGTTGACAAGAGAAATTTCTACAATGCTTGTGAGGAAGCCCAAGTGTTAGAATACGAGATTCACTAAACCTTATACAAGGTAATGATTTCAGTGTGACATGGCTTGGCCACCATGACGACTTACTCTTATCATTCTCTTGCTATTCGGATTGGTAAATCTGAGTGACTTACCCATAGTAAAGAGACGATGTTCTTTGAAACTTTTGTTTAAGCCTTAGAATGGTATGATGTAAAACCCTTTTACATGGCAGTTGTTGCCATATGTAGGAATTTTATGGTGGGGAATGAAGCCAAGACCCATTTCACTACAGGATAATCACAAATGGTATACCACCACGAGATCTTTGATAAGTTAGAATGAACGCAAGACTTATCAGTTAAGAAGACCCAATATCGGTAGAAATACATTTTGTTATGAGATCACAAGATTTTGATTTAATGAAAGAGCCTCATCAAAGGAGCCATCATGAGGAATGTGAAGAGACATATGCACCCAGAGGACTACCATGATTTTGAGGGACCAGTAACTCTCATTTTAAGTGTGGTAGACCCCACACCTTCTTGGTCAGTGGATTTGCTAGCAGACCCCAAACCCTAACCTTTTCTTTCTAGCCCTTTCAAATCTCGAGGACGAGATTCATTTTAAGTGTGGTAGGTTTGTAACATCCCAAATTTTGGAATGTTATAATTAATATTAGAATGAATGCTTGTTTGCTTGAGTGATTGAAATTGAGTGAAATTTGAAACTTTTGAAAACTTTTGAATGAGAGGGAATAAAATGACTTTCCCATTTTCTTTTGAATTGAACTTCTTACTTTTCAAATCAGTGAGGGAAGATGACATGGATTCTTCAACATGAAAAGATTTGGAAAGGGAATTTGAAAACCATTTGAAAATTTCTCATATGGATTCCCTTTTTGAAATTGTAAGCATTCAAACCCCTTGACAAAATTTTCGAGAGGAGTAATATGACACTCCAAACCAGGGGTATTTTTGTAAAGTTCTTGAACCATAAAACCCAAGGGTTTATTTGAAAAATATTTGCAAAAATAAATAAAGCCATTTATGCATTTTCTGAAAATAAATTTTTCAAAAGTATTTATTTTGGACGTGGAAAAATGTTCATTGAATGACATTTATTTACCTGATCATTTTGGTACACAAAACATTATTTTTTGGACTGGTTTGGATGTCTTAATGTTGTTTTTAATGCCCTATATATTAATAAAGGAAATAGTTAACGCATATTAAAGCCCGCGGCCCACCTGCCTCTAATCTCTCTCCCGAAATTCCTCCGCAACGGTCACCACCGCACTGATCTATCTCTCTCTCTGTGACCGCGCGACCCCACCGACCGATCCCCAAACCTCGCAGTCACCTCCCTCCTCTCACTCCCCAAACCACAGTGGCGAGACCACCGTGCCGGATCCGCCTTCCTATCCATTCCCCGACGACCCCGAGGCCCTATAAAAGCTCCCGGTCCTCTCCTCTACCCATTCCCCCACTTTCCCCCTCTGCCCGAAGCCTCTCGCTTATTAACTTTTAATCTGTGACTCCGATGGAAATGTTTTATATATGAAATTTGCCTAGAAAAACATGTAGAACAACATTAAACATTTTATTTTGTTGTTTAACAAATATTAAACATGTTTAGGACAGATCTATAATAGAATCATATTATGCTTATGGGGACGTTTCGGAAATGCTATATGTTTCTTCCAGACTCGTTTAAAATGCTAGTTATTGTAGTAGTGTATGCTTCATCGTTTGCCATGTTAATCAACATTTAATATTGTCGTGTACCTAAACGGAAGTGACCTATGTAATTCAAATGTGGAGTTTCGACAATATGCAACTCGTTGTATATTGAGCTTCACTTTAATGTGTAGTAGTTCTTTGATGTGATTTGACATGCCTTGCATATTTAAACTGGACATGCAGCATATTTGTTTCTGCATCATGTCATGCATATGTTGTGGTGTTATTGTGTGTTGATTGTTATTTAGGATTGTTCCTTCTCGATAGAGTTCCGAAAGAGTTCGGAGTGTGAGGATTCATTTGAGTACGTTGGCATGTCTTCTTCATGGACTCGTTCTTATTCCATGCAAGATCTCATGCAAGATGACACATTTCCCTGGATACCACTACTATCATTGCTATGCTAGTTGTCTTGCTACCTACCAGTTGTTTGTCAAGCATCCCAACATTGCCATGATAAGCCTCTAACCCCTCTGTTTGGCTATGTAACCGCTTGCTCAGCCCTTCTGATAGCGTTTCTAGTTGCAGGTGCAATTGCTTCCATGTGTCAACATGGACATTTTTTTGTTATCACAATATTATTGCTATTTAATTTAATGCACATATATACTTGGTAAAATGTGGAAGGCTAGGACTTTTGCTCGGTGTTTTTTCCACTTTTGCCGCCCCCAGTTACTTGTGTACTGGTGTTATGTTCCATATTAAGCCCTCCTAACATGCTCGAGGTTGTATGGGGACCCCCTTGAGTTTTGTTTTAGAATAAAGCTTGTCTGGAAAGGCCCAACATTTGCCTAATAACTAATAAAATTGTATAGGGACTTCCCAGACCCTGTGGATTAATCAAGAAAACATGCCAGTGCTCCTCGTGAGTGTTGGTCCAACCCAGAGCGGCTTATTAACGCTACCCAGGGCAACA
The DNA here is from genome assembly GCA_022496015.1 of Hordeum marinum. Classification (NCBI taxonomy): domain Eukaryota; kingdom Viridiplantae; phylum Streptophyta; class Magnoliopsida; order Poales; family Poaceae; genus Hordeum; species Hordeum marinum. The sequence goes on along the minus strand of CM039675.1, from coordinate 159,492,439 downwards.
CGGTGATTGTCATGGTAACCATCGCTCATCCGTCGTATCCTGAAAATGATATACGCGGCTCCTACAGGGATCGTCGACACCCCGGGCGGCCTTGCTGGATTTGCTTTACCTTTCTCGAACATCTTGTGCGTGGAATTATGATACTTTAGGCTATCTCGAGGTTGAGGTTTTGTACTGCAATTGCCTAGGTAGATCACGAGATTCATGGTCGAGGTTATTCCCGCTCCGTGTGGTTAATTTGTGATTGACGAGTTGGAGCACCCCTACAGGGTTAAATCTTTTCGAGAAGCCGTGCCCGCGGTTATGTGGCAACTTGGAACCTTTTTTAACACCTGGTCATTGCAAACTTTAAGTAAACTCTATAAAATACACCAACTTTGTGCGTAACCGTGACTGTCTCTTCTCGTGAGTCCTTTATCCAAGAGAGAACACGGTGGGGTTATGTTTGACGTAAGTAGGTGTTCAGGATGACTTAGGGACCATTGCTAGTTCACGTTCGTTATGCGTAGACCACCATACTTTACTTTCTATAATCGTAAGTTAGCCACTCAAATAAATGCTTAGTTGCTTGTTGCCACCTCAGCACTTAACCATACCTCACCCATTAAGCTTTAATAGTCTTGATACCCTTGGAAATGAGATTGGTGAGTCCCTGTGGCTCACAGATTTGTAAAACAACAGTTGCAGGTACAGGTAATGTGATGATATGACATGAGCGCGACGCTTGTTTGATTTGGAGTTCTTCTTCTTCTTCTTCTTATTCTTCATCGATCTAGGATGGCTTCCAGGAGTATGCCTGGGATAGAAAGGATGGATGTCAATCTATCGTTTGATTTCGTCCGTAGTCGAACCCTGCTCTTTTGTATGATGTTTGAATATGTTGTTGTATTTATTTGATCTTGTTGTAGCTTGTGGCGAGTGTAAGCCAATTCGATATACTCATCTCTTCTGTACATGTACTTGTAATGATATCCATTCTTGCAACACGACGAGATGCACTCCTATCCCTGTCGAGGGCCTCGAGCCAAAATAAGGATAGGGTCGCATCTTGGGTGTGACAAGTTGGTATCACAGCCTGTACCGACCTAGGATCCCCCTTGATTGATTGAACTTGTCCGAGTCGAGTCTAGTGAAAAACTATTTTAGTCTAGTTATATCGGAGAGTAGGTTTCTTTTACTTCTCTTCTATACTCTAGTGAGGAATTACGAGTTAGGAATTTTGATTCTACATTCTTCTCACTCAATTTTTTTAGGATCACATGGATATTTTGGAATCTATATGATGCCGATGTGACGGAGTTCTGTACTTGGTGCCTCTTGTTACCGAGGAGTATAGCTCCAGGGAATTCTTGACACATCGTTATCATTCGGTTTCCCTAGTATCTTAGGATGGAGGATGTTTGTAATTACTTCAATACTTTTCGTGGCAAAATAAGGCTGGAGTCACCCAATACTGGGAAGGCGTCCGGTGTACTACCATGTTTGGTATCGTTGTGATTTCAAGGGTCCGAGATAGATGTAGTTCTGAAGCCTCTGGTTATGTGTTGATGTATGGATACAGTTGGAGTGTAGGGCTTGTTATTTGTGTGAGATATTTTGCCTCCTGTATCCCCAACACCCGATTGCATAACCAAAGAATTTGGAAGTTCTTAGGTGGGAATTCAAGTAGTTACCTAGTCTATCTTTCAACAAATGTGTGATGTGAGGTTGGGTTTCGACATCTAGTGGATTCATTTGTTCACGGTCTTTCTTACAGAGGACAGTCCCGATATACGTCATCAGATATGCTTTGTCGAGCCTTGTAGTTCGCTATGCCTAGGGAGCATATCCGAGCGTCATTTCAAGATGACAATGCAATGTACGATCGAGCGGATGCGAACCTTACCACAAAAATATCTAGCGGAATATCTGTCATGAATTTGTTCTGGCTTGTTTCGTAAGCCTCATCCTTTGTTTTCTTGGAGTATTGTAATTTGAGTTGCTCCGATGTCAACTGGTGATCTCATATCTTTCCGAGGTGGTTTTCTCATATTTCTATGGGAATGCTAATTCTTTTGCTCAATAAAGTTGTCACATCAATTCTTTTTATCTATTGTGCTTATCTTCAATATAATTCTATCCTCTTCCAATTTGCAAGATCAATCCTCTTATTTCTTTCGGGAGTTCGTCTCATCTGTCCCAAGTTTTCTTTGTTTTTCCCACCCTCCCGCCCTTTTTCTTCAATGATTAAATCTCAGCCAAATGACTTTCTTTTCATCGATGCTTCCTATATCTTTCTTTTGTATGGTATCCGGTGATTCATTGTGAAGATCCTCAAGTGATTCGAATTCATCAGTTCTTTATTCTTGTTTTCCTTCCTGGTGCATTCAATTCAAGATCTCGGTGTTCTTCATATCCTTTTCAATCGCTATAGGCTTTCCCATGTTAGAAATTATGTCCAGGTTTCTCTTGTCTTTCATCTCTCTATATTCTATCCAGAATGCTGAAGATATCTCAGAAGAATTTCATTTCCATTCATATCCTCTTAAATTATTTCGAGGTTCTCACCTCCTGAAGTTCTTAATGTTTCTGGTGCATTATCTCTTTCTAAGCAATCGTTTCAATGATGTTTCTTTGAGTGGGCCTATAACCCATAGGTGTTTTCCTAGGATCTTACCTGGCTCTTCTAATATTTCCGGAAATGTTCTAATGTTCTTCTCAGTATGATGTAAGAATGATTTTCTCCAGTCATATTCCTTCTTGAAGATCGCTTCTAAATTATTTTCATCATTGGCTCAACCTTTATATATTCATTATTCTGGAGTTTCTTAGTAATTCACGGTGTTGGTTCTCGTCATTATTCTCAGTATTGAAGACCAAAGCAGAGTTTCTCTTAATCTTGACCTATTCTCTTCAAGATATATGATCTCATCTGGATGCTTTCCTCCCAAATTGTTTATATTAATAAGAAATTTCTCCCATATCTATCTGGTGCATTCAGAGTTGTTTTCATTACTCGATCCTCCCGAAGGCCATCATTTTGGAAGATTTCTTTGTTCTTAGCTTTTAGCTTTCATTCTCAAATTCTTCTCAATTGTTATCTCTTCATTCGTCTCTCAATTATTCCGGTGCTTCGGTCAAGTTTCATGCTAGTAGAATCGTGATCTCTTCATTCTCAGGTATCTTCGTTCAACCGTAGTATCCTCATTCATTTGTGAATTCTTACCGGTGTTCTCATTCAAGACTTCTTCAAGTTTGTGATCTCTCTCTCTCTTAAATTTCTTGCAAGAAGAATAAGTGGTGTGCTCTGTTGCTTGTCATCAATTGAACTTGGTGAAAGATAAGAATAACATAAATCTTATTCCTGTTGCATCTGGATTTCAATCCTTCTTCTAGAGTTCTTCATGATATCTAATTCTCGATTCTAGGTGGTTCTTCCTTTCTTTTCTGAAGTTCAAGTTGCTCAAATATGTCTTTTAGATGCTTCATCTATATCATAGCAAGGCCGCAATATTGTATTTTGCAATCCTTCAATTCTCTTATATCATCCTTTCTTTTCGGAGGTTATCCCAGTGCTTCTTCATGGTGGTTTGTTAAGGATGTAATTCTTCTCAAATTGTTCTTCAAAATCCTTGTTGGAGGTGCTCAAGTGTTCTTTATCTTGGATTTATAACTTAAATTCCTTCTCCATTGTCTTTTGGTGTTATTAAATTTTGATTATGAGGAGTCTCTAAGGAAAATTATCAAGAATAATACAAGTAAACCCATCTTGCCTTTTTGGAGTTATCTTGGCTTGGATTCCACCTAAAGCATTCCTAAGGATTGTTGCTATCATGGTGTGATAAATGATTCAAGTTTTCTCCTCCTCTTGGTGAAAGAAGTTTTTATCTCTTCATTCGTTTCAGTCAATGAATTTTTTTCCATTTGTGGATGGTTGTCACCTCATAATTGTGAGATGTTTTCCATAAGCCCACAACAAAGTAATTCTTTTGTTGTTGATTTTCCAACAGCTCCAATCAATCCTTATTGTAAGGATGCTTTCAAATGAGACTATGGTAGAAACTGTCGTTTTCTTCTCTGTTCGTTTCTTTCCAACTATCCAGCTTCTATTCCTTTGATTTGGAGGCATTGTCATGTTCCCCTCTTCGATCCATCATCTCGTTTTATTGAGGATCATGTTATTCCCTTGCTTGTCCATTAACCAGAGTGCTAAGAAATGTTTTCATGATCCTTCCATCTTATGAAGTTTTGATTCTAATCCAACCAAAGTTTGGTGACTCTCTATCAATTTCTTTCAATCATATCAAATTTTGCCCCTCTATACTATTGAAGTGGTGCCAAAATTTCTTCAGAATTCTTTCTTGTTCCTCATGTCGTTCTTCTTCTCTTTCCAACCTTCATGTTTCATTGGTTTCACTCATTTGTCAAAGAAGCAACTAAGTTTTACCTCTTGCTCTTTCTCTTCCCCTTCTCACTCTAGATCTCGGGACGAGATCCTCATGTAGTGGAGGAGAGTTGTAACAACTTAGGACCGCCGCTCCAGAAGATTCCCCTCTATTTCCATTATCATCGTGCAATTTTATTGATTGTTGCATTCATCAGCACATCATTCGCATAGCCTGCATGGTATCATCACTAGTTTTTGAAAACTTGCAGCCGTTCGTAGATGTTGGTTCTCTCCGTTCATGTCATCGACCGTTTCAAGACCAGCCACACACGCATGCGCCCGCGGCATTGTCAAAATATTATTTTTAAAAGTGAATATAAAATAATATCGTATTGGGTCAAAAATTGGCATGTGGTCTTGTTTTATTGTCGGTAAACCGCCTGCCAAATTTCGTCGCAATTACAGGTCGTTTGATACCCCTACATTCAACTGTAGCATCGCCGTCAGTTGTTAATTAGCGGACGTTTTCGGTTTATAAAAAAACTCTATTGTTGCGCCGCAACCTCCCTCTATTCTCAACCCACACCCCTTCTACACAGGCCAAACTAGCCCACATAACCTATCCCCACGCCCGGAGTTGTCCGATCGTGATGGGAGGGCTCAAATCGGTGCAAAAAAAACCCTAAGCTAATCCCATGCTATAAAAGGAAGGCTAGCCCTGCCTAATTGGGAAAAACCCTAGTCTCCCCTTGAAATCCGCGGCGCCAGCCGTAGCCTCTCCTCCCACCTCATGCGGGCCCGCGATCCTAGATCTGGCCAGCCGGGCCCAGAGCCACCACCGCCGCCCCATCCGTGCCCCTCGTGCCCGAGCTCTAGATCGGGGAGGAGCCCCGATCCACAACCCCTTCGCCTGTGCCTCCCCACGCCTTGCCCGACCCCGCCTCCACGCCCCTCCGGTGAGCCGCCGCTACCGTCGATGACCACGAGCGCTAGGCCGGACCCCGTCCCGATCGTATCCTCCTTCCTCCCTGTCCTCTCTTCTCTCTCTAATCCCTCTTCCTCTCCTGTTCTCTATACAGGAAGCCATGGCCGACCTCTAGAAGATCGCCGCTGCATCGGAACCCCACAGCTGGCCGGATCCGGATAGATCTGGACCGGGGGACCCTGTTCCCAGCCATGCTGTGCCCTACCGTTGCCTGCCCACCGGAGTTTAGCCGTGCCGCCACCCCGTTCGTCCTCTGCCTCGCAGGGAGACGACCCAGAGAGGTCATTGACCGATACCGTTCGCATCGCCTCGCATCACTAGCATGCCCCGCGGCCCAGCTGCTCCTGCGTCGGCCTGCTCCATGCCACGGGCACGCCAGGCCCAACAGCCCTGCCGACCCAGCCTGGGCCTCCTCCCCCCTCTACCCAGCTAAGGTGAGCAAGCTAGCCCCCTCGTCTTTTTTATGTGATGCTCAGGGCACGGTTCAGTATATGTCGCTCATCCATGTTTAGCTCATCTCGCAGCAGATTCACCCCAGTAGACCTTCTGCTATTTTGCGCTAGTAGGCGTACTTAATTATCTTGCGCCCACCAGTTTTGGCCCGTATATGTTTTTTAGGTCCTGCGATTTTGTCTATTATTCAGAGATTGTTGTTTTACAGAAACCCCCCCAAGCATCATGCATATAATAACTTCTTAATCGTGCATCACAGATAAAAACTTAATATATGAAAAATGACTAGAATTTCATGTAGATTCACAATATCCAACTCTCACATATGTTTAAAATGTTTAACTAGTTGTTTTAATGTAATTTGCATAAATGCCATGTAAAATGAATTGTTTAATAACTTTTGATCCGTGACTCCGATGCAAATGTTTTATATATGAGACTTGCCTAGAAAAACGTGTAGAACAACATAACACATTTTATTTTTATATTTAACAAATATAAAACATGTTTAGGACATATCTGGACTAGAATCATATTATGCTTATGGGGACATTTCGGAAATGCTATATGCTTCTTTCGGACTCATTTAAAATGCCTAGTTATTGTAGTACTGCATGCTTCATCGTTTGCCATGTTAATCAACATGTAATATTGTCGTGTACCTAAACGGAAGTGAACTAAGTAATTAAATATGGAGTTTTGACAATATCTAACTCATTCCATATTGAGCTTCACTTTAATGTGTAGTAGTTGCCTGATGTGATTTGACATGCCTTGCATATTTAAACTGGACATGCATCATATTTGTTTGCGCATCATTTCATGCATATGTTGTGGTGTTATTGTGAGTTGATTGTTGTTTCGGATTGTTCCTTCTCGATGCAGTTCGAAAAGCGTTCGGAGTGTGAGGATTCGTCCGACTACGTTGGCTCGTCTTCTTCATGGATTTGTTCTTCTTCCAAGCGAGATCTCAGGCAAGATGACACATTTCCTTGGATAGCACTATTATCATTGCTATGCTAGTTGTCTTGCTTCCAGCATTATGTCTCGCTACCTACCATTTGTTTGTCAGGCCTCCCAACATTGCCATGATAAACCTCTAAACCCTCCATATCCAAGCAAACCTTTGTTGGGCTATGTTACCGCTTGCTCAATCCTTCTTATAGCGTTTCTAGCTGCAGGTGCAATTGCTTCCATGTGTCAACATGGACATTCTTTTGTTGTCACAATATTAATGCTATTTAACTTAATGCACATATATACTTGGTAAAAGGTGGAAGCCTTGGCCTTTTGCTCAGTGTTTTGTTCCACTTTTTCCGACCCCAGTTACTTGTGTACCGGTGTTATGTTCCATATTGAGCGCTCCTAACATGTTTGGGGTTGTTATGGGGACCCCCTAGATTTTTGTTTTAGGATAAGGCTTGTCTGGCAAGGCCCAATATTTGTACTATATTTACCTAATAACTAATAAAACTGCATAGGGAATTTCCGTACCCCGTGGATTAATCAATAAATCAGGCCAGTGCTCCTCATGAGTGTTGGTCCAACCCAAAGCAACTTATTGACGCTACCCGTGGAAACTCGGTGATCGGCATGGTAACCTTCGCTCACCCGTCATGTCCTGAGAACGAGATATGCGGCTCCTATCGGGATCGTTGACACGCTGGGTGGCCTTGCTGGATTTGTTTTACCTTTCTCGAATGTCTTCAAATACTTTGGGCTATCTCGAGGTTGAGGTTTTCCAGTGGAGTTGCCCGATGAGTGTGGTTAATTTGTGATGGACGAGTTGGAGCACCCGTGCAGGGTTAAATCTTTTCGAGAAGCCATGCCTGCAGTTATGTGGCGACATGGAAAGTTTGTTTAACACCCGGTCATAGCAAACTGGAAGTAAACTCTAATAGAATACACCAACTATGTGCGTAACCGTGACTGTCTCTTCTCGTGAGTTCTTTATCCGAGAGAGAACATGGTGGGGTTATCTTTGACGTAAGTAGGTGTTAAGGATCACTTAGTGATCATTTCTAGTTCACGTTCGTTATGCGTAGACCTCCATACTTTACTTTCTGTAATCGTAAGTTAGCCACTCAAATAAATGCTTACTTGCTTGCTACAGCCTCACCACTTAACCATAACTCACCCATTACGCTTTAATAGTCTTGATACCCTTGGAAATGATATTGCTGAGTCCCTGTGGCTCATAGATTACTACAACAATAGTTGTAGGTATAGGTAATGCGATGCTTTGTTGTGAGCGCGATGCTTGTTTGATTAGGAGTTCTTCTTCTTGTTCTTCCTCTTCTTCTTCTTATTCTTCGATCTAGGATGGGATCCAGCCGGCAGCTTGGGATAGCAAGGATGCATGTCATTTTATTGTTTGATTTCATTCATAGTCGGACCCTACTCTTCTGTATGATGTTTGAATATGTTGTTGTATTGATGTGATCTTGTTGTAGCTTGTGGCTAGTGTAAGCCACTTCCATATACTCAACTCTTCCGTACATGTACTTGTAATGATATTCATTCTTGGAACACGACGAGATGCGCTCCTATCCCTATCGAGGCCCTCGAGCCAAAATAAGGATAGGGTCGCATCTTGGGCATGACATACTGAATTCTTGACCCAGATATGAACACAACATATTAGCTTCAAACAACTCAATACCTATCCATGAAATCCTGAAGATCATTCAGATCCCAAGGCTTATTTGACTCTATGAGAGAATATAGGTAGTAAAATGTGTCACGTCTTGGAACAATGACAACCAAGATCGAGTGACGTCTACAGTTTAATAAAACCTTGGACTCACGAACTATGTCGAAAACTTAATGGAAGCCTTGCATGGTTGTATATTTAACTCACTGTTCATGATATGGCCACATGAAGAATTCTCCTATCTATAAGTCCAAAAAGATCTTGGCGACATGATAAATGGAAGCCTTGTGTGTCTCATTATTTGTTAACAAAATTTTGTTTGCTAAGCCAGGATCCATGATCTCTGCGTCGTCAATCCCCTGAGAGGAATACAATACAATTAGCTTTTTTCGTTTACAACCTTGTATGGCGAAGTTGATAAGAGTTTGTGAAGTACTTAAATCATCAAGAATTTGACAAGAGTGGTAGCAAGCTCATCGAAGATCCAGAAGAAATGAAAGTCCGCGAATTCCACATTGATGTTATCTCTAACGTGATTGAAATGCCAACTGTCGTAGTGTACTTCTAGAATGTTATGATCGTCTCATTCCAACATTTTGTCCATGGAATATTTATGTACCCTGCGTGACGAGGATATGTACCTAGGGTAGGGTCCTAGGCAAGGCCCGCATACCCTACCTAAGGACACCACATGGGAGGACTTGAAGATCAAGCATGAACTTTCAAGTGGGTCCCTGGAGACGTTCAAAGTCACTCGACAGTAATCCACTCAGAAGCTCTGATTCTCACTTGGCAGTCGCGTGTCACTCGACGGACCTTGTTTCACTCGACGCCAGAAGACCAGGAGCCATCATCAACAGCCCAACGGGCAGACGCTGGCTTAATGGCCCTTAATAGCTTTTACGACGTACGTTACCTGTAACTTCAGACTTTACACCCCACGACCAGACCCATTGATGCGAGGCCATTATGAGGGGCAGCGAAATCTAAATAAGCCGCCCCTCCCCTCCTGCACAAGGTTTAATAAAACTATTGTAACTTCTACATTCCATTCGACATAAAGCTCCCGAGCACTGAGACGTAGGGTTGTTCCCTGCACGAGAGGGGCCTGAACTCATACACATGTGTGTACATCCTCGCCGTAGCTAGGACTCTACCCTCTCCATTCGTACCCCTACCATCTACTGTCAGGCTCGTTCCCACGATATTTGGCGCCCACCGTGGGGCAGGCATCTAAGCGACATCCGCCGGGGTTGCGTTTTTCATCTTTCAACATGTCTTCTAGCGATGCTTTTGCTCTGGGCCACGAGATCCGTTTCGGAGAGCTCACTTTCATCGCCGACGATTCGGCATGGCTCCAGGAGGCGCCTCTCGATGTCGAGGCACTTCCGGTCCGCAGGGCTGCGCATTTCCACGTGAGTCCGTGTGGCGTGTTGCTGTGACAACCGTCGAGCCCTTACGCATCGGCTCCTCTTGCCATTCGCGGTCGCAAGTGGTCCGACCGCTCACGACTCCAGCGGTGGGTCGAATATGCAGTGGCACGTCAAGGTTCTTCGCAGGTTGCAGCACTCGAACCTGCCGAGTCCCTTCATGGCGTGTTCGAGTTGGATTTCGATCCGTCCGACGTGCCTTCCAAGTGCGAGAGCTGTGATCCCATAGTGGAGGTCTTGATGGTGGGCTCGCATCAGAGCTCACCGCCTGGTTTTGGTCATGGCGAGCACGAGGCTGGTGGCCCATCGAACGTGCAGTCGCGTCGCGATGAGAAGGTCCTTCATACCCCCATCATCGGCGCGACCGCCAAGGCCCGGGCTTTGGAGGCTCCGTGCGTTCGTCTGGAAGAGCTCCAGGCAGAGATCGACGGGCGCGCCCGTCCACGCCCGCCGTGCCCCAGTCGACGTCAGTGACAGTTGTTCCCGACTGGATCTAACGATGGCATCGAGGTATATCGAACTCCTCTGCTTAATGTTGTTGCTGCTGCAAGGATAGAAGATTCCATTCAGCCTTCCCGGTCAGAGGCTGGTCGAGGGCTGTTGTACATCAGAGCATTGTTAGATGCAACACAACGCCAGAATTCAGCAAATTTTCTCAGTCTCGCCACAAGATACACAAAATTCACCCAAGGAAGAGACCGTTCAGTCGGCACATAGTCCTGGGTCGCCCTTGCGTCGTCGAGGCGGCGGTTATCATGAAGGGCAAGATAGATTTCAGCACCACCGCGAAGACCACCGTCGAGTGCCCACTCCTCCGCAGAGTGGTCCGTACGCGCCCTGGCACTAGGACGACAGGCACTCCTTCGGTGACGAGCGGGACGCGAAATTTGATGCCCACGTGTACCTTCTTCAGAAGCGGATCGACAAGAGCAGAGCCTATAGAGAAGGGCACGACAGAGATGTCCCGAGTGGTAGCACAGTTGTAGTGTCTGGTCTAGAGTGTTTTAGCAAAGCTATACACTCTATGGAGATTCCGCCCAACTTCAAAATGGTGGCAGGGATTGGAAAGTTTTCTGGTGAAACAAAACCAGAGACTTGGCTTGATGATTACCAAGTGGCTGTGCAGATTGGCGACGGGAATGACAATGTTGCAATGAAGCACCTGCCTCTTATGTTGGATGGACCATCTCGAGCTTGGTTGAATCGGTTGGCTCCTTCCAGCATTCATTGTTGGGAAGATCTTGCCCGAGTGTTTGTCTCAACCTTCGAGGGCACTTGCAAGCGCCCCGCAGGTCTGGTCGACTTATAGCACTGCGTCCAGAAGCCCAGCGAAACCTTAAGAGACTATATTCAGCAATGGTCCACCCTGCATCATACGATGGAAAATGTCGAAACACCAGGCTGTTTGTGCCTTCAAGGCCGGTGTGAGATACAGAGAGCTGTATTTGAAGTTCGGGCGCACTTGTGACATTTCACACGGCAAGATGATGGAAATTGCCACTCGCTATGCCAATGGTGACGAAGAAGAATGCCTCCGTAGCGGCAAAGGAAAGCGGTTGCCAACGAGTCTGGCAACGGTAACAATAGGAAACAAAAGCGGAAGGCTGAAGACCCAATTCCGGCGAAGGCAGTAGCAATGGCGACTCAGTCAAAGAACAAGGGCAAGGCCAAAGCTCAGTATGCCCCCAAGAAGGGGAAGGTCAACCAGGAACCGGTATCTTGGATCAACCGTGTGTAATTCACATGAAAAGAGATGCAGAAGGCAACCTGATTTTGCTCAAGCACACCACTCGACTGTGTCGAACCCTCATCCAGCAGTTCAAGGGAAACCAGTCGAGTGGGAAAGCTCCTGAAAAAGAAGATGAAGATGAAGAGAAGGAAACATTCCTGGACGTCACTGCTACCCTGGTGATCTTTGCTGACATCGAGAGCAAGAGTCGTCTGAAAGTCATAAATAGAGAGATCAATATGGCTGTGCTAGACTCCCCCACCTACCTCAAATGGTCTCAGTATGCTGTCACATTCGACCAGACTAACCATCCTGCCCATGTGGCCACACCCGGTCGACAGGCTCTAGTAGTTGATCCGGTGGTGCAGGGGACTCGACTCAGAAAAGTCCTCATGGACGGCGGCAGTGTCCTAAACATTCTGTATGCGGATACCCTGAAGGGAATGGGCAACCCTATGTCCCGTCTCAGCGAAAGCAGCATGCATTTCCATGGGGTCATCCCAGGAAAGACGGCCAAGTTACTCGGCCAGATAGCATTGGATGTGGCATTCGGAGATACCGAAAATTTCTGAAAAGAAAAGTTGATGTTTGAAGTCGTGGATTTCAAGAGCACTTACCACGCCATTTTGGGTCGACCCGCTTATGCACGTTTCATGGCCCGACCATGTTACGTGTATCTCAAGCTGAAAATGTCAGGCCCTAAGTGCGTGATCACGGTCACTGGCAATCGACAGCGGGCTGAAGAGTGTCTCCGGCAAGGGTCCAAGATCGCTGATCAACTGATGACCATGGTCGAGCTAGAGGAGTACAAGAAAACCACTGATCCTGCTGATTTGCTCCACGCAAAAAAGCCAGCTTCCGAGTCAGCATTTCAGTCGGTAGGTGAAGTGAAGAAGGTGCACATCCACCCGACGGATCCAACCGCTGCCCCGACGAATATCTCGACAACACTTGACAACAAATAGGAAGCCGAGCTCATCCAGTTCCTCTGTGAGAACTGGGATATCTTTGCATGGAAGCCTGCTGACATGCCGGGAATACCCAGGGAGCTGGCTAAGCACCATTTGTCAGTGGATCCGAATGCCAAGCCCGTCAAGGAGCATTTGCGTCGATCCGCGGCTGAGAAGCGCAAGGCAATCGGAGAAGAAGTGGCCCGTCTTTTGCAAGCCAAGTTCATTCGGGAGATTTACCACTCCGAGTGGCTCCCGAATGTTGTGATGGTGCCCAAGAAAGATAAGTCACTGCACATGTACATTGACTTCAAACATCTTAATAAGGTGTGTCCGAAAGACCATTTTCCGCTCCCCCGCATAGATCAAATTGTTGACACGACAGCGGGGTGCGAGCGATTATCGTTTTTGGATGCCTATTCTGGGTACCATCAGATCTGTCTGTTTGGCCCAGGTGAAATAAAAACAGCCTTCATCACCCTATTTTGGTGTACCATGCCTTTTGGTCTCAAGAATACCGGCGCCACTTTTATGCGCATGATTCAGAAATGTTTAGTCGACCAGATCCCTCGGAATGTGAAGGCGTACATGGACGATATAGTGGTCAAGTCCCGCAAAGGTTCCGACCTGCTGGCTGACTCGGATGAGACATTCGCCAATCTGAGGCGATTCGACATAAAGCTGAATCAGGCCAAATGTACCTTCGGTGTCCCTGGCGGCAAGTGACTCGGTTTTCTCATTTCCAAACGAGGAATTGATGTCAATCCCGAGAAGATCAGCGCCATTACCCGTATGAAGACTCCCGTGCGAGTGCACGATGTTCAGAAGCTCACAGGTTGCTTGGTGGCTTTGAGTCGATTCATTTCTCGTCTTGGTGAGAAGGCTCTGCCCTTGTATCAGTTGATGAAGAAATGAGACACATTCAGGTGGGCTCCTAAAGCCGAAGCAGCGTTTTTTGAACTCAAAGCCCTGCTATCCACCCAGCCGGTGCTTGCCGCTGCTGCCAGCAAAGAGCCCTTGCTCCTGTACATCGCGGCCACAAATCAGGTCGTCAGTACAGTACTGACTGTCAAGCGAGAAGAGGAAGGCAAAGCCTATAAGGTTCAGTGGCCAGTCTATTATGTCTCGGAAGTTATGTCCCCCTCAAAGCAGAGATATCCTCATTATCAGAAGCTAGTGTATGGTATTTACTTATCAGCGAAGAAGGTGGCACATTATTTCCAAGACCATTCGATCTCAGTCGTCAGTGATGCACCTTTTTCAGAGATTTACAATAATCACGACGCATCAGGTTGAGTGGCTAAATGGGCAATTGAGCTGGGACACTTCGACATCAGATTCAAGGCCAAGAAGGCAATCAAGTCCCAAGCATTGGCAGATTTCATGGCCGAGTGGATCGAACAACAACAGCCTATCCAAGTTCACTCGGCACCTTGGACAATGTTCTTCGACGGCTCCAAAATGTTGAATGGGTCCGGTGCTGGCATTGTTCTGATATCCCCCAGAGGCGACAAGCTCAGCTATGTCTTGCAAAGTCACTTTGATTCCTCCAACAATGAGGCAGAGTATGAAGCTCTTTTGTACGGGTTGCGCATGGCTATCTCGCTCGGTGTCAAGCGCTTGATGGTTTATGGCAACTTAGATTTGGTATCGAATTAGGTGATGAAAGTGTGGGATGTTAGAAACCCTGCTATGACTGGATACTGCAATGCAGTCCGGAAGCTAGAGAAGAAATTTGAAGGTTTGGAACTTCACCATGTTCCTCGACTAAAAAATCAGGGAGCTGATGAGCTATCCAAGATAAGTTCCAGTCGACGGCCTGTCCCTAGCGGAGTGTTCCTGGAACATTTGCACACTCGTTCGATTCAAGAGGATCCCTTCATTGAAGAGCCCTCACAAACCTTAAGCTCCTCTGACTCAACTGAAGTCGATGTTCCTGCTGTGATTGACCTAGTCATGGAGGTGCTATTTATCATTCCCGACTGGACTGTACCGTACATAACCAATATCGTCAGACAGGAGCTTCCTGAAGATGAAGCACAGGCTCGACACATTGTGCGTAGGTCCAAAGATTTCACTGTGATGGGTGATCAACTTTTCAGAGAAAGTGTGTCAGGTATCACCCAGCGCTGCATTTCGCCCGACGAAGGTCGAATGATTCTAGATGAAATCCACTCTAGAAATTGTGGACACCATGCGTCTTCAAGGGCGTTCGTCGCTAAAGCATACCGAGCGGGTTTTTATTGGCCATGGGCTAATGAAATGGCTAAGGACATTGTTGATCATTGCGAAGGCTGTCAGTTCTATGCAAACCTATCACACAAGCCATCGTCTGCTTTGAAGACAATTCCACTCGCCTGGCCGTTTGCGGTTTGGGGGCTCGACATGGTTGGTCCTTTTAGACCCAGAAAAGGAGGATTCACCCACCTATTGGTAGCAGTCGACAAGTTCACCAAGTGGATTGAAGCCAAGCCCATGAAGAAGGTGAATTCCTGCACGGCGGTCACGTTCATGAGAGAGATCATTATCCGGTTCGGCATTCCCCACAGTATCATCACGGACAATGGCACTAATTTTGACTCGGAAGAATTCAGGAGATTCTGTAACTCCCAAGGCACCCGAGTGTATTATGCTTCGATTGCACATCCTCAAACCAATGGGCAAGTTGTGCAGGCTAACGGTCTCATTCTGCAAGGTCTGAAGCCTCGTCTCATGAGCGATTTGGATTATGCCGCTAGTGCGTGGGTAACTGAGCTGCCATCTATTTTGTGGAGGTTGAGGACAGCACCTAATCAGTCGACTGGATGAACTCCTTTCTTCCTTGTCTATGGCGCTAAAGCTATACTGCTGAGTGCCTTGGCCCACAACTCCCCTCGAGTGGAGCTGTACTCTGAGGCTGAAGCCAAGCAGGCCAGGAAAGATGGGGTAGATCTTCTGGAAGAAGAGCGTGAGATGGCTCTAATCCGGACCACAACCTATCAGCAAGAATTGTGGCGCTTCCACGCAAGGAATGTGAGAAGCCGAGCATCCCATGAAGAAGAATTGGTACTCCGAGTGAATCCGCACCGACCTCACAAGCTAGCTCCTGCATGGGAAGGCCCTTTTGTAGTCACCAAGGTGCTAAACAATGGAGCCTCTCACTTATACAATCTCATGAAGCAGATGGATGAGCCACGAGCTTGGAATGCAGACCTGCTTCGACGTTTTTACACTTGAGACATTAGTTTTCTGATGTAATAAAAGTTTTCATCAATGCAATTTGTGTCTCTGCAATTAATACCTCATCGATTCCAACCATGCAGTTATTTACTTGGGGATACTC
Organism: Hordeum marinum; assembly: GCA_022496015.1. Lineage (NCBI taxonomy): Eukaryota > Viridiplantae > Streptophyta > Magnoliopsida > Poales > Poaceae > Hordeum > Hordeum marinum. The sequence continues at coordinate 159,476,551 of CM039675.1, read as the reverse complement.
CGAGCAATGAGCAATCCTTGCACTCGGGGACTTAGCTGCAAAACATGTTTCGCCTAAGTTGAAAACCCTGTCGGGTGGATAGCAGTCCATTAACTCGACGGCCTATTCGCGAATCCGTCTTCGCTTAGGTTCAAAAAAAAATACTCCGAGTGATGAGAGATCCTCACGCTTGGGGGCTTAGCTGCGAATGCAATTCGCCTAAGTTAAAAAATTCGTCGAGACGATGGTAATCCATTCACTCGACAACTTAGATGCGAATCGACATCCGCCTAAGTTCAAAAAATACTTCGAGTGATAAGCGATCCTCATGCTCGGGGACTTAGCTGCGAATACAATTCGCCTAAGTTAAAAAATTCGTCGACACGATGGTAATCCATTCACTCGACATATTAGATGCGAACCGACATTTGCCTAACTTCAAAATACTCCGAGTGATGAGCGATCCTCACGCTTGGGGGCTTAGCTGCGAATACAATTCGCGAAGTTAAAAAATTCGTCAAGACGATGGTAATCCATTCACTCGATAGCTTAGATGTGAATCGACATTCACCTAAGCTCGAAATACTCCGAGTGATGAGTGATCCTCACGCTCGGGGGCTTAGCTGCGAATACAATTTGCCTAAGTTAAAAAAAATCGTCGATACTATGGTAATCCATTCACTCGACAACTTAGATGCGAATCGACATTCGCCTAAGTTCAAAATACTCCGAGTGATGAGCGATCCTCACGCTCGGGGGCTTAGCTGCGAATACAATTCGCCTATGTTAAGAACCTCGTCGACCGGATAGTAATCCATACACTCGACAGCTTAGCTATGATTCGACATTCGCCTAAGTTCAAAATACTGCCGAGTGATGAGCGATCCTCACCCTCGGGGGCTTAGCTGCGAATACATTTCGCCTAAGTTAAAAACCTCGTCGAGGCTATGGTAATCCATCCACTCGACAGCTTAGATGCAAATCGACATTCGCCTAAGTTCAAAATACTCCGAGTGATGAGCGATCCTCACACTCGGGGGCTTAGCTGCGAATACAATTCGCCTAAGTTAAAAAATTCGTCGACACGATGGTAATCCATTCACTCGACAGCTTAGATGCGAACCAACATTCGCCTAACTTCAAAATACTCCGAGTGATAAGCGATCCTCACGCTTGGGGGCTTAGCTGCGCATACAATTCGATGAAGTTAAAAAATTCGTCGAGATGATGGTAATCCATTCAGTCGACAGCTTAGATGTGAATCGACATTCACCTAAGTTAAAAATACTCCGAGTGATGACTGATCCTCATGCTCAGGGGCTTAGCTACGAATACAATTCGCCTAAGTTAAAAAAAATCGTCGAGATTATGGTAATCCATTCACTCGACAACTTAGATGCGAATCGGCATTCGCCTAAGTTAAAAATACTCCGAGTGATGAGCGATCCTCACGCTTGGGGGCTTAGCTGCAAATACAATTCGCCTATGTTAAGAACCTCGTCGACTGGATAGTAATCCATACACTCGATAGCTTAGCTGTGATTCGACATTCGCCTAAGTTCAAAACACTGCCGAGTGATGAGCGATCCTCACCCTCGGGGGCTTAGCTGCGAATACATTTCTCCTAAGTTAAAAACCTCGTCGAGGCGATGGTAATCCATCCACTCGACAACTTAGATGCGAATCGACATTCTCCTAAGTTCAAAATACTCTGAGTGATGAGCGATCCTCACGCTCGAGGGCTTAGCTGCGAATATACTTCGCCTAAGTAAAAAACAAAAGCAGTCAGACACACGATTGAAAACCAAAGCGCGAATAAAATCCAAAGGATAAAACCGCAGATAAACGTCGTGTGCAGAAGAAAATGTGCTCAGGCCTAAGGCCTGAAAAAGTTTTAGGAATAATTGTATTTGTGCCCTTAGTTGTGTCACCGTCGACAAGAATACCCCTAATTTCCGAAAATACGTGTTCATGCCCACATCACTTTGCTCGTCTTGTGCTTTTGCCCTTTGACCGTTTGACTGCCATTTTGAAAACTTCATAACTATTTCATACTAGCTCGGAAAAATGCAAATAAGATATCAAAATGTTCGGAAACACATCACCTATATGTGCATGTCATTTGCAGTCATGAAAAAAGTGTTGCAAAGTCCCCATCACCTATATGAGCTAAAACTGATATGGAGACTTCCCAATAATTTTCTCATGAATGCAAATGTCATACACATATAGGTGATGTCTTTCCGAACATTTTGATATCTTATTTGCATTTTTCCGAGTTAGTATGAAATAGTTATGAAGTTTTCAAAATGACAGTCAAACGGTCAAAGGGCAAAAGCACAAGATGAGCAAAGTGATGTGGGCATGAACGCGTTTTTTCCAAAATTAGGGGTATTCCTGTCGATGGTGGCACAACTAAGGGCTCAAATACAATTATCCCAAAGTTTTAAGGGATACAGTTTCACTCGGCATACCGAGGAAAATTAAATTGTTTTTTTCCAAAGACTCAAGTTTCTAGGTAGGTGACGGACTGGCGGGCTTGACAAAAGTGTCCAGGTCGATGCCGTCGGCGATTCTGGTGGCTACTTCGATGAAGGTCTCCATGAAGTCCTCGAACTGGAGTTTCTTCGTGTCAACCACTTGGAGCTCCTTCAGCTTCTCCTCCCTCACATCCCTACAATGGACCCTTACCAGAGACAACGCCACGTCGGCCCCGCAACGAGCAGCAGATTTTTTCCAAGCTTGCACTCGAATGGGAAGTTCGTTCAGGCATGCCATCATTGAGTTGAGGTCGAGCTAAAGAGTGTCCTCATGACATAGCTCCTTGTCGATCCTTTCCATGACAGATTTCAGTCAAGCGATATAGGCCTGGGCACCCTGGAGCTGAAAGTTAAGCTACAACATGGTCATCGCCACCGCATCAGCAACTGGCGACTTGGTGGGGTCAAGCATGGGCTCAATCTCCTCTCTTTCCTTTTCAATGTCCTGGCAGAATTCTGATGGAAGAAGGGGAATCGGTGAGCTGCAACCCTCAAAAATTTATTGCGAATGTCAGTCGACAAGAAATACTCACCGTCGTGTAGAAGATACATCTTCCTTGAGAATTCGCCCAGATGCCTCTCCAGGCCATTGCTCCTCTTGGTTAGTTGTTCGGCATCCTTGACAAGATCCGCACGCTCCTGCTTCAGCTTGGCGTTCTCCTCTTCCAGCTTTTGGACGGCAGTCAACTTCTGCTCTGTAGCTTCAGTTTTGTCCTTGGCGACTTGTTGGGCGTCAGCAAGTGCTTTATCCTTCTCCTCCAGTGCCCTCTTCATGGAATCTAAAGAAACAACATTGTTGAGTCGCTCTTGGAGTCGACGGTTTTCATTGCGCACGTCTGTTCGAGCAAGAGCACTCGGTTCAAAACATGAAAAGGCGAAGATGGGAATGCTGACAGTCGACACTTATTACCTCCCAGATACTTCAGCTCAGCACGTGCTCATTCCAGGGCGTTGTTGGGAACCGCCAAGTCCACCTGGAATTGGTCCTTCTTCTCCTCCATCTCCTTGTACTGCGTCCCAAGTTCGCAAGCCGTCTAGAACTAACAAAAGACAGGAGTTCAATCAGCAAGGAGTTCTTGGACAGTTGACTAAGTTATTAAGACCAGCGAATGCCCATGTTGGAAGAATTCAAAAAGAAAGTCCACTCGACACATCTAGTGGCTCTGGCGTTCCGCACGCCCTAAACAAATTCAAACAGAAAGCTACCTGTATTAAGACCCCTGCCGACGCAAGCACTCGACAGAGGTCTCGGGGACTACACCCAGTGAGTGCGCTAAGAGCGCCCCCACTAAGACGGTTAACTCTCGATCCGTCGAGTAACTCGTCAGAAAACACACTCGACAAGGTCAGCCATGTCGTGACACTCAACCCGTCGAGTGATGCACCCACCCTACTCTACGGAGTGCAGCCTATCTTTAATGCAGCGTCATATCATGGTTTGTACTTCATATCCATGAAAGCTGCAAGGAAGATGCGGAATGGTGTGATTCAAGGCGAAGTGTATCCTGTATACAATAGACTCTAAGACCCCTGCCGATGCAAGCAATCGACAGCGGTCTCGGGGACTACACCCAGTGGGTGCGCTAAGAGCGCCCCCACTGAGACAGTTAACTATCGATCTATCGAGTAACTCGTCAGAAAAAAACACTCGAAAGGTCGGCCCTGTCGTGACACTCAACCCGTTGAGAGACACACCTCCCCCACTCTACGAAGTGCAGTCGATCCCTATGTAGCGTCATATAATGGTTTCATATTGATATCCATGAAACCTGCAAGGTATCTATGGAGTGGTGTGATTCGAAGACAAAGTGTATCCAGTATACAATAGACTCTAAGACCCCTGTCGATGCAAGCAATCGATAGCGGTCTCAGGGAATTCACCAAGTGGGTGCGCTAAGAGCACCCCCACTGAGACGGTTAACTCTTGATCCGTCGAGTAACTCGTCAGAAAACACACTCGACATGTCGAGCGACAACAGTACTGCGTGTACTACCAATCCTAGTCCAATTCGACTTCGATCCGATCTATTCGATGGGAGGAAGTTCAAACATTCTACGGCAATCACCCAATGGGTGTTTGGCAGCCATGAAAAGACAATAATTCAATTGACAATGGACTTACAATCGAACTTACTCGGACATTGGTGCAGAGGGCTGCGCTGACTTCAAAAGCCAGTTTACTGGCCTCGGACGCCTCCTTGGTCCTTAGCATGAGCTCATCCACCTTGATCATGGCTTCCTTTGCAGCTCCGGTTTGGTCTTCCGGGGTGCGCTGCAGAGGGAAGGCCATCGCAGGTGGGGTCGGCGCAATCGCTGGAGCAGCTGGGGTAGCCTGAAGAGGTCCGGTCGGAGTTGATGTCACGACGGTCGAGATGGATGGAGGAGCATGCGATGTAGGCGTTGCATACTCAACCCTGGGTCGCGTTGAGTCACCTCTCCTCCGGGAAGACTCCACAGTTGAGCGCTAAGGTGCTTGCGACGATGATGCCCTTTGGGTGCGAGCGCGCGAAGTGTCCAACAGCCCCTCATCGTCCTCCACTTGAATGACCTCTGCAACAATCGACAACATCAACATCTGCATGTGTCCAGTCCTATTCGGAAAAACTAATAACTTTCTTACCTCTATGAGAAGTGGCAGCGTCAGCGGTATGAACATCCATTGTGTCCTCTTCATCTCGACAAGGCGAGGTCACAGATGTTGCAGCTCTGATGGATTAGACAGCTTTCCCTCAGATATAACTAAAGACTTCAGTCGACAGAACAATTCGAAAATGAACACTTAGGTGGAGACGAGAGGTATCGCCACCCTCATACGGGGCAGTGCTTTGTGAGGCTTGGAGGTGGCTTGCTTGGGCTGCTTGGCCAATCTTTCGTTCGACTCGATAGTTGAGGGGCGGCTTCGTTTTGGGTTCTTCTCGCTTGGGCCCGGGGCCTTGTCCTCAGCAGCTGCCGGGTCATGGAGGGCCTTAGTGCGGCCTTCACGACGAGGGGGCGACTCGACTCCTTCCTCTTTGCCGGAATCTTCCTATTCATCCTTAGAGTCGGAAAGTCCGTCACCGTCCATGTTGTCGCCCTCGCTCACCATGCCGTCATGCACATGGTTCCCATTGGGAACGGGCGAGTGCATGTTCGTCCATTCCTGCATAATTCAAACAAGAGAGTCAGACCACAAGTCAATACATCACTCGACAGTATAAATGTATCAGTCGACATTACACATCTCACCAGGTTCTTCGGTGGGTTTTCAGCCGAGTAAGGCCGGATCCTCTTGGCTCCCGAGGGGTTGTCACAAGCCCCAGTGATACTCTGAAACCACTCCTCGACAGTCTCGTGTGTAACTTGTTCTAGATGCATCCTGGTCGACTGACCCCGGGCCAGAGTAGTGCCACATCATGTGGTCTCTGGCCTGGAGTTGCTGTATACGTCGATCGAGGAACAATTCAAGCAGATCCATGCCTGACACCCCGCCCCCGATCAGTTGAACCACGGCCTCGACTAGGATACCTACTTGGACATGCTCCTCGTCGGTCACCTTCACGGACTTGGGGGCAGCGGGTCGGTCAGGTGAAAATGGAGGAAGACCAGTCGACATGTTGGGTGGCGCTACATCTTTGCAGTAGAACCAGGTCGACTGCCAGCCTTGGACAGACTCGGGAAGAGTAATGGCAGGAAAGGAACTACGTTGCCTTTTCTGGACCCCTAAGCCTCCGCACAACTCGAGCACGTGTGTCTTCCCGTCGGCAGCAAGGATTTTCTTCACAGTCTGTGATCTAACCGCGAAGAGATGCTTAAACAACCCCCAATGGGGAGAGCACCCCAGGAAACACTCGCACAAGGTGATGAATGCAGACCAGTATGCCATGGTGTTCGGCAGAAAGTGATGCAACTGCGCACCAAAGAAATTCAGAAATCCACGGAAGAATGGGTGAGGTGGCATGGAGAAACCTCTTTCTACATGGGAGAGGAGAAGAACCCGCTCTCCGTCGCGCGGCTCCGACTCGCGCTCCTCCCCCGGCAGCCTCCAGGCGTCGTCCGCCACCAGCCCGTCGGAGACGAGGCTCTCGAGGTCAGCGCGGGCGACAACAGAGGGGAGAAAATCCCGCTGCATCCACCCCGTGGGTGCGGTGAACCGAGCGGTCGAGGGCTTCTTGCCCTGGAGCTTCGACGTCCCCTTCTTTGCGCGCTCCAGCTTCTCCGTCGCATTCTTCGTCATCGGAGTGTCGGCTCTGGTCGGAGGGGAGCGGTGTGCTGTGTTGGGGAGCAGAGGAGGCGGAGGAAGAGAGGGAGAATCGGCGGAAGGTACTGTGCAATCCGCGCCTCAGAGTGCTTTATAAGTTGCCGAGTGTCTCATTGACTGGTGGGCCTGCGAGATAACCGCACACGCCAGCCGCTAACGGCGCCCAGTACGTGGCAAGATGATCGGCGCGAGAATCAAGGCATCGTGCCTCCACTTGCCTTGATCGTGGCATCATCTCCGGGCGTGTGCGCGCTTCCCAAATTTTCGTATCCCAGAGAATTCGGGCCCGTCAGGCCGACCCGTCACCTGCCCAATATGTGCTCGATTCACTCGGACCCTTTTAAGACTGAATGGATCCAGGCGAGCGAAGAAGAATTCAATCGACATAAATTTCGTTGAAGACCCGAATATCATTCGGAAGATTTTGCGTGTCGATCCTGAATGAACGCTAAGGCTTCTAGTTCAATCGACGTTCGGAGGATTTGATATACTAACTCAAGGTCTACATTACTACCTCCTTCCACCACTCAAACCCCGACCATTTGGGGGCTAATAATGAGGATATGTACCTAGGGTAGGGTCCTAGGCAAGGCCCGCATACCCTACCTAAGGACACCACATGGGAGGACTTGAAGATCAAGCATGAACTTCCAAGTGGGTCCCTGGAGACGTTCAAAGTCACTCGATAGTAATCCAGTCGGAAGCTCTAATTCTCACTCGATAGTCGCGTGTCACTCGAGGGACCTTGTTTCACTCGACAGAGGTCTCGGGGACTACACCCAGTGAGTGCGCTAAGAGCGCCCCCACTAAGACGGTTAACTCTCGATCCGTCGAGTAACTCGTCAGAAAACACACTCGACAAGGTCAGCCATGTCGTGACACTCAACCCGTCGAGTGATGCACCCACCCTACTCTACGGAGTGCAGCCTATCTTTAATGCAGCGTCATATCATGGTTTGTACTTCATATCCATGAAACCTGCAAGGAAGATGCGGAATGGTGTGATTCAAGGCGAAGTGTATCCTGTATACAATAGACTCTAAGACCCCTGCCGATGCAAGCAATCGACAGCGGTCTCGGGGACTACACCCAGTGGGTGCGCTAAGAGCGCCCCCACTGAGACGGTTAACTCTCGATCTGTCGAGTAACTCGTCAGAAAAAAAACTCGAAAGGTCGGCCCTATCATGACACACAACCCGTTGAGCGACACACCTCCCCCACTCTACGAAGTGCAGTCGATCCCTATGTAGCGTCATATAATGGTTTCATATTGATATCCATGAAACCTGCAAGGTATCTATGGAGTGGTGTGATTCGAAGACAAAGTGTATCCAGTATACAATAGACTCTAAGACCCCTGTCCATGCAAGCAATCGATAGCGGTCTCAGGGAATACACCCAGTGGGTGCGCTAAGAGCGCCCCCACTGAGACGGTTAACTCTTGATCCGTCGAGTAACTCGTCAGAAAACACACTCGACATGTCGAGCGACAACAGTACTGCGTGTACTACCAATCCTAGTCCAATTCGACTTCGATCCGATCTATTCGATTGGAGGAAGTTCAAACATTCTACGACAATCACCCAATGGGTGTTCGGCAGCCATGAAAAGACAATAATTCAATCGACAATGGACTTACAATCGAACTTACTCGGACATTGGTGCGGAGGGCTGTGCTGACTTCAAAAGCCAGTTTACTAGCCTCAGACGCCTCCTTGGTCCTTAGCATGAGCTGATCCACCTTGATCATGGCTTCCTTTGCAGCTCCGGTTTGGTCTTCCGGGGTACGATGCAAAGGGAAGGCCATCGCAGGTGGGGTCCGCGCAACCGCTGGAGCAGCTGGGGTAGCCTGAAGAGGTCCGGTCGGAGTTGATGTCATGATGGTCGAGATGGATGGAGGAGCATGCGATGGAGGCATTGCAGACTCAACCCTGGGTCGCGTTGAGTCACCTCTCCTCTGGGAAGACTCCACAGTTGAGCGCTAAGGTGCTTGCGACGATGATGCCCTTTGGGTGCGAGCGCGCGAAGTGTCCAGCAGCCCCTCATCGTCCTCCACTTGAATGACCTCTGCAACAATCGACAACATCAACATCTGCATGTGTCCAGTCCTATTCGGAAAAACTAATAACTTTCTTACCTATATGAGAAGTGGCAGCATCAGCGGTATGAACATCCATTGTGTCCTCTTCATATCGACGAGGCGAGGTCACAGATGTTGCAGCTCTAATGGATTAGACAGCTTTCCCTTAGATATAACTAAAGACTTCAGTCGACAGAACAATTCGAAAATGAACACTTAGGTGGAGACGACAGGTATGGCCACCCTCATACGGGGCAGTGCTTTGTGAGGCTTGGAGGTGGCTTGCTTGGGCTGCTTGGCCAATCTTTCGTTCGACTCGACAGTTGAGGGGCGGCTTCGTTTTGGGTTCTTCTCGCTTGGGCTCGGGGCCTTGTCCTCAGCAGCTGCCGGGTCATGGAGGGCCTTAGTGCGGCCTTCATGACGAGGGGGCAACTCGACTCCTTCCTCTTTGCCGGAATCTTCATATTCATCCTCAGAGTCGGAAAGTCCGTCACCGTCCATGTTGTCGCCCTCGCTCACCATGCCGTCATGCACATGGTTCCCGTTGGGAAGGGGCGAGTGCATGTTCGTCCATTCCTGCATAATTCAAACAAGAGAGTCAGACCACAAGTCAATACATCACTCGAAAGTATAAATGTATCAGTCGACATTACACATCTCACCAGGTTCTTCGGTGGGTTTTCAGCCGAGTAAGGCCGGATCCTCTTGGCTCCCGAGGGGTTGTCACAAGCCCCAGTGATACTCTGAAGCCACTCCTCGACAGTCTCCTGTGTAACTTGTTCTAGATGCATCCTGGTCGAGTGACCCCGGGCCAGAGTAGTGCCACATCATGTGGTCTCTGGCCTGGAGTTGCTGTATACGTCGATCGAGGAACGATTCAAGCAGATCCATGCCTGACACCCCGCCCCCGATCAGTTGAACCACGGCCTCGACTAGGATACCTACTTGGACATGCTCCTCGTCGGTCACCTTCACGGACTTGGGGGCAGCGGGTCGGTCAGGTGAAAATGGAGGAAGACCAGTCAACATGTTGGGTGGCGCTACATCTTTGCAGTAGAACCAGGTCGACTGCCAGCCTTGGACAGACTCGGGAAGAGTAATGGCAGGAAAGGAACTACGTTACCTTTTCTGGACCCCTAAGCCTCCGCACAACTCGAGCACGTGTGTCTTCCCGTTGGCAGCAAGGATTTTCTTCACAGTCTGTGATCTGACCGCGAAGAGATGCTTAAACAACCCCCAATGGGGAGAGCACCCCAGGAAACACTCGCACAAGGTGATGAATGCAGACCAGTATGCCATGGTGTTCGGCGGAAAGTGATGCAACTGCGCACCAAAGAAATTCAGAAATCCACGGAAGAATGGGTGAGGTGGCATGGAGAAACCTCTTTCTACATGGGAGAGGAGAAGAACCCGCTCTCCATCGCGCGGCTCCGACTCGCGCTCCTCCCCCGGCAGCCTCCAGGCGTCGTCCGCCACCAGCCCGTCGGAGACGAGGCTCTCGAGGTCAGCGCGGGCGACAACAGAGGGGAGAAAATCCCCCTGCATCCACCCCGCGGGCGCGGTGAACCGAGCGGTCGAGGGCTTCTTGCCCTGGAGCTTCGACGTCCCCTTCTTTGCGCGCTCCAGCTTCTCCGTCGCATTCTTCGTCATCGGAGTGTCGGCTCTGGTCAGAGGTGAGCGGTGTGCTGTGTTGGGGAGCAGAGGAGGCGGAGGAAGAGAGGGAGAATCGGCGGAAGGTACTGTGCAATCCGCGCCTCAGAGTGCTTTATAAGTTGCCGAGTGTCTCATTGACTGGTGGGCCTGCGAGATAACCGCACACGCCAGCCGCTAACGGTGCCCAGTACGTGGCAAGATGACCGGCGCGAGAATCAAGGCATCGTGCCTCCACTTGCCTTGATCGTGGCGTCATCTCCGGGCGTGTGTGCTCTTCCCAAATTTTCGTATCCCGGAGAATTCGGGCCCGTCAGGCCGACCCGTCACCTGCCCAATATGTGCTCGATTCACTTGGACACTTTTAAGACTGAATGGATCCAGGCGAGCGAAGAAGAATTCAATCGACATAAATTTCGTTGAAGACCCGAATATCATTCGGAAGATTTTGCGTGTCGATCCTGAATGAACGCTAAGGCTTCTAGTTCAATCGACGCAAGTTCCATGGAAATCCCAAATATCATTCGGAGGATTTGATATACTAACTCAAGGTCTACATTGCTACCTCCTTCCACCACTCAAACCCCGACCATTTGGGGGCTAATAATGAGGATATGTACCTAGGGTAGGGTCCTAGGCAAGGCCCGCATACCCTACCTAAGGACACCACATGGGAGGACTTGAAGATCAAGCATGAACTTCCAAGTGGGTCCCTGGAGACGTTCAAAGTCACTCGATAGTAATCCAGTCGGAAGCTCTAATTCTCACTCGACAGTCACGTGTCACTCTACGGACCTTGTTTCACTCGACGCCAGAAGACCAGGAGCCATCATCAAGAGCCCAACGGGCAGACGCTGGCTTAATGGCCCTTAATAGCTTTTACTACATACGTTACCTGTAACGGTAGACTTTACACCCCACAACCAGACCCATTGATGCGAGGCCATTATGAGGGGCAGCGAACTCTATATAAGCCGCCCCTCTCCTCTTGCACAAGGGTTAAGAAAACTATTGTAACTTCTACATTCCACTCGACATAAAGCTCCCGAGCACTTAGACGTAGGGCTGTTACCTCCACGAGAGGGGCCTGAACTCATACACCTGTGTGTACATCCTCGCTGTAGCTTGGACTCTGCCCTCTCCATTCGTACCCCTACCATCTACTGTAAGGCTCGTTCCCACGACACTGCGCCAACTAGAACTGCACTGCTCCAAGTACTCGCCAACAAGAAATGGATGGACATGCTTGTACTTGCGTGCTTCACATGGATTTTCATCGGCCATTCCATGGTTCTGCTCGAAGAGTCTTTGTAGTAGGATGCTTTTGTTCTCATCCCTCCTCTGTTTCTGTCATGTCTAATAACAAATTGCCAATTTTACTAGGAAGCTAAATATAAATGCAACAGTCTTTGTAGTACAAGATGCACACCGGCAGTGTTTGAATGAGATCAAATTAATAGTACACGATATACATTTTGCTGTAAAACATGCCAATCTGTTAAAAACTGTTGCTCTTGCACCCTATTATTTTCGTTGAGTATGAGAATCTGTTTATTATAGATTGCGTAGCCATGCTTCTATGCATAATTAGACATCGATGCTAACTCTCTTATACTATGTGACCGATGCTAAAAATGTTCAACTCACATTTGTGTGTACGTGGCTTTTTTTCGAAATATGGAACCAAGCACATAGTGGAGGGCCTAAATGCTATGTTTTACAGTCATGTTGTGAGATTCCCACCATGTGATCTGAACAAATTTATAACATATTATTAGTGATGTCGATTAAAATGGCACTCACAATCGTAGAATTGTAATAGTGTCTTAATCACATCCATAATCGAAAAGCACAAGGGGAGTGTCTGAATCACACCTAATATAACAAATGATTGCTACCAATAAGAGTTAGGCTAACCTTCTTTGCATGTTTCAGAAAGTTCCTCTGGCTGTACCCAGATTCAAAAGCTCCTAACTTCATGGATGGAAATTGATATTGACCATGAACAGATAGATCTTCAACTACACCACTCCATTCCTTGCAAGTGACTGTCCTATGGAGCTAAAAGAGAAAGAAATGGCTCATATTGGGGCGACGCTTTAAAATCCCCAATTATAAACCAAAACACTAAGTCAAGTTGATCTAAAGAGAAGAGAGACAAATGCCTGGCTAGTGAGAGATTCGTTGTTGAAGATATTGCTTGAGGGCTCATTCGATGAGACCATTGTGTCCGCGGCGGTCTAATGCTAGAGGGAGAGATGTGGCGGCGGTGGTCGGGGGGGGGGGGTAATGATACGTCTCCAACGTGTCTATAATTTATGAAGTATTCATGCCATATTTACAACAATTTTCTATGGTTTTGGTATGATTTGCATGGAACTAACCCGGACTGACGTTGTTTTCAGTAGAACTACCGTGGTGTTGTTTACTATGCTAAAATAAATTTTCTCCAAATACAATGAAACTTTTTGACGATTTTTTTGAACAAAAGAGGCACTAGAAGCTTCGTGGGAGGGACATAAGAGCCACGAGGTAGCCGAAACCCACCATGAAATCCCAGCCCCCTCTAGCGCGCCCTGGTGTTGTGTAGGCCCCTCGTGGCCCATCTTCGTGTGAAACTGACTCTCAAAAATCCTATATATTCAGAAACCCCCAGAAATAACCCTAGATCAGAAGTTCTGCCGCCACAAGCCTTTTTAGCCACGAAAACCAATCTGGACCCCATTCTGGCTCCCTGCCGGAGGGGAAAATCATCATCGGAGGACATCTTCATCATCCCTAAGGTCTCCATGATGAGGAGGGAGTAGTCCACCCTTGAGTTTGACGGTTTGTACTAGTAGCTATGTGTTCAATCTCTGTCTCTCGTGTTCTTGAGATGTTATGATCTTGATATATCATGGGCTTTGTTAATATAGTTGGATCATATGGTGTTTTCCCCATTCTATCTTGTTGTGATGAATTTAATCTTTCCCTCCGAGATCTCGTTATGTTGGATTGAATATTATGGTTTGAGAACACTTGATGTACGTCTTGCATGGGATACCCGTAGTGACATTGGGGTATTCTATTGATTCACTTGATATATTTTGAGGCATCAACTTGCGGATTCCAATGACCTTGGGGATATATGCATAGGGGTAGATTGCATGTTTTCATACCACATTCTCCGATAGAAATCTTGGGGCACTCATTGAGGTTCTTTGTGTTTGATTGAGTTTTATGAATCTAAAATTGTTTGATGCATATCGTATAATTAACTCATGGATACTTGTGGTGACATTGGAGTATCTAGGTGACATTAGAGTTGGTTAATTTGTATCATATGGTGTTATTTGAGTACGAACTCTTAGATAGATCGATCGGAAAAGATAACTTGGTGCTCTTTTAGTACGAACCCTTGGATAGATCGATCGGAAAGGATAACTTTAAGGTGGTTTCATGCCCTACAAACAATTGCTCCTTATGTTCTCCGCTAGATAAGACCTTTGGAGTGATTCTTCTATGCTCGTTGAGGGATGGTTATATGATCCAATTATATTAGCATTGTTGAGAGATTGCGCTAGCGAAAGTACAGACGCTAGACCTTGTTTTCAAGCATTGCAATGCCGTTTGTGCTCACTTTTGTTACTTTATAGCTTGCTGCTTTTTATTGTTACTATTACAAAAATCAATATCTGCTATCATTACTACACTTGTATCACCATCTCTTCACCGAACTAGTGCAGCTATACAATTTACCATTGTATTTGGTGTGTTGGGGACACAAGAGACTTTTTATTATTTGGTTGCCCGGTTGTTTGAGAGAGACCATGTTCAACCTATGCCTCCCATGGATTAATAAACCTTAGGTCATCCACTTGAGGGAAATTTGCTATTGTCCTACAAATCTCTTGTGACGCCCCCAATGTGATCGTACGCTAATCATACATGAAAATGCATACGACCAAGATTAGGGACCCACTGATTGATATCACAACACAACTCTAGAGACAAATTAAAGTCATAGAACTTCACATTACAGGCCAGGGGCCTTGAGGGCTCGAATACATAAGCTTGACATAAACACGAGTCAGCGGGAGCAAATAATATCTGAGTAAATACATAAGCTAAACAATTTTTTCCTAAAGAAGGCTAGCACAAACATAACACAGATCAAAAGAGGCTAGGCCTCTTGCCTGGGAACCTCTTATCCTACTGCTGGTCCGGGGCAGCCTACACGTAGTAGTAAGCTCCAGCGGTGGTCATCTGGGGTGTACTCCTTATACAGGGCTCCATCATCGGATCGTGGCAATCATATCGAGGGGGAAAGAGAAAGCAAAGTGATGTCTACTACACACTTCTTCTTGTAGACTCGTGTTGGGCCTCCAAGCGCAGAGTTTTGTAGGACAATGGAAATTTTCCCTCAAGTGGAAGACCTAAGGTCTATCAAAACATGGGAGGCGTAGGATGAAGATGGTCTCTCTCAAACAACCCTGCAACCAAATAACAAAGAGCCTCTTGTGTCCCCAACACACCCAATACAATGGCAAATTGTACAGGTGCACTAGTTCGGTGAAGAGATGGTGATAGAAGTGCAATAAGGATGGTAGATATAGGTTTTTGTAATATGAAAATATAAAAACACCAAGGTAAGAAATAGTAAACAGCGAGCAAACCATTGTATAAATGCTTGGAAACAACTCCTGGGGTCCATACTTTCAATAGTGCAATTTCTCTCAACAATAATTACATAGTTGAATGATATGTAAATACCTCTCGTGCGACAAAGAGTTCACTCCAAAGTCACAAATGGCGGAGAACTAACGAAGAAATTATTGTAGGGTATGAAACCACCTAAAAGTTATCTTTTTTGATCAATCTTATTAGCTATCCCTATAAGGGTCACAAACAGCCCTAGAGTTCATACTAAAATAACACCTTAAGATACACATCAACCAAAACCCTAATGTCACCTAGATACTCCACTGTCACCACAAGTATCCATGGGCTTGATAATACGATATGCATCAAATAATTTCAGATTCATCATGTTCAATCCAACACAAATAACTTCAAAGAATGCCCCAAAGTTTCTACCGGAAAGTCAAGACAAAAACGTGTGCCAACCCTTATGCATAGATTCCCAAGGTCATGAAACCCGAAAGTTGATCACCAAAACATACATCAAGTGGATCAATAGAACATCCCATTGTCCCCACAGATATCCCATCACAAGACATACATCAAGTGTCCTCAAATCCTTATAGACTCAATCCGATAAGAAAACTCCAAAGGGAAAACTCAATTCATCACAACAAGATAGAGAGGGGAACACTCCATATGATTCATCTATATCCATAAAGCTAATGGTACTTCAAGATCGTGCCATCTCACGAAAACGGGATAGAGATAGAGATCAAACACATAGCTACTAGTACATACCCTCAGCCCCGAGGGTGTCCTACTCCCTCCTCGTCATGGAGAGCGTTGGGATGATGAAGGTGGCCTCTAGTGATGGTTCCCCCCTCCGACAGGGTGCCAGAACGGGTCTCGATTGGTTTCTTTTTAGAGGTTTGGGTATTTATAGGAGTATTTTGCATTGGTCCCACGTCCAGAAGGTTCCCGAGGATGTCACAAGCTCGCTAGGCATGTCTAGGGGGACACCGCACCTAGCAGGCTTTTGACTCCCTCGGGACTCTTCTCCGGTATCTTTTCGCTCCACATGTTTTATATTTTCCAAAAATATTCTCCGTAAATTTTCTGCCCATTCTGAGAATATTTATTTCTGCACAAAAACAACACCATGGTAGTTGTGCTGAAAACAGCGTTAGTCCTGGTGAGTTCTAATAAAATCATACCAAAATCATATAGAATTATTGTAAACATGCCATGAATAGTTCATAAATTATAGATAAGTTGGAGACGTAATAGCATCCCCAAGCTTAATTCCTGCTCGTCCTCGAGTAGGTAAATGGTAAAAGAAATAATTTATGAAGTGTGAATGCTAGCATAGTGCATAAATTTGATCAATGATAGTTCCAAACACATTTTATAGCATCATTAAATATCATAAAGAATAGCTCATCTCATAAAACTTCTCGTGCTGAAATAACAAGCTATCCACATGTTAAACTATAGACTAACAAACTAAGCTTTCAGTTACCAAACAATTCTAATTCATCTTATTTTCAGGAAGGGTATATGTAAGATCTTTGATTTTGCAAATTCCACATACTCAACTATCATATAGACTTCCATGATTTCTAACACCCAAAGCATATTTTTAGAGAAATGGCATCCGTCGAACACAAAGAAAGATAGGGTCTTAAAGTTTCACCTCCTAACTTATTTATCATGTAGATAATTGTCAACAATAATAATTCAAGATCAAATATATTTTAATGGCCATATATGCTTGGATCTTACCCCAACACATGATGATTGACAAGAGAAAAAGGAGAAATATAGGAAGTGGTGAAGATCACCATGACTCTTGTATAAAGGTAAGTACTAGAAAGAAAATGATAGGCACTTCGCAGAGGGAAGCATTGATTTGCAGAGGTGCCAGAGCTCGAGATTTTAAAAGAGAGATGAATAATAATTTTGGGCGGTATGCTTTCATTGTCACCATAACAACCGAGAGATCTCGGCATCTTCCATGCTAGTTACATTATAGGCGGTTCCCAAACAGAATGGTCAAGTTTTTACTCCCCCTCCACCAATCAATCACACTCCACGGCGAGCCGAATCCACGGGTACTGTCCATACCAACAACATTCCTGGGGGAGTTTTGTTTAATTATTTGCACTTTTTCTTTGATTTCAGGATTGAGAATCCCTATTACCAGCCACTTTCTCGTGAATGATAGTGATGTTGGGGAACGTTGCATGGGAAACAAAAAATTTCCTACGCACACGCAAGATCTATCCATGGTGATGAGCATCTACGAGAGGGATAGTGGATCTACATACCCTTGTAGATCGCTAAGCGGGAAGCATTAAGAAACGCGGTTGGTGTAGTCGAACGTCATCGCGACCCAAATCGTCGAGCGTCCCGCGATCTCATCACGATCCGTCCCGCGATCCAACCATGATCCGTCCCGCGAACTCATCACGATCCGTCCCGTGATCTCATCACGATCCGTCCCGCGATCTCGTCACGATCCGTCTCGCAATCTTGAGCACGGTCCTTCCGATCTAGCGCCGAACGGATGGCACCTCCGCGTTCAACACACATACAGCTTGATGACGATCTCTGCCTTCTTGATCCAGCAAGAGGGAGCGGAGAGGTAGAAGAGTTCTCCGGCAGCGTGACGGTGCTGCGGCGATGGTGGTGGAGCTATTCCGGCAGGGCTTCGCCTAAGCACTGCAGAAAACAGATCTAGAGGAGAAACTATGCACTAGAGGAACGGGTAGCACGTGGCTGAAAATTCTGTGCCAAAACGCTAAAATCATCTAGTATATATAGGAGGAGAGGAGGAGGAGTCTTGGCTTCCAAAAATCCAGCCCTTGGGTCGACCAAAGTGGGGAGTGGAGGAGGACTCCTCCTCCAATCCTAGTAGGACTAGGATTCCTCATTTTTTTGGCCTTTTTCCACCTTTTTCCCTTTGGGATTTTTCTCCAAGCCACATGGGCCTTCTGTGGGACTTCCACCAGCCCACAAAAGGCTGGTATTTACTCTCCCACAGCCCATGAAGCCTCTTGGGTCGAAATACCCCTCCGGGTGGTCTCCCGGTACACTACCGGCACTCCCGGTACACTACCGATGAGCCCGAAACTTTTCTGGAAACCAAACTGGGACTTCCTATATATGAATCTTTACCTCCGGACCATTCTGGAGCTCCTCATGACGTCTGGGATCTCATCTAGGACTCCAAACAAACTTCGGTCACCACCATACATAACTCTACACTACCGAAACGTCACCGAACCTTAAGTGTGCAGACCCTGCGGGTTCGAGAACTATGTAGACATGATCGAGACACCTCTACGGTCAATAACCAATAGCAGGCCCTGGATGACCATATTGGTTCCTACATATTCTACGAAGATCTTTATCGGTCGAACCTCTATGTCAAGGATTTAGTCAATCCAGTATAACATTCCCTTTGTTCTTCGGTATGTTACTTGCCTGAGATTCGATCGTCGGTATCCCCATACCTAGTTCAACCTCGTTATCGGCAAGTCTCTTTACTCGTTATTTAATACAAGATCCTGTGGCTAACATTTAGTCACATTGCTTGCAAGGCTTGTTGTGATGTTGTATTACCGAGTGGGCCCTGAGATACCTCTCCGTCAAACGGAGTAACAAATTCCAGTCTTGATCCATGCCAACCCAACAGACACCCTCGGAGATACCTGTAGAGCACCTTTATAGTCACCCAATTACGTAGCGACGTTTGATACACACAAGGCACTCCTCCGATGTCTGTGAGTTGCATGATCTCATGGTCATAAGAACATATACTTGACATGCAGAAAACAGTAGCAATAAACTGACACGATCATATGCTACGTTTGTAGTTAGGGTCTTGTCCATCACATCATTCACCTAACGATGTGATCCCATTATCAAATGACATCTCATGTCCATGGCTAGGAAACCTTAACCATCTTTTGATAAACGAGCTAGTCTACTAGAGGCATACTAGGGACATGATCTTGTTTATGTATCCACATATGTATCTTAGTCTCCGATCAATACAATTATAGCATGGGTAATAAAATATTATCATGACAAGGAAATATGATAATAACTAATTTATTATTGACTCTAGGGCATATTTCCAACAGTCTCCCACTTGCACTAGAGTCGATAATCTAGTTCACATCACTATGTGATTCGCATTGTTATGAATCTAACACCCAATGAGTTCTGGGGATCGATCTTGGTTTTGATGTGAGAGAGGTCTTATAGTCAACGGGTCTGCGACATTCAAATCCGTATGTACTTTGCAAATCTCTATGTCAAACTGTAAACACTGCTACCACGCTCCACTTGGTACTATTCCAAATGGCTGCTCCACTATATGTATCTGGATTGCTACTATGAGTCATCCGGATTGGTGTTAAAGCTTGCATCGATGTAACTCTTTATGACAAACTCTTTATCACGTCCATAATCGAGAAACATCTCCTTAGTCATTTAGTTACTAAGGATAATCTTGACAACTGTCCAGTGAACCACTCCTGGATCACTCTTGTACCCCTTGACGGACTCATGGCAAGGCACACACAAGTGCGGTACACAGCATGGCATACTATACAGAGCCCGTGGTTAAGGCATAGGTGACGACATTCGTCCTTTCTCTTTCTTCTGCCATGGTCGAGCTTTGATTCTCACACAACTTCACACCTTACAAAGTAGGTGAGAACACTTCTCTCCGACTTAATCCATTTTCAACTCTTTCAAAATCTTGTCAAGGTATGCACTTATTGAAAGTCTCATCAAGCATCTTGATCTATCTCTATAGATCTTGATGCTCAACAATTAGGTAGCTTTATTCAGGTCTTCCTTTGAAAAACTCCTTTCAAACAACCATTTATGCTTTCTAGAAATTCTACATCATTTCCGATCAACAATATGTCATCCACATATACTTATCAGAAATTCTATAGTGCTCCCACTCACTTTATTGTAAATACAAGTTTCTCGTAAACTTTGTATAGGCTCAAAAACTTTGATCACCTCATCAAAGTGTATATTTCAACTTCGAGATGCTTGCTTCAGTTCATAGAAGAATCACTGAAACTTGCACACCTTTTAGCATCCCTACGACTGACAAAACCTTCTGGTTGTATCACATACAACCTTTCCTCAAGTAAACCGTTAAGGAAACGATGTTTTGATATCCATCTGCCAGATTTCATAATTGAAAAATGCAGCAACTGCTAACATAATTCCAACAAACTTTAGCATCGCTAAGAGTGAGAAAGTCTCACCGCAGTTAACTCCTTGAACTTGTTGTAAACTTCTTTGCAACAAGTCGAGCTTTACAAATGGTGACATTTACCATGAGTGTATGTCTTCATTTTAAACATCCATTTGTACTCAACGACCTGCCGTCCAACGAGCAAGTCTACCAAAGTCTATACTTGGTTTTCATACATGGATCCTTTCTCGGATTTCATGGCCTCTAACCATTTGTCGGAATCCATGCCAATCATCGCTTCTCCACAACTCGTAGGTTCATCGTTGTCCAACAACATGACCTCCAAGACAGGGTTGTCATACTGCTCAGGAGCAGTACACATCCTTGTCCACCTACGAGGTTCGATAGTAACTTGATCCAAAGCTTCATGATCATTATCATTAACTTCCTATTCAACTAACGTAGGCTTCATAGAAACAAATTCCTGCCTGCGCTACTTTCTAGTTGAACAAAGGTTCAACAACCTCATCAACTTCTATCTTCCTCCCACTGAATTCTTTCAAGAGAAACTCTTTCTCGAGAAACAACCCAGTTTTAGCAACAAACACTTTATGCTTGGATCTGAGATAGAAGGTTTACCCAACTGTCTTTAGGGTATTCTATGAAGATGCATTTGTCCGCTTTGGGTTCGAGCTCATTAGGTGAAAACCTTTTTCACATAAGTGTTGCAGCCCCAAACATTAAGAAATGACAGCTTAGGTTTCTATCAAACGATAATTCACACGGTGTCATCTCAACGGATTTAGATGGTGGCCTATCTAAAGTGAATGTAGTTGTCTCTAATGCATAACCCCAAAATTATAGTAACAAAATGATAAGAGACATCATAGCATGCACCATATCCAATAGAGCACGACTATGACGTTCGAACACACCATCACACTATGGTCTTCCAGGTGGCATGAGTTGTAAAACAATTCTCACATTGTCTAAAGTTGTATGCCAAACTCGTAACTCAGATATTCACCTCCACAATCATAATGCAAACATTTTTATCTTGTTGTCACGATGATCTTAAAACTTCACTCTGCATTTTCTTGAACCTTTCAAACGATTCAGACTTGTGTTTCATTAAGTAAATATACACTATATCTACTCAAATCATCAGTGAAGGTAAGAAAATAATGATATCCATCGCACGCTACAAGACTCATTGGATTGCATACATCAACAAGTATCATTTCCAATAAATCACTTGCCCGCTTCATCAAAACAGAAAACGGGGTCCTTAGTCATCTTGACCAAGAGGCATGGTTCGCATGTCTCAACCGATTCAAAATCGAATGAGTCCAAAGATCCATCAGCATGGAGTTTCTTCATGCGCTTTATACCAATATGACATTTAGCGGTACTGCCACAAGTATGTGGTACTATCATTATTAACTTTGTATCTTTTTGGCATAAATGTTATGAACATGTGCATTACTACGATCAAGTTTGAACAAACCATTCTTACTGGGTGCATGACCATTGAAGGTATTATTCATGCAAATAGAATAACCATTATTCTCTAACTTAAATGAATAACCCTGTTGCAATGAGCATGATCTAATCACGTTCATGCTCAACGCAAAAACACCAAATAACATTTATTTACGTTCGTCACTAATCTCGAAGGTAGAGAGAGCGGGTGATGTTGATCACATCAACCTTGGAAATATTTCCAACACACATCGTCACCTCACACTTAGCTAGTATCCGTTTATTCCGTAGCTTTTACTTCGAGTTACTAACAGTTAGCAACCGAACCGGTATCCAATACCTAGGTTCTACTAGGAGTACTAGCAAGGTACACATCAATCACACGTATATAAAATATACTTCTGTCGACTTTGCCCGCCTTCTTATATACCAAGGAGCTAGGGTTGTTCCGCTTCAGCGACCGTTCTCCTCATAATCGAAGCACTTAGTCTCGGGTTTGGGTTAGACTTTGGGTTGCTTCACTAGAGCTGCAACTGACTTGCTATCACTGAAGTTTCCCTCCTTGCTCTTGCCCTTCTCGAAACTATTGGTTTTGACTAACCATCAACACTTTGACGCTCCTTCTCGATTTCTACCTTCGCGGTGTCAAACATCGCGAATAGCTCAGGGATCATTATTTCTATCCCTGGCGTTTTATAGTTCATCACCAAGTTCTAGTAGCTTTAGTGACAGTGACTTGGAGAACTATATCAATCACTATCTTATCTGGAAGATCAACTCCCACTCGATTCAAGCGATTGTAGCATCCAGACAATCTAAGCACATGCTCAACGATTGAGCTATTCTCTTTCATCTTATAGGCAAAGAATCTTGTTGGAGATCTCATATCTCGCAACACAGGCACGAGCCTGAGATCCTAATTTCAGCTCTTAGAACATCTCATATGTTCCATGACGTTCAAAACGTTTCAGAGCCTCAATTCTAAGATGTAATGCATGACGCACTAAACTATCAAGTAGTTATCAGAACGTGCCTGTCAGATGTTCACAACATCTACAAACAACGCTAGAGGGGTTGGCGCACCGAGCAGTGCATTAAGGACATAAGCCTTCTGTGCAGCAATGAGGACAATCCTCAGATCACGGAGCCAGTCTGCAATATTGCTACCATCATCTTTCAACTCTATTTATCTAGGTACATATAAAATTCAAGGGAGCTACAACATGAGCTAGTAATCTACAACACAGTTTTGCAAAGACACTACTGACTATGTTCATGATAATGAGTTCAATTAATCATATTACTTAAGAACTCCCACTCAAATTGACATCCCTCTGGTCATCCGAGTGATACATGATCCAAATTCACCAACTCAAGTCCGATCATCACGTGAGTTGAGGTGGTTACAATGGTGAACATCATCATGTTGATCATATCTACTATATGACTCATGTTCGACCTTTTGGTCTCTTTTGTTCCGAGGCCATGTCTGTACATGCTAGGCTCGTCAAGTTTAACCCGAGTGTTCTGCATGTGCAACACTGGCTTGCACCCGTTGTATGTGAACGTAGAGTCTATCACACCCGATCATCACGTGGTGTCTCAACACGACGAACTTTCGCAACGGTGCACACTCGGGGAGAACACAATTCATCTTGAAATTTAAGTGAGGGATCACTTTATAATGCTACCGTCATCCTAAGCAAAACAAGGTGCATAAAAGGATTAACATCACATGCAAATCATAAGTGACATGATATGGCCATGAACTTGTGCTTTTGATCTCCATCTTGAAAGCACCAGCATGATCTCCATCGTCACCGGCAAGACACCATGATCTCCATCATCTTGATCTCCATCAATGTGTCGCCATCGGGGTTGTCGCGCCCAACATGCTTCTACTACTATTTCTACCGTTTAGCAATAAAGTAAAGCATTACATAGCACTTAATGATTGACACGCAGGTCATACAATAATTAAAGACAACCCTATGGCTCCTGCCGGTTGCCGTACTCATCGACATGCAAGTCGTAATATTCTATACAACACATGATCATCTCAAACATCACATATATCACATCATGTAATTGGCCATATCACATCACAACATACCCTGAAAAACTAAGATAGACGTCCTCTAATTGTTGTTGCATGTTTTACGTGGCTGCTACGGGTATCTAGCAAGAATAATTCTTATCTATGCAAAAAACCACAACGGTGATACACTAGTTGCTTTTCAACCTTCTGAAGGACCGCCTTTGTCGAATCTAATCCAACTAAAGTGAGAGAAACTGGCACCTGCAAGCCATCTATGCAACAAGTTGCGGTCGAGGGAACCGGTCTCTCCTAAGTGTACGAGTAATGTTGGTCGGGGCCGCTTCAACTCACAATACCGCCGAACCAAAATCCGACCAAGGGAGGAAGCAATGTAAGAATCAACGCCCACAAACCTTCTGTGTTCTACTCGAGATCTCATCTACACATAGACCTAGCTCTGATACCACTGTTGGGGAATGTTGCATGGGAAACAAAAACTTTCCTATGCACACGCAAGATCTATCCATGGTGATGAGCATCTACGAGAGGGAGAGTGGATCTACATACCCTTGTAGATCGCTAAGCGGGAAGCGTTAAGAAACGCGGTTGGTGTAGTCGAACGTCTTTGCGATCCAAATCGCCGAGCGTTTCGCGATCTCATCACGATCCGTCCCGCGATCCAATCACAATCCGTCCCGTGAACTCATCACGATCATTCCCTTGATCTCATCACGTTCCGTCCCGCGGTCTCATCATGATCCGTCTCGCAATCTTGATCACGGTCCTTCCGATCTAGCGCCGAACGGATGGCACCTCCTCGTTCAGCACACGTACAACTTGATGATGATCTCCGCCTTCTTGGTCCAGCAAGAGGGAGCAGAGAGGTAGAAGAGTTCTCCAGCAGCATGACGATGCTGCGGCGATGGTGGTGGAGCTATTCCGATAGGGCTTCGCCTAAGCACTGCAGGAAACCGATCTAGAGGAGAAACTATGCACTAGAGGAACGGGTAGCACGTGGCTGAAAATTTTGTGCCAAATCCCTAAAATCCTCTATTATATATAGGAGGAGAGGAGGAGGAGTCTTTGCTGCCAAAAAGCCAGCCCTTGGGTCGACCAAAGTGGGGAGGAGAGGAGGACTCCTCCTCCAATCCTAGTAGGACTAGGATTCCTCCTTTTTTTGGCCTTTTCCACCTTTTTCCCTTTGGGATTTTTGTCCCAGACGCATGGGCCTTGTGTGGGACTTCCACCAGCCCAAAAAAGGCTGGTATTTACTCTCCCACATCCCATGAAGCCTCTTGGGTCGAAATACCCCTCCCGATGGTCTCCCCGTACACTACCGGCACTCCCAGTACATTACCGATTAGCCCGAAACTTTTCCGGCGACTAGAATGGGACTTCCTATATATCAATCTTTACCTCCGGACCATTCCGAAGCTCCTCGTGATGTCCAGGATCTCATCCAGGACTCTGAACAACCTTCGGTCACCACCATACGTCACCGAACCTTAAGTGTGCAGACCCTGGGGGTTCGAGAACTATGTAGACATGACCGAGACACCTCTACGGTCAATAACCAATAGCGGGCCCTGGATGACCATATTGGTTCCTACATATTCTACGAAGATCTTTATCGGTCGAACCTCTATGTCAAGGATTCAGTCAATCCCGTATAACGTTCCGTTTGTTCTTCGGTATGTTACTTGCCCGAGATTCGATCATCGGTATCTCCATACCTAGTTCAACCTCGTTACCAGCAAGTCTCTTTACTCATTCTGTAATACAAGATCTCGTGTCTAACATTTAGTCACATTGGTTGCAAGGCTTGTTGTGATGTTGTATTACCGAGTGGGCCCTGAGATACCTCTCCCTCAAACGGAGTAACAAATTCCAGTCTTGATCCATGCCAACCCAACAGACACCCTTGGAGATACCTGTAGAGCACCTTTATAGTCAGTCAGTTACGTTGCGACGTTTGATACACACAAGGCACTCCTCCGATGTCTGTGAGTTGCATGATCTCATGGTCATAGGAACATATACTTGACATGCAGAAAACAGTAGCAATAAACTGACACGATCATATGCTACGTTTGTAGTTTGGGTCTTGTCCATCACATCATTCTCCTAATGATGTGATCCCATTATCAAATGACATCTCATGTCCATGGCTAGGAAACCTTAACCATCTTTTGATCAATGAGCTAGTTTACTAGAGGCATACTAGGGATATGGTGTTGTCTATGTATCCACACATGTATCTGAGTCTCCGATCAATACAATTATAGCATGGATAATAAACGATTATCATGAACATGGAAATATCATAATAACTAATATATTATTGCCTGTAGGGCATATTTCCAACAAGTGAATAAACAACTATCGTGAGAATAACCCACCTAGCATGGAAGATACTGACAGCCCCTAGTCATTATGTGAGCGATTTGGGCATACAAAACATAATACTATTTGAAGGTTTAGAGTTTGGGACATGCAAATTTACTTGGAACGGCAGACAAATACATCCTATAGGTAGGTGTGGTGAACTCATATGGAACAACTTTGGGTTTAAGGGTGTTTGGATGTACAAGTAGTATGAATACTTGGTGCGGAAGGTTTGGCTAGTATGAGGTGGAAGCAAGCACCACATGTTGGAGGATCCATAACAATATAACTTCTATACAAATATACCCAAGCATAACTCATTACGTTGTCTTCCTTGTCCAACTCCAACTAATTTGCTCAAGTTTGAATATAATTAATGGATACTCACAATCATAGAAGATGTCCAATATAGTATATTTATATGTTAAATCTCTCTCCCTTCAATGTTCTTTCATGAATGGTTCAAGTGACCAATGCGGTGTTTGCTAACTTTCAATAAATTTCACCACCTATACTTCTTATATGTGAATTAATTACTCCCCATGGGATAAGCATATAAAACATACATAATTTCATATTGATGACATTCAATTTATTAAACCATTTACTCATAGGATATAAGTGAAGCACGAGAGTATATGACAAAACTACTTCAAAACATATAAGTGAAGATCAATGAGTAGTCAAACAATTAAGTACCTATGTGAGGACTTTATCTCTCCCTCTCTCAATAAATATTTTCAGATCTGAGTATTTTATTTAAACATCAAGCAAAAGAAAAAGAGCACTCCAAGAATAGCACATATCATTTGGACAAATAAAAATTTAGGCTCAACATAGGCTAACCGATAATTGTTGATGAAGAGAGGTGGGATGCGTAGAATCCCCAAGCTTAGATGCTTGAGACTTCTGAAATATTTACTTGGGTGCCTTAGGTATCCCCAAGCTTGAGATATTATATCTCATTCAATCCTCGCATGTCATGGTTTCACCTATTCTAAAAAACTTCATGCACACAAAACTCAAAAAGAACTCGTGAGATAGGTTAGTACACATAATAATAAATCAAATCTTTATGTACAGCCACGACAAGTTGCAAAAGAATTATCAAAAATTAGGTATTTTATACTATCAATTCCACAATTTATATCTACCAATATAGGCTACGGAAACTATAGGATAAGTAGATAACAAAACTATGACAACAATCTGTCCAAACAGAACAGTCTGTAGCAATTTATGAAAACAGTGTACTTATGTAACTCAAAAAATTATGAAAATTTAGGAAGTGATATAAAATTTATAGAATAACGCTGTGTTAAAATTTCAGAAACTTTCCACGTCGAATTAAAAAACTAAAATTCAAACACTACAGCAGAAGTTTTTATTTTTACACAGCACACATCAAACATGCAATTCAAGCATCCTAAAGGCAATTCTTGGAAATTTTCATTGAAAAAAAGAATGTAAATAAAATCTAACAGAAAACAACAAAATAAAATGACACTCCAAGAAAAACTGATATTATGTGACGAATAAAAATATAGCTCCAAGTAAGATATACCAATAGTGTTGAAGACGAAAGAGGGGTTGCCTTTCGCTGCATCCCCAAGATTAGACGCTTGAGTCTTCCATGAATATTACCTTGGGGGTGCCTTGGGAATCCCCAATATTAGGTTCTTTTCACTCCTTATTCTCCTCATATCAGTGTCTAACCAAAAACTTTAAAGCTTCAATCACACAAAACTTAACGGAACTTCGTGAGAAGGGTTAGTGTACTAAAGGTAAATCATTCACTTAGGTATTGTCAAGACAAGATTCATAATTGTTGTGACATAATAAATACTGTATTAAATCATTACCACAATTTATATTACCCAATATAAGCTATAGGAACACTCTAAACAAGCAAACTATGCGTGCAAAACAGAATCTGTCAAAAACAGAACAGTCTGTAAACATCTGAATGATCACCATACTTACCTGACTCTAAAAATTCTGAAAAATTAGGATAACTCAAGGAATTTAGGTATAAATGTTTGGTAAAAATTTCAGAATTTTTTCAAGCTCCATCAAAACCATATAATGCATATACTGGATGCAAAACTTTCTGTTTTTGCACAGAATTAAACAAGCAAGTATCCACACTATCCCAAAGGCTTTACTTGGCATTTTTTTGAAATAAAAGACACAAAAATGATTAGTACAGTAGATTAATCATGTGAACACATAAGAAAATAAGGTAAAAGTGTTGGGTTGTCTCCCAACAAGCGGTTTTCTTTAATGCCTTTTAGCTAGGCATGATGATTTCAATGATGCTCGTACAGGAATAATAATTGAAGCATGCAAAAGAGAATCATGAATCTCATGACAAGCACATTTAAGTATAACACACTTCCTATGCATAGGGATTTTGTGATAAAAAAATTATGGGATCAAGAATCAACTAGCATAGGAAGGCAAAACCGGCATAACTTCAAAACATTGAACACATAGAGAGGAAACTTAATATTATCGCAATTCCTCGAAGCATATGTTCCTCCCTCATAATAATTTTCAATAGCATCATGAAGGAATGCCACAATATAACCAGCACATAAATCCTTCTTTTCATTATTTACAAGCATAAAAAATTTGTCACTCTCCACATAGGCAATTTCCTTCACATTCATAATAGTGAGAGCAAATTCATCAAAATAACTATCATGAGATACTTGATTGACATAAGCACATTCAATATTGAAATCATGATGTCAAGTTTCATGGTTGTCATTACTCTTGATAGAATACATGTCATCATAGTAATCATCATAGATAGGAGGCATTTCATATTCATAATTGTTTTTCTCATCAAAACTTGGGGGACTAAAAATATCTTCTTCATCAAACATAGCATCCCCAAGATTGTTGCTTTGCTTATCATTAGCATCATAAATATTCAGAGAATTCATACTAACAATATTCAAATCACTCTAATCACTCAAATATTTAGTGCCAAACATTTTAATAACTTCTTCCTCTAACACTTGAGCACTATTTTCCTCTCCATCATTTTCACAAAAGACATTAAAAAGATGAAGCATATGAGGCAACTTCAATTCCATTTTTATATAGTTTTCTTTTATAACAACCAAACTAGTGAAAAACAAGAAACTAAAAGATTTTATTGCAAGATCTAAAGATATACCTTCAAGCACTCACCTCCCCAGCAACGGTGCCAGAAAAGAGATTGGTGTCTACTACACAACCTTCTTCTTGTAGACTCGTGTTGGGCCTCCAAGCGCAGAGTTTTGTAGGACAATGACAATTTTCCCTCAAATGGAAGAAATAAGGGTTATCAATCCATGGGAGGTGTAGGATGAAGATGGTCTCTCTCAAACAACCCTGCAACCAAATAATGAAGAGCCTCTTGTGTCCCCAACACATCCAATACAATGGCAAATTGTATAGGTGCACTAGTTCAGCGAAGAGATGGTGATAGAAGTGAAATATGGATGGTAGATATAGGTTTTTGTAATCTGAAAATATAAAAAAGCAAGGTAACAAATAGTAAACAGCAAGAAAAACGTTGTATAAATTATTGGAAACAAGGCCTAGGGTCCATACTTTCACTAGTGCAATTTCTCTAACCAATAAAAACATAGTTGAATCACATATAAATTCCCCTCGTGCGAAAAAGAGTTCACTCCAAAGTCACAAATAGCAGAGAACTAACGAAGAAATTATTGTAGGGTATGAAACCACCTCAAAGTTATCTTTTCTGATCAATCTTACGAGCTATCCCTGTAAGTTTCACAAACAGCCCTAGAGTTCGTACTAAAATAACACCTTAAGATACACATCAACCAAAACCCTAATGTCACCTAGATACTCCAATGTCACCACAAGTACCCATGGGCTTGATTATACGATATGCATCAGATAATTTCATATTCATCATGTTCAATCGAAGACAAAGAACTTCAAAGAGTGCCCCAAAGTTTCTACTGGAAAGTCATGACAAAAACGTATGCCAACCCTTATGCATAGATTCCCAAGGTCATGTAACCCGCAAGTTGATTACCAAAACATACATCAAGTGGATCAATAGAACATCCCATTGTCTCCATGGATATCCCATCGGAAGACATACATCAAGTGTCCTCAAATCCTTAAATACTCAATCCGATAAGAAAACTTCAAAGGAAAAACTCAATTCATCACAACAAGATAGAGAGGGGAAAACTCCATATGATTCATCTATATCAATAAAGCTCGTAGTACATCAAGATCGCGCCATCTCAAGAACAAGAGAGAGAGAGAGAGACATCAAATACATACCTACTAGTACATACCCTCAGCCCCAAGGGTGAACTACTCCCTCCTCGTCATGGAGAGCGCCGGGATGATCAAGATGGCCTCCGGTGATGGTTTCCCCCTCCGGCAGGGCACCAGATTGGGCTCCCGATTAGTTTTTCATGGCTCTGGAGGCTTGTGACACCGGAACCCCTAATCCAGGTTTCATTTCAGAGGTTTGGGTATTTATAGGAGTATTTTGCATTGGTCCCACGTCCAGAAGGTTCTTGAGGAGGTCACAAGCTCGCTAGGCGCGGCGAGGGCGTGGCCGCGCCTGGTAGGATTGTGACTCCCTCAGGACTCTTGTCCCATATCTTTTCGCTCCAGTATTTATTATATTTTCCAAAATATTCTCCGTAAATTTTCAGCCCATTCTGAGTACTTTTATTTTTGCACAAAAACAACACCAGAGTAGTTCTGCTGAAAACATCGTCAGTCTGGGTTAGTTCTAATAAAATCATATCAAAATCATATAGAATTATTGTAAACATGGCATGAATACTTCATAAATTATAGATACGTTCGAGACGTATCACAAAGCAGCGGTGAGTCGAGGAAGAATCTCTGGGCGTGGTTACTTAATAAAAGCTCTCTCCTAAAATGAAGGACAGGTGGGCGCCAGCATGCCAGGTGGTGCACTTTTCCCTTTGGTGCAAAGGAAGCAAGGACGTACTTGGGTTCCCACGGCGGCACCCAAAGGTTTCCTTTCTAGTGCAACAAACTCCGAAGGGCAGATGTCATCGCCGAGCCCACCTCTATATCATCGACAACTACTTTTTAGGCGAAGACCACCTTTTGATAGGGCGCGGATATACTCCTGTCCCCCTTCAAATTTGGCCATTGTGGGATCCCTTACCGCCATTGAGATAAGGGAAGAGGACCCGGGCCACTACTATATATAGAGGCTAGGTCACACCATAGAAGCGATCCCACGCCGACACGGTCCCGAGCAGAACCACCCGACGAACCACAAGGCAAGGCAGCGAGCCAAGAACACACAAGAGCTCCTTCGCGAGGCTCGAAACTACTCTACTAGTTCATCCACCTCACCTCCCCGAGAGAAAATCCACCAAAGAAGGAGTAGGGTATTACGCTTCCCAACGGCCCTAACCTGCGAAAACCATCGTGTTCATGTTCTTCCTCATCATCGTGCGAGTTCGCCATAGTAACCATTGTGTAGTGAGATAGGTAGGGAGAACCTGTAGGGGATCTTCACACATGCCCCTGTGTTCGAACCTTAAGGGTTTTGCAGAGCCCGAAATCCAACATTTGGCACGCCAGGTAGGGGGCATGCCAAAGTTTTCCTCGAGTCTCGCCTCGCCTCTACTCCCCACACTCATGGACAAAGGATGTCGAGCCCGTGCTGAGAGGAGAGCTACCCGCGTGGCGCGGGCAGCGCCGGCGATCCTCAACAACCTGCATCATCCCGCCTCCCCGTGGGCAGGCGCTATCGCTGGTCGGGCTCTCAACAGGAACCGGGGGCTTCCTCCACGACAAGCCACACAGAATGCCTTCACCTCCCGGCCCTTCCGCGCATCTGGGCCATGCCACCGCCTTTCCGAAACTGCCATGACCCGATGCACAGACACGTCGTGCTCCTTGTGGTGCACGAGCTATGGTGCCACCGCGTTGCGCGCAATCGCCGCAACGATTGGGTTAGGCGGGACCCCAAGCGTGACCCCAGGCATGTCACCACCACCGGCAGGACACTAGTGTACCTCGACGAGGCTCGCGCCCATGAACTCACTCAACCGACAGGACCAGCGCTCGGACCGCACGGGCGCGTTCAGGACGTCTGTGACGACCTGAGCACGCTCGGGGCGTAGCCCGCGGCGTGGGAGCTAGCCGCAGGCGCCGGTAGACACCAGTGGGGGATGCTTCCCGCCAGAGAGGGGCATCCTTTCACGCCCCTCAGCACGCTTGCCGAGACCAGGGAGGAGGACCAGAGACTCGAATGTGCCGGCTCCCGGGGGCTCGAGCAACTCTACAACGACCATGTTGACGAGCGTCCGGGCCGTGAAGGAAGCAACGTCGGCTAGCATGTCCGTAGGAGGCACGTACACAACTTCGTGAGGGATCTCGTAGAGGGGGGGTCTATGCACAGCCCCTTGAGGGCGGCTTGAGGGATTGGCCTCTTGAGGATGCCCGGCGTAGGCACCTTCGTGAGGCGCGCCTGCTGGTAGGGAGCGGCCTTGAGCAGGCATGTGGGTCTAAGGACCGGGGGTCACTAGCCTTGGGACGGAGGGTGGTACATGCACCAACGTCCCCGGGGCGTGTGGACTCACCTTGGAGACTGAGGGCAGAACACCCACCCATGTCTTCGGGCCAGATGATCCCAACGTGGAGACGGGGTGTGGAACACACAGCCCTGTCTCTAGGGTGGGTGACGCCCGCTTGGAGACGGAGGGTGGAACATACGCCCATGTCTCCAGGTTAGGTTTCGCTCGATCACCATCGGGTGATCCTATACTTGCCCATGTCCCTAGGCCCAGGTCGCCCAGCCTGGGGGCAGGGCCTCAAGCACCTGCGTGAGGACCAGGGCACCCTAGGGAGGTGCGATGGGGCATCGCCCAAGGAGCCAGCCTCACGCGCAACGGAAGAACCTCGCCTGGACCTACCCACGGCACGGGAGGTCACGCCTTTACTATGAAGACAACACTCAATCACGGCTCTAGGGTGTGGGGGGTTTCCCCTATGCCCGAGGGGCCGTCTCGAACCGACCCTACTTCGCCATGACAAGCCTAGGAGCTGAAGTGGGCTTCACGCCCGCGAGGCATGGAGGTCCTTGAGCACCCCCGGACCAACGTGTGACACTCTCACATAATAATGAGTGGGATGTATATGCCCGGATCCCCCAAGGACGCGGAGGGGTACCTCCCATGCAATGTGGAAGCCACAGCTCCGCGCTGGCGGACAAGTCAACACTGCCCATCAGTGGCTATGCCCATGCAATGTGGATGCCCTACGCTTAGCGCTGAGGGAAGACGAAGACTAGCCAAGGTGCCCCGTATGCGGCGTTTTTGCATGCCTCTTTTTGCGTTTGAATTGCCACTTTTTGGAATGATGTTTGAAGAATTTGGAACTCGATGTTTACAAGAAAAGGGGGCGGGGACTTTTCTCTCATTGCTCTCTATTTTTTACCGATCTTGAGTTCTCCTTTTTCTATATCAGTATTTTGTAAGAGGCCGTGCGCTACGGCCCTACCCGGGGCACCTCAGAGCAGGATACCAAGCCCTGTCACCTCAGTGACTTGCATATTTTGGCATCAGACCCCCGCTCTGGGGCTCAGACTGCAGCATGGAGTCTCGGGAGGCCCCACGATCTCTAGATGTAGAACCCGACAGGGCGTAATGGGGATCGCTCGAGCGTCAAAGGGGTCTCCTGAGAAATGCGCCTCAGGAGCCTTACCTCCATATAGCCACTGGGCACCCTCGATGCCATCCTTGGTGATCCGTTCGGCATCGAGGGTGTCGAGGCCTCACCTCGTAGTTGCGTCCTTGGTGATCCGGTCATACACTACAGTCGTAGGGAAATGTGTGGGGCTGGTTCCTACCGACATAGACCTGCTTGAGCATCAAAGGGGGCTCCTGAGAAGCACGCCTTAGGATCCTTACCAGTCATATAGCCACTCGGCACCCTCAATGTCGTCCTTGGTGATCTAGAGGCATCAAGGGTTTCGATGCCTCACCTCGTAGTTGCGTCTTTGGTTATCTGGTCGTACGCTACGGTTGTAGGAAAATGTGCGGGATAGGGGCCTGTAGACACAGAGTGACGAAAGGGCTCCCAGCATCCCACACTCACAAGAAAGAAAAGCCCTCATGGCGTCTGCCCCCAAACGCCGCTGCAAAAAAACTAATGCAGAAGGCTGTCACAAGCGTGCCAATGGGATTGGTAGCAACCCCAGGTAAAAGGAAGCATAACGCGACACACCCCATCACATGGAAGCCCATTCAAAGGTATTCTCGAAAATACCCTTGCCACATGCATACCCTTGCCAGGAAAACAAGGAGGCTACTAAAGGGGACACGTAGTCGCCACCACTCTTGCCATCGCAAACGGTGGCGGTTTCGTGCTTCCCGCCTCTAGCCTAGCCCTCGGCCTCGACGGAAGATAGCTCTGCTATCAGATCTTCCACGTGGTCCTTGACCCTCTCGGCGAGGGTGGCACGAGTCATTTTGGTCCCGGGACCGAGCATTGCCCCGAAATCAAAGTGTGGGTCGAGGCGAAGGAGGTGGCTGAAGATGTTAAAAGCCGCACACACGAGGAGGTTGTGGAGTTTCTCCTCAACAAGTGCGCAGATCTACTACGCGCCCCCTCAAGGCAATCAACATCCCTGGAAAAGAAGCCCAGCTACCCAGCGTTGTCCGGAACCAAGGGGCCTGAGATGCTCATGAAAGCACAATGTGCTCCCTTGATGGTTTTGATCATTCACGACAACATACATTGTTTGTTGGACTAATACTTTGATCTAGTGCATTTCATATAAAGTCCATAGGGAGTGATGGATTGGCAAAAAGGAGTGTGGATAGTATCCCCATGAAGAAGAAGGAGAAGAAATAGCATTGGCAAAGATTCAAGCAAAGGACTCTACATTTTACCTTTTGTGAGAAATCACTTTGAGTCCATAGGAAATCCAATACTATTAAACAGGGTAAGGTTCTGTTGGTGAACTAAATGCTCATACGTGCACAAGTGATAGTCACCACATACAGCCACAAGCTCTACTACAAAAGTCTGTCCAAAGCCAAATACTCAAAATCGATGCAACCAACACTTTCCACTCGATGCCACCGATTCCCAACCTCAGACAGACTAATCCAAACCCTAGATTTTCGGTGCAACCAATTCCACTTTGGTGCCACCGAGTTTGGGTTGCCAACTTCCTGTTACGCAACTTTACAAAATCGGTCCGACCAAATTTTGTGGATCGGCATCATCGAGATTGGCAATCTGATCATTGGTCACCTTATCGGTGCAACTGAGATTTATGTATTGGTCTCACCGAGATTAAAAAGTTGCTACCTTTGAGGCAACTCGGTACAACTGAGATTAACACATCGGTGTCACCGAGTCTGACTTATTAGGTGTAACGGTTGGATTTTCGGTGATGCCTATATATACCCCTCCACCACCACTCACTTTAAAGAGAAGCACTCAAAACAGTTCCCCACTCATACCTACTGATTTTCAGAGAGAGAGCTACCTACTAATGTGTTGAGATCATGCTATTCCATTCCTACCATATGAATCTTCATCTCTAGCCTCCCCAACTTGCTTTCCACCCAATCAACCTCTTCCACCAAGCCAAATCTATTCGAGAGTGATTCTGTGTTGAGGAGTCTATCATATTAAAGCACAAGATCTAGGACATCATCGACATTATCGAACCTATTACATTTTGGAGAGTGGTGCCTCCTAGATTGGTTAGGTGTCGCTTGTGGCCTCCTACTTCGTGTTGTGGAGTGAACCAAGAAGTTTGTATGGTCAAGGAGATCGCCTACTTCATGAAGATCTACCCATAGTGAGGCTAGTCCTTCGTGAACGGAAGCCGTCATGGTATAGTCAAGGTTGTTTCTTCGTGGAACCCTTCGTGGGTAGAGCCCTCCATGGAGTCTCGCAAACGTTACCCTCTATGGGTGGAAGACTCCATGAACATGGACGTATAATAGCACCACCTATCGGCACCATGGGAAAAATCTTCGTGTCCTTCATACGTTTGATCTCTCTATTTGTACTCCTTCCTTTCATGTGCAATGTCTTTACTTTGCTGCTTTAAAAAATGACTTGCATTTGTAGAGTGTACTAGACTTGCTAGATATGCTAAAACCGTCAACCCTTGTACATATGCTTGTGGTAGTTTTAAATTACTGCTAGTAGTCTATTCACCCCCCCCCTCTAGACATACACTTCTAGTGATCCTGCAATTGGTATAAGAGCATTGTTCTCCATTGCTTCGGTTTCAACACCGTGGAGGAAGATGGATGTGTCTAGTGTCGAGAGTTTGTATTGTAGAGTCCCCATTCTTGATGGAGAGTACTATAGTGGATGGAAGAATGGCATGATTGATCTATTTGACAAATTACATTTGAGAAAACATATTGAAAATCCCTATGTGCTCCCCATTTATTAATTTCATCCCACTCATGAAGAGGAAATTGACATGCTTGGTAACCTTAGAACTGTGAATCTTATTGTTAGAGGCTTACCAAGATTCATGCTCTCTCAATTAAACAACTTTGCATGTTCTTATACTTTATGGATTGATTTAGATAAACGATATACAAATCTTATTGTTATTGAAGTCATTCACATTCATAAACTTGAACATTGTCATGGTTATGAATCTAATGAGTCTATTGGTTTTTATGATGGGGAGATTCCACCAAATGATGACAATGAAGAACATGGCTACTATGATGAAGATGAGTTGTTTGGCATCGAGCATGAAAAGATCATGAGGAATTTAAGTCTAATGGCAAACTTCAAGGATTACATGTCCGGCAGAAAAGAGTGGATTCTCAACGGTGGATGCACGGATCACATGACTGGCGAGAAAGACATGTTCCAAGAGATCATGCCTAATCAAGGTCCTCGAAGGTACGTGTATTTTGGAGGCAACTCTAATGGTAAGGTACTTGGCCTTGGTAAGGTGGCCATATCTCATGATAGCTGTATTCAAAATGTGATTTTTTTTGAATCCCTTGGCTACAATCCTCTTTCCGTATCTAGACTAGAAGACTTCGGTTTCAATGTGCTATTTACCAAAGTAGATTGCCAAGTGTTTCGATTTCATAATCATAAAATTGTCTTTACCAGTATTCTTAGAGGTGACCTATACATTTTTGATTTCACTAAAAAGGCCCAAACTCGTACTTGTCTCATCACTAAATCATCTAAAGGTTGGCTTTAACATAGAAGACTTGGACATGTAGGCATGCACAATCTAGATAAACTTATGAAGGGCGATCATATTCTTGGTGTTAAAGATGTTATATTTTACAAAGATAGACTTTGTAGCACTTGTCAAGCTGAAAAGCAAGTAGGTGGAAGTCATCCGGTCAAGAACATCATGACCACTAGGAGACCACTTGAGTTACTTCATATGTATGATTTTGGTCCCAATGCTTACAAGAGTCTCGGTGGGAACCCTTATGATCTAGTTGTAGTTGATGATTTTTCCATATTTACATGGGTATTCTTTCTTGATGATAAGTTGCAGGTACAAAAGATCTACAAGAACTTCGCACGCAAAGCACAAACTCAGTTTGAAGGGAAGATCAAGAAGGTTCGATGCGATAATGGATTGGAGTTCAAGAACACCCATGTGGATACCTTTCTTGATGAAGAGGGTATTTCACATGAGCTCTCAGCTACGTACACGCCTCAACAAAATGGTGTTGTTGAGACAAAGAACCTAACCCTCATTGAGATGGCAAGAACGATGCTTGACAAATACAAGACGCCAAGAACTTCTCAGTAAAACGACATACGAGCTTCTCAACGGTAACGAACCGGAAGTTGGATAATTTCGGGTATTCTGCTCAAAGTGTTACATTATTGATAAGCATCGCCATGCTAAATTTGCTCCCAATTCTCATGAAGGTTTCCTACATGGTAATGGATCGAACTCTCACACCTACTGTGTCTACAACAACTTCACTCAAAAAGTTGAATTGACAGTAGAGGTGAAGTTTGATGAATCTAATGGTTCACAAGTCGAACAACTACAAAATGATGTAGGTGATTAATATCCTTCGGAAGCTATCCAAGATTTGCCCATTGGAAAGATTCATCCCATGGAGGTGAAGGAACGTACTTCATCAACCCAACTGGAAGCTCCTACTTCGGATCAAGGCTACCCACAATACGACATGGAAGCATCCACAAGCAATACATGACAAGATGAAGAGGAGGAGGAAGTACATCATGAAGAGACACCACAACCTCCTTCACCACCACCTCAAGGGGATGACCACATCGATAACAACGGAGATGGAGGAGATGAAGAAGAAGAAGCTCCACCAACTAACAAGCCTAGGCTACCCCGAGTTTGAGCTCAAGTGACCAAGAACCATCCTCTAAACCAAAGCTTTCGTGACATTCAAACAGGGAAGATCACTCACACTAAAACTTGATTGGCTAACTTTTGTGAGCATTATTCTTTCATCTCTAGCACTGAACCCCTGAAGGTTGAACAACCTCTTGAAGACGCGAATTGGGTGAACGCTATGCATGAAGAGCTTCACAACTTCGAGAGGAACGAAGTGTGGACACTTGTGGAGAATCCCAAAGACGAGCAAAACATTATCATCATGAAATGGGTATTTCGGAACAAGCAAGATGAAGATGGTAAGGTTGTATGCAACAAGCCTCCCCTCGTAGCCCAAGGATATACGCAAGTCAAAGGTATGGACTCCGGTGGGACCTATGCCCCCGTTGCTAGACTAGAAGCCATTTGAATTCTTCTTTCTTACGCCAGTCACCATGATAAACGCTTTACCGAATGGATATTAAAAGTGCATTTTTAAATGGTGAGATTGAAGAAGAGGTCTATGTTAAGAAACAACCTGATTTTGTAAATCCTAAGAAACCTAACCACATTTACAAACTTCGCAAAGCTTTATGTGGTCTTATGCAATCTCCTCGTTCTTGGTATAAATGCCTAACTAAGTTTCTTATTAAAAAGGATTTGAGATTGGTAAAATTGACGCAATATTATTCACAAAGAGAGTTAATGGTGAATTATTTGTGTGCCAAATTTATGTGGATGATATTATCTTTGGATCTACTAACACACATTTTAGTGAGAAGTTTGGAAGGTTGATGTCAGAGAAGTATGAGATGTCTATGATGTGTGAGCTGAAATTCCTTCTTGGTATACAAATCAAGCAAATGAGAGAAGGAAAATTCATCTCTCAAACTAAGTACACCAAGGAATTAATCAAGAAGTTCAACATGCAAGAGTGCAAAGGTATGAAAACTCCCATGCCCACTAGCGAACACGATGATCTCACTAGGGAGGGTGAACCAGTTGGTCAAAAGGTTTATCGATCAATGATTGGTTCATTGTTTCATCTATGGGCCTCCCATCCCGATATTATGCTTAGTGCTTGCATGTGTGCTAAATATCAAGCTGCACCTAAAGAATGTCATCTTAAGGCTGTTAAACACATTGTGAGATACTTGATTCATACACCAACCATTGGCATTTGGTATCCCAAGGGATCTTCTTTTAATCTTGTTGGCTACTCTGACTCGAACTATGTCGGTCACAAGGTTGATAGAAAATGCACCTCGGGTACATGTCAATTTCTTGGTAGATCTCTTGTGTCTTGGTCCTCCACGAAACAAAATTCGGTATCACTATCTACTGCCAAAACTGAATATATTGCTGCTGGATCATGTTGTGCGCAATTGTTATGGATGACACAAACGCTTAAAGATTATGGAATCAATGTTAAAAAGTGCCATTAATTTGTGACAATGAAAGTGCTGTTAAGGTTGGTCATAATCCTGTGCAACACTCTCGAACCAAGCATATTCAAGTTCGACATCATTTCATTTGTGATCATGTTGCCAAAGGAGATATTAATCTTAAGCATGTTCGTACTAACAAGCAATTGGTTGATATCTTTACTAAGCCACTTGATGAAAAAGTGTTCTGTCATTTGAGGAGTGAGTTGAACATCATTGATTCTTCCAACTTGATCTAAGCTCACTCGGATGCGTGCAAGGGGATGAGCTTACTTAACCATTCCATGCTATTATTACCTTGAATATCATATCTTGGAATTCTATGCTCTCTTGTCTTGCATCTAACCCTTTTGTAGATACTTGGAAGAACAACACTCCACAAGATTGCCATCAACTCATATCTTAATCAATCTTGTCATGACCAAGTATCCACAACCTCGCTTTGATGATGAGAGGAAGAAGAAAACAAAACATATCCTTGACATGTATCCCTCAATTGCAAAATCTAAATTGGTATTATGTCATTTGGATATATCATGTTCTTCCTTGCATGACTAACCCATGTAGGTGAAAAGTGAACAAAACAACAAGGATTGCTCCCAACTCAAGATGACCTTCATCAACCTCGAGCATCCTTATCAAGTTCACCTAAAAGCCACATCATCAACATCACTTAAAGGTATGTACTCATATCCTTGATATATCTTTACTCCAACTCATGAGATAAAGCCAATCAAGTGAAATGAAGACATTAAAATGCTTAATGAAAAATGGTAACTCCATTTTGAGCTTAACGATGAGTATGACCAATGATCAAGTATTCTTTCTTGGATCCTAAGTCAATATAGTGTAATATATGTGACCTAGGCACCGCCCGTCATCTAGCTAAGAATCTTGTTGGTTCATTCTGTATTGCAAGCTTTCTTGGATCCATTCAAATCTTCTCTAGTTGATGTTCTTTGTACAAACGATTTTTCCAAATTTGCAACATTCTCAAAATTATCAAGTTTCTGTTTTATGCCTCGGAGCCTCCGATATAGAGGACTTGGTTCTACCAATTCGGCAGATGAGCAACATTATATCGGTACCACCGACAAATTTTGTCTTGGAGCCACCAACTTTCTTCTTTATCTCAGTCTATAGGTGTTTCTATAAATCTTTGTGTTCCTTTTGTACTTTCTCAATCCTTTGATGATCCCTTTTATTAAAAAAGGGGGGAGAAAAAGTTTCAAGGATCCCTAACCCAGAGGAGGAGAAGTGCTACAAATTCTCGATTTAAGCCAAAGGGAGAGAAATTATTTTCAACAAATCCCTCATTTTTCTCACGATTTTCATATTCAATGAGTCCTACATTCTATAACCCTTGATCTCAAGGATCCCTTATTTTCAATGATCCCTTTTTCTGCCCCTCTATCCGTCCTTTTTCGAAATTAATGCCAAAGGGAAAAAATATACAAAGCTTCAAAGCTAAAGAGGGAGATTCATGCTTATGCAAAGGGGGGATATAATTTAGGTGGAGAGAAGAATATAAAAAATTCACACTTATATGTAAACAAGGGGAGAATATCAAAGTAGGGGGAGATTTTTTTTGCTTGAAATAAACAAATCTTTTTCCATGAATACTCATTTGTTTATTGCAATTGATTTTTTCATGTTAGAACATTCTCACCCTATCCAATCCCAATATCCAAAATGCTAAGATTTAGATGGAGAGGATGACCTACATTTTCATATCTTAGGGGGAGAAACTTCTAAATGATCTTGGAGACATATCAGCCTTAAGGAAGGCTACCTTCTATATGTTCTCCATGTCTTTGTGGTTACTTTTTAGTTATATTTCTTTTGATTGATAGAATACTCTGTTGTTTCCTAACATTGTTTTCTCAAGTGTATTTATACTACTAGAACGCTCAAGAACTCAAGGTAAGTATATGCATCATATCTCTAATCAAGATGATCTCTTGATTCTTGGACATATTGTTTGCAAGATTGAAGTCTTGAACAAGGATACACGTCATTCATATACATTTGATGCATATTGCCAAGATATACATGACTTATTATATCACTTCTACTATATGTGTGTTCATGCATTCCAAAGAAAGTATCCTTTAAAGAGATTGCACAAATTTAGGGGGGACAAGTCTAAGTCATGTATCTCTCAAAGTCTTAACTATATCCATGCTTATCTTTATTTGAAGCTTTGAGTGTATGTTGTCATCAATTACCAAAAAGGCAGAGATTGAAAGCACAATGTGCTCCCTTGGTGGTTTTGATAATTCATGACAACATACATTGTCTCTTGGACTAATACTTTCATCTAGTGTAATTTAGAGTATCCCCATAGAGAGTGATGGATTGAAAATAAGGAGTGTGGAGAGTATCCCCATGAAGAAGAAGGAGAAGAAATAGCAATGGCAAAGCTTCAACAAAAGGACTGTACCTTTTACCTTTTGTGAGAAATCGCTTTGAGTCCATAGGAAAGACAATTCTATTAAAAGGGTAAGGTTCTGTTAGTAAACAAATTGCTCATACATGCACAAGTGATAGTCACCACATAAACACACAAGATCTACCACAAAAGTATGTCCAAAGCCAAATACTCAAAATTGGTGCAACCAACACTTTCCACTCGGTGCCACCGATTCCCAACCTCAGACAGACTTAGCCATACCCTAGCTTTTCGGTGCAACCGATTCCACTTCGGTGCCACCGAGTTTGGGTTGCCAACTTCCTATTACGCAATTTTACAAAATTGGTCTGACCGAATTTTGTGGATTGGCGTCACTGAGATTGCCAATCTAACCATTGGTCAGCTTATCGGTGCAACCAAGATTTATGTATCGGTCTCATCGATATTCAAAAGTTGCTACCTTTGAGGGAACTCGGTACCAGAGAGATTAACACATCGGTGTCACCAAGTCTGACTTATTAAGTGTAACGGTTGGATTTTTGTTGATGCCTATATATACCACTCCACCACCATTCACTCGAAAGAGAAGCATAGAGAATAGTTCCCCACCCATACCTACAAATTTTCTGAGAGAGGGCCACCTACTCATGTGTTGAGATCATGCCATTCCATTCCTACCATATGAATCTTGATCTCTAGCCTCCCCAACTTGTTTTCCACCCAATCAACCTCTTCAACCAAGCCAAATCTATGAGAGAGTAATTGTGTGTTGAGGAGTCTATCATCTTGAAGCACAAGAGCAGGGAGTTCATCGACATTATCGAGCCTACTACCTTTTGGAGGGTGTTTCCTCCTAGATTGGTTAGGTGTCGTTTGGGAGCCTCCTACTTCGTGTTGTGGAGTATACCAAGAAGTTTTTATGGGCAACGAGATTGCCCACTTCGTGAAGATCTACCCATAGTGAGGCTAGTCCTTCATGGACGGAAGCCACCATGGTATAGTCAAGTTTGCTTCTTCATGGAACCCTCCATGGACTCGTGACCGTTACCCTCTGTGGGTTGAAGACTCCATGAACGTGGACGTACGATAGCACCACCTATCGGA
The DNA here is from genome assembly GCA_022496015.1 of Hordeum marinum. Lineage (NCBI taxonomy): Eukaryota > Viridiplantae > Streptophyta > Magnoliopsida > Poales > Poaceae > Hordeum > Hordeum marinum. The sequence goes on along the minus strand of CM039675.1, from coordinate 159,432,984 downwards.
ACCACCGGAAAAATCTTTGTGTATTTCATACGTTTGATCTCTCTATCTCCACTCCTTCCTTTCATGTGCAATGTCTTTACTTTCCGCTACTTTACTTGATGACTTGCATGTGTAGGATGTACTAAACTTGCTATATATGCTAAAAATGCCAACCCTTGTACTTATGCTTGTGGTAGTTTTAAATTCTTGCTAGTAGTCTATTCGCCCCCCTATAGACACACACTTCTAGTGATCCCGCAGCTCGCACCACAGATGTTGCTCATAGCCCGGTTGGCCCTCCTCTCGAGGGATTGGAACATCTGGGAACACATGTGCTGGAGGCCGTGAGTGTGGTCCGCCTCATTCGAAGACTTCTTTGCTTGGGAAGCAATGCCCTTTACTTGTTTATGAAGAAAAGCTAACTCGTCCTTGGCAGCGCCCTGGGCATCCATCACGGCTCGCCGACAGCTCTCCTATTGGTCTAACCTTTTCTTGAGGGCATCAACCTTGCATTTCACGAGGTCACACCACTTGCAAAATTGGGACTCCAGGAACTTCAGCTTCGTGCGATAGTCCTAGAGAAGGGAGCACCAGGCCTCTGCCACCTTGTTGCCGACCTCCTCTTGGAACCTCGCCTCACGGGAGGCGAGGGACTCCTTGGCAAGAAACACCTGGTTCTCCCTCACCTACAACTTCTCCTGCTCCAGGTTCTGCCCTAGCGCCTCCATCACCAACGTGTCCAAGGGCATGCGGGGGTTCGCACCGGCGGGGAGGAACTCGGGTGCCAGACCGTCAAGTGTGACCTTTCATTCCTGGATCTACCTTTCAAGGACAATGCTGAAGGCTTGGATCTCTTCGAGGCATTCCTCCGAGGCCCTACACCGGTGGTCAGCCTCCTGAGCTTCAGCAAGGGTGCGCTCGCAAGCCTCAACAATTGTGGCAAGGGACTCCTCGGCCTTTGCACGGGCGCGCTCGCTCTGCAAGCACCCGAAATTCACGACGACTTCAAGACGATGCCACTCCTGTGCAAGGCATTGACGCTCCCTCTCCAAGCGGGCATCATTGTTGGCGAGATCCACCTCCAGGCATCCCAACGCTTCGACCGCGGTTTGGAGCGAACCCCACCACACAACGCACTGATCACTCACGAGCTCAAGGGCCCAGCCAGGGTCCCCACCTTCCTCGGGATGGATGGGGGAGGTATGCAAACGACCGCTTAGCCTGGATGCGTTCCCCGGGCCCGGGGGATCCCCGGTATCTGCACCGAAAAGATGACGCACCTCTTGGGGCCCCACATCATCAAGCCAAAGGGGCCCGAGGTCGCCGCGCAGTGTGTGCCCTGGGAGTGGCACTAGTAAAAGGTGTTGCCTCTTCCTGTGGAGCTGAAGACCGTGGGTGAGGAAGATCACAGGGGTCTCATGCTCGAGGCCCCCTGATGGACGAGTAGGCTCGGCCGCGGGTGGCCTGGCCACCAGAGCCCTACGACCAACGGAAGTGGAAGCCGCAAGAAGCTCGGCGGACAAGGAAGCAGGGAGCATCGACTCAGCTCCTCCTTCACCATGGGGGAGCCTGCGAAACACAATCTTAGAAAGAGGGCGCCGAAGGGGAGGTCAAGGGGATGCAAGCACTTACTCATCCACGGCGATCCACTTCCTCTTCACCGGCGCCCAAGGCGCTGGAGAACAGCCGCCCCAGGGCGCCTTCCTCTTTCGGCCGGAGCGGAGGCGCGGGGACGAAGCGTTAGCAACCGGCGCCTTGCACCCAGGAGCGCAGGGGGCGAGCCTTATCATCCACGGGGTGCAACCCATGATCTCGGGGTGACACGAGGAGGAAACCGAGGAAGCAGTTGGCGAAAGCACTGTCATCACGGCCCTCAGGGGTTAGGGCCCCCGAGGAGGAGACACCCTAAGGATGCGACCTTTCAGGAGGAAGGAACCCCCACTCATCGAAGAACGGCATATTCATGACAAGGGCTTCTCGGTTCTTCTAGTTATACAAGGGGAGGCCGCCATGAGGGAGCTCTCCGGGCTCACCACTGGTCAGGCGACGGAGCAGCTCGCCCAACACATCGGGAGAGAGAGATGGGACATGGATCCTCATGGGGTCACGGGAACCTTTTGAAGGCCCACATTGGGCAAGAGTGGCGCTGAAGGGGGGCGATTCGTTGGCGTACAAACTCCCACACCACCATCACCATTGTCATGCCCACCTCATTCAGCCTTGCAAGCCTGGCTAGAACTCGCTCGCGTCGCAGATCGGCGAGCTCCTCACGCATCCACCCATGGTGTGGCGCCGCGCGGGACGGTGGGGGTTGGAACTGGGGGCCGGCCTCAACTGCATCGATGTACACCCACTGCCGCCGGAACCCTTTTGCCTCTAGGGAGAATCCAGCATGAAGGGCCGCTCCAGCCGGCACTTCACGTGCTCTCAGGGACACGCACCCAGAGCACTGTTCCCCCGATACGAACTTGAGGGAGAAGAAGTGGCACAACAGGGCCAAAGAGGGGAAGACACCCACGAAGGCCTCGCACAAGAATGCGAAGGCCGAGAGAAGGACAAGGGAGCCAGGGTCAAGGTGGAGCACGTGGATTCGATAGTGCAAAGTCACTACGGAGAGGAAGTCCGAGAACGGCGGTAGCACGCCCGATGGAAGGGCATGGATATGGAGGGGGATGGCGGAGGCCGCAACCTCACTCAGGGCTTGCGAGCCCAGCGATATCTTGGCTGCCCCCATTCGTTGGAGCCGGCGGCAACCACCAGTTGAACCTTCTCCAACCCCTCCATGTTCACTACCGATGATCGGCCCAGCGCAGGCATAGCCATCGAAGCAGTGGTCAGCGCCCTCGGGCCCTTGCTCTCTCCCTTCTTGGACACCATGGCAAGAGGGTGGGGCGGCACGTGCAAGGATTCAGCAGGAAGGGCTAGAGTCACGGAAGAGGGGAAACAGACGGCAAGATCGACGAGGAACAAAGGTGGCTTTGTGGTGTGAAAGAGGCAATTTACAGACTTGACAACAGCTGAGCGGGCAAGGCAAAGAGAGGGGGGGCAAGGCCACTCAGAATCTGCCACATGTTGAGCCTGGCCCACAGGCAGTTGGGGCCTGCTACCTCTTGAGCTTGTGTTGGTTTTCCCTTGAAGAGGAAAGGGTGATGCAGCAAAGTAGATAAGTATTTCCCTCAGTTGTTGAGAACCAAGGTATCCATGCAGTAGGAGGAACAAGCAAGTTGCCAATGGATGTGCCTACACAAACAATCAGACTCTTGCACCCAACGTATAAAGGGGTTGTCAATCCCTTCACAATTATTTGCAAGGATTAGATAGATGTAAACGAGAATGGAAAGTAAAAGGTAAATAAATTGCAGCAAGGTATTTTTGGTATTCTTGCTTTATAGATTTGAAAATATATTATGGAAAGTAGACCCCGGGGCTATAGAGGCTTCTCTCTTGAAGGAAAATATCATGGTGGGTAAACAAATTACTGTCAAGCAATTGATAGAAAAGTGAATAATCATGTACTTATCCAAGGCAATGATCATGCATATAGGCATCACATCTGTGTCAAGTAGACCGAAAGGATTCTGCATCTACTACTATTACTCCACACATCGACCGACTCCTGCCTACATTTAGAGTATTAAGTTCATAAAGAACAGAGTAACGCATTAAGAAAGATGACATGTTGTAGAGGGATAAACTCGAGCAGTATGATGAAAACCCCATCTTGTTACCCTTGATGGCAACAATACAATATGTGCCTCGCTACCCCTACCATGTCACTGGGTGAGGACACTACAAGATTGAACCCAAAACCAAGCACTTCTCCCATTGCAAGAATTACCAATATAGTTGGCCAAACCAAACCAATAACTCAAAGAGACTTACAAGGATGTGAAATCATGCATATAAGAATTCTGAGAAGATTCAAATAAGATTCATGGGTAATCTAAACATAAACTCACAATTCATCGGATCTTGACAAACACATCACAAAACATGATTACATCGGATAGATCCCCATGAAGATCATGAATAATATGGTATTGAAGATCAAAGAGAGAGAAGAAGTCATCTAGCTACTAGCTATGAACCCGTAGGTCTGTGGTGGACTACTCACACATCATCGGAGGGGCAATGGAGTTGATGTAGATGCCCTCCGTGATCGAAACCCCCTCCGGCAAATTACCGGAAAAGGCTCCTAGATTTGATCTCTCTAGAACAGAGGCTTCTTGCGACGGAAAAGTATTTGTGTGGTTCGTTCTGGTGTTGGGGGAATATTTGAGTATTTATATTACAAAGAATAGGTTTAGGAGACCTGCCAGGAGACGGCAAGCCTGCCAGGCGCGGCCAGGGGGGTGGTCATGCCTACCAGGCTTGTGACCTCCTAGCAGGTGCCCTGGCGTGCACTCCAAGCCTCTTGGATTTGTTTCCTTCCAGAAAAAATCATTCCAAAGATTTTATTCCGTTTGGACTCCGTTTAATATTCCATATCTACAAAACACAAAAACTAGGGGAAAACAAAAACTTGCACTAGGCTCTATATTAATAGGTTAGTCCCAAAAATAATATAAAATAGCATATTAATGCATATAAAACATCCAAAACAGATAATATAATAGCATGACATAATCAAAAATTATAGATACGTTGGAGACGTATCAGGGCCCGCGGCGCTTCGGGCCACCTTGGATCGCTTCACCTAGAAGCCAACTCGGGTGCACCTTGGTCCCGAGGGCTACTGTCGGCGTTTTGGGAATAGGGGTACCTAGACCTGCTGGCCTGCGGCACACGGCATGGCCCACCTCATCAACCAAACACGACTTGACGCGGCTCTACTCAAGACAAGGCCCTCGCGAGGATCCTAGGCTCGCGAGGAAGAACGACACAAGAACCGGAAAGGATGGGCCTCCTCAGACCCCCTCCTGAGTGATAGAGATCTCTATGCAGAACCCAACCTGAGGAGTCAAAGACGACGTAGGGAAGGACAAGCGAGTGCCTGCGCGCCAGGCGGTGCAGTTTCCCCTTGGGTGCAAAGGGTGCAAGGACATAGCGGGCTCCCAAAGCACCACCCAAAGGTTTCCGTTCCAGTGCAACAAGACCACAACCCCAAACTCCACAGGGCGGATGTCATCGACGAGCCCACCTCTGCATCATCGACAGCTACTTTGCAGGAGAGGACCACCTTTTGACAGGACACGGATGTACTCCTATTCCCCTTAAAATTTGGCCTTTGTGGGATCCCTTCCCACCATTGAGATAAGGGAAGAGGACCCGGGCCATTGCTATATATAGAGTCTAGGTCACAATGTAGAAGGAATCGCACGCCGACACGATCCCGTGCAGAACCACAAGGCAAGGTAGAGAGCCAAGAACATACAAGATCTCCCTCGCGAGGCTCGAAATGATTGTACTAGTTCATCCACCTCACCTCCCCAAGAGGCAATCCACTAAAGCAAGAGTAGGGTATTATGCTTCCCAGCTGCCCGAACCTGGGTAAACCATCGTGTTCATCTTCTTCCTCATCATCATGCGAGTTCGCCACAGTAACCATAGTGTAGCGAGCTAGGTAGGGCGAATCTGCGGGGGATCTTCACACACGACCCTGTGTTCGAACCTTAAGGGTTTTGCGAAGCCCGAAATCCAAAAGATGCGTGGGCGGCCGACATCAGCCATAGCATCACTAATACAAGATCAATGCCATCACGGACCAATCGGGAATGCGCCGCTCCATTGCTGACGTACGAAGAGCTTAAAATGAAACTGAAGTGGCTTGAGACTGTGCCAGTATTCCCCAAAGTGGAAGGGTAAGTATTTCCCTCAATTATGAATCCAACGTATCAATCCTTAGGGGAAGATCACACACCCATGTAAACAACATCTATACAAAAATAACAAATACTTTCAACCTAACGAGAAAGAGAGGTTGTCAAGCTCTCTACGATAATAAAATAGATTAGGTAATGATTGTTTTGGCAAATAGATCTCGCAGAAACACAAAATTAAATAAGTAAACAAAAAGTGCAGCAAGGTATTTTTGGGTTCTTTCGATTAATAGATCTGAAAACAAAAAAGAAAAATAGTAGATCGAAACCAATATGTTGGAAAAGTAGACCCGAGGGCTGTAGGTATCACTAGTGGCTTCTCTCATGAGTATAGCGGACAGTGAGTGAACAAATTACTATTGGGCAATTGGTAGAAGATAAAATAATGATGACGATATCTAGGAAATGATTATTAGTAAGCATCACGTCTAAGATAAGTAGACCAAAACAATTCCGCACCTACTTCTATTACTCCACAAATCGACCGCTATCCAGCATGCATCTAGTGTATTAAGTTCATGGGAAAACAAAGTAATGCAATAAGAACGGTGTCGTGATGTAGACAAGATCTATTCACGTAGGAATATACCTCATCTTGTTATCCTTGGTAGCAATGGTACATGCCTGTCTTGCTGCCCCTTCTGTCACTGGGAAAGAACACCGCAAGATCAAACCCATCACAAAGCACCTCTTCCCATGGGAAGAAAAATAGATGTAGTTGGCCTAACTAAACCAAAGATTCGAAGAAGAAATGCGAAGCTATAAGTAATCATGCAAATAAGATATCAAAGAAGACTCAAATCATATTCATTGAAAAAATTGATCGTGAACTCAAAATTCATCAGATCCCATCAAATACACTTCAAAAGTCGTTACATCAAATAGATCTCCAAGATACCATTGTATTGAGAACCACAGAGCGAGAAAGCGATCTAGCTACTACCTACGGAACCATCGGTCTATGGTGGACTACTCACGCATCATCGGAGAGGCACCTATGATGAAGATGAACCCTTCCGTGATAGTGTTAGACTAGATCTCAAGGTTCTGGAACTTGCGGCGGCTAGAATTTTGTTTCGTCGACTCCTCTACGGTTTTCCAAATGTATGGGAATTTATATGGTGAATAGTCAGTTGAGGGGGGTCCCGAGGTGGGCACCCTCCACCAAGCCGCGTCAGGGTCCTCTGGCGCACCCTGGTGGAGGGTAGCCACCCTGGGCCCCCTCTCTTGTTTCTCTTTGGCCCATCCTGGATCTTCTGGTCCATCAAAAAACTCCAAAAATTCCCGTAGTATTTGGGATCCATTTGGTACTGATTTTCTGCGATGTAAAAAACAAGCAAAAACAAGAACTGACACTTTGGCATTATGTCAATAGGTTAGTCCCAAAAAATAAAATAAAGTTGCTAGAAAATGATTGTAAAACATCCAAGATTGATAATATAACAACATGGAACAAGCAAAAATTATAGATACGTTGGAGGCGTATCAGCATCCCCAAGCCTAATTCCTACTCGTCCTCGAGTAGGTAAATGATCAGAACTAATTTTTTGATGTGGAATGCTGCCTAACATGTTCATCATATATTGTCTTGTTTGTATCATGTACATTTGGACTTTTAAATGGTTCAAAAAATAGTCTAGTTTTGACATGAAAACTTTAATACTCAAGCATATCAACAAGCAAACATGTCTTTCAAAATATCAAAGCTAAAGCAAGTTATCCCTAGCCCATCTTCCTCAATCATTAATCCATTCACAATACACACTCAAATATTAGCTACAACTAATGCTCAAGTACGATCATAGTGCCTCCTAGCTGGTTCTTTATAAGATAAGATGGAGACTCAAATTGAAATATAAAAATTGCATACATTAAATAGATAGGCCCTTCACAGAGGGAAGTAGGGATTTGTAGAGGTGCCAGTGCTCAAGGGTTTACATTGATAGAGAAAAAATATTTTGGGTGGCATGCCTTTCCTGTCACCAAAAACGACTAAGAGATTTCAATATCTTTCCACACTAGATACATCATAGGCGGTTCCCAAACAGAAAATAAAGTTTATTCCTTTTTCCACCATACTTTCACTTTCCATGGCTAGCCAAATCCACGGTTGCCTTCCATACCAACACTATCCAAGGAATTTATTATTTGACAACATAAAGTAAATTTATTTATTTTGTTTTTCATTTTGGGATTGGGCATCCCTATTACCGCCGTACTCTCGTGCAATGACAAGTGAATAAACACTCATCTTGAGAATAACACATCTAGCATGGAAAAATATCGGTCACTCCCTATAGTTTCATGAGCGGTACGAGCACACAAAAAGGAAAATGTATTTTGAAATTTAGAGATGGCACAAACAAATTTTATTGGAACAGCATGGAAATACAGTATATAGGTAGGTACGGTGGAGGCATATGGCAAAACTGGTTTTAAGGGTTTTGGATGCACGCTTAGTATATCTACTTCGTACAAGTGAAGGCTAGAAAAAGATTGAGAAGAATCAAACCAAGAAATAAAAAATCACATAAGTGAGCATTAAGCATAATTAACAGTGAATAATTCACTATAAACAGGATGTAATTTCATAAATTTCAAAAAAATTAGCGTTCTATAGGATTTTTTTACACATTAAGTTATGTTCCAAATATTTAATGGCCATAATTAAAAACTGAAACACATGAAAAGCAAGATGAAGCAAAAACCACTTGAAAATCATATTTATGTAGTACTTGCTTCCGTATATATATGCCAGATGCAATAAATTTGAAGGAGCTCGAAACATATTGAGTAACGATTTGGACACAAGCATTGGGAATCTAGGTTTTTAAATTCAAAAGATGAAAAAAATGCTCTGAAGTACATGAAAATATGCATAATTTCCTGACATGGGGCCGAGATGTCGTGGTTAATGGAACGTCTTGCTCAAGATAAGCTTTCACACATATCAAGCTCGCAATGGTTTACCATTACCTGCATCCCCATGAGATGGGGATGGGATTTCAATACCCGCTTGTCAGATTTCGGGCTCTGGAAAACCCAAAGAGGTTCGAACTCAGGGGCGTGTACGAAGATCCCCACTAGCTCCGACCACATGAACACTAGCGATGACCTGGCCCAGCGAACTCTCATAGTCACGGGAAAGGGACCACTACATGAGGATTTACCCAGGTTCGGGCCACTGCAAAGCGTAAAAACATACTCCTGCCTTTGGGTTGATTGCCTCGCGAGGAGGTTTGTGGATGAACTATTACAGTGGTGTGCAACCTCGCGAGGATGCTTGAGTGGTGTTTTATCCAATCCCCCTCCACTGAATGGCCTATCCTCTATTTATAGTGGCCTGGGTCCTCTTCCCTTATAGCAATTCGAAGGGGGACAAGGAGTATGTCTTTATACTGACTAAAGGTGGTATTTGCTTGCAAAGTAACCGGCGGTGATGCATAGGTGGGCTCGGCAATGACATCCGCCCTACTGAGCTCATGGTCTTGGTCGCACTGGAATGGAAACCTTTGGTGCTGCTTTTGGAACCTGCGTACGTCCTTGCCTCCTTTGGAGAAAAGAGGAAATTTTCTTCTCTACGCGCGCTGATGCCTGCCTGGCCCATCCTGCGTCATCCTTGACCTTCCGAGGCTGAGTGCTGCATAGAGATCTCCGCCCCTCGAGAGGCGACCTGGGGAAGCCTCACCCCCGCGAGGGTCTTGGTATTGTCCTCCTCGCGAGGGAGGGGCTCTCGTGAGGGTCTCATCTTGAGTGAGACTGCGCCGTACCGTGCCTGTCCCTCGAAGTGGGTCGCGCCCTAGGCCACAGGCCGGTAGGTCTGGGTACGCCCATTCCTAGAATGCCAACACCGCCTTACCCATGAATACTTACATGTGGGCTGTGGAATTAGAAGACCCCACGTAATTTGGGCCCTTAGTTACCCAAATTTCCACACATTTGACCCGTTTGGCCCAAAAATCCCTAAGAAATCCCAAACCTTAACACAACATATTGTTTATTGCATTTAAATACTATATATTTCTACTGAAATATACTATCAAAGGTTGTTCTTAAATGCATGTGTGGGTTTCCCCACGTGGATAAAGAATTCGATTGGGACGGGGATGTTAAACTTCTTATCCCCGCGCATGGGTACGAATATGGGGACGGGGATGGGAGGGCGGTGACAGGGACATGGATGGGACTCCAATACCGTCCTGGGTAATCCCCATTTCTAGCTTTGTGACACATGTCTCTCACGAAGCATCGGATGAAGGCGTGTGGTTCCGAGAGGGAACCTGGGCCTTGTGTGATGACGAACCACCAATCATTGTCTCATTTAACCTAGTTTTTTTCATCGTTACAATGCATGAATACAACCAACATCCTAAAATTTGAAAAAATCAGAGTTTTATTGGCATTTTTATACATTAAGTTAGTTTCTAGAAATTTAATGGCCATAGTTCAAAATTAAAATGCACGAACATGCAAGATGAAGCAAAAATTGCTGGAAAAATCATATTTACATACTACTTGCTTCTATATTGATGCCCCATGCAATCAATTTGAAGGATTTCCAAACATCTTGAGTAATGGTTTGAAAAAAAGCATTGAGAATCTCGGTTACTAAATTCAAAAAATTATAAAAATACTTTGAACTACAAGAAAATCTGCATGATTTCCTGACATGATGCCAAGATGTCGTGGTCAGAGTGTACTAGACTTGCTTCTATAACACAAATGGCACGCATGCATTACATTTGGATAGAAAATGTAAATATTTGGCAAGACAAACAGGTCCCACAAGATTAGCTTTCTGCTTCGTGTTCCGAGTTTTGAAAGCCAATTTTCGCGGGCTATTAATCACATGCGGTCCTGCATTGGAAACCATCGGGGATGTTAAGTCACACACGACTATTGACTAGGGAATCATGTGTAATTTGCGCCGATCAAGATTCCAGCTGCCTATAAATGCTGCCCATGGAGAGGTCATCCCGCCTGCATTATCTCGTATCCATCCCCTACCCCTTGCACAAAACTCTGCCATGGCATGTCCGGTGTGTGCACAAGCAGATGAGTAGGCACCACCCTGCGAGGACAGGGTGAAATGCAGCAACGAGGAGGACCCCATCGTGCCCCTAGACGAGGTCGTGCCAGACCCCCCAACCGAAGATTGGTCTTGGGGCCAGTACAATCTGGATTTGTGGAAGGCACTGCCGCTAGCTGAGACAGCCAGGCAGGTGGCGTTCAAGAAGCAGTGGGCTGAGGAGTGTGCCACAAACCTCGTGGCCTATAATGCCCTTAGTGTCTCATAAAAAAGGAGGAGCTGGTACTTTGGCAGCGGGCGCGTCAAGGAGAGGAGGAGGTGTACAAAGACGGTCGGTACCACATAATGAAAGCCATAGGCGCTAGGCGACTCACCACTGTGTGGGCATGGGCCGATAAGCTCAAGCGTGCCACCGCTAAAGAGCTTCAGAGGGCCCCCAGCAAGATTGCCTACATGGTTGCGCGCCTCCGCTAGCAAGAGGCTGATTAGCACGTTGAGCACTGCGAGGCAAAGCTGGCGGCAAACTCTCTCCATGCTGGGAAGCCATCGAGTACGAGGGAGTGGTTGGCGAGAGGCTGTCGCTTTGATGCTCCCAGCTCAAGGAGGGGTTATTATTAGTTTAGTTTTTACTCATTTTATGTATTATGTTAAGTACTATCATAACGTATATGACATATATGTACCATGTCTGCAATGAGCTATTGAAGAATTAATATATATTATTAGTTTCACCTTTCTATCTCTTTCCGTACAGATTTCTAGCACTAGCTGTTAGCGTGTTACACATACTGAAGCATAACAATAGAGCATAAATCATTCACACATCAAAATATATCAATATTATGATTGTTTTCCAAAAATTGGGATCGACATCAAAATGATTAGACAAAATAAAACGCGTCCATGACTACCACCCTAACCTATGGAAGCTCTTGGCTCTGCCTGAACTAGGTCATGCGTTCATCCATGCGGTTAACACGCTCGCGGCACAACGGGAGCGTGATCGAGCTACATCTAGCTATTTCATCGGAGATTACCATCTCAAGGATGCAACGGCCATTTTCTTCTACTCCTCCCTGCTAGACACCTAGACCAAGGAGGCGCTCAAGCCTATTGACCAGCCTGTTGGTATCGAGGGGGCCGCGGACAAGGCGAACGGTCCGACCCAAGCGAATGGCGTGACCGGTATGCGGTGCATGTACAGTGCGGCCATCTACGCCGTACCTGATGGATCTACCATCGCACACAATTCGTGTCATTGGCAACAGAGCTTGAACTAAACCATGTGCGATTCATGCATCGCACATAGTTTTGTCGAAGGGTCTCTGGTTGTTGTGTCATCTTTGGACAATCCTGTAGTAGTGGACCCTCCTTCACCAAAAGGAGATCCCACTTTTGAGTTAAAGACGTTACCTGATACTTCGAAATATGATTATCTTGATGAAAAGGAGATATATCCTGTTATTATTAGTGCTGAATTTTCAGAGCAGGAAGAAAAGAGGTTACTCAGAACTCGAAAGAAGCACAGGGATGCTATTGGATATACTCTTGATGACCTTAAGGGCGTAAGCCCCACTCTATGTCAGCACAAGATTAATATCGAACCGGATGCTAAACCTGTTGTCGATCATCAATGTTGCTCAAAGAACTGAAATATTAAAGCTTCTCGAGCCATGCACAATTTATCCTATCGCTGATAAGAGATGGATAACTCATGTTCATTGTGTACCTAAGAAAGGAGGTATAACCGTTGTTCCTAATGATAAAAATGAACTTATACCACAAAGAATAGTAATTGGTTATAGGATAGTAATTGATTTCAGAAAATTGAATAAAGATACTATAAACATCATTACCCCTTGCCTTTTAATGATCAAATGTTAGAAATACTATCTAAGCACACACACACTTTTGTCTTCTAGATGGTTTTTTAGGTTTCTCTCAAATACCTATGTCGAAAGAGGACCAAGTGAAAACTACTTTGACATGCCCTTTTGGAAACTATGCTTATAGACATGTGCCTTTTGATTTATGCAACGCACACGATACTTTTAAAAGATGTATGACTGTTATACTCTCTGACTTTTTGAAAAGGTTGTTGATGTTTTCATGGATGATTTTTCCATTTACAGGGCTACTTTTGATGATTGCTTGAGCAAACTTGATCGAGTTTTGCAAAGATGTGAAGAAACTAATGTTATCTTGAATTGGGAGAAGTGCGACATTATGGTGAATTAAGGTATAGTACTTGGTCATAAAATATCTGAACGAGGTAACGAAGTAGACAAAGATAATATTGGTGCCATATAGAAAATGGATACCAAATGCATAAGAAGTTTCCTCAGCCATGTTGGTTTTTGTAGGTGTTTCATTAAAGATTTCTCAATTATTTCTAGGCAACTAACTAATCTTCTTGAAAAATATATTCCTTTTGGTTTTTATCATGATTGTGTAGAAGCCTTTGAAATACTTAAGAAAGCCTTGATTTCTGCAACTATTGTCCAACCACCCGATTGGAATCTACAATTTGAAATCATGTGTGATGCTAGTGATTATGCTATTGGTGTTGTTCTAGGGCAAAGGGTAGACAAGAAATTGAATGTTATTCATTATGCTAGTAAGACCATATACCATGCTCAAAGAAATTACGCTACCAGTGAGAAGGAATTTTTAGCAGTCATAGTATGGAGGTGAAAAATTTAGACCTTACATTGTTGATTCGAAAGACACTATTCACACTGATCATGCTGCTATAAAATACCTTATGGAGAAGAAAGATGCGCGAAACCTATAATTATTAGGAGGGGGATTTTACTTCAAGAGTTTGGCTTGCATGTCGTCAATAGGAAGGGAGCTGAAAACCCCGTAGTCGATAACTTGTCTAGGATGGAAAATGTTCTTGATGACCCACTTCCTATTGATGATAGTTTTCCTAATGAGAAAATTGTTGCTATATACACTTCGCATAGTACTCCTTGGTATGCAGATTATGCTAACTATATTGTCGCTAAATATATACCACCTAATTTCACCTATCAACAAAAGAAAAAAATCTTTTATGTTTCTTTTGGGATGACCCACATCTTTATAAAGAAGGAGTGGATGGTGTTATTAGACATTGTGTACCTGAGCATGAACATGTACAGATCCTATAGAAGTGCCACTGCGAAGCTTACGGAGGTTGCCAAGCTGGTGACAGAAGTGCAAACAAGGTATTACAATCCGGTTTTATTGGCCTACTCTTTTTAAAGATGCTCGTAAGTATGTTCTTTCTTGTGATGAATTTCAAAGAATTGGTAACATTGGTAGATGTCTAGAAATGCCTATGAATTATTCACTTGCTATTGAACAATTTGATGTTTGGGGCTTTGAGTATATGTGACGTTTTCCTTCCTCTAATGGGTACACTCATATTCTAGTCGATGTTGATTACGTTACTAAGTGGGTATAAGCTATTCCAAGTAGTGGTGCTGATCATGACACTTCTATTAAAATGCTAAATGATATTATCTTTCCGAGGTTTAAATTCCCTAGATATTTAATGACTGATTGTGGTACATATTTTATTCATGGTGCTTTCCGTAAACTTCTAGCTAAATATGATGTTAACCATAGGACTGCATCACCTTATCATCCTTAGTTTAGTGGCCAAGTTGAATTGAGCAATCGATAAATAAAATTAATTTTTCAAGGACTGTTAATATATCTAGAAAGAACTGGTCTAAGAAACTGTATGATAGTTTATGGGCTTATAGAATTGCTTATAATAACCTCGTGGGAATGTCCCCCTCTAAAATGGTCTATGGAAAAGCTTGCCATCTACCTCTTGAGTTAGAACATAAAGCTTACTGGGCAATTAAAGAACTCAACTATGATTTTAAGCTTGCTGGTGAAAAGAGGCTGGTATTAGTTCGTTAGACAAATGGAGGACACAAGCTGATCAAAATGCCAAGTTGTTTAAGGAAAAATTTAAAAGATGACATGACAAGTGAATCCAAAAAATGGGAAATTAATGTTGGAGATCTAGTTCTTTTTTACAATTCTCATTTCAAATTTTTTTGTAGGTAAGCTTATCTCCAAATGGGAAGGCCCTTATGTCGTCTAGGAGGTCTATCGTTCCAGTGCTATAAAGATTAACAACTTCAAAGGCAAAAATATGAGAGTAGTAAATGGGCAAAGAATTAAACACAATATCTTAGGTATGCCCCTTAATGTTGAAACTAACATTAACCAAGTTATGAATCTTGAAGAACACATAGGAGTGACCTTCCGGAACACCCCAAAACATTGAAAAAGGGTAGTTATGTGATACATAAGTAAACCGACTCCAAAAAGTGCAAAAAATATATTTTCTATTGGTTTTGGTATTTCAGAAAAATTCCAAAAATAACAAGGAGTTAGGGGGACCCACAAGGGGACCACGAGGCAATAAGGCGTGACCCCCTAACCGCGTCATGTTGCCTCGTGGGGCCCTCGTGTGCCTCCTGAACTTTGTTTTATTACTTAACACGTATTCTAACCTTGAAAAATTATTATATATACTACCATATGTTTTGACAACCACATCGCAATTTTCTCCTTTGTTCTTGGTTTGGGATGTTTTTTTGACAGATTTAGATGATCATGGCTCCACCGAACCTCCACAAGAAACATCTCATAGTTTGACCTTCACCGGGTAGGCATCCCTATAGCGAGGTCAACTATGATCTGTCCTCATGAGACAAGGATACATCGGAGGTTCCCGAAGACATCATGAGGAAGGTCCAGGAGGATGCCAAAGGATCAAAGGGGACTTATGCCAATCACCCCTCTAGTGCTTTTAATAAGGTAGAATCTCTATTACTTCTTCATGACGATATTTCTTTACCTGAAATTGATGCCTTAAATGCAATGGAATCTGCATGTGTGCAAATTACAGAGCTCACCAAGGAAGTCATCCTCTTAGAAGAGCAGAATCGTGTTCTTCGGAGAACAATTAATAATTTGCAACACCTTTTGAAGGGCAAGCCTGCTACATCATCACCACCATCACCTAAGAAGGACACCTGAGTACATGGGTATAGGCACCAACCTTAGCTTGTTCCAAGCTTGGGGGAGGTGCCCCATTATTATATCACTAACACTTTCACCATTACCATCTATCTTAGTTTGATCCTTAGTATTTCGTGATTTAGAGAAATAAATTTTTTAGATTTGCTTTGCTTAGAAGTTTTTGCTTTAAGATCTATCTATCCTTGTAACTGAGTGCGAGAGTTATATAATAAAGATTCAATGAGTTTGTGTGCTTTACTCTCATGCATTTACCTTCATAGCATTGAAATAAAAGAAATATAAAAGATCTTATGCTAATCCCATGGGGAGTAATGATTTCACACAGAAAAGGTAGAAGTGATAAAAGTTGTTGAGAATAAACAAACATACCATTAGTCATTAATACAATCAATGAAAGATTATGATAGAGGAGAGGAGATTCACATATAAATACACTATCCTGGACATCTTCAATGAATGTGATCCCTCGGCAAATATTATATAATGATCACATGTTGAGGTTGGACATGGAAGACAACGTAATGATCATGATAGTTTACATTCACTTAGATGTTAAGTGGTCTTGGATCCTTTAACGTGTGGTGCCTGCTTTAGATATTCTGCTAGCCAGAATTTCCTACACTAAGTAGAGATACTACTTGTGCATCCATAACCACTTAAACCCAATTTCTTTCCATGAGAGGCCACCATGCCTACCTATGGATTGAATAAGATCCTTCAAGTAAGTTGTCATCGGTGCATTAAGCTATAAAACTTGCTCCTAAATATGTATGATCTTTTATTGCAAGGGGAAATAAGCTTTGTACGATCTTGTGATGGCAGAGAAATAAAAGCGACAGAGTGCATAATAAAGTTTGCTAACATAAGGGGAAATATAAAGTGACGTTCCGCTGCATTAAGAGTTTGCACATCCAAAAATTTAAAAGAAAGTGACAACCTATGATTCCCTCTACAAAGGGTCTATCTTTTATATTCATGAATTTACTTGTGTGCAAGAATAAATAAAGTTTATTCTTACTCCAACCTATCAACTCTCTAGTTGGCAAACATCATGTGTTGAGGATAGATCCGGATAAATATATCCCATTGAATGTAGGTGATCATGAACCATTATTGTTGACATTAACCTTGAGTTAAATAAGTTGGGTGGCAAAAACTATGAATCCCTCATCTTCCTATGTGTCTGACGGAAACAATAGCCCGAAAAATATGCAATGAGTGTCAGCAATCATAGAAGACTAAAAGATAGTTGAGTATGTGAACTTGCTATAATGAAAGCTCCTACATAGACTCTTATATGGAATATGATGAATTGTGATTGTCTCAATAACTAAGAACATAGTTTGTTGTTAATATTAATGATGCTCTCATTTCCATATTATTTTTTTATCGATACCTCTCTCTCAAATTATGTGGTCATTATTATCGAGTTCGGCTTTCGCTTGAGGACATGCAAGGTCTAAGCTTGGAGGAGTTGATACATCCATTATGCATCATGAATTCTTATTGATATTTATGTTATTATTGGACATTATTACTCATTATGATATAATTCTTATGCCTTTTTCCTCTGAATGTTCAAGGTACATCACAAAGAGGTAAATCACTCAAAACTGGAATTCTAGACCTCAAAAACCAAGGAAATGGCAGAAAATTCACCAGACTCCAAATGACCTGAAATTTCACGGAGAAGTTTTATGGAATATATAAGAATTATTGGGCCAAAAATATAACATAGGGGGCCACCTATTGGCCACGAGCCAACAGGGCACGGTCATCCCCCTGGCCACGCCATATTGCCCGTGGGGGCCTAGCAAATCTCCTGATACCTCTATTCTTATATATGGTGCGTTTTGACCTAGAAAAATAATAAGCATACCTTCGGGGTGAAGAAAGACCATCTCGAGGCGAAAACCTGGGTAGAGGCCCTTTTGCTCTCCAACAAAGAGATTCTATCAGGGGAATTCCTCTCCGAGAGGGGGAGATCAAAGCCATCGTCATAACCAACGCTTACTCCTTCATGGGAGGACCAATATTCATCAACATCTTCACCAGGACCATATTATCTCGAACCCTAGTTCATCTCTTGTATTCAATCTTTGTCTAAAAACCTCAGACTGGTACCCATGGGTTACTAGTAGTGTTGATTACATGTCGTGGTTTATGCTTTTTGGATTACTTGGTGTTAGATATTATGTTCTGATTTTGAACATGTTGATGAGGTGTGAGTAGTTAATATTATTCCTGAGGACATGAGAGAAGTCTTTTTATAATTAATCATGTGAAGTTGGTATTCGTTCGATATTTCGACAATCTTTATGTTGTTACTTCTCTTAGTGGTGTCGTGTGAACATTGACTACACGACGCTTCACCATGTCATGGGCGTAAGGGAAGCCAATGTGGAGTAACAAGTAGATGATGGGTTTGCGATTGTGATAGAAGGTTAAACCCCAGTTTATGCATTGCTGCATATGGGTCCAATTTATATCCACATGTTTCATGCTATGCTTAGATTCTATTAATTCTTCTTTCGTAGTTGTGGATGCTTGCGAGAGGGGGTAATCAGAAGTGGATTGCTTGTTCATGTAATAACAGAACCTTAGCACCGGTCTACCCACATATGAGATTATCAAAGTAACGAACGCGAATCAACTCAACATGATGATCATGACTAGACAGTAATTCCCATGTGCCCTCGAGACCGTTTTCTTTATATAAGAGTACTTCATGTCCTGTCCTTTGTTATAAGACAGATTGGGCTACCTTGCTGCACACTTTCTACTATTGTTATTTGTCACTTGTTACGAATTATCCTACCACAAAACTATCTATCACTTCTACTTGCAACACTTGTAGAGAATACCTTGTTGAAAACCGCTTGTCAATTCCTTCTGCTCCTTGTTGGGTGCGACACTCTTACTTATCGAAAGAACTACAATAGATCCCCTATACATGTGGGTCATCAACATCCAATTGTTGTTCTATTTGGTTTTTAATTTATTGGCCAATCAGATGTACAAGAATGCCTAGGTACCCCCCTCTAGATATCTATGCTATCTCGTCTGAAATTCTATTCATGCTTCATCACAAAATTTGAGCAAGCACTTTTCGCACACTTCGAGTGAGGAGCACTCGGATCCATCCATTCGACAATGGATAACTTCCAAAAAAATCAAGTGCTTTTTGGTGTAACCAATACTCCAAACTCAGTTCCACCGAAGTACTAGGGTTGATCTACTATTCTACCTCGGTACCACCAATCTATAATTCTTGGCATAACCGAGTTTTTATGTAAACATGCAGTTACACATCTCGGTGGAACTAATATTTATGGCTTGGTGTCACCGACAGCCGGTGGGTATATAAATCTGTAGGCCCATACTTTGAAAATCACTTCAAACGAGAACTCTGGCACCCCAACGCCACCGCCACCCGCATCTCCGGACGATCTTCATTTTCTTCTATGCCTCCGTAGAAAAGATCCACCAAGTTAAGGTAAATATTCGAACCCTCGTGCACTCCAAACTCTAATTTATGTGCATTAGGTTGTTTTTAATCTTGAGCCATAGTTTTCTATGACTCTATTCACGAAAAATTCCTTAGAAGACATGGAGCAATGAATTTTGGGGTTAGGTCTCCGTAGTATGCAATGTGGGTTCATACACAACACAAGGATTTATCCGTGAAACCGGAAGTGCCTATCGGTGTTAACAAAATGGGGATTAGAGTTTATGAGCACAACTTCAACGAGACCGAGTCACATTTCAGTGAAACCAAACTGTGTGACCAAGTTTCTATTACTGTTGTTTATTGCCTCAGAAGTTCCGTAACCTAAAACTCGGTGGAACCGAATTTCATACTGTTGATCTCTACTATGCAAGTTTATTCTTGTAGACTATATTGGGAGGTGTAGGATGAATATGGACTCTCTCAAACAACCCTGCAATCAAATACACGAAGTCTCTTGTGTCCCCAACACACCCAGTAAAATGGCAAATTGTATAGGTGCACTAGTTCGGCGAAGAGATGGTGATACAAGTGCATTATGGATGATAGAAATATGTTTTTTTAATATGAAAATATAAAAACACCAAGGTAGCAAGTGAAAAACAGCAAGAAAAAATATTGTATAAATTCTTCAAAATAAGGCGTAGGGTTCATACTTTCACTAGTGCAATCTCTCAACAATACTAACATCAACGTGCAACAAAGAATCACTCCAATATTCCTATGTAGAGGAGAACAATAACATGAAATTGGTGTAGGTAGTAGAACCACCTCAAAGTTATCCTTTCTGATCAATCTTTTGGGCTATTCCTATAAGTGTCACAAACAACCGTAGAGTTCATAGTAAAATAACACCAATGATACATATCAATTAACACTAACGTCACCAAGATATTACAATGTCACCTCAATTATCCATGGGTAAATTATGTGGCATGCATCAAAAAAATTCAGATCTATCATATTAAATCCAACACAAATAACTAAGGAGCACCCTAAGATTTCTATCGGAGAACGTCTTATGAAAACATGCAATCAACCCTATGCATAGATCCCCAAGGTCACCAGAATTCGTAAGTTGATGCCATAACATATATCAAGTGAATCACTTGAATACCCCAATGTCACCATGGGTATCCGCATGCAAGACATGCATCAAGTGAATCACTTGAGTACCCTAATGTCACTATGGGTATCTGCATGCAAGACATACATTAAGTGTTCTCGAACAAAAATTTTCAATCTAACATAACTAGATCTCAAGGGGGAAGATTCAATTCATCACAACAAGATAGCAATGGAAGAACATCATATGATCCGACTATATTAACAAAGATTGTGATAAATCAAGATCGTGGCATCTCAAGAACACGAGAGAGAGAGAGAGATTAAACACATAGCTATTGGTACATACCCTGACCCCGATGGTGAACTAGTCCCTCCTCATCATGGCCTCCACCGGGATGATGAACATGCGACCTGATGATGATTTGCCTCTTTGGTAGGTTACTGGAACGCATGTAGATTGTTTTTTGTTGATACAGAGAGTTCGGGCGGCGGAACGAAGAGCCTATATTTATTTATTGGGTTTTTACGATTTATAGGATTTTTTAGTGTTGGAATCATGGGCACTGGATCCACGTGGGCTCCATCACATAATAGGGCCCCCCACGTGTCGTGGGAACGATTCGGATAATAGAGAGGGGTAGGATAACGGAGCATGAACTACCAAGATGCAAATGGGTGACACGTGTGCTTTAGCGAGTTCGGGCCTCTCACGATGGAGATAACAACCCTACTTCTCGTGCTCTGGAGAGGCTTTGCTTATCTATCATGAACATGGATTTACCTGGTGTATTTGAGAGAGAGAAGGGACAATAGATCTGCATGCCTGAGCTAAGTCCTGAGACTAATGGTGAGAGATCCAAGGAAGGGCTATTGATGCCACAATGTCATCCCACTATGAAACCTCCAGTATAAGGATGATGTCTCGACTGCCTTGTGGGTTGCTGGTCATCGCGTATCCGAGTGAGTTAAGATGCTAAGTGTTTGACTGTCATCTGAGTGGAGGGAATGTATATTTCTGAGTGGATACTATGTATGTATTTATCTGGACCCACCTGATGTGTGGACCCCATGTTGTTATGATATTTCGACCCGTCATGGGCCTACCTGTTTTGTGTATCCCCAACAGTAGCCCATGAGACTCTGACTGATTGCTGGCAGTTGGTTGGAGTCTGTTGAGTTTGTTGAACTTGAATATTTTTGCCAGACCTAACCAAGCAGAATGATTTTTATTTCTCTTCCAGTGGGGGCATGCTGAGTGCACCCATTGGGTGTACTCCCCGAGCCTCTGTCGGACTAGATGAGTCGGGTAGAGGGTTTAAGTGTTCCAATGCGGAACTAAACTAAATAGGTGAACTTTGGTGCGCTTAGCGTAGTAAATTGTTGCAATCTAGAGCTGAATCAGTCGGATTGATCTTTGTGCGCTGGGCATGGTAAATAAACGTAGCCTGGAACTGGGCCAGTCAGGTAAATCTTCATGTGCTTGGCATCTTGAATGCTTATTGAGTTTGCGTTGTATGATTTCTGGATCACGGCTAAGTCCCCGAGTGTGGATGATGTCCTCACTATGAGTGGTTTTTAACTTTGGCGATACAGAGTCGCAGATAAGCCCCTGAGTGTGGATGATGTCCACACTCCGAGTGGTTTTTAACTTAGGCGATATGTTGTCGCAGCTAAGCCCCCGAGTGTGCATGATGTCCTCACTCGGAGTGGTTTTTAACTTAGGCGATACGGAGTCGCAGCTATGCCCCCGAGTGTGGATGATGTCCTCCTTCGGAGCAGTTTTTAACCTATGCAATAAAGAGTTGTAGCTAAGCCCCCGAGTGTGGATGATGTCCTCACTCGGAGCAGTTTTTAACTTAGGTGATATGGAGTCGCAGCTAAGCCGCCAAGTGTGGATGATGTCTTCACTCAGAGTGGTTTTTAACTTAGGTGATAACGAGTCACAGCTAAGCCCTTGAGTGTGGATGATGTCCTCACTCGGAGTGGTTTTTAACTTAGGCGATACAGAGACACAACTAAGCCTCCAAGTGTGGATGATGTCCTCACTCGGAGTGGTTTCAACTTAGGCGATACGGAGTCACATCTAAGCCCCGAGTTTAGATGATGTACACAATCATAGAAGTTTTTGACTTAGGCGAAATCAAGTTCGTAGCTAAGTCATTCACCCACTTGGGGTTATGTTGTAGATGTGTCCAGATGAGCGATGGCGCGCGGGGCGACCAGGTGATGAAGACGTGTATAGTGAAGTGACGGTGTGTCGAGCGATCGGGTGATGATGATGCGTACAACAAAGTGATGGCACGCAGGGCGACCGGGTGATGATGACGCGTACAACAAAGTGATGGCGCGCGGGGCGACCGGGTGATGATGACGCGTACAGCTAAGTGATGGTGCGTGGGGCAACCAAGTGACGGTGCACGGGGCGGCCGAGTCGAGCTTGTCGTCGAAGAGGACTCGACCAAGTGACGGCGCACGGGGCGGCCGAGTGATGGTGCGCTAGGTGGCCGAGTCAAGCTTTTCATTGGAGAGGAAGTTCACCAAGAGATGGCGCGCTGGGCGGCCGAGTGATAGTGTGCGGGGCGACCAAGTCGAGCTTGTCTTCGAAGAGGAGTCGACCAAGTGACGGCTCACGAGGCGGCTGATTCGAGCTTCTCATCAAAGAGGAGTCGACCAAGTGACGACACACGGGGAAGCCGAGTCGAGCTTGACGTCGAAGAGGAGTCTGACCAAGTGATGGTGCATGGGGTGGCTGAGTCGAGCTTGTCGTTGAAGAGGTGTCCGACCAAGTGACGGCGCGCGGGGTGGCTGAGTCCATCATGTCATCAAGGAGGCGTCCGAACAAGTGGAAACACACGAATGATTGTCGTAGCGACTGAGCCTGAGTAGCGACGAAGATGGCGCACAGATGTGTCGAGTGATTGCGTAACCTGTTTGATGGCGCACGAGCGACCGAGTGGCGAAGACGTGTTCAACTAATGACGAAATGAAGGGAGGCCAAGGGATGAAGACACGCCTCACTGAGCGGTAACGCATGGAGCAGCCAAGTGATGAAGGTGTGCCTCACCGAGTGGTGACGCGCGGAGCGGCCAAGTGATGAAGGAGTGCCTCACCGAGTGGCAATGGGTGGAGCAGCCAAGTGATGAAGATGTGTCCCACCAAGTGGCAATGCGCGAGGCGGCTAGGTGATGAAGAAGTGCATCACGGAGTTGCGACGCGTGGAGCGGCCGAGTGATGAAGGAGCGTCTAGCTGAGTGAGGGCGCGCAGAGCAGCCGAGTGACGAAGGAGCGTCCAGCTGAGTGACGGTGCGCGGTGCGGCCGAGTGTTGAAGGAGCGTCCAGCTGAGTGATGGCGCGGGGAGCGGCTGAGTGACGATGGACCATCCAGCTGAGTGGCGACATGTGGAGCAACCGAGTGACGAATGAGCGTCCAGCTAAGTGACGTCGCGCGGAGCGGTCAATTAACGAAGGAGCACCCAGCTGAGCGACAACACACGGGGTGGCCGATTGACGAAGGAGCATCCCGCAGAGTGATGGCACGCGGAGCGGCCGAGTGATGAAGGAGCGTCTAGCTGAATGATGGCGCAGGGAGCAACCGAGTGACGACGGAGCGTCCAGCTGCGTGACGGTGAGCGGAGCGGCCGAGTGACGAAGGAGCGTCTACCTGAGTGACGACGCGCGGAGCGGCTGAGTGACGAGGATCTTCCAGCTGAGTGATGGTGTGTGGAGCGACCAAGTGACAAAGGAGCATCCAGCTGAGTGACGGCGCGCGGAGTGGCCGAGTGACAAAGGAGCGTCCAACTGAGTGATGGCACGTGGAGTGGCCGAGTGACGAAGGAGAGCCCAGCGGAGTGACAGCGGGCGGAGCGACCGAGTCATGATGGAGCGTCAAACTGAGCGACAACACTCGTAGCGGTCGAGTGATGAAGGAGCATCCTGCCGAGTGATAGCGCGCGGAGCATCTGAGTGACGAAGGAGCGTCCAGCTAAGTGATGGCATGGGGAGTGGCCAGGTGCCGTAGTCGTGCTGCACAGAGTGGTGATGCACGGGGCATTCGAGTGAGGAAGACGTGTCCGGCAGAGCGATGGTGCACGGGGAGACGAGTGACGAAGGAGCATCCAGCCAAGTGACGACGCGCACATCAGCTGAGTGACGATGGAGCATCCAGCTGAGTGACAACGCTCATAGTGGTCGAGTGACAAATGAGCATCCAGCCAAGTGACAGCGCTCAGAGTGGCCGAGTGATGATGGAGCGTCCAATTGAGTGACGGCGCTCCAAGCGTCCGAGTGACGAAGGAGCATCCAGCAGAGTGACGGCGCGCGGAGCGCCCGAGTGACAAAGGAGCGTCCAAGTGAGTGACGACACAGGGGGTGGGTAGGTGCCATAGACATTTCCAACTGAATGGCAACGCACGGGGCGGTCAAGTGATGTAGACACGTTCTGCTGTGTGACGACACGTAGGGCAGCCGAGTGATGTTGACACATCCAACAGAATGGCGGCGTGCAAGGCTTTTGAGTCACTTCATGTTAGTCATCTACATGTCATCATGTTACTTTCCCGAACAAAATGTCCATCCAAGTAAGCTATCGTCCGGACCCGGCGACGGGATGAGTAACCCTGCATGTCAATATCGAGGGTAGCTACAAGTACATTTTTTCCTGGATCAAAACATCCCTACAAGTTACCAAGCACAACCATGAAGTTAACGACCGGGGTGTTTCCCATGCACATGCATTCACCCATTAACTGGCGTGGGAGGAGCGCATATGTTATGGCCGCAATAACTAGGTAACTGATGTTGGGAATACTCACCAATTAACCACTTAATGAGGTGATTATACCTTGACGAGTGGAGTCACTGGAGTTGCCTGCTGGTGGGAACCATCCTTCCGTTTCCTTATTTCCTGCAGGCAATTATCGCTCGAGGAGGTGGCACTTACATGGTAGTGATTGTGAGCCGAAGATGTTCGAAGGTCACTGATGCAACACGCACCCGTCACGGAGAAGGCCGCTAGCGACCAATGCTAGAGGAAGGGTCTCTATGCGATTGCACTGCGTCGGACCTTCGCCTCCACCGTGATGGTTGCTACCAAGCAACAGAAAACACGAGGGCGAACTCGACGATTGAGCGTTTAGCACTCGTGGCCATGTGTGCGAGCTTGACAATGGCATCCCAGATGAAGCTGAAGACGACAACAATCTGTTGTGCGTGAGGGCTCGACGACAGCATCGTACGCGAGACCAGAGACGATGGGACGGACCGCACCGGTGGCCATGTGTAGAAGCTCGTCAACAGCGTCATACAAGAGGGTGGAGACGATAGGGCGCACAGCGCCGGTTGCCGCCTGTAGGAGCTCGACGACGACATCGTACGTGAGGCATAGTGGTGAGAAGGCGAGAAATATGGTGAGCGTCTTGTCCTTTTCTCTTCTTCTCTTCTTCATGATCGATCATGCATGGGTGTGTCTGATCCTACAGGAGGAAAAGACAAACTCCTTGTTAGTTTATTGTCAAAAGACTAGATGGAATGGATACTTCCCTGATCCTTTTGTTTGTAAGAATGGCGTAATGGCAATAACTCTAGTGGCCAATTTCTTTGGTGATGTTGGTCGTTGATCCGCTATCGAAGATTGATGAAAAACCCATTCATATCATGGCTCGATAGACGCCATGCCCCACGGTAGGCGCCAAATGTCGTGGGAACGATTCCGACAATATAGAGGGGTAGGATAACGGAGCATGATCTATCGGGATGCAAATGGGTGACACAAGTGTTTTAGTGAGTTTGGGCCTCTCATGGTGGAGATAACATACCTACATATCATGCTCCGGAGAGGCTTTGCTTATCTGTCATGAACACGGAGTTACCTGGTGTATTTGAGAGAGACATAAGGGAGAACACATCTCCATGCCTGAGCTAAGTCCTGAGACTAATGACGAGAGATCCAAGGAAGAAAGTGACCCCCTGAGCTATGCATTGGGGTGGCTTATATAGAGTGCGCCATCCCCTCTCCTCCTATGTTACAAGATGGGGCATTTATGCCACAATGTCATCCTACTATGAAACCTCCAGTATAAGGATGATGTCTCGACTACCTTGTGGGTTGATGGACATCACGTATCCAAGTGTGTTAAGATGTTGAGCGTTTGACTGTCATCCGAGTGGAGGGAATGTATATTGCCGAGTGGATAGTATGTATGTATTAATCTGGACCCACCTAATGTGTGGACCCCATTTTGTTATGATATTTGGATCCTTCATGGGCCTACCTACGTTGTGTATCCCCAACACCAGGGGTGTGCCCTGATGGCTGGTTCTTTGCTCCAATATTGCTTATTTCCTCCAGAAAAAATCACAAAAAGTTCGGGTGATTTCAAGAAGTTTCATTTTCTGCACAAAAAACAACACCATGGTAATTTTGCTAAAAACAGTGTCAAGTAGGTTAGTTCTGAATAAATCATATAAAGTGCATCAAAACCATATAAATGTATTGTAAACATAGGCAAATATGGCATGAATACTTCATAAATGACCGATACGTTGGAGATGTATTAGCATCCCCAAGCTTAATTCATGCTCGTACTCGAGTAGGTAAATGATAAATGAAATAATTTATGAAGTGTGAATGTTAGCATAGTGAATAATTTTTATCATTTATAATTTCAGTTACTTATCTAGCATCATAAACAACAACTTTTTCTCATAAAAATCATCATCATAGAGTAGCAATCAATTCACATGTCATGGTACAAACAATTCATTCATTTGAAACTTAACAATCTATTTTCTTGGTCACCAGACAATTTCAATGCATCATCAAATCTAAGTAAGAGATCCACATACTCAATTATCATATAGTATTCTATGATTGCTAATAAAAAGGCATATTTTTAGAACAAACAACATCCATTGAACACAGAGAAAGATAGGGGCTTAATGTTTTGCCTCCCAACATATATATCATAAAGATAATTGTCAACAATAATAAATCACGACCAAATATATTTTAGTGGATATATATGTTTGGATCTTTCCCACCACATGATGCTTGTCAACTAATAGTTTGACATTGGAATAAGAAGTTGACTCAACATGAAAGTAAATATATTGTCCCTTCACAGAGGGAAGCAGGGATTTGTAGAGGTGTCAGAGCTCATTGTTTAAAACATAGATGAATATGTAATTTTGGGTGTTGTGACTTTACTGTCAATGTCACAACAGAGTTTTCAATATCTTCCATGCTAATCACATTATTGGCGGCTCCCAAAAATAATTAATGTTTTTACTCCCCCTCCACCATTCAAACAAATTCCATGGCTGGCCGCATCCACGGTTGCCCTCCAAACAATCAACTTTCCAGGGGGAGTTTTATTTATTTATTTTTGTGTTATGCAGGACTGGGCATCGTTTTTACCAGCCTCTCTCATGCAATGACAAGTGAATAAACACTCATCTTGAGAATATCTCGTTAGCATGGAAGATAATGACCGCCCAATTGCTCTATGAGCGGTACTAGCACATAAAACGGATGTTTATTTGAAGGTTTTAGAGGTGGCACATGCAAATTTACTTGGAATGCAGTAAAATGACATATATAGGTAGGTATGGTGGACTCTCATGGAAGCAACTTGGCTCAAGGATTTTGATGCATAAGTAGTATTTCTTATCTGTACGAGGTTTTGGCTAGCAAAAGGTTCTAAACAAGCCCCACGTGTTGGAGGATCCATAACAATATAACTTGGATGCAAATATACCCAAACATAACCATTATGTTGTCTTCCTTGTCCAACTTCAACCAGTTGATCATGTTTGAAAATAACTAATGGCTATTGACAACCATAAAAAATGTCTAAGATAATATATTTGTATGTGAAAGTTCTCTTTCTTATACTAATCATTCATAAATTGATTATATGACCAACGTGATGATTGTCAAACTTCAATAGATTTTACTTTATAACCCAGATGTGAAGCCACTACTAAGCATAAAGCACATTGTTCTTATTTATGAGATTTTATTCAATCAAAATTTAATCTCACAAGAGTAAACATCAAACTAATCTAAAAATTAATAAGTGAAGACCAGTGAGTAGTCAAACAGTAAAGTAGCTATGTAAGGACCGTCTCTCAATAAAGATTTTTAGATCTGAGAATTTCATTCAACCAGCTATGAAAACAAAAGACACTCCACGAATAGCACATATCATGTGGACAAATAAAAATTTAGGCTCAACATAGGCTAACCGATAGTTATTGATGAAGAGAGGTGGGATACATAGCATCCACAAGCTTAGATGCTTGAAACTTCTTGAAATATTTACTTGGGGTGCCTTGGGCATCCCCAAGCTTGAGCTTTTGTATCTTGTTCAATCCTTTCATATCGTAGTTTCACCTAAGTCTCAAAAACTTCATCCACACAAAAATAAAAAACAATTCGTGATATAGGTTAGTACAAATAAGAAAAAAATCAACACTTCATGTACTGCCAATACAAGTTTCCACATTTTGCACTAGTCGATGCAACCGAGTCTTTACTTTGGTTTCATCGAGTTGGGAAATAATGTTGTCACAGTTGGATATTTGGAGACGCCTATATATACCCCTCCACCACACTCGCTTGCAAGAGAAGCACTCAGAACAAACCCACACTTCCCATATCCAATATTCTGAGAGAGAACCACCTAGCCTTGTGTTGAGGTAAAGATCATCCACTCCAACCATATGGATATTGATTTATAGCCTCCCCAACTTGCTTTCCACTCAATCAATCTCTTCTACCAAGCCAAATATATGAGAGAGTGATTGAGTGTTGAGGAGACTATCATTTGAAACATAAGAGCAAGGAGTTCTTCGTTGTTACCGCATCTATTACCTTCTGGGGGTGGTTCCTCCTATATTAGTTAGGTGTTGCTTGGGAGCCTCCTACTTCGTGCTTTGGAGTTTAACCAAGAAGTTTGTAAAGACATGGAGATCGCCTACTTCATGAAGATCTACACCGAGTTAGGCTAGTCCTCTATGGACATAGGCCATCATGGTATAGGCTAGGTTGCTTCTTCATGGAACCCTTCGTGGGTGGAGGCCTTCATGGACTCTCCCGACCGTTACCCTCTATGGGTTGAAGTCTGCATAAACATGGATGTGCGATAGCGCCACCTATTGGAACCACGGGAAAAATCCTTGTGTTTCCAAATTGTGTTTGATCTTCTTATCCCTATCCACTTACATATGCTTGTCTTTACTTTCCGCTGCGATACGCGTAGACATGCATGTCTAGGGTGAACTTGATATGCTAGAATTGGTAAAATCTGCCAACCAATTAACTTGGGAAAAGGTTAGGTTTTACTTTTGATGAAGTAGTCTAATCACCCCCCTCTAGACCTACTTTCGTTACCTACAAGGGGTACTAGAGCCTTGGTTTACATTGCATTGGTCTCACAACCTAGGAGAGTATGGCACCTAGTGAGGGAAATTATCACCGTAGAGGTCCATATTTGATGATACTAACTTTGCTAGTTGGAAACATAAAATGAAAATGCATATTCTTGGTCATAAACCTGCCGTATGAGTTGTTGTTCATGTTGGCTTGCAAGATAAATTATTTGGTGATAGAAAGGAACCAGATCATGAAGTGACCACGGAAAAATTGAAGATGTTGCAATACAACGCTCAAGCATGTGACGTTCTATTCAACTGCCTATGCCCCGAGGAATTCAACAAAATCATCTATCTTGAGAATGCAAAGGAAATATGGGATACTTTGGTTGATATGCATGAAGGTACCGACTCCGTCAAGGAATATAAGTTGAATGTGCTTAAAATTCAACTTGAAAAGTTCAAGATGAAGGATGGTGAAGGAGTCATTGAAATGTACTCTAGGCTTGCTGTCATCACAAATGAGATTGTCGGCTTAGGAAGCAAAGAGATGACCGAAAAATTCATCATCAAGAAGATACGTAGAGCCTTGGATGGAAAGTATGACACCGTGTGCACATTAATCCAAATTATGCCAAATTACAAAGATCTCAACCCTACGGAAGTAATTCGAAGGGTTTTTTCTCACAAGATGTCACTCTAATACAAGGAAGAACTTCAGACCAAGTCTAGCGGTGCTTACAAAGCTTGTAGTGTCACTCCCGCTACATCAAGTGAAAACCTTGTTACGAATGAAGAGATAAGCCTCATGGTCAAGAAATTCAACAAGTTCTACAAGAGTAGAGGCAAAGAGAGAAACTCTACGTTAAGATATGAAGATAAGCGTTCATCTAGTCGTGACAGGAATTTTTACAATTGTGGAAGGCTCACACACTACTCCAATTAGTGCACGGACACCCTCACCCCCCACAAGAGAAGGGGAAAGTCAACTATAAGAAAGATATCAAGAGATGAGTCGCCTCGAAGAGATGATTATTATGAACGAGGACCCTCCCGGAGAAGTAAAGACTCAGAAAACAAGGACAAGTACACCAAGAGCTACGCACGAAGAAGACATCAAGCTCATGTTGGTGACAACCACTCCGAGAGAAGCTATCACTTTGACTCCGACTGTAGTCAAGATGAAGGTGTTGCCGAAGTTGCACATGTTTCGTCCAACTCCTATGACATATTTGATTCACCAAATGAAGGGAGCGGATGTTGCTTCATTGCTAAAGGCCTCAAGGTATCGCACCACGAATACATTGACTTTAATAGTGACGAGGATCCCTTACTTGGAGATGATGACTTGCTATTTGAAAAATCTAGTGATATCAGTCAAAATGAACACGTTAGTAATCACACTAGTCAAGATAAGTGGTGTGATGATGGTAAGATGTAAATAGAGCTACCAACTATAGAATTAGACACTCTTAAGTTAGCCCATGGATCTAATCTATTAGATCATAGAGAGCTTGTAAGAACTCATGAGAAGCCCCACTTCGAGATTCTCAATTTGAAGCAAGATCATGAATTCCTTAAAGCTATCAATGACGATATTTGAAAGAAGACTTCGTCTTATCTAGCCAAATGACTACTCTTGTCTACATTCACTCCACAAGTTAAGGCTAAACAAACTAGTAACAAAGGCAAGAAAGGTTGTTCAACTAATAGCAATAAAAATGATAAATCCAATGATACTGCTTCTAATAGTTCTATTTATTCCACTAATGATTCTCTTAGCCAAGTTACACTTGAGCAATAAAATGATCTATTGAAAGGGATTATATAAAAAGGTATCTACAAAAGTCTTGCCGTATGTAAGCAATTTGAGGAAATTGTATACAAGCATGGAGGATACAGGAAGAACCATGGCATTGACTACTTCAACGCAAATGGAATTGGATGGGATGAAGGTCAAAAAACTGATACGTCTCCAACGTATCTATAATTTATGAAGTATTCATGCCATGTTTACAATAATTCTATATGATTTTGGTACGATTTTATTAGAACTAACCCGGACTGACGCTGTTTTCAGCAAAACTACCGTGGTGTTGTTTTTGTGCAGAAATAAAAGTTCTAGGAATGAGGTGAAAATTTACGGAGAATATTTTTGTAAAATACAAAAATTACTGGAGCGAAGAGTCACCGGAGAGGAAGGCAGAGGAATCCACATGCCACAGGGGCGCGCTCCCCTAGGGTATGTCTCCCTGGCTTGTGACTTCCTCGGGAACCTTCTGGAGGTGGGAACTATGCCAAAAATTCATATAAATACTATAAACCCCAGAAAGAAACCTAGATTAGCAGTTTCGCCGCCGCAAGCCTCCAGAGCCATGAAAAACCAATCGGGAGCCCGTTCCGGCACCGTACCGGAGGGGGAAACCATCACCGGAGGCCATCTTCATCATCCCAGCGGTCTCCATGACAAGGGTATGTACCAGTAGCTATGTGTTTGATCTCACTCTCGTGTTCTTGAGATGACACGATCTTGATGTACCGCGAGATGTATTGATATAGATGAATCATATGGAGTTTTCCCCTCTCTATCTTGTTGTGATGAATTGAGTTTTCCCTTTGAAGTTTTTTATCGGATTGAGTCTTTAAGGATTTGAGAACACTTGATGTATGTCTTGCGATGGGATATCCATGGTGACAATGGGATGTTCTATTGAACCACTTGATGTATGCTTTGGTGATCAACTTGCGGGTTCCATGACCTTGGGAATCTATGCATAAGGGTTGGCACACATTTTTGTCTTGACTTTCCGGTAGAAACTTTGGGGCACTCTTTGAAGTTCTTTGTGTTGGATTGAGAATGATGGATCTGAAATTATGTGATGCATACCATATAATCAAGCCCATGGATACTTGTGGTGACATTGGATTATCTAGGTGACATTAGGGGTTTGGTTGATGTGTATCTTCAAGATTGATCAAAAAAGATAACTTTAGGGCTGTTTGTGACATTGGATTATCTAGGTGACATTGGATTATCTAGGTGACATTGTTATTTTAGTACAAACTATAGGGCTGTTTGTGACACTTATAGGGATAGCTCATAAGATTGATCAAAAAAGATAACTTTGAGGTGGTTTCATACCCTACAATAATTTCTTTGTTAGTTCTCCTCTATTTGTGACTTTGGAGTGAACTCTTTGTCGCATGAGAGGTACTTACATATGATTCAACTATGTCAATATTGTTGAGAGAAATTGCATTAGTGAAAGTATGGACCATAGGCCTTGTTTCCAAGCATTTGTACCACGTTTTGCTCGCTGTTTACTATTTTTTACCTTGCTGTTTTTATATTTTCAGATTACAAAAACGTATATCTACCATCCATATTGCACTTGTATCACCATCTCTTCGCCGAACTAGTGCACATATACAATTTACCATTGTATTGTGTGTGTTGGGGACAAAAGAGACTCTTTATTATTTGGTTGCAGGGTTGTTTCAGAGAGACAATGTTCGTCCTACACCTCCCACGGATTGATAAACCTTAGGTCCTCCACTTGAGGGAAAATTGCCACTATCGTACAAAACTCTGCGCTTGGAGGCCCAACACGAGTCTAAAAGAAGAAGGTTGTGTAGTAGACATCATACATCAAGCCCAAGTTTGTTCCCCAAAAGGATAAATATGAACATACTGTCCCCAAGGGAAGAAAAACTCAAGATGACATTCCACCACAAGACTACAAGATCAAGGGCAAGGACAAGCTTCAAGACAATATTGAATCATATGAATTGAATCCCAAGCCATGGTCAAATGGGTTACCAAAGCTACCACAAGCTCAACTTCTACAAGTGCTACTTAAACTCCAAGGATTCCCATCAAGTTGATTTGGAGCCCAAAGAAGAATAACTAGAGAAGTTCTTGAGGGGTGACTCCGCCAATAAAATTCACTCACATTAATTTTGGGCAAGGAGTATTTGCAATCAACTCTAAGCTTATGCAAGAGTTCAAGGAGTCACACATTCCCTCAAAGGTTAGCAACGGAGAAGGTAATTAAGGCATCCATGGACATCATCATGTATGCTTTGCACTCCATGTCCATATGTATCCTTGTATTTTTCTCTTGTGTGAGACTAAACCATGTAGGTGATGAGAGTAAGAAACAATGAGTATTGCTCCCAACTCAAGATGACCTTCATCAACTACAAGATCATTGATGGAGCGCGTTGCAGAGCCTGTGTATATAAAATTTTCTTACTCATAAATATAGAAATACATGACTCATGAACTTTAATTAAATTGGCATCTGGTCATCTATTTGTTGGAAAAAATAAAAGAGATGTGACGTTCAGTTGGCTTTAAAAAAGTATTTGTGTAGTATGGTAGGACATGGTTTTTCTTCAGTGGAGCGACCCGACCTGAAAAGGTCAAGCTTCTTTGTGTTCTGTGCCATCCCTGGATCAGTATGCTGGCACACACAGTACATCAATGTATATATCAAAGTGCAATCACATGTAATTAACGTAAAACTGACATATACCTTAAAATCTCAGCGGAAACAGTCAACGGGAGTGGAGTCCCAATAACACCAATGGCAGGTTGAGTGTAGACCGTAACCCTGAATCGTACTCTTACTCTTCAAAAAAGAGTATCTGCAACATGAGACGTTGCAGCCGCATAGGTCAGTACATTGAATGTACCGGCAAGATCACCATAGTAGAACAGAAGCTAAAAACTATTCTATATGTAGTAAGGCTTTGTGGCTCTGTGTCTGAGTTTTTGCATAAAAGCTGATTTTTTTTCCTACAACAAAGGAATATCAGGAATTTTCACTATAGAGTTACCTAACATGACATGGTTCCGCCAACCGATGTCTTAATGACCACAAGTATCATAAGTTGCCCACAATTAATTATCAGTCCAGTGTTGAGAGTTTAGAGATAGATCCAAGTCCAGAGGCTCAAATTGTCCGTAACCGAGGACACAGCTAATCGATTAGGTTTAACTCTGCAGAGTGTTGTGTACTTTACCCACAAGATTCGTTCCCTCCTGGTAAGTCCTCGCACTGCCGGGTGTTTGAGAACAGGATGAATGAAACATGGTCTTTCAGAGTGTTTCCCTGACTACTGTCGGTGCCCATCCATTCCTAACGTCGACTACATCTCGTAGCACAGCCCAGCTAGAGTCACAACAAAGATCAACCAAGCCACAACCCATAATGACTTTTGGCTACACAGGTAAGCTTCCGGGCATGAAGTATTCATCCGTCTCTTTGAGTCTGGGTGAAGCTTTCCGCAAGATGTCATGGCGCTTCTCCATGCATCCCGGCCATCCACTAGGTACTCCAAGGATGCCCAATCAACCATCCTTCACCCAGTAGTGTGTATTGAAAAACTTGTTTCTCGAGTCTCGAAGTCTTGAGGTCTTGAAGATGCAGGACTTCAGGATGCCTTCATGAAGTTGTCGTCTTGACATAGAGTCCTCCTTCTCACACCACTCATGAACACTCATACCAAACCCCGTCTACTTTAGCATAGCATACAAATAACTAACGTTCCCGGGGCTTTAGTAACAAGTGGTGGGTTCCTACGTCATGCATTCTACTCAACTACAATAATTTCAATAACACTATGGGAGGAATTTGTTGAATGATGTCACTACATGCAATAAAACATAGGTATGAACAAAATGTTCAAAGTGAACTTGCTTGTACTGTTGATGAAGAAATAATATCGCTCTCAGAAATAACTTGATAGACTATTCGTCACTCTCCGATGAAAATCTATATAATCAAACATTGTATTCATATAAGCAATCATACTAGCAATCAATTCTAACAATCAAAAAGTAACACAAAACCAAAAGCAACATGGTTGTGATGAAGGAAATACTTAAGACAAAAACTCAAAACAACAAAGTTTCAGCAACACAACTAAGGTTGGTTTTCTCTACAAGTAAATTCTATTTTCAAAAGTAAAACACAAAAACAATGTAAAATATAAAAAATTATTTTAGTAAATATTTTACTAGCAAAAAGAATTACTTTTGGAGAACAAGTAAAAATTATAAAAACAACATTCTAAACAACATAGGTTTTTGCCTAATAAACTTAACAATAAGAAAACAAATGAAATATTAAAATAACAGAAAACAAAATATATAACACTAAGTTAACAGAAAGTGAAACTTATAAAACAATTTAAAAAATATTTACAAATAAGAAATCAAACTAGCAAATGGAAATCAATTACAAGTTATAATGAAACTAGAATTGATTTCATGCTATGAAAATAATAAATGACATAAAAATAAACTTGATTTAAAATACTACTGCTAACTAACTGAAAACAAAGTAAAACTTGTCAACTAATATAAAATAAAATAAATTAAAATAATTTAAAACACAAGAAATATAAATAATCCTATAAAGAACTAAAACAGAATTTGTTTTGATGCAAAATACTAATTTAATTTACTCTAAAAATTCCCAAGTTCTATCTACTGATAACTAAGGTCACTAGTGACAAGAAGCAAAAAGAATCAACTCAAAATAATTTTTTAAACTCAAGATATTCAGAAAATAAGATTTGAATCAAATCTGTTTGAATTCAATTTTAAATTTTCAAATATGGTCAAAGTTGATATCTACAGAAACTACATAAAATTTGTGACACAATGCATAAAGAATCAAATTAAAACGATTAAAAACATAAAAGATATAAAGGAAACAAAAACAGAACTATTATGTTTTAAAAACAGAAAACAGAAAAAGAAAAATTTAACTAACGGACATGATGCTATGTGGCGCTTTCTCATTGGCTACAGGGTGTGCGTGTTATAGCGATTTGAGCGGATGGCCAAATCCTAACAGAAAACGTTTCGGTGTTTTATAATAAAACCTACGTTCTAATCTTGGCCGTTGGAATAAGATCGAACGGAGGGGAGAGGCTCGGGTGACTTTACAGAGGAGGAGGGGAGCTCCGGCGATGTCCGAGGTGTCGAGGTCGACGGGGAAGGTGCTCCGATGGTCCCCCGGTGACGGCGTCAGCACCAGGTGATGCGAACGAGCACGACGACTCCGTTGGTTGCGTCAGCGGGGCTTGGGGGCGATGATGGCGACGACGGTGAGCTCGGAGGCGGCGGCGGCGCTCGGGTGACGACGGGAAGAGGGGCTCCGGTGGGTGCGGGGCTCGGGCGAGTTGGTGGGGAGGTGCGGGCGAGGGTGGTGGAGCGGATGGTGTGCTCGAGTTGCGAGGGGAGTGGCAAGGGCGAGCACGGGGTCGGAAATGGTGCGGCGGCCGTGGGTAACTCCGACGAGCAATAGTCGTGAAAGGAGAGGGTCGGGTCGGGGGTTTTAGGGTGGATCGGGTCGAGGAGGGGCTGGGGTTTTTATAGGAGGCCTCGTGGTCGTCCGAAAGGAAAGGAAGAGGAAGATCAGGTCGGTGATCTGGCCGGTGTTGGAAAGGAAGGAGGGAGGAGAAAGAAAGAAGGTGACCGACGGGGCAATTTGGTCGGGCGG
This sequence comes from Hordeum marinum, assembly GCA_022496015.1. Taxonomy (NCBI): domain Eukaryota; kingdom Viridiplantae; phylum Streptophyta; class Magnoliopsida; order Poales; family Poaceae; genus Hordeum; species Hordeum marinum. The sequence goes on along the minus strand of CM039675.1, from coordinate 159,395,640 downwards.
TGGGGTCCATGCATCAGAGAGAGGGAGAGAAAGGAAAGGGATCGGGCGTTCGATCCGGAGGAATTCGGATCTGGCTAATAAATACGTGGGCCGATTCTTTCCTAATGGGCTCGGTACGTTTCCTATTAAAGGGATTTGTTTCCTTTTATTTAAAAACAGAGAAGGAAACTATATTTTGGGCAATCAAAAAATAAAGTATTATATACCAAAATGATCAAGGAAATAAATGAAATAAGATGGACATTTTTCCACGGCCAAAATAAATATTTTTAAAAAAATTATTTTCAGAAAATGCCCAAATGGCTTTTAATTCTTTTTGCAAATAATTTTCAAATAACCCCCTGGGTTTTATGGTTCAAATACTTCACAAAAATAACCCTGGTGTGGAGTGTCATATTGCTCCTCTCAAATTTTGGTCAAGGGGTGTGAATTCTTTCAAACTTCAAATTGGAAATTCAAATATGAAAGGAACTCCATATCAGAAAATTTTCAGATGGTTTCAAATCCACTCTTCAAATCTTTTTATATTGAAGAAGTCATGTCATCTTCTCTCACTAATTTGAAATGTAAGAATTTGAATTCAAACGCACATGGGAAAGTCATGTCATTTCCTCTCATTCAATTTTTTTTTAAAGTTTCAAATTTCACTCAATTCAATTACTCAAGCAAACAACCACTCATTCTAATATTTATTATAACATTCCAAAATTTGGGATGTTACAGTTTTTAAAAAGTTTCAAATTTTTCACTCAATTTCAATCACTCCATCAAACAAACAATCATTCTAATATTTATTATAACATTCCAATATTTGTGATGTTACATTCAGTCTAATGGGCTTCAATCGGTGCGAGTAACACTGGTAGATGGTTAAACTAAGCAAAGGAAAATGTGCTCGGTCATACTTGGGACTGTAGATTAGTAGACATCGTATACTAATGTTTCTAAAAAATAATAAGATAAAACTGAACTTTGTTTTCCTTGGCAAAAAGGGAGAACACATCTACAATACAACGATATTTTGGAAAGGGAACTTGTGGAAAGTTGTAGTGTGGGGAGAAAATACAGGATGCACTAAATGTGTTTATCTGATATGTAGCTAACTAATCGATCCTTAATAAAGTTGCACACCATTATTACTCCTTTGTGTATTGGCCAGTCATAACATGCACATTTTCAGTATTTTGCTCTCATGAATGGAAGAATTAAGAGAATGCATACATAGACATCCAAGAAGAAATCTGATTTGTGCATTTCATCGAATAAAGGACTGATCAAATCTAAAGCTAACAAACGGGGGGAACATAGTAGTACAAAGGAAATGCACGTACAATTGAAGATTTGTCGTGTCATTTGAGGTACATAAGTGGTTCAGTGGCACACATGCATGGGGTTGACGGGGCGCATGTGACCCTGAGGATTAGCTAGACATTGCTTCTCACCATTCAAGCATCGGCTGCCATGGCACCTTCCAAAGTACCATGTCCACTCGAGTTGCCGAACAGCCAAAGTGCTCCATGCTTCCGCTCGTCCCAGAAACTGAGAGATGACTAAAACACAACCATGCCTTTAGAGTCTTAATCAGTCCCATATGTATAACGAATATGCATTGCAAATTTGGCAAAAAGGTAGAATTAAAATCATAGATTAGGGTGCCCAAGCCTGTTTCATTTCCATCTCGAAATGGCCGGTCAAGATGCCCAAATAAAGGTAGACATTCCTGCAAAATCCTTTCGTAAGCGCCCACTCACCGATCCCATGCAGATCAAACTTCTAGGGTTTCTTTTCCATGGACGGACCGCCACTCGAATGGACTCATTTCACAGCAAGCAGACAGGAACAAGTGACCTAATGGCTTGCGCTCGCTTGTTTGTCTACTAGTCTGGCAACCATCAGATACGAACAACACCTGTAATGTCCTGAAACTCTGAAGCTAGGTGTTATTCTAAAGATTGTAAGCCCCAAGAGTGTTACGGCATTGACCTACAGTGGATACTTTACTTTATCTCACAATATGTAGCGGCATCGATAATGTTTCCAACTGACTACAACATGGCCAAAATGAGTGGTGTAAGAGCTAGAATTAGTATTGGCTAATGACCTGCTATCAAAAACAAATATGACTGCCAAAGAAGCATATGCAACAACATATTTCTACATCGTAACTCAGAGTAGAAGTTCCTGCGGACTACCGTGCTTGCTCGAGTTGCCGAATAGCCAAAGAACTCCGTCATCCCACTCGCCCCAGAAATTGCGAGATGACTGAAAGATAGCCTTACATGCAGATTCTTAATCATTCTGATAGATATATATAATGAATATGCGATGCAAATTTGACAGAAGGGGTAAAATGAATTAAAAATCATAGATTAGGGTGTCTAAAAAATTTTCGTTTCCAACTCGAGAAGACCGATGAGCATGCCCAAATAAAGGTATCTATTCAAAATCCTTTCATAAGCACCCATTCACTGACCCACGCAGATCAACTTCTAGGATTCCATACCTTTCATCAGCGAGGGAACCAAGTGAGCTGCATGGGGAAACAGGGGAATGCTTACTCACAACTGAATCCATCCTTGAAGAGTATGTTCTTATGGCTAAGGCAGTGTTTGACCCTCCTTCTCTTCACAACCTGAAGTAGCTGTGGATCCTGACGAAGAAGACGATAGCAGTGAAAATTGTTCAGGACATCGGCATCAGGAATTGGTGGAATTTCCGGCCCTGCAAAACAGGGTTCTAAGTGACTGACAAATCGATAGACCATCCAACATACCCTGAGAACGACAGGGATGTAAGAGGATCCCCTGGGAGAAGAGATCGAAGTACTCCAGGACATCGGCATGCTTGGCTAAAACGATCACCGTATTAGCAGTCTGTTTCACAATGTATATTTTATCGGGAGTTAAGTTCAGTTTTGACAAAAAAGGAAAAATGAAATAAAAAACACAGATTAGGGTGCCCAACCAATTTCATCTCCAACTTGAGATGACCGACCAGCATGACTAAATGAAGGTATCTATTCAAAATCCTTGAGTAAGAACCCACTCATGGAACCACACAGATCAAACTTCCAGGGTTCCATACCATACGTTCGCGAGGAAAACACGCCTGAGATGCACGGGAGTATGGACGGACTGAGAATGTATAGATGAAACAAAGAGAGGGGGCGAGGTGATGCATGAGGAGTACCTCTCCCTTGTGAGGGCGGCGGCACGAGAAATCAGGGTGGAGGCGGGCGGTGACGGGGGTGGCAGCAGGGGTCTAGAGTCCGGGTTCGAGCTGTGGGGCGTTCGGGGTTACCACACCATTGGACCTCCTCCTTGCATCAATCTTGCACTCTTGTTGATCTAATCGAACTCCTCGCATCTGGACTGGATGAACACTCGGGGCACTCCTCTGTATCAATCGTGAATGGAGCATTACTGAACCACACCACTGGATCCCCTTCACCGAAGCGCATCGGACGGAATTGGTTGGCTGACGGCCCAATTAACTAGAGGGCTCCGTTCTGGCTTCTGGAGCGTCAGCCCATAGGACAGTTGGCTCAGTATTTATCAGACACGGGGTAAATATGTTAACAGTGAGATCCGATGGTCAGAAATGGCAAGATCACAAAAACACACGGATGAAAATTCAAATTGCTTGAGGGCTCGGTTTAGTTGTGATTTTACTATCCTTAATGTCCATCCAACACTACATCACTCATGTGAAGTCTTCTATGACAAAATTCAAGGTTAGTTTATCCCTCTTAGGTGGGATGTCACATCAAGGGGGAGCTTTACTCTAAGACTCGAGTTAAAGCGTCTCTTAAAGATGTGAACACATTAAATGCTTTATTTAAAAATGGTAACCCCACTTGTGCTTAAACGATGAGTATGACCTATTATCAGGTATTCTTACTTGGCTCCTAAGCCAATATACTCATATATAGATGACTTCGTCATCACCAAAGTGCTTGGTACATACTAGAGTGGTTTTGCATGTTTTCCATATTTCATTTGACATCTTATTATGTGAGCTTGTTGGTATGCGTATCTTTGCTCATTCGAGGATCTCCAATTATTATTGTTTGGCTTTCTTTTTTCTTTGGCCAATTGGATGTGCAAGTACCTCCATCTACCTATATATGCTTTCTCATCTCAAATTCTATTCATGCTACATCACAAAATTTGAGCAAGCACTTTTCGACCCCTCTTTGTGACGAGCACTCAGAGTTCCAATTCGTTAATAGCTGACTACCAAAACCTCCCTAGTGCATCTCGGTGCAACCAACACCTAAATCTCGGTTTCACCGATGCCTAGGGTTGATCTGATTTTAGAATCTCGGTAGCATAGATTCCATAATTTTGGCTTCATCGAGTTTCCCTGTCAACTGACATTTGAGGAACTTGGTGGCACCGATATTTTAGAACCGATGTCACCGACAGCAAAGGGTATATCATCTCGGCGGACCCGACTTTTAAAATTCATTCTTCAATTGTCTGTTTCCTCCAACCCTAGCTGTCGCACCTAGACCCTTGGTTGTCGCTCTTCTCTCCCCGTGCGCCCTCTTTGCTGGTATCTCCGCCATCGACGGTAATCTTCACCACCACCGTCATCATAGCGAAGCCACCACTACACTAGGGCATGGTTTCAACACCTCCTTGCGCTCCATGTCTAATTCTAGAGCATTAGGGCTATTTTATCATCTTGCCATAGTTTGAAATCGATCTATCCCATGATAAACTCCATTATTAGAGAACAAGGAATTTTTAGGTCTGACCTTCCGCAACTCGCACCTGGGTGTCACTAAGTACTAGAAATTGGTTCTACCAATTTTGTTTTTAGGGTTACCAAGAATAGCTTCGGTGAGACCGAGCAGTTCTTTTCGGTGAAACAGAAAAGACCGTCAAGTCTCTTTTAAGGCAAGTTGTCTGTATCAGTGGCTCCCAAATGTTGAACTCGGTGCAACCGAAACTCTCTTTGCAGAAGATCAAAACAAAGATTCTAAGTTTCAATTTGGAAAAATCATTTTTTGTTCTTGATGCTCAACCTCTCCGCTCAACTATGCTCTATTCATAGGGCCAGCTTGTCAGGTTCTTATGAGAGATAGAATAATTTCAAAGAGAAAGATGTGGACATGCGCTCAAGCACTAGCCCAGATGCTAGTTCATCTTCTTCGGATGACAATCCAAGTTCCCCTGATTTTCCCAAGGCTGCCACCAGGGCAAGAAGAAAGTTAAATTCTAATGAAGAAGATTCTGACTTTGTGCCCGATCAGGAGGTTACCAAGAAGCAGCAAGAGAAGAAATACATATCGGCAAAGAAGTCTCCTACAGAGGCGTCTTTTGACAAAAGGTCTGTTAGAAAGGAGTATGCCAGTTCTGAAGCTATGAGAGCACCTAAGAGTACCAAGGCCAACACTTCTATTTCAGTTGAACCTACAAAGAGTTCTATGCCTAAGAACGCAGATGCAAGGAGGGATCCAAAAAGAGGATAATGAAAGTCATTGGAAGGCCCACTTCCATGTATGAGGATCCAGGTGATGCTTAGTAGGATGAAGTGGAGGAAGAGCCAACTGCCCATGCTCCTCCTTCAAAGAATGAAAAGCTTCTTGTTGATGTTATTCCCAAGCAAACTTCTTCAAGCAAGAAGTTTGCACCAAAGAAGCCAGTTGCTCCAAAGTCCAAGAATACTACCAGTGGCATTCCTCTTGCACCTAAGAATAAAACTTCTACTTCCAGAGATGTTGAGGAAGACTTGATAGTGTTGAGGAAATTCAGGCCCCATCTACCTGCTCATGATGATAATCATCCCATTGCTGAGGATATGAAGAAGAGGAGAGACTTAGGGTTGAGGCTGTGGAGAGCAAATGACCCCTATGCCCCCTCGAGAAGGACTGTGCTGGATGCCAAATTTCACACAAAGGTACAACATGACTTTTATGAGACTGTCCTATTGGACAAGAGCCCAGCAGTCACTGACATGAGACATGTTGACTTGGCCTATATCAAGGAAAATGTGGATTATTTTCCTAGTGTGCAAGACAACTTCTAGTGCATTGATATTCAAAACGTTGTTGGAAGAGAGTTCATTGCGTGGAATGATGAGATGATCATGCAGTTCTACTCTAATGCTCACTTCTACCCAGATGGAAGGGTCATGTGGATAACTGGGGGAGTCAGGTACCAATCCATAGTTGATCAGTGGGCTACCATCTTAGGAGCTCCACAGGTACAGGAAGGTGATTTGGATGTTTACACTGAAGCCAAGAAGAATCATACCTCTATGGCAAAGATGTACAAAGAGATTCCTGCTGATTATGTGCATTCACGTAAGCTTGGTTTAGTCTGTTACCTGCAAGGAGGACTACCTACTACCAACACAATCATGATGTACATTTTGATGCCCAAGTCAATAGATGACAAGATGATCCGCGACTATTCCATCAACATGCTGCACCACGTTTACACCCACAACAGATTCAGAGTGTTGGACTTGATAGTTCAGACAGACAAGAGGACAACTTCAGATGAGAAGAGATCATGTGGATATGCACCATACATTCAGATGCTTATCAACTCTAAGTTAGACAAGAATGTATATGCAGTTGATCGCCCACATAAGCCACTCCACATAGATTTTGAGGATGATGTTGTGGTGATGGATCCCAGCCATCCCATTTTATCTGCTGCATAAGCAGAGGGTGGGGCAGCCAGAGCCGCTAGTGCTTAGGTTCCATGGACCAAGAGTGAGCAGAGGGATCTTCTTATTAGCACCATTCATGGCATGCAGAAGCACATGAAGACCATGCATCCTAATCAGGAGAGACTTGTGAGTATTGTGAAGGACATGTTTTCCACACTAAACAAAAAAAGTTGATGAGCTGACAACAACTGTGAATGAGCTCAAGAAGGAAGTGGATGCAGTGCCTAGCCCTCATCCACTGATGATGATGATGTTAGTCCACCTCTCAGGACTAGCACCCAATTCAACAATCAGGCCAGAGCTCCTATAGTGCTAGCTCAAGAGATGAGGCCTTCTTCATCAGCACCCGTCGTAGCCCCATCAGCTCCGCCTGTACCTATAGTGTCTACTCCACCACCTAAGAGGACTTCAATTGAAGGTTTCGTGGGAGCTCTTCTCTAGACTCCTTCGATAGCTACACGAGTAGCTTCATCATCTCATGGAGGAGACCATGCCCAAAGTGACGATTAGCTCTATAACTTTGAACTTTTTGGTAACTTGGTGCCAAAGGGGGAGAGGTTATAGATCATAGGGCTTCGAGAGAGAGTGAGTGAGTTGCATTTTGATCTCTCTATGCATTTTAAAACCATTTGGTTTATCGTTTGATTGCAAACTTTTGTTGGTGTTTGATCATATACATTTGTGTGATGCTACTACTATTGCCTATCATTAAGATGCATATATGATGCTCATTCACTTATGTTTAGTGTGATGTTCTTATGTAATTCACTCATATTAATTTTTGCGCACCACCATGTTGTATGTGACATGGAAGAGTGACCCATGGTCTTAATCGATTATGCATTCACATTCAAACACAAATTTAAAATAATGCAGAAATTTAGGGGGAGCTCTTGCTTATCACATACCTCTCAAAGAGACGATGTTATTCATGCTTTATCTCTATCAAAGCTTTGACCTATATCAATGACCAAAAAGAGGGAGATTGAAAGCACAACTTCTGCCTAGGTGGTTTTAGTTATTAATAACAACATATATTTCATTGGACTAATAATTCCACCAAGTATATTATAGGAAAAAGTTCAATGTCTTGATTGGCAAAGGATTGTGAGGAGACCCCAAGATGCAAGGAATAGGATTGGCCTAGCTACAAGCATGATGACTGTACATTTTATATTGTGAGAAATCACTTTGAGTCCATAGGAAAGCTAATACTATTAAAAGGGGGTGAGGTAATAATGGTGAAGGAGATGCTAAAAATGATCAAGTGTTAGCCACCGAGATCACTCACAAACTCTCCCACAAATATTCTGTCTTAGACCCTACCACTCCAAATCGGTGCCACCAATTATTTCCTTTCGGCTACACCGAGTTCAAACCCTAGACAAAACCTATGCCAAACCCACATCTCGGTACTACCAAGGTCGGCATATCGGTGCAACCGAGTTCACTGACCAACTTCATGTTTCTCATTTGTAAGAATAAAAATTTCCAAGAATTGTGAATCGGGTCTCATAGAGTTGTGTAATAGCCCACGTCCACTCATATCGGTACCACTGAGATTCCTATATTGGTCTCACCAAAACCGCAAAGTTGCCACATTTTGCACTAGTCGGTGCAAGCAAGTTTTCACTTCGGTTTCACCAAGTTGGGCAATAATGTTGTCACGGTTGGATTTTTGGAGATGCCTATATATACCGCTCCACCACATCCCACTCACAAGAGAAGCACTCAGAACAGACACACACTTCCCATATCCAATTTTCTGAGAGAGAACCACATACCTTGTGTTGAGGTCAAGATCATCCACTCCAACCATATGGATCTTGATTTCTAGCCTCCCCAAGTTGCTTTACACCCAATCAATCTCTTCTACCCAAGCCAAATCTGAGTGAAAGTGATTGAGTGTTGAGGAGATTATCAATTGAAACACAAGAGCAAGGAGTTCATCATTGTTACTGAATCTATTACCTTTTGGAGGGTGATGCCTCCTAGATTGGTTAGGTGTCGCTTGGGAGCCTCATGCTTAGTGTTGTGGAGTTGAACCAAGAAGTTTGAAAGGGCAAGGAGATCGCCTACTTCATGTCGATTGATACGTCTCCATCGTATCTACTTTTCCTAATGCTTTTGCTCTTGTCTTGGACTATAATTTGCATGATTTGAACGAAACTAACCCGGGCTGATGCTGTTTTTAGCAGAACTACCATGGTGTTGTTTTTGTGCAGAAATAAAAGTTCTTGGAATCAAACGAAACCTTTTGGAGAATTATTTTACAATAAATAAAAAATACTAGAGCTAAGGACCACCGAAGGAGGGTCCTGGCTGGGCATGATAAACGAAGGCACGCCAGCCGCCCATGCGCACCCTGGTGGTTTGTGCCCACCTCGTGCCCCCGTTGACCCTATTTCCGGCACTATAAATTCTTATTTTTGGACAAAAAAATCAAGAAGAAAGTTTTATCGCATTTCACAAGACGGATCCACCGCCACCTCCTGTACGTCATCGGAAGGCCAAATCTAGAGCCTGTTTGGGGCTCCAGATAGGGGAATCTTCGGTCTTTGTCATCATCAACCCTCCTTCATCGCCAATTCCATGATACTCCCTGCTGGGAGTGAGTAATTCCTTCGTAGGCTTGCTAGTTGGTGAGGAGTTGGACGAGATTCATCATGTAATCGAGTTAGTTTTGTTAGGGCTTGATCCCTAGTATCCACTATGTTCGGAGATTGATGTTGCTATGACTTTGCCATGCTTAATGCTTGTCACTAGTGCCCGTGTGCCATGATTTCAGATCTGAACCATTTATGTTATCACCATTATATCTGTGTTCTTGATCCAATCTTGCCTGGTCATATGCACCTATTACATGTTATGATCAATAAACCCCAAGATGACAATAGTTGGGATACTTTCCGGTGATGACCGTAGTTTGAGGAGTTCATGTGTTCACTATGTGTTAATGCTTTGTTCCGGTTCTCTATTAAAAGAAGGCCTTAATATACCTTAGTCTACTTATGGACCCTGCAGACACGGGAGGGTAGGACAAAAGATGTCATGCAAGTTCTTTTCCATAAGCACATATGACTATTTATGGAATATTGTCCTACATTACATTTATGAATTGGAGCTAATTCTGTGTCGCCCTAGGTTATGACGGTTATATGATTAATATCTTCCATCGAATACACCAATCTAGTGCCTACAAGTTCTCCACACTTTTCTTGTAAGTTACTGTTGTTGTTGTCACTGTTACACTTGCTACAAAACCATTGCTACTACTGTTACAGTTACTGTTACTGTGACCACTATTATCAAACTATCATATTACTATGCTACTAATCACTTTACTACATATATTTAATCTCCAGGTGTGGTTGAATTGGCAACTCAAATGCTAATACTTTCAAATATTTTTTGGCTCCTCTTGTATCGATTCTATAAATTTGGGTCGAATACTCTACCCTTGAAAACTAATGCGATTCCCTATACTTGTGGGTTATCAAGACCTTTTTTGGCGCCCCTGCCGTGAGCATAGCTATATGTCCTTAGTCACTTGGGATTTATATCAATTTATCACTATGAAGAATCTGAAGGATACAAGAACCAAGATCGTTTTCTCTAACACGAGGGGAGTTATGGATTTTCCATCACACTCTACACTTGATTCACCTTTTGTTATAGGTAGACTCGCAACACCACCACATGCTATTAATCCTGATATGTCACAAGTTATTGATGATTATACTTCCGCTATGAATGAAGCTTATGATGATGCTAGTACCTTGCTTGATCATACTATTTTAGTGGTAAATTTCTTGATGAACAAATTGCTAGAGCCAAAGAGAATGAAATTACTGAAACTGATGAAACTACCGAGACTGATGAAGTCTTTGAAACTGATAATTACGAAACACCTATTAGACCTAGCTCTCCTAGATTTGAAGTTCCTAAGATACCCGAGGGTTATGTTATGGATGGAGAAGTAGCTATACACATTCTTGCTTGTAAGGATAGAAATGATCTTAAGAAATTACTACGCAAGTACAAAGAGAAGACTTTGAAAGCTAGAATGAAATGTGATCCTAAGTTTGCTACTTCACCTATGTTTGTTACCAATAAGGATTATGAATGCTCTGCCGACGCAGAGTTAATCACTTTGGTTGAATCTGATCCTTTTCATGGCTATGAAACTGAAACCGTAGTGGCACATCTTACTAAGTTCAATGATATAGCCACCCCTTTTGCTCATGATGAGAAGATTCGCTATTACTATATTCTCAAATTATTTGCATTCTCATTAGAGGGTGATGCTAACATATGGTACAATACTGTAGCTCCTAGTTGTGTGTGTAGTCCCCAGGATATGATTTACTACTTCCATGAAAAATATGTTCCTGCTCATAAGAAACAGGCTGTCTTACAGGAAATATTTAACTTTGTGAAAATTGAAGAAGAGAGTCTCCCACACGCTTGGGGGAGGCTTCTCCAATTGCTTAATGCTTTTCCTGAATACCCTTTAAATAAAAATGAAATACTTGATAATTGTGTTGGTTGTGTTTTCAGGGAAGGAGCTGTTGAAAAAGCTTAGGAACTATTGAATAATATATTGAAGAATTATGATGATTGGACTCTCCATAAACCACCACTTGAACCCACTATGAAGAAGAGGGGTATCTTATTTCCTAGTCCTGAAGATATGCAGGAGGCAAATAAATGTATGAAGGAAAAAGGTATTAAAGCTCAGGATGTTAAGAATTTACCACCTATTAAAGAAATACATGGCCTTGACACACTACCACCTCCACATGTTTGATGAAGGTGATATGTCTTACAATAAACATCCTACTTAGTGCTTATATGAATTTGACAATTACATTAGGAAACAAGATCACTTCAATGCAAATGTTCTGAAATAATTGAAATAGTTTTCTAATATGATTTCTTACTTGAGTGACTTGTTATTTAGAATCTGTAATGATGTTAGAGGTGTAGCAAAACATGCCTCTATGGTTCAAACCAAGTTAGCACAAGTTACTAAATCTCAAAGAGAATTGCTTAATGAAATGAATAATAATATGAATGATTTTGCAGTTAGAGTAGTAACTAGAGGAGGTAGAATGACTTAGGAACCACTTTGTCCCGAGGGACACCCTAAGAGAATTGACCACGACTATCAAAGAATTAATGCTGATGCACCTAGCCCTTGTAAGCAGAAAAACTAAAACAAAAATGATAGGACTTTGCATACCCTTAGTGAACCTAATATAGAAAAACCTCCTGGAGATAATGATGTCTCTATTTGTGATGCCGAATCTAAATCTGGTAATGAACATTCACCAAGTGATAATGAAAATGATAGTGAGGTTCATCAAGATACTCAACTAAACAATCATAAAGAACCAGGTAATGATGTAGAAATAGAACACGATGTTGATCATGATAACCCACAATCTAAAAATAAACGATATGACAAAAGAGACTTTGTGGCTAGAAAACATGGTAAAGAAAGAGAGCCATGGGTTCAGAAACTCATGCCTTTTCCACCTAAACCATCTAAGAAAAAGGATGATGAAGAAGTTGAACACTTTGGTGAAATAAATAGGCTAGTCTTTTTGTGTACCTGCTTAACTGATATCTTAAAGATGGCCCCTTATGCAAAATACATGAAAGACATTATCATTAATAAAAGAAAGATACCTAAAGTTTAAATCTCCACAATGATTGCTAATTATTCTTTTATGGATAGAGTACCTAAAAAATATGGAGATCTTGGAATACCAACTATACCTTGCTCCACTAAAAGAAATTATGTCAAAACTGCTTTGTGTGATTTGGGAGCTGGTGTTAGTGTTATGCCTTTATATTTATATAAAAGACATGATTTGAATAAACTCACACCTACTGAAATCTATTTGCGAATGGATGACTAATCAATTGCCATACCTATCGGTATTTGTAAGGATGTACCCGTTGTTGTTCTAAATGTTATTATCTTAATGGACTTCGTTATTCTTGAGATGGACAAGGATGACAACATGTCGATTATCCTTGGTACATCCTTTTTGAATACTGCAGGGGCTGTTATTGATTGCAGCAAAACCAAAGTCACTTTTCATATCAATGGTGATGAGCATAAGATGCACTTTCCGAACAAATAATTCCCAGTGAATGGTGTAAATGTTATTGAAAATTATCCAACACTCACTATTGGAAACTTTCAACAACCTCTACCTACTGCCAAATCGAAATATGATATACTTATTGTTGGGGATATGCATATCCCCGTTGAGGTAACTTAGTGTTTTACGAAAGTTCTTCGGTTTCATGCTAATCAAAAGTGGTTGTTAGTAAAACTTGATCAACCTTATTAATGGATCATTTTTTAGAGGTATGAAGTTGATGAATCTAGTAGGCAGAACCTTCCATACCCAGTTTTTGTTTTATGTTTCTCTTAGTTAAATAAAATAAAATGCCATGTTTATCATGTTTTCTGATTTCTCCGTGCAATAAAAAAATATATGACCCAAAATTAAAAGTTCTCAGAATGTCCTGAAAATTTAACATGATTTTTTTTGAATATTTCTGAATTTTTGATGCAAATAACATCGGAGGGGGTTTCACCTGGTGTCCACAAGACACTAGGGTGCGCCAGCAACCCCAGGCGCGGCCTGGTGGGTTATGGTCCTCACGTGGGTCCCCTCACTTACCTCTTTAGCCCATATCATCTCCTACCTCCAGAAAAAATCACCATATCTCTCTTTCTTGTGTTCTTGCTCACAAACCCATAGATTTCGATCTCTTTGCTCAAAGCTCCATTTCCGAAACTAGTTTGGGGGATTGCTTCTTGGTATGTGATTCCCCTTTTGCTCCAATTAGTTTTTGATTTAGTGGTTTATTTTCAGAAAAAATATCCACTCTTGGTGCTTCTGTAGATGAGATTGCATATTGAATTCTTAGAGTTCTAAGTAGTTTGAGTGCTTGATATGGCCTTTAGGCATCCATATGAGTAGTTGCTATCAATCTTATGAAGTTTTATTTCCAAAAAGAATTTGTAGACTAAAATTTTCAGAAATTTAATTATAGGCATAATATGAGTTTCTTTAAGAATTTTTCCTCCAAGAGGAGTGCTAAAGGAGTCATTGGGGGAATCGTCGGACAATTACCTCAACACCCCGATAAAGGCGGAGGTGCGACCGTGCGAATGGCCGCATAATCCCTTTATTGAGGATGTCGGTTTCTATCAAGAGTTTACCCAATTAATTGTCAATGCTGGGCTGACCGACTTCCTCGCAGATGAGTGTGACCAACACCACATACTTAGAAATTCCTTTGTGCAAACTTTTCATTTTCTGAGTAAGAATAATCCTCCTACGGTGCAGTTTGATCTATATGTTGAAACCCATCAGATACCGCGTAGTGACTTTTGTGACATATGTCTGATCCCTTCTGATGGGGAATTAAGAGATCCTAGACTAGCAGAGTTTGAGGACTTCTCCTCACTTTTACAGTGGGTGATGAAATAGGCGTGTCAAATGACACTCCTACCATTCTGTAGTTTACTTCTATGCATTACTTTGCTTTATTCGTCGTGAAGTGTTTAACCGCTAGGGAGAAGGTCGGTGCACTTAGTCTGCCCGACCTAGCTATTCTATGTCGTGCACTACACAATGATCACATCTTTAGCCTAGGGGTTATCATTGCACGCCACGTACACCTTAACAGGAATAAGGGCAAGATACACGGTGGTATTTATGTTGCTCTCTTAGCGAGTCATTTTAAAGTTCAAATACGCCCACATGACTATCCTTTGCCCCGAGTTTATCTAGATCACAAGGCACTGGAGGACCATCAATTTATTTGTGTAGATGATTCCTTTCATAGTATTTCGCTACAACTTAGTATTCCGCATGGTTAATCGTGACATTATCTCGTTGCTTGCACCTGGTTTGTTTTATTCTATTGCTAGGAACGAATACATGATCATGCCAGATGACATTGTTGCCTACCGGAACAACCAATCTGCGGCCGAGGAGGAGCCCCAGGAGTGTTACGCTCAGGTTTCGTCGCCACAACACTTCTACATGGGACTAGATGGCTATCACGGATGGTTATTACCAAGCTACGCCAAAAGCCTAAGCTTGGGGGAGTACGTATTTCCATCGACATTATATTCATGTTCACACATTTCATTCCAGTTCTCGGTGTCCACACTTTTTCATTTATTATCCATGATGGATTTATTTCCTCACTTTCTTTTTGTGTGTTTGAAAAACTTTGAGAAAATCCAAATATTCTTATTGCTTATTTTTCATTCTTCTCTTTAGTTTAATTAGTTGTAGTATTAAAAGGAAACCCAAAAAGATTTCTTTTCTTCTTTCTCTTGTTGGGAGTTCTCCCATCTAAATAGTTTTTGTCATTTTTGTTTTTCTCTCTTTAATTTTCTTTCTTGAAGAAAAACTAAAAACTCCAAAAATATTTCAGTGTGATTCTCTGAAATTCTCTTCCTTTTATTGAGTCATACCAAGGAGAAGACCACGATGAAAATGTTGATCTAACAAAGAGCCTATATTACTTTGTCTTCTCCTCTTGAATAAAATGCTTGCAGATTACAGCCTAGTCCGCGGCACTCTTGCACTATTATTTTGATATCATTCGGTCATGCAAGTGAAAGGCAATCATGACAATATTTGATGAACTGACTGTGGCAGAGAGAAACTGGTATGAACTCAACTTGTTTTTCTTTTTCTAAATCTGTTTAACCTAGTATCCATGATTTAGCATATTATGATCAAACATGTCTGCAGTGACAATTAGAGATTATAGTTGCTGATGCCATGCTCAAGTAGCTAGGAGTGGATAACAATTTATCTGTGATGTCAACATGCATTAAAATGGTTGTGATGTAGTATGATTATATGGTATCCTCCTCTGAATGTTTGAAGTGGCTTGACTTGGCACATGTTCACGTATGTAGTTGAATCAAAATCAACATTGCCTTCACAATATTTATGTTCATGGTTTCCATATACTACTCATGATAGCATTCAATGTTTATTACTCACAATGCTTGTTCATGACCGTTTTCGCTCTCTAGCTCGCTGCTTCTCAACATATTTGCTAGCCTTCACCTGTACTAAGTGGAAATCTTCTTGTGCTTCAAAATCCTTAAACCAAAGTTATTCCAGATGAGTCCACTATATGTACCAATATGCAGTATTACCCTTCCGTTCCAAGTAAATTTGCATGTGGCACCTCTAAAATTTCAAAGGATAACATGTTTTATGTGCCTAGACTGCTCATCGAGTGACAAGGGGCGGTTAGTATCTTCCATCTTAAGCGAGTTATTCTCATGATGAGTGTTTATTCAATAATCCTTGCACGAGAGGGGTGGTAATAGGGATTCCTAGTCCCGAAATCAAAGAAATAAAATGCAAATAATTATACAAAACTCCCCAAGGAATGTTTTTGGTATGAACGGTACCCATGGATTCAGCTAGCCGTGGAGTGTGTTTGTTGGTGGAGGGGAGTAAGCCTTTACATTGACCGCTTGGGAACCGCCGCTAATGTGTTTAACATGGAAGATATTGATAGATCTTGGACGTAACGTTGACAGGAAGGGTGCGCCTCCCAAAAATATATTTATCTCTGATTTAAGCTTTTAGGTATGGCACCTCGGCAAATCATTGCTTCCCTCTGCGAAGGGGCTATCTATTTACTTTTATGTTGTGTCATCACCTTCTCAAATAAGCGCCTGATCTGAGAGCACTATTGTCATCCTCATGCATTTTGTATAGTTAATGTTGGATCCATCATGACCAGATCTTTTCTACCTTGAATTACAACGTCTAGTCACTCCTTGAACTTTGGAGGTGCTCTGCATTTATGTTTTACGTTCTCAGGAAGGGCGAGCGAGATACCATTATTGTTTATATCATGATTGTTTTGACAAATTGTTTGCATTTGAAATATTTTATTATTGCTCGCTAATTGCTTATGTCATTGATATGAGTTAACATAATCTTTAAGAGTTATTGTTAACATGGTTAGTCATAATCTTTGCTGAAAACTTGGGTGCTACTTATGCATATCTATGTAACCAAGAACAAAAGAGTTCGTAAAAGTTTTTCTTTATCACTTTCACTATGTCAACTGAATTGCTTCAGGACAAGCAATGGTTTAAGCTTGGGGGACTTGATACGTCTCCATCATATCTACTTTTCCCAATGCTTTTTCTCCTGTGTTGGAATCTAATTTGCATGATTTGAATGAAACTAACCTGGACTGACGCCGTTTTTAGTAGAACTACAATGGTGTGGTTTTTCTGCAGAAATAAAAGTTCTCAGAATCGAGCAAAACTTATTGGAGAACTATTTTACAATAAATCAAAAATAATGGAGCCAAGAACCACCGGAGAAGGGGCTCTGGCAGGGCACGCTACACCAAGGTGCGCCAGCCCCCCAAGCGCGCCCTGCTAGTTTGTGCCCACCTCGTGGCCCCACTGATCCTAATTTCAGCACTATCAATTCCTATTTTCGGAGAAAAAATCAAGGAGAAAGTTTTATCGCATTTCACGGAATGGAGCCGCCGCCACGTCCCATTCTTCATCGAGAGGCCTGATCTGGAGCCTGTTTGGGGCTCCGGTGAAGGAATCTTCGGTCTTCATCATCATAAACCCTCCTTCACCACCAATTCCGTGATCCTCTCCTCCGGGAGTTAGTAATTCCTTCATTGGTTTTTTGTTCGGTGAGGTGTTGGACGATATTCATCATGTAATCGTGTGAGTTTTGTTAGGGCTTGATCCATAGTATCCACTATGTTCCGAGATTGATTTTGCTATGACATTGCCATGCTTAATGCTTGTCATTAGGGCCCGAGTGCCATGATTTCAGATCTGAACCATTTATGTTATCACCATCATATCTATGTTCTTGATCCAATCTTGCGTGGTCATATGCACCTATTATGTGTTATGATCCGTAAACCCCAAGGTGACAATAGTTGCGATACTTACCGGTGATGACCATAGTTCGAGGAGTTCATGTATTCACTATGTGTTAATGCTTTGTTCCGGTTATGTATTAAAAGGAGGCCTTAATATCCCTTAGTTTCATTATGGACCTCCGCTGTCACAGGAGGGTAGGACAAAATGTGTCATGCAAGTTCTTATCCATAAGCACGTATGACTATTTACAGAATACATGCCTACATTACATTTTTGAACTGGAGCGAGTTATGTCTCGCTGTAGCTTATGACTGTTATATGATGAATATCATCCAACGAATATACCGATCCAGTACCTATGAGTTTTCGACATATTGTTCTTGCTAAGTTACTATTGTTCATGTCACTGTTACACTTGCTACAAAACCAATCCTACTACTATTACGGTTACTATTACTGTCACCACTATTATCAAACAATCGTATTATTGTGCTACTGGTCACTTTGCTATAGATATTTAATCTCCAGGTGTGGTTGAATTTACTACTCAATTGCTAATACTCTCAAATATTCTTTGGCTCCCCTTGCGTCGAATCTATAAATTTGGGTCGAATACTCTACCCTCGAAAACTATTGCGATCCCCTATACTTGTGAGTTATCAAAGATCTACCCCGAGTTAGGCTAGTCCTGCTTGGATGTAGGCCGTAATGGTATAGACAAGGTTGCTTATTCATGGAACCCTTCGTGGGTGGAGCCCTCTGTTGACTCTCACGGCCGTTAACCTCCGTGGGTTGTAGTCTCCATAAATGTGGATGTATGATAATGCCACCTATCAGAACCATGGGAAAAATCTTCGCGTCTCCAAATTGTGTTTGATCTTCTGATCCCTATCCACTTACATATGCTTGTTTTTACTTTCCGTTGCAATACTCGTAGACATGCATGTGTATGGTGAATTTGATATGCTAGAATCGCTAAAATATGCCAACAAATTAACTTGTGAAAATGTTAGATTTTTATTTGGTCAAGTAGTCTAATCACCCCCCTCTGGACCGACTTTCGATCCCTACACACCATCGCTGCCCGAGGCACTACCATGATCTATAGTGCAAAATACCTAACTCTGGCAGAGTAGGACATGCACATTCGATGCACCTTGAGGTGGCGCGTTGGTGATGTCACCCGGCAAGGATGCCCTCTCCTTCTATGTCGTTCACTTGGCCACATCCTATTTTCTTGCCATACCGTATGACGGGTCTCATCAAAGCTGCGGTAACTTTGCATAGCTCCCACGGGCCCTGACCAACTCCAGCTAACCATCTGACCGCCCGCCACCTAGTCGATGTGGACAACCAGCTTGGTGACCTGGGAGGTGGCTTGCCGGGCGGTGGTCTTGGTGGGAAGGTGTAACATCCCAAAATTTCATTTTGGAATGTTATGAAATATAGCTATGCATCATCATCATCATTGCTTGAAGGTATGGATTTGTTGAAATGCTTCTTCTGACTTTCTGAAAGTCCCTTTCAATTTTCAATATGTTGCTTTCACCTATTTGAAAGCCTTGGAAAAAGTTCAAAATAAGAGGGAGGAACATGACACTCCACACCAGGGACTTCTTGGTGATTTATTTGAACAATAAAAACCAAGGGCTATTTTGAAAAATATTTGCAAAAGCTTTTAAAACCAAATAGGCAATTTCTGAAAATAATAATTTTTTTTCAAATTATTCAAATGATAGACGAAAAATGTTCATTGAATAGCATTAATTATCCTGATCATTTTGATATATATATTTCCTATAATTGGAAATGTTTTGAATGCTTTTAACTGAGTTTTACTGCTCTGGATATTAAAAAGGAAACAAATTTATTTGAATACGGGCCGGCCCATGGGCATTTAACTCGCGAATTCATTAGGAACCAGCCGATCGACGCGCTGACGCCGCTCTCCCTCTCACTGATGAGCTGGACCCACTGTCGATGGCGCCATTCGCGCGGTCATCCTCTTCCTCGCGCGCGCGCTGCCGTCGCCGGAGATTCCTCTCCCGGATCTCCCTCCTTTTTCCCTCCCCCGACCCCGCACCTGGTCCTATAAATAGCCCTCACTCTCCTCTCTCCATTCCACACCGAGCCCCCACTCTGCCCTCGCCATAACCACCCCACACGAACTCGCCAGAGTTCGGATCCCCATTGGATCTTTCCCGAGCTCGTGCCCGTCGTCTTCGTCACCCCCAGCCCTCTCCAACACCACGAAACTACTTCGGAGCCTCGCCGCCATCGCATGAGCACCTCGGACACCGCCCCCGACCACCGCAGCATCCTCCCCGACCACTTTCGACCACCGGCCGCCGTCGAACTCGCCGGAGAACCCCGATCCCCTCTCTGTAAGTCGCCGTCTCCATCGTAGCTGTCGGATCCGTAGTCTACGCACGAGATTAGATCCATTTATAACTCGAACCGCTATCCTCTAACATTCGGTTGACCACCCACAAACACCCGCCCGCACGCTCCTTCGACCAATAGGAACCTGACACGTAGCCCCAGTCCGATCATTAGTTTTTTTCTTTTTCTTTTCTGATTTAGAAAACAGAATGCATCCTGATTTTGTTTTTATCATATCCTTTAAACTATTTGGTGTTTTTAGTTGATTCTTTTTTGCATTAGGTCACATATTTCATGTAGTTTCACCCTGTAGTCTTAGATTTTTAAATTGAACTCTAAAATTTGAATTTAATCAAATTTTCTCAAACTACTCAAATCTGAATAAATAGAGTTTAAAAATAGATTTTAGTATGAATCTTTTTGCTACTTCTTGGTATTAGTTAGGACTATAAGCATGCTTAGTTTGAGAATTTTTAGGATGGATTTGTTTAGTGTTTTAACTATAAACAGAATCTGCCTAGTGGTTAGTATAGTTTAAATAATTTAGTTTTTAGTTAGTTTAAATCTGAGTTAGTCATATTTTGTTTTAGTAGGTTCTGTTGTTTCAACTTTAGGTGATTGACTTGCTGTTAATAAAAATGTAATTTGCTTAGTTTATTTCTATATTGTTATAGGAATCTTTACTCTTTGTTTCAACTAGGTTTAATTTGATTAAAACAAACTAGTTAGTAATAGTTTCCTTTAACAATGTTTTACATAATTAAATTCTATTTTCTAAGAAAAGTTTTAGTAAATTATTTTCTGTTAGGAGAATTGTTTTATTAATAAAATTATAGTTTATTTCACTCTATTGTTAATACACTCTAGCCCACTTCATGTAGTAGTGTTTATCAAAACTTTTAAAACCCTACTAAGATTTTTCTTAACCAAACTTTAAATGGATTTAATTCTGTTTATTAATAAAATATTTCTATTGTTCTTTTCTGTCAACTATTGTTTTGTTAATACCAATAGTTCTATTTGTTAGTAGTAGATCACCCATCATCCTTTAGAAAACCCAAACTATGTGTTGATCTTTTTTTCTTTCGATTGTGCCTTGTTTTGTCTTGAGTGATTACTAGTTCATTCCTGATTTTTGTGAGTTACAATATTTTGTTGTATGCTTATTGAGTGCTCTTGTTTGATTCGTTAGATCATCCGGAGTGCGAAGCTTGTTACCTAGAGTCCCTCGAGTATGAAGATCGTCAATCAGGCAAGTCACTTTGATCATTTATACCTATGTTTTATTGCATTAGTTCTTCCATCACCCCAATTGCATGAAAAGTAGGTAAATTGGAAATTTGGTTACTTGATGTAGTATGATGTGGTAGGCACCCCTCAACCTTTGACACTTTGGCCCCGGGAAACGTTCAATTAATTTTGCTATGCTATTAGTAGACGGGGTTGGATGTGTGATTCATGAGAGTGTGAGATAATAATTTCAAGACCTACTATGATCAAGACTTTAAGGCTTCCAAGTTTTCAACATACCTTTGGGTGGATGATGGTTGAACAGCGCCCTGGAGAAACCAGTGGTTAGCCTAGGTGATGCTGGAGATGTGCCAGTATTCACGCGGAAAAGTCCACCCAGGCACAAAGAGATGGATGGATGCTTCAAGACCCAAGGCTTACCTGCACAGCCACAAGTCATCATGGGCTCTGGCTTGGTTGGATATCGTGGTGACCCTGGACAGGCGGTGCTACAAGATGTAGAAGAACGGTAGGAAAGGATGGGTACCGACAGAGCCGCAGGGAAACCCTTTGGAAGACCATGTTTTGGTCATCCGTTTCTCAAACACCCTGAAGTGCGAGAAATCAAACGGAGGCGACCAAATCTTGTGGGGAACGTGTGCAAAACTCTACAGAGTACTCAAACCTAATCGATTAGCCGTGTCCATGGGCATGGACGACTTGAGCCAAAGGAACTGAAACTTCCAGAACCCTCAACAGAATTAATATGATGATGTGGGTATTAATAACTTGGGTATGAGAATTGGTTGGTGGAACCATCTCATTAATCAACCAACTTAGTAATAATTTTGCTTAGCCCTCTCTTGATGTAGGAAAATTGGCTTTACCCAAAAACTTACTACCCCACCTGCCATATTTGCATGTAGGTTAGATCATTATGTTTTCACCCCTCTCTTGTGACTTTGCCGGCATATTCCATATGCTGACCTACACGACTGCAACGTATCATGTTGCAGAGTATTTTTCCGACAAGGAGTGAGGATACGCTCTACGCTCGGTGAGATGCCCTTGGAGTCAGATGGACTTCACTACCTATGAAGCTTCCGCAAGATTTAGATATTCTCATGAGTTGGCCTTCAGCCACTTTATTGTAATCTTTATTGTAATAAAGGACTCGATATGAGATTTACGATTAATAAATGTTGTGTGATTTCCCTTTGATATATACATTGATGTACCGTGTGTGTACCAGCATGATCTTGGGATGGTACGTAAACACCGGAGATTCGACCTTTCAGGTCGGGTCGCTACAGAAGGTGCTCGCAGTGCTCGTGGCTAGTATTTCTCCACTGACAAGGAGGCTTGTCGGTCGCCTTATCCTTGGCCCAGGGTTTGTTTGGAGGTGATCCCTTGCCTAGAAAGGTCTTGTCATGCCGGAAGTTTTCATGGTTTTGTCTCGATAGATGTCCTCGTCAGAGAACTTAGGTCTGGAGCCATCGCAACAAGGTGGCAACTTTTAGGGGTTGTTTGGGAACGAGAGACAAAGGGTTTACTGGCCCCTCCGATGGTGGTAAGAGCCTACGTACTCCTTTGTGTATATTGATGATGATCCTCATTACAAGGGTGCCGAAACGCTAACCTATATTTCAAGGATTTCTTTCTTAGTTGCCCTTCTAATTCAAGAGCTCCCCTTTATATAGAGGTAGAGGCCCGGAGTTTAAAAGAGAGTCTGGGTCGCTGTACAACCCGTGACCTATTATAATTCCTACTAATACTTGTTCCTCAAGGAAAGGAGAATCCTTCTGTCCTTTGTTTACAAGACGGCCCGCAAGACGTCTCCACTTTTGTCGGTCTTGAGATGAGCTGCCACCTGGGCCTTGCGCTTCTTTCGAGCATCCTCCTCATGGGCCACATCAATAAAAGTTGGGTCAAATGTTTGGTAGGTCATATCCTTAGGGTATAGCCCCAACATTATCTCCCAGTTTAGTCTGGATTCATCCATGCTAAACTCCATCCTAAAAGTGTTAGAAATTCGGAAACAAAAACTTTTGAGCCTAAGCCCAATTTATGAGCTGATAGTTGTCTCTCCTTTATCTATTGAAAATTTTATCTGGGTTAATATGGTGTCAGGTCATCCTCCTTCTTGTTGGGACTAAGCATTTCTCAACCAATGTCTTCATGACGTCACCCTATTGATCGTGGTCGCCTGAAGTCATCATAAGGAATCTTTTTCTAAAACACCGCCAAATCCGGCTTGACACGAAATCTAGGCGCAGTCCCAGTCGCAAATTTACCGTGCCCGCTTAGTTTCTCGTGGCGCCGTTTAAACTCTCACTCCCTCATAAATAGGTAATAGCATCCCTTATTTCACTTTTAACTCTTTCTTCTTCCTCGTGCCTCCACATCACCATCATAGCTCACCGCGCCGCCTACATCATCGGACCTTGCTTGTGGTCGCCGAAGAAGACGCATCCATCCTCACCTTTCCTCGCAAGGATCTGGTAATCCTCCTTATCCCCCATTAAGGTTTAGGTTCTAGAACATTGTTCATCACCTATTCATCTCATTCATTGAACGATCACTATAGGTCTGGAGGTTCCATAATCTTTTAACAAATATGGTTCTAGTCTGATATTCGCCTTGCATTTCTCGCAAAATAGATCCGGAATAGTCCACTGACGAAATATTTCAAGTACTTATGTTTCAGCACCTCTGCGGACTAGGGCATATTTTTCGTCTATTTTGCACATATATTAGATCCGATTGATCCTCCATCTGTTGTAGAAATTTGTTTGCCAGTAGAAAAATATTGCTAAGTCCTTGTAAGTGGCCTTACTATCATTCTTTTAGCTTGTACAAATACTGGCTTAAACTGCATCACTTGCTAATCTCTTATTCCACCAGCTTATGTATAGCACTAGCTCATTAGTAAAAAGTCCGAGTTAATATCGTGATCTCGAACGCTTGCTTAAAATCCATATGAGATGGCAAATGTTTTCTTTAAATTTAGTGTTTTTTGGTCGTCTCTTTTTATTTACTTACGTCCAAGGCCAATTTATTACTTTGCATACTGGCTGAAAATCCAACTCATCACACTTTTTTCCTTTCTGTATTGTAGTTTGGACTACAAAAATCACGATGCCTTCCAAGATCAGCAAAGCTTACGGTTGGGTAAGATCTCATGAATATGTGCTCTCTCTAGAGAACCTTGTATCTCAAGGCCTTTCACCGGCTCATAATATAATAAGTTGGCGGGTGCCTGGAGAAGAACTCTCCCCACAACCTGACCAAGGGAAGTAGTTTGTTTCACTGATCATGTGAAAAGAGGCTTCCGACCACCCGGGTCAAAATTCTTCAGGGATCTCCTTCAATTTTTTAACCTTCATCCACAAGATATCGGTCCTAACTGAATGACCAGCATTTGTCAATTCAAGTACTCCGCGGTGTATACCTTCACATCGAGTCGTCCTTGACGCTTTTTAGAGAGCTCTTCTATTTTAATCGTCAAATTGAAACAAAGGATGGCCCTAGTGTGGAACTTGGTAGTGTTTCCTTGCAGAAGAGAAGCAATAGTCCTTTACCTGAGACCAAGTTGGCGAGTCATCCGAAAGTATCGACCATGACTTGGTTTTATTGTAAGAACACTGCCCCGCAGGCTAGAACCCAAACCCGGGCTACATACTAGATTGACTTGTCATCACTGTTTTTCCGGTTGGCCAACCAAACAGGAGAGAAAGTTGTTGGCTCCTGTGCTTCTGAAGTTAAGAGCCCTCAATGCCAATGGCCTTAACCGGGATCGATCTGATCTAGTGTTGGATAACCTGGAGGATTCAACCCGTCAGCGTAAGGGGCGACTTAATGTGCAACTAATCCGGTGAATCAAAAGATGTGCAATGTTTCAGCAAGAAAAACTTGTTTGATAATGACATCAATAAGCAGACCAAGAAATTATTTTCCCACTCCAAAGAGAAGTGCAACACGACCGAACTGGCTCCATTCAACTTGAAGAATCCAGTTCCTCTAGTATGTATTGTACAAACTTGATCTTAATTTCTTATTTTACTTTTATTTTGGACATAACACTTATCGATTGGCTTATATCTTTGCAGGATGACTCTGATTTTGGGAAAGCTAGTTCCGAAGCAGCTCCTCCTCCTTCAAGCCGGGTGAAGGAAACGGCTCAAGAATCGTCTTCAAGGGAGGAATCTGAGGAAGAACTTGACTTAGTTTGTCACTTCTTTATTGAATTTTCTGATGCTCCTTCTTCTCAGGATAACTCAGAATGCAGTCAATGTAACGCCCAATATGCGGTCCTATCCTTATTTTCTCTCACGAGCCTCAACAGGAATATAAGCGCATCTCTTCATTTCGCAAGAATGGATATCATTACAAGTACATGTAAAGAAGAGATGAGTATATGGAATTGGATTACACTCTCCAGAAGCTAAATCATGACCACATCAATACCACATCATATTCAATCATCATACATAAGAGGAGGTTCCGACTACGTACGAAATCAAATGATGAAAATAACATCCATGCTTGCTATCCCAGGCTGCCGACCTGGAACCCATCCTATGATCGATGAAGTAGAAGAACAAGAACTCCAAATCAAACAAGCGTCACTATCACGCCGAATCATTGCATTAAATGTACCTTCAACTATTGTTGTAGTAATCTGTGAGCCATAGGGACTCAGCAATCTCATTTCCAAGGGTATCAAGACTAGGAAAGCTAAATGGGTAAGGTATGGTAAAGTGGTGAGGTTGGAGCAAGCACTAAGCATTTATTTGAATGGCAAACTTGCGAGTACAAGAATAAGAGGGGAAATCTATGCATAAAAGGATGTGAACTAGTGATGATCACTAAGTGATCCTGAACACCTACTTATGAGTGAATCATAACACCACCGTATTCTCGCTCGGTTCAGAACTCACGAGTCGAGATAGTCATGATTACTCACAGGGTTGGTGTATTTTATTTAAATTTACTTCAAGTTTGCTATGACCGGATGTTAAACAAATTTCCAAGTTGTCAGATAACCGCGAGCACAGCTTCTCGAAAAGATTTAACCCTGAAGGGGTGCTCCAACTCATCCATCGCAAACTAGCCACACGCTGCATGGAAAACCTCAACCACGAGAAAACCTGCAGTATCCTCAGCATTCTAGTGGAAAACCTCAACCTAGAGATAGCCCAATGTATCCTCAGAATCCCATGTGCAAGACATTTGAGAAAGGTAAAACAAATCCAGTGTTTCCCTGACATGTCGACGAACCCATTAGGAGCCACATATCTCATTCTCTGTACACGATGGATGGGTCACACTACAAGTCAAACCAAACCCCGAGTTTCCTCGCTGTGGCCTCGCAGCCTTCCCATTTTTGGCCAACACTCATGAGGAGCACTGCCCTGGGTTGTTGATTAATTATCCGCATGTGCTTGCGGGTCCCTAGGCAATTTTATTAGTTATTAGGAAATTGGTAAAACCAATGTTGGGCCCTGCCAGAAGAGTTTTATCCTAAAACGAAAATCAAGGGGGTTCCCATAACAACCCCAAACATGTTAGGAGTGCTCCATATGGATCATAACACCGGTACACATGTTGTGATATATGTGCATTAAATAAAATAGCAATAATATTGTGATATCTCAAGGTATCCATGTTGTCACATGGAAACAACCTGCACCTGCATCTTACAACGTTATAAGAAGGACCGAGCAAGCGGTAACATAGCCAAACAATGGCTTGGTGGGATGTGCACGAGTTAGAGGCTTTTCATGGCAATGTTGGGAGGCTTGACATACAAGTGGTAGGTAAAGAGACATAATGATAGAAGCGAGACAACTACCATGGCAATGATAGTAATGGTATACAGGGAAATGGTCATCTTGCTAGAGATCCTTCTTGGAAGATGAATGAATCCATGGAGTATACGAATGGGACGTAGTCGAACGAATCCTCACACTCTGAACGGTTTCGGAACTCTAGCGAGGAGAAGCAAACCGGAATTAGACAAATGACATGGTAAACACCACGACATATGATGCATGTCCGGTTTAATTATGCAAGGCATGGCAAAGCACAACAATCAAGTACTAAAAATTTAGTGAAGTTCAATATGCAACGAGTTTCATATTTATGAAACTCCGCATTTGAATTATTTAGTTCACTCTTGTTTATTTACTTGGCAAGATTAAATGTTTTTTAACATGGGTTGTCAGGGCATAAGGCGAAGATGGAATTAAACAATTTATAAGAAGAGGAGTATACTCATAAAAATTCATAACTCTCCATATTAAGAGAAATACAGTTAATATTGTTTAACTAAACAATCATTTTAAAATATTTTAATCGGGGCAAGAGGAGAAGCATCCTCAACTACATCATCTAGGCATTTTAAATGAGGCCGAAAGCAACATATAGCACTTCCGAAGCGACCTCATATGCAAATTATGGATTTGGTCCAGATTTTTTGTAACACAATTTTATATTTATTAAACAAGAAAATAAAGTGGATCATGTGGTTTTACATGGTTTTCTATCCAACTTACACATATAAAACATTTGAATCGGAGTTAAACTTAATTAGTTATGAAATAAACCATTTTCATATGGCATTTACGCAATATACATGATAACAGCAAGTTAAACATTTTTAACATGGTTGAAAATTGCATACTCTGAATATAAACAAAATTTTAGTGAAGTTTCATATGTAAAGTGTTTTAATCGGATGCACGGTTTTGAAGTTCTAATATGCATGATGTTTAGGTTTTTTTGCAATTCTACAATTCCTCGTTAATTAGATAATTCATAGAACGTGAAAACCACATAGTGTTGGGTTCTACCATAGGTGATCGCATGCAAATGAAATATTTCCTACGTGTAGAACATCCAAGAACTTGCTACGGAGATGGATCACAGTTCATTACCACTAGACGCGTAGTGCCATGCAGCGGAAGTAGAGTTGAGGAAGCTTGTTCATGTGGTCCTCCTCCTCCTCGAACAGCCGGCCCAATCTCCCTCGAACAATCGGTCGCGGATCTCATGTACAGGTTCGCCGGAGCGGCACAAGTGCACCACCTCTAACGGTATCCACACGTGCAGGAGGAATACCGTGCGGCGGACTGCTAGGTCCGATCACACAGTCGGCGACGGTTAGTGGAGGTGGCTAGTTGCAAAAAATGCAAAGCCCTAATGATGGCACCGAAGCAAGGAACCGGATGGGTGTGCTGCACCTCCACTATATATAGGCATTCGGTGCGGGATCAACTTTTGGGCCTCGCACGGATACTAATGCCCACGTGTTCCTTCCCTTAAGCGTGTGACCCTTAGGTTCTCGTTCACTTGGTCGTGAGTCTGATCACATCTGGATCGACCAGTCGGTAGCGGCCTCTAGCTAGGTGCGACGACTCCAAGTGTTTGATGAAGCTGGTTAGGCAAACCTGTACTTCACACTTCTATTCCCTTTGCCACACGATATATGTTGTCGTGCACAAGGTGACATGGTCATCCTTGTTGCAGCACGACCTCTTTCTCGTTCCGGTTAATCTGACCAACACTTCGGATTATCTCATAAACCTCATCGCATGGCCATGCTTATCCAGGTTGGATCACCCGAGGGGTCCAGAGTATATCTCTCCTGATTGGAGGGGCAAATCCCATCTTGCTTGACCATGTCTCGCAGCATGGGTCTCGACAAGCCCGAAACCTACCTTTGTAATAACCAAGTCACCGAGTAGCGTTTGGTCGGCCCAAAGCAAGTCTGTCACCATCCCAAGTACATGCGCCAGCTCAGGTCTTAGGACATAGAATGTATGTTGTACTAGAGACTCATAGATGACCTATCGCTGCATCTCAGAGTTGGGTCTATCCAACTCAGACCTTAGCTCAACTCGGATCCAACTATGTTGAATCCGACCAGACCTTTCTGAGTCCATGTTATCCGGCTAGCATGCAATGCTACATGCTCAGTGAGACCGGACCATCCACCGTGTCATATGCTAGTCTAACTGGCTGCATGTCCACACAGCTCTTTCGACTAGGACCATTTAGGACAGTCATCATACAATGCATAGTCTCACAAACAAGTCACGTACTTGTTAATATACATCACTGATAATGGCCAAGGACTATATTTATTCATAAACACATAGGAAATATCATCATACATGATTGCCTCTAGGGCATATCTTCAACAGTCTCCCACTTATAGTAGAGTCAATCAAATAGACATCAAAGGCCCATAGCTCTAACATGCCCCTCATGCTTGGGTTGTGGAAGCGGCTTAGTCAACAGATCCGCAACATTTGCATCCATATGAATCTTGCATGAATTGGTATCACCTTTATTTACGAGCTTTCATATCAGGTAATATTTTTGGTCTATGTGCCTGGTCTTGTGGTATTGCCTCGGCTCCTTGGCCTGTTGCTGGCACCTGAATTATCGCAATAAAGGTCCAATGGTTTTGACCAGCCCGAGAACATACCAACATCTTCTAGGAACTTCTAAATCCAAACACTTTCCTTTGCGGCTTCACAAGCCGCAATGTATTTGGCCTCTGTTGTGGAGTAGGCCACCGTATCTTGCTTGGAACTCGTCCAACTCACTGCTCCTACATTCATGACATACACGAATCCAGTTTGCGATTGACAATCATCCTTGTCGGTTTGGAAACTAGCATCAGCGTAACCCTTTACACAGAGCTCCTCCCCACCTCCATAAACTAGGAACATCTCTTTACTCCTTTTCAGGTACTTCAAGATAGTTTTCACCGCTGCCCAGTGACTCTCACCTGGGTCGTCCTGGTATCTGCTTGTTAAGCTTATTGCATAGGCAACATCAGGACATGTACATAGCATGGCATACATGATGGATCCAATTGCCGAGGCATATGGAATCCTACTCATCCGGTTTCGCTCATCAGAAGTCATAGGACTCTGAGTCTTTCTTAGCCTTATACCATGTGAGACAGGCAATAACCCTTTCTTTGCCTCACTCGTGTTGAACCTCTTCAACATTTTGTCTATATACGTGATCTGGCTTAAGCTGAGAAGCGTCCTTGATCTATCTCTATAGATCTTGACGCCTAAAATATACACTACCTCTCCAAGGTCTTTTATCGAAAACTTACCGTTTAATGCTTCCTTGATTGAAATTAGCATCGAAACATCATTGACAGCAGTATGTCATCCACATATAAGATCAAGAATACTACTGAGCTCCCACTAGACTTCTTGTATAAACAATAGTCATCTTCGTTCTTGATGAAACCAAGATCAACGATGACTTCATCAAAACGAATGTTCCACCTCTGAGCTGCTTGCTTCAATCCAAAAATGGATCTCTTGAGCTTGCATATTTTACCAGCGTTAGTTGGATCTACAAAACCTTCAGGCTGTATCATGTATACATCCTATTTTAAATTTCCATGAAGGAAAGTCATTTTGACATCCATCTGCCATATCTCATAATCAAAATATATAGGTATAGCTAGTATGATCCTCAACGACTTTAGCATCGCTACCGACGAGTAGGTCTTGTCGTAGTAAATTCCTTGAACTTGTGCATAACTTTTAGCAACAAGCCAAGATTTGTGGATCTGAACATTCCCATCCACATCGGTTTTCTTCTTAAAGACCCATTTGCAACCAATGGCAACTATACCAGGTGGCGGATCAACCAAGTCCCAGACTTGATTGTTATCTATGGACTTTAATTCCGATCTCATGGCCTCTAGCCATGCCTCGGAATCTAGGCTCACCATCTCTTCCGCATATGTGGTCGGCTCGTCGCTTTCTAGCAACAAAACGTCGCACACTCTGGGCAATCTTTCCGTCCTCCGTGGCTCTGTTGCCGACTCCACTACGGGTTCTCTGACTGACTTCAGTGTGATCTCATACCCAACTGAATTGTCCCCGAGTGGCTCTCAAATTTCTTTGAGCTGCACCATGCTCGCACTAGCCTCCCGATTGAGAAATTCTTTCTCTAGGAAAACCCCGTTCCGAGCAACAAACACTTTGTTCTCTTCTCGGTTGTAGAAGGTATATCCCAAGGTTTCCCTTGGATATCCCACGAATGTGCATTTATCTGATTTGGGTGTAAGCTTGTCCGACATGAGTCGCTTGACAAATGCTTCACAACACAAATCTTTAGAAAAGACAAACTAGGACTCTTCCTAGTCCACATCTCATCTGGTGTCTTGTATATGGATTATGATTGTACCCTATTAAGTGTGAAAGATGCAGTTTCTAGATCGTATCCCTAGAATGACAAGGGTAAATCATATTTGCTGATCATTGACCGGACCATGTCCAACAAGGTTCGATTTCTTTGTTCTGACACACCGTTTCTTTGCGGCATACCCGGAGGTGTGAGCTGAGGTACTATATCTCGTCTTTTCAGATGATTATCAAACTCCTGGCTCATGCACTCACTACCACGATCTGATCGTAGAAGTTATATTGTTTTGCCGAGCTGATTTTCAACCTCGTTCCAAAACTCTTTGAACTTTTCAAATGTTTCCGACTTGTGCCTCATCAAATAGATATATCCATATCTACTCGATTCGTCGGTAAAAGTCACGAAGTACTGATAGCCACCTCTGGCCGTTGTGCTCATTGGACCACACACATCACTGTGTATAAGCTCCAATAGCTTGGACACCCTCTCGCAAATCTTTGCAAAAGGTGACTTAGTCATCTTGCCTAGCAAGCATGATTCGCATGTCTCGAACGACCTGAAGTTGGACGAAGTTAGAAGTCCATCATCATGGAGCTCTTTCATGTGTTTTAGACTAATGTATCCAAGGCGGCAATGCCAGAAGTATGTCAGATTTATCTTATTAGGCTTATGCCTCTTGACATTCACATTATAGTCCCGTTCCATTTCTGGATTTAAAATAAATAGCCTATCTACTATGGGTGCATAGCCATGCAACATTCCATTCAAATAAAATGAACAACCATTGTCCTTTATATTGAATTCATAACCTTGACTCGTCAAGCATGAGGCAGAAATAATGCTCCGACTAAGTTCGAGAATGTAATAACAATTATTCAATTCCAAAATAAATCCAGAATGAAGCTTGAGCTGCATCTTGCCGACCTCTAACACAACAACCTCTTGCTTTGTTGCTGACCCTAATGTCAATCTCCCCTTGTGCCACATGCCTAGTTCTTACCAGCCCCTGCATCGAGTCGCAAATAATAACAACCGATACGATATCAAATACCCAAGAGCTAATAGGTATGTCTGTTGAGGAACGTTGCATGGGAAACAAAATTTTCCTATGCACACGCAGATCTATCCATGGTGATGAGCATCTACGAGAGGGAGAGTGGATCTACATACCCATGTAGATCACTAAGCGGGAAGCGTTAAGAAACGTGGTTGGTGTAGTCGAACGTCTTCGCGGTCCAAATTGCCGTGCATCCAGCGATCCAATCACGATCCATCCCGCGATCCAATCACGATCCGTCCCGTGATCCGATCATGATCCGTCCCACGAACTTGATCATGATCCATCCCACGAACTTGATCACGATCCTTCCGATCTAGCACCAAACGGATGGCACCTCCACGTTCAGCACACGTATAGCTTGATGATGATCTCCACCGTCTTGATCCAGCAAGAAGGAGTGGAGAGGAAGAAGAGTTCTCCGGCAGCCTGACGGCGCCCCGGCGATGGCGGTGGAGCAATTCCGGCAGGGCTTCCCCTAAGCACTGCATAAAACCGATCTAGAGGAGAAACTATGCACTAGAGATTAGGGTTTGCACATGGCTGAAAAATCCAGTCCAAAACCCTAGAAATCCACTAGTATATATAGGAGGGAGGGAGGAGGAGAGGCAGCTTGGCCTCCAAGCCTTGGAGGCTTCGGCCGAAGTGGGAGGTGGAGGAGGACTCTCCTCCTCCAATCCTAGTAGGACTAGGATTGCTCCTTTTTGCCTTTTTTCCACCTTTTCCTATTGGGTTTTTTCCTCCAGCCACATGGGCCTTGTGTGGGAGTTTCCACAAGCCCACTAAGGGCTGATATTCACTCTCCCACAGCCCATGAAGACTCTTGGGTCGAAATACCCCTCCCGGTACACTACCGGCACTCCCGGTACACTACCGATGAGCCCGAAACTTTTCCGGTGACCAAAACGGGACTTACTATATATGAATCTTTACCTTCAGACCATTTCGGAGCTCCTCGTGACGTCCGGGATCTCATCCAGGACTCCGAACAAACTTCGGTCACCACCATACATAACTCTATACTACCGAAACGTCACCAAACCTTAAGTGTGCAGACCCTGCGGATTCGAGAACTATGTAGACTTGACCGAGACACCTCTACGGTCAATAACCAATGGCGGGACCTGGATGTCCACATTGGCTCCTACATGTTCTACGAAGATCTTTATCGGTCGAACCTCTATGTCAAGGATTCAGTTAATCCCGTATGATGTTCCCTTTGTTCTTTGGTATCCTACTTGCGCGAGATTCGATCATCGGTATCTCCATACCCAGTTGAACCTCGTTAATGGCAAGTCTCTTTACTCGTTCCATAGTACAAGATCCCGTAACTAACACTTAGACACATTGCTTGCAAGGCTTATTGTGATGTTGTATTACCGAGTGGGCCCTGAGATACCTCTCAGTCACACGGAGTAACAAATCCCAGTCTTGATCCATGCCAACTCAATAGACACCCTCGGAGACACCTGTAGAGCACCTTTATAGTCACCCAGTTATGTTGCGACATTTGATGCACACAAGGTACTCCTCCGATATCTGTGAGTTGCATGATCTCATGGTCATAGGAACATATACTTTACATACAGAAAACAGTAGCAATAAACTGACACGATCATAAGCTATGTTTGTAGTTTGGGTCTTGTCCATCACATCATTCTCCTGATGATGTGATCCCGTTATCAAATGACATCTCATGTCCATGGCTAGGAAACCTTAACCATCTTTCGATCAACGAGCTAGTTCACTAGAGGCATACTAGGGACATTGTGTTTGTCTATGTATCCACACATGTATCCATGTTTCCAATTAATACAATTATAGCATGGATAATAAACGATTATTAGGAATAAGGAAATACAATAATAAACACTTTATTTATTGCCTCTAGGGCATATTTCCAACAATGTCAACAAGGTAAATGTCTATAACATATGTAACAAGATTACCTTTGCCTGAAGAAGCATCTTTGGCCTTCTTGCCGTGCTCATGAAGACACTTGTTAGAGTTCCTCTTCGAGTGACCATATTCCTTGTAGCGAAAGCAAATGGTCTTGAGTTCGGTCCAGACTTCGGCTCAGCGGCAGAGACAACCTTCTCCATGCCCTTTGCCTTACCCAATTTCTTGGACCAATTCTTCTTGAACTTAGCCGAATTCCGGACCATCAAAACTTGATGCGTGCCTTTCTTAATATCTTGCTCTGCCACCTTGAGCATCCCATGAAATTCAATGAGCTTCTTATCCATGTCGTGCATATGATAGTTCGAGACGAACGTCCCATAGCCTGGTGGAAGAGAACTCAAAATTGCATCCGTGGACAGCTCGTCCCCAAGTGGTAATCCTAACCGATCCAAAGCTTGCACGTACCCGATCATCTTGATCACATGCGGGCTCAGTGCATCACCCTCTTTTATCTTACAACCCGTCAAGGATTTCCAGACGTTGAACCTCTCGGTCCTAGCCTGCACCTGAAACGTGCTCTTCAAACTCTCAATCATATTGAAAGCCTGAATGTTTTCAAAATATTATTGCAAATCGGTCTCCATACAAGCCAGTATGAGGCAGCTGATCTTGTTTAATTCATCAACGAGTTTCTGGTGGGCATTCTTGGTTGTGGAATTAGCATTCTCGGCAGGTTCCTCTGGAAGTGGATCCTGTAGAACATGTTCCTTTTTGTCGTCCTTGCGAACAATTCTCAAATTTCTATACCAGCTAGAAAAGTTTGTTCCATTCAGTTTATCCTTTTCCAGAATTGATTTCAATGCAAAGTTGGGTTGAGCTAGTGGTGCCATTGATCTACAACAGAAAATATGCAATCACTAAGCAATGCGTTTATGTAGAGTAATTCAAGCCTTAAACAGAACTACTCCCACTGAAGTCATCATCCCTCCGCAAACTCTTAGTTATTCAGGACCCGTCTAGCGCGAGCGACTAGTGAGCTTTAGCATCCCTACTAGCCAACTTGTCTATCCGGTAAGCAACACCTTGCTAATCGTATCTCCATACGACTCATGTCGGTCGGATAGCTATGTTATACCCCAGCTCCCAACCTTCTTTGCCACAAGGCCCAAAACCATTTGGATACCCTTGTCAAGTTAACCTGATACAGTTCAAGGACATCTAGTAGCACCACAATTTATGATCCCACTACAAGACATACTTGATGTGTGAAGGTGTATCGAATCCAACCAGATCTTTTTGAGTCCATATTATCCAGCTAGCATCAAATGCTACATGCTTAGTGAGACTAGACCATCCACGTGTCATATGCTAGTCTAACTGGCTGCATGTCCACACAACCATTTCAACTAGCGACCATTTAGAACAGCCATCATAAAATGCATAGTCTCACAAACAATTCACGTACTTGTTAATATACATCACTATTAATGTCCAAGGTCTATCTTTATTCATAAACACAAAGGAAATATCATCATACATGATTACCTCTAGGGCATATCTCCAATACACAGCTGGGTCGAACTGGTGAGTATTGGATAACTAACAAGTGCACTTGGTGAGACATAGCAGCAATTATGCACGGGCCAAGCCCAACATCAGAAAAAAGGTTGGGCTGCTCACCATGGGCCATGGGTATTCGACTGGAAGCAGATGAGGTCGGCACTGGCTAGGCTGGCGAAGAGGCATGTGAGCTGGTTCAAGAAGGGCAAGCCAGCCCATGCGTGGGGGAAGGCAGGTACCTAGGCGCACGATGTGGCACCGATCCATGCTGGTCATCGATCGGGCCAACGCGTGGGCGCTCATCTCCCTAGTCATGTTCGATGAAGAAGAACATGTAGCCATGGCGCAATCAATTATGCCGACAACGATGGTCGACGACCGTGGGGAGGACGATGGACGACGGGAATGGACGGACCTAGACATGGAGGTTTGGATCCGGGTTGCGGCATGATGGATGGTCGCCGGCCAGAGTAGATCGACGATGGCTCGCCTTGGTTGTCTTTGTCCAGCTAGCAAAGAGAGAGAGAGAGAGGTAGTTAGAGGAGCACAAGAGCCAAAAAAAAGGGCAAGGGACATGAGGCACACGACTTGTTGGTTCGACGACGGGGTCCTGGTTGGCGGCGATGTTCGGTGAGGCGAGGACGGGGATGGGGGAGCTCTGGTACGTGCGGTAGGTCATTGGCAAGGGCCCTTAGGATCGGGAAGGCCATCATAGTCCGGCGGCGTTCCAGCAACCGACCAACTCGGGGTAAGGCGGGGTCGGGCAATTGCTCGCTGCTGCACGGGTACGACGGCGCGTGCTCGGTCTTGAGCAAGGAGCATGGTGACATGGGAGTCTGAGGGAGCTCGGGAGTTAGTCAGGAGGAGCTTCAAGGGCGTGCGTCCCTACGGACGACGTACACGTCCATTGCCATCGGAGTGATGGCTATGTGATGGATGTATGCATTTTGGTTCGCTAGCGCTGAAAACAAGGGGTTGGTGGGTTGACTCGATGATGAAATCGACGAGGGAGATGGCTGCAGGTGAGTAATAGAACTGGCGGCACAAGAGTGGGGGGGAGGAGATCCCGAGGAGGGGGAGGACCAGGTGGTCGGGTGGGGGTGGGTAGGATGATCCCTAGAAATTAGGGATTAGATCTAGGTGGTTCATATATAGCAAAATCAACTAGGATTTGGACCATTTGATTAGATCAGACGGTCAAGATAAATTAGGTTAGAGAGTCTAATTTAAAAACCTATGATGGTTTGGGATATTACGGGGTTGATCTGGCTCCAATGGTCATGACCGTACGTTCCGGGTTCGGAATGTTTTCGGACTAGATTGCGCGTAGGTCGGTGCACTATGCAGAGTGGCTAGGCATAGAGGAGAGGGGAAATGGGGATCCAGGCATTAAGTTTTTATATACGAAAAATATATGCGAGTTGACTGGCTATAGTGTCACTGTAGGTTTAACGGTTCGGGTATCAAACGAACTGCGATTGCGATGAAATTTGACTGGCGGTCTACCTACACTATAACAAGACCACACGCGAACTTTCGACCCAATCCGAGAATGTTTTATAAGCACTTTTAAAAACAATAATTTAGAAATGGGAGAATCGACAACTACAAACGCATGCACATTTTGAAAACTAACGTCAATGGAGTGCCGATGCTATGCAAATGGTGCAAATTATTCGATGATGCATGCGACAACCAAATAAAACACACGGGGATAACAAAATAAAACATGAATCTTCTGGAGCATCGGTTCCGAGCTATTACAACTCTCCTCCACTAAAAAGAGATCTCACCCCGAGTTCTTAGAATGAGAAGGGGAAGATAAAGATAAGAGGTAAACTTAGTTTATTCTTTGACAAAGGAGTGAAGCCAACGAACCTTAAAGGTTTCAAGAGATGAATAATGGCACGAGAAACAAGCAAGAATTTGATTAAAATTTGGGCAGCACTTCGATAGAAAAGAGAAGAAAAACTTGAGAAGACAGAAAGAGATTAAGAAGAGGGCACCACACTCCGGTTAAATGGAGAAGAAAGGAAAGAATATGATCTTCATAACACGAGTTGAAGGGTCGAATAGAGGAACAACCCAATGCCTTCGGAACACAAGAATAGAAGATAGATTGTTTGAAAGGAAAGAATGGGGAAGGAAATGACAACTTCTACCACAATTGATTTTGGAAAGCATCCTTTACAAAAAATGATTGAACAAAGTTGTTGGAATATCAACAATGAAAAGAAAAGCTTGTTGTGGGCTTATGGAAACATCTCAAAATTATGAGTTGACAACCCGCCACTAACGGAAACAATTGGGTTAATTGAGATCAACCAAGAGATTAAAACTTCCTTCACCAAGAGGAGGAGAAGAAAACTTGGATCGTTTTTGAGCACTTCAATTAGCAACAATCCCTAGGAAAGGCTTTAGGTGAAATCCAATCCAACATAGCTCCGAGAAAGAAAAGATGGGTTTAAATATCTCATTCTTGACAAATTCTCTTAGGGACTCCACATGAATCAAGAATGCTATAAAACCATCTCAAAAGATCATGGAGGAAGAATTGCACTTTGAAATGCAAGATACAAAATACTTGAGGTACTACTACAAGAATCTTGAAGAACACTTGAGAATGAATTAAATCCTTGAAGAACACCGGAGTGAAAGAAGGATAGAAAAGAATTGAAGGTTGCAAGAGAACAAGATTAAAGCCATGCCATGATTTAGATGAAGCTTCGTGATGAGATACTTGAGAAAACTTGGAACTCTGGAAAAGAAAACATAAACC
Organism: Hordeum marinum; assembly: GCA_022496015.1. Lineage (NCBI taxonomy): Eukaryota > Viridiplantae > Streptophyta > Magnoliopsida > Poales > Poaceae > Hordeum > Hordeum marinum. The sequence goes on along the minus strand of CM039675.1, from coordinate 159,356,916 downwards.
ACTTAGAATCGAGAATTTGATATCATGAACAACATCCGGAAGAAGGAATTAAATCACCTTGATGAAACAAGAACAAGAATTATGGTATGCTTATCCTTCATCACCTTAAATTGATGACAAGCAACAGATTTGGCACACCACTTATTCTTGTTGAAAATATTGGAGAGGGATAAGAGCATAAATTTGAAGAAGTCTTGAACCAAAACATCGGTAAGAATATCAAACGAACGGATGAGGATAGAACGAATGAATGGAAAACATGAGAATGAAGAGATCACGATCCACGTAGAGAAATCTTGAACAAATCACCAGCATAATTGAGAGACGAAAGAAGAGACATTAGTTGAGAAGAATTTGCAAATGAAAGGTGAAGCTGAGAAAGAAGAAATCTTTAAAATGATGGCCTTTGGAGGATTGTGAACGAAAACAACTCTGGAATGCTCTGGATAGATATGGAAGGAATTACTCATGATCAAATACAATTTAAGAGGATCACCAGAAGATTTAAGAGAAACACTTCTTTCTTCTTCAAGTTGAGAATGATGATAAGAAACGCCACCATGAATTACTGAGACACTTTGGGACAATGAATAAGGAAAGATTGAGCCAATGATCAAAATTAATTTGAAGCGATCTTGGAGAAGGAATATGACTGATCAGATCCATAGTTACACCACACTTGAAATAATTAGAGATCCTCAAAAAAGATTAGAAGAGCCAGGTAAGATCTTGTGGAAAACCTGTGGGTTATGGGCCCATTGAAAGAAACACCGTTGAAATGATTGTGTAGGAAGAGAGATTGCAGCTAAACAAATTAAAACTTTATGAAATGAGAGCCTCAAAATAATTTGAAAGGATTTAAATGGAAATGAAGGTCTTGTGAGATATCTTGCCACTCTGGATAAAAGAAAGAGATGACTAAACAAGAGAGGCTTGGATGGAACTTCCTACATAAAAAATATTTAACGAATGAAAAGAATATGATGAACACCGAGAGGTTGAATTGAATTCACTAGATAAGAATAACAATGAGTACAACAGATATGAGGATAGATCTTTATACTAAAACTCCTGGTAATCTCCACAAGAAATCATGGGATACAATACACAAGAAATGATGGTGGAAGCATCAATGAAAAGAAAGGCACCTGGATGAGAATCTAATTGTTGAAGAAAAAGGGCGAGAGGGTGGAAAAAACAAAGAAAACATAGGACGGGTGAAACGAACTCCCAAAATAAATATGAGGATCGATCTTGCAAATATTGGAGAGGATTGAATTATGTTGAAGAGAAACACACCGGTTGAGAATAATATTTGACATGAAAATTTGATTTAGCAAAAGGGTTAGCATTCCCATAAAAATATGAGAATACTGTTGAGCAATGATATGAAATCACCACTTGAGATCGAAGCAACTCGAATTACTATACTCCAACAAAACAAAGGATGAGGCTTGGAAATTAAGACGGAAAAAAAATACATAACCATTATGTATTTGTTGGGAAGATAATACTAGGTAACTACTTGAATTTCCACCTGAGAACTCCGAGAATATTTCTGGCTATGCAATTTGGTCCAACGGATACATAGAGTAATTACTGAAGAAATCAATCAACTCCTAGCAATAATATTACCCGTCTAGTGTATCACATGTGTCAACACATAACTAGAGAAACCTCAGAAACACATCTACCTGAGACCATCATAATCACAACGATACACATTATGGAAGTACATCTGGATGCTCTCCCCAGTACTGGGTGATGCCTAACTCCTCTTGCCGCAAAGAGTATTGAAGCAATTTCAAACATATTCGTGTTGAGATATTAAGAAAACTGAATGATAGTGAGTGTGACAAGAATTCCCTGGAGCTCAACTCCCAAGAACATGAGGCACCAAGAAAAAAAATCCCGGTCACAACGATATCATAGAGATTCCAAAATACCCACGTGATCCTAAAAAATTGGAGTAAGAATAGGGGTAGAATTAGAATTCCTATGTCAGGATTCCTCACCAGAGCATAGAAGAGGAGTACAAAGAATTCTACTCCCCGATATATAACTAGACTCAAAATAGTTTTTCACTAGACTCGACTCGGCCAAGTTCCATCAATCAAGGGAGCTCCTAGGTCGGTATTGCTATGATACCAACTTATTCTTCCCAAGATGCGATCCTATCCTTATTTTGGCTCGAGGGCCTCGATAGGGATAGAAGCACATCTCTTCGTTTTGCAAGAATGGATATCATTACAAGTACGTGTAAAGAATATATGAGTATATGGAATTGGCTTAAACTCGCCACAAGCTAAATCATGATCACATCGATACCACATCATATTCAATCAATATACATAAGAGCAGGATCCAACTACAGATGAATTCAAACAATAAAAAGAACATCCATCCTTGCTATCCCAGGCTGCCATCCTGGAACTCATCCTATGATCGGTGAAGCAGAAGAAGGACTCCAAATCAAACAAGCATCGCTCTCACATTGAATCATCACGTTACCTATACCTGCAATTGTTGTTGTAATAATCTGTGAGCCACAAGGACTTTGTAATCTCATTTCCAAGGGTATCAATACTAGGAAAGCTTCAAGGGTAAGGTGGTGAGGTTGCAACAAGCACTTAGCATTTATTTCAGTGGCTAACTTATGAGTACTATAATAATTCGGGTGATCTACACATAAATGGACGCGAACTAGTGATGATCACTAAGTTAAACTAAATACCTACTTACGATTTAATCCTAACCCCACCTTGTTCTCGCTCGGTTCAGAACTCATGACTAGAGACAGTCACGGTTACGCACACAGTTGGTGTAATTTATTTAAGTTTACTTAAAGTTTTCTATGATCGGATGTTAAACAAATTTCCAAGTTGTCAGATAATCGCGAGCACACCTTCTCGAAAATATTTAACCCTGCAGGGGTGCTCCAACTCATCCATCACAAACTAGCAACACAAAGCATGGAAAACCCTTAAGCACGAGAAAACCCGCAGTATCCTCAAAATTCCAGTGGAAAACTTCAACCTTGACAAAGCCCAAAGTATCCTGAATCCCGTGCAAAAGACGTTCGAGAAAGGTAAAAAAATCCAGCAAGGCCGCCGAACATGCCGATGAACCAGATAGGAGTCATGTATCTCGTTCTCAAGAAACGATGGATGGGTCACACTACAAGTCAAACCAAACCCCGAGTTTCCCCGCGGTGGCCTCGCAGTCTGCCCGTTTTGGACCAACACTCATGAGGAGCACTAGCCTGGGTTGTTGATTAATTATCCACGGGTGCCGGCGGGTCCCTTTGCAATTTTATTAGTTATTAGGCAAATGGTAAAACCAATGTTGGGCGTTGCGAGAAAAGGTTTATCCTAAAAAAAAATCAAGGGGGTCCCCATAAGAACACCAAGCATGTTAGTTGCAATCAATATGGAACAAAACATCGGTTCACAAGTAACTAGGGCGACAAATGTGGAACAAAACACCGAGAAAAAGGCCAAGCCTTCCACCTTTTACCAAGTATATATGTGAATGAAATTAAATACCAATAATATTGTGATATCTCAAGGTATCCATTTTGTCACATGGGAATAACCGGCAAATGCATATAACAATGCCATAAGAAGGATTGAGCAAGCGATAACATAGCCAAACAATGGTTTACTGGGATGTGGAGGAGTTAGAGGCTTTTCATGGCAATGTTGGGAGGCTTGACATACAAGTGGTAGGTAACGAGACATGACGATAGAAGCAAGACAAGTAGCATAGCAATGATAGTAGCGGATCCAGGGAAATGGTCATCTTGCCTGATATACTGCTTGGAAGAAGAATGAATCCATGAAGTAGATGAATGGGACATAGTCGAACGAATCCTCACACTTCGACAGTTTCGGAACTATAGCGAGGAGAAGCAAACCGGAAACAAACAAACGACATGGTAAACACCACACCATATGCATGACATGATGTCACTCCCTGTGTTTGTATCACTTTGCTATGCTATGGATTTACAAAATTTGGAACCATTTAAAACTTTTTGAGTGCTTATATTGTTTGAATTGTTTGATGTTTTTTGTTTTGTTGATTATGTTATGCCACGTATAGATTCTTCCTCTCTCCACATTCACTTTGCTTGATCCAATCACCTTGTCCAATGATCATACCATGTGTATAGTACCTAAAACTATTTTTTACCAAATATTGTTTTGGCAAAAAAGGATTTATTTGAATTAGGTTTTCAAAAAACCCTGTACTGAGATTTGTATGACAAGTCCTCAAATTGGGTGGGTTATTTTACACCAAAGGCTTTTTTTGGAACCCAATATATATATGACTTCCAAAAACCACTAAATATTAATTTTAAGTTTAATTTACTATTTTAGTTAAAGACTTTTTCTTAAGGCTATAAATGGTCTTTTGTAGCAAAAAATTATTTAAATGCTTAAAAAATATTTGAGGAAATTTAGGGAAACTCAGTGGACATATGTTTTCCATATATATGAGTTTCAACACATGGTCATGTTCAACATGAAGGGCAAAACCTTTCAAAACCCTTTCTGCCCAAATCAAACATTTGAAATATTTCTATACGAAATATATTGAAATAAATCCATGAAAATTATATAAAGTTACAAATGCTAGAGGTGATGATCTTGCAAAGTTTCATCTCAATCACAGTTGATTTGATTCACCAAAATATTCCGAAGCCATTCCATTCCAGAATCAAATTTGAGCAACTTTACATGGTGAAGTATCTCCTATTAACCCCAAAATTTGTGGGCATGTTCTATTACCCAAATAATGATGCCATACCAAGCGGTCCATCAAGGAGAGTGGAATTGCATGTCTAAATCTATAGGAATTTGATTCTGTTGGTTTCTAGGGTTTACAATGCCTACATTGTGGTCCACTCTATTTAAACTACATTTCCACCCTGTTAAATCTCATGTCAAGCAAACTCAGAGCCGCGCGTCGAGGAAGGGTGGAGTTGGTCATTGGGGGTGACGGGTTCGTCGGTGGTGAGGGACCTGAACGGGGGAGGAAGAGTGCGAGGTTGAGGAGCTCGTTCCTGCGGGAAAATCGCGAAATGGAGAGGAGTGTCAAGCCCCCGAGGAGTAGGGGAAGTGAATGGAGCGGAAATGGGGGTGGAGAGGCTCTACACCATCCGGATGACGGCAGCCCAAGGTGGCGGAGCTCGGGCTCAATTTCGAGCATAGAGGCTCAGTAGCTTGCGGGGAAAGAGCGAGCGCTCAATTGGGAGGAGTAGGTGGCGAGGGAAAGGCAACAATGAGGCTGGCGAGGCCTATTTATAGGCATGGAACGAACGCTGGGCGTGGAGCGCACGAGAGGGCTCGGGCACGAGCCATTGGACCATGGCGGCCGGAGACGAGGGAATGGGCACGGCTAGGGGACCGCAGGAGATGCTCTGGACGGTTTGAGGACAAACAGAGGAGCTCGGGGTGCTGCACATGTGGGATCATCCATTGGAGCTCTCGCACAGTGTCATGCGCACGCAAGGGGGACATCAATGAAGAGAGAGAGGAGGGGAGAGGACCGGCAGGGCGGCGCAAACATCGAGGGACCTGGTGGCATGCTGCCTTTGCCCGAGGTGGTTGGGAACATTGGGATAGGGGCAGATACAGTGCGGGGGTGCATTGTATCTCGCTCTAGAGCGCCCGTTTGGCATGCCACGGCATGCCAACGACATCTTTCGCGCATCCACTAGTGTCTAGGGGTACAGGTGGGTAGTAAACAATGTGGGGAGGCCTTGGATGCTCTGTGGGTGGGACATTAGAATAGAAGAAGGCTAGGAGGGAGAGAAAAGATGTTGTCTAGGGGTCGAATTTGGGGTCTTACCCCACCAATCAGTGACTTCAGGTCATGGGCCTTTTACTTGGGGTAAAGGAACACTTCATGGATATGTGGGAAAAAGTTGAAGTAAAGGAGAATAGCAGAAGGGGGTCAAAACAGGTTTTTACCAAAGCACCAGAAGGTGTTTGATGAATATTTAGGCAAACAAATGGCAATGATCTCTCCGGTGCACTGTGCTCAAGATGTCGTGGCCTAAATCTCTACCGGTGAGCACCCCACCTCCTTCACCAGGGTTTAGGGATGACTGGTGGAGACGACCTATCATCCCCTCACCCTCCCCTCTCTTGCTTCCAAGACGGGCCCACTGGCAGGTTTCAAAATAAACCTGCTGCGCACACCGTTTCGCTCTGGGCCAGATTCCCTTCTGGGCCGGCTCAGCTGCGGTTGTTCTGGTCCAGTTTGCTATGAGGCCCTTATCCTTTTTCTTTTTCAGTAGATTTCCAAAAATTCCACAGATCCTAGTAATTTTCCTATTGACTTAATTCTTCCACCACAATTCTTATAATATTGTGTAGTATTTATTGATGCCATTTGATATTTTTTATGAAAACCTTTTATGTATTGTTTTATTTTAAAAGCCTTTTTAGGAAATTTTAGGCACTGTTAAAAGAGTTTTCAAAATCTTTTTCATTACAAAACCTTAGACAAATATTTTACTTTTGTACGTAGTATTTTTCAGAGCAAGGTAACATTTTGAAGTGGAGTTTGTATTCTATTTTTGTTGTGATTCTTTTTATTGCCATTATTATCGCAACGATAGATTGTAATGTTGACGAGGGAGTTGCACCCAAAGACTTTGAAGACCCTAAAGACTTTGGTAAGCCAGGCTAGCAACCCTTTGACCATATTAAGAAACTTTTCATGCATGTCATATAGCACTTTATGTTTTGATAAATTGATCATGGGGATGTGGTAACCACTTCGGTGGGTTGCCTCCGATACTTTCTTGTTGATACTTGCATCATGCATGACCCTACCTCCTTATGACGGTTGTGTGGGTGGGAGTAGATAGGATGCGTAGTAGATGCTATGCAAAGTGGGACAGGAATATGCATGGTGATGGAAACAGAAGTGTTTCAAAGACTTTTCGAAAATCCCATCGGGTACCACTAATGCCCGAGGGAGATGAGGGTGAGCTAGGTAAGCACTTGATAAAGAAGTGGTGTACCGGACCGAGTCAGTGGGTGTGTTTTTGGAAACAAATTAGATTTAAGATTTGTTGGCCGTTCCCAACCATACATGTACAACCACGATACCCCTTGTGGGACGGGGCTTTGTTTATTACTTAGATGGGTACTAGCAGAGAGACCGCATTACTAGTGGAGTGACTGATATGGTCACTCTCGATATGGGGTCATGCCAGAAAGGATGATCATGGGCTGTTTTCACAGACACCGGGCACACCATTGGTGCCTGCATGGATGTTACTTGTGATGTACATCATGCGGGTTGTGTGCTAACGAGCGGACTCATTGTTTAGTATCATCTGGGGAAAGGCATTGTTCGGGTACTTACCTGAGGTATGAACAATACTGTGAGTCATGGCTTGACGCGGATGTTTCCCGAGTATTGTGGGTAAAGTGTGTAACCTCTACAAAGTTTAAAACTATTCGAATAGCTGTGTCCATGGTCAAGGGCAGTTGGGTGGTGTTGCTTGAACTACATCCAGTGTTTTCACGAACAGTGTGTGTGTGTGGTTAAGAAAGATGATGGTTGAGCTAAGTATGATGTCTTGGCATTATGATTGGACATGAGATGTTCAACCCCCGTTTATATTTTATATCGGTAACCTGTTCACATAGATAACTTCTACCTCATGATGCATGCCCTTAGAAAATACACTATAGGAATCAGCAACTTTGCCGTCTGCCATAGAGGATGGCCAAGGCATGCATGGCGGAAGACAAAGGCTTTGCTGTCTACCAGCAGACAGCCAACCGTCTGGTTGAATAAGCTATGGTAAAGGGCGCTTTGCCATCTGCTGGCTGACGGCAAAGATGCAAAGGTCTTTGCCGTCAGCGAGCAGACGACAAAGGGCATGGATAGCACATGTGGCAGCTTAAGTCCGTTAAGGGGTTAACGACGTGCTTTGCCATCTTCTGGCAGACGACAAAGATGCAAAGTTCTTTGCCATCTGACAGTGGATGGCAAAGCAACGGCTTCTTTGCTGTCTGCTGGCCAACGACAAAGATGCAAAGTTCTTTGTCGTCAGCCAGCAGATGGCAAAGCAACCACATAGGCCAGCCCAATCCCACCCCAGGGTGCACAGGTAGCTGCCATGTGGCTGTTTTGCCGTGTGCTGGCTGATGGCAAAGATCTTTGTCGTTTGCCAATGGATGACAAAGAGCCTATATAGCCCCTGTTTTTTTCTTAAATTCATTCAATTGCACATAATTTCATAGATATATCAATACACATTTGAAAATACTTTCAACAAGCATACCAACACATATCCAACAACAAGTTTCCAACAACATATCCAACAACAAGTTTCCAACAACATATCCAACAAGTTTCCAACAACATATCCAACAACAAAGTTCATCGTACAAAACCAACGCAAGCTTACTCATCTAAAGCAAATCTGCAAATTGGGAAAGAAGAAAGTTAGAAGAAGAAGAAGAAGACTAGATAGAATAAGGAGAAAAAGAAGAAAAAGAAGAAGAAGAAGAGGAAGAAGAAGAGGAAAAAAATTTCTTCTCTTTCTTTGTCTCCTCTACTCTTCTTTATCTTCTTCTTATTCTAACTAAGGTAGGTAAAAATGCCATTTTTTAACTAAGCTAGGTAAAAATGCTAAGTGTTGGTCATTTTACTGTTAAGCTAGGTAAATAGGTCATTTTGGAGCTTCGTAAGGTTATTATGTCATTTTCGAGGAAAATAAGCTACGTCTATGTCATTTTGGAGGTAAACCAAGGTTATCGTGCCATTTTTACCTAAGTATGCTAAGTATGTCATAAATGTACGAAAGAAGCTCAGTATAGGTCATTTTTGAGCTAACCTAGATAGTTATGCCATTTTGAGCTAACTAATCATATTATTCATTTTGGAGGACAAAATGGCAAGTGTAGGTCATTTTAGAGCTATCCTAGTTATAATTGGTCATTTTGGAGGTAGGTAAGGTTATTTTGTCATTTTGGAGGAAAATAAGCTAAGTCTATGTCATTTTGGAGCTAAACCAAGGTTATCATGCCATTTTTTACCTAAGTATGCTTAGTATGTCATAAATGAACTAAAGAAGCTAAGTATAGGTCATTTTGGAGCTAAATAGGTCATTTCTTGGGGCATGGGAATCATCCATGCACACACCAGCCAACGAATAGCGCATACGTCGGCAAAGTCATGCGACGAGTACATGTACCACACTTGCATTATGAAGTTCTTTTTGGTAGCGACGACGTATGTCTTGATCCCATTATCCCAGGATTCTTGCAATTCATCCTAAAGCGGTTGCATGTACACATTCATATTCTTCCCCAGATATTTGGGCCCTGGAATTATCAACGTCAAGAAGATGTTCTTTCTATTCATAATCTCTCCAGGGGGATTGAGTGGAATGATAAATATAGGCCGACAACTGTATTGTGCTACCATCATACCATACACATTGAACCCATCCATGTTGATGGCAACTCGAGGATGCCCTGGATCCGCCGCTTTATCCTTATGTAATGCATCGAAGTGCTTCCATGCAAAAGCGTCTGAAGTGTGTCCCAACATCAGATTCCCATCCGCATCTAGTTCTGTTCTTTTGCCCAATTTATGCCATGTCATCTGTCTGGCCATCTCTTCGACAATGAAAAGATATTCAAGTCTTGTTATGATTGGCAGATACCGAAGAACCTTGACTGGGATTTTGGTCTCACTCTTCTCAGTCATACCGTTGTCTACTAGAAAATACCTAAATGCATTGCAAATGGGACAATAGTTGAAGCCCGCATACTCAAGCCTAAATAAGGCACATCCATTCTCACATGCATCTATCTTCTCATAGGTCATCTTAAGCGCATGTAGGATTTTTTCCGACTGGTATAGGTTTGGTGGCAATACATGGCCTTTGGGTAGAAAGCATCCAAATATCGTCATGATCGCAAAGTAGCATTCTCTGCCTAGGTTGAACTGAGCCTTCAGTGCCATTACTTGCGCGATGGCATCCAGTTGACAAAGCTCAGTGTTCTCGTGGAGAGGACGTTTTGAAGACTCCAACATTTTATAGAAGGCCTTTGTAGATTCCACCATCTCATCATCCGAATCCCGAGCAGCATCAAAGTCTTGCACCATGTCTTCGATCCCGGGAGCATGCTCGTTGGTGCAAGAACAAACCAGCTCAGCTCTGGCACGTTGGGCAAACTCACCATGAAATGTCCAGATAGTATAATTAGGCATAAAACTGCACTTCTGCAGGTGTTTGATCATTTAAAACTCTGACCTCTTATGCTAGTTGTCGCATTCGACACAGGGGCACCAGGTTTTTTCTGTCCATTTGCAAATGCGACTCTCACAAACCCCTTGGTTTTTGTCATCCATTCATGGGTCATGTCTTTCTGACTAGTGTGACCTGTGTACATCCACCCACGATCACTCATCTTGCCTAGCTACTGGACACAAAAAAATACATTGTTCAGGAAACCATATTCATTAGTTAATAGAGTTTGTTACGTTTATTACGTCGATGCAACCTAGACGCTAGTAGGTAAAGATAGGTCCTAATCCCACCCGAGTATGTGTAGATTGGGTTCGTTTTCCCATCCTCTGCTCCGGATCCGACCCACAATTTCGGCAACAACTCCTCGCTGTTCTCCTGATACACGTCTCGGCAATAAGAAAAGCGGATGTGTACCCAGAGGACAATAGGGAGGCACTGACGAAATTTTGCATCGGATCCGAAGCAGAGCATATGGGAAAACGAACCCAATCTACACATACTCGGGCTGTCCATTCAGCGGCGGTGGCTTCGCAGCGGTGGGCCGATGGGGCGGCGGAGTGGTGGGGCGATGGGGCGGCAGCGCTCGTGCGGTGGGTGGCGGGGAGGAAAGGGAGAGAAACAACGAGAGATAGGCGGGGTGCTGCCATTAGTTAAATCACTTCTTTGTCGTTCGCTCGCGGACGGCGAAGGAGGTTTGCCATCATCTAGCAGACGGCAAAGAGGGGTCCGCTAGGTTAAGTTGTAAGCGGCTCGTCAGTGGGCCCACCTCCTTTTTTGCCGTTCGCTAGTTGACGACAAATCTCCTTTGCTGTCCGCTAGCAGACGACAAAGAAGTGGCTGATGGCAAAGACCTTCTTTGCCGTCAGCTAGTTGTTTGTCTTTCTTTTTCTAAAAATGGATGGCAAAGAGCTTCTTTGTCATTCTCCTACTGACGACAAATTTGCTGATTCTAGTAGTGATACTTGGTTACGTCATTTCCACACAAAATAGCTTTTCGCAAACTTAGCTACTTAGTGTTATATCATGCATTGTTATACCATGTTCCAATACATGGGTTTCTTGCGAGTACATTCAAAGTACTCATTTGCTTGCCAGTGGTTATTTAATTGTCCAGGCATGGAAGGGTAGGAATATGGCGAAGAGTTCGCTAGTGATGAACATGCGAACTAGGACGCTTCCCAGTCAAAATGCCTGTAGGGTTAAGGCAGATGGCATGTGTCTACGCTTTCAACCAAGATTTCCGCTGTTAGTTATGTTTGTTGTTTGGTCTTCATGGCCCTATCTATGTAAGACGCTAAGAGTAGATGTAAGACTCTTGTTATTCAGCTTCTGTTTGTTCAGTGAGCATTGATCTCTCGGATGACTGCACGGTTTAATTCGGTGATCACAACTTATGAGTCGGGGTCCCCACACATGATGTGCAAACAAATATGATGCATGCCCGGTTTAATAATGCAAGGCATGGCAAAGCACAACAATCAAGTACTACACATTAAGTGAAGTTCAATATGCAACGAGTTGCATATTGACGAAACTCCACGTTCGAATCATTTAGTTCACTCTTGTTTATTTACTAGACAATATTAAATCTTGTTTACCATCACTGGTCTGGGCATAAGGTGAAGATGGAATTAAAAAAATATAAGAAGGGAATATACCCATAAAAAATTCATCATGCTCCATATTCATAGAAATACATTTAATGTTGTTAACTAAACAATTGTTTTAAATATTGTTCATCATGGCCGAAAGCAACATATAGCACTTCCGAAAGGACATCATATGCAAATTATGAATTTGGCCGATATTTGTACTAACACAATTTTGTATTTATGAAAAATGAAAATAAAGTGGACCATGAGATTCTACATGTTTTTCTAGCCAAGTTAGATATGTAAAATATTTGGATCGGAGTTACGTTTAATTCGTTATGAAATAAATTATTTTAATATGGCATTTATGCAATATACATGATAACAACAAGTTAAACATTTTTAACATGGTTGAAAGTTGCATATTATGAATCTATACAAAATTTTAGTAAAAACAATATGTATAGTGTTTTAACCCGATGCACAGTTGTGAAGTTATGACATGCATGATGTTTAGGGGGGTTTCTATAATTCTACAATTCCCTGGTTAATTAGATAATTTGCAGAACGAAAAATAAACACAACTAGGCTAAAACTGGTGGGAGTTGGATAACTAACAAGTATACTAGGGGAGACATAGAAGCAATTACACACGGGCCAAGACCAACATCAGAAAAAAGGTGGGGTACTCACCATAGGCAATAGGCCTTTGGCTGGAAACAGATGAGGCCGGTGCTGGCTGGGCCTTGGAGACCGCTGGGCTGGCGAAGTGGCGCGGGAGCTGGGCCAAGCGGGGCAAGCCAGCCCAGGCGTGGGGGAAGGCATGCGGCCAATCGCACGACGTGGCACTAATCCTCGCTGGCCATCGATCGGGTCAACGCGGGGGCGCTCGTCTCCCTGGCCACCTTTGATGCGGGATAAACTGAGGCCATGGCGCAGTTAACGATGCTGGCAACGACGGTCGACGGACATGGGGAGGACGGTGGACAACGGGAATGAAAGGATATGGACATGGAGGTTCGGATTAGGGCGTCGGCATGGTGGACGGTCACCGGCCGGAGTAGATCGACGATGGCTCGCCTTGGTTCTCTCTATCCATGCACAAAGAGAGAGAGTGAGGCATATAGGGGAGCACAAGAGCCAAAAAGGAGGGCAAGGGACATGAGGCACATGACCTGTTGGTCCTATGGCAGAGTCCTAGTTGGCGGCGCTATACAGCGAGGCAAGGACAGGGATGGGGGAGCTCTCGTGGCAGGGGTAGGTCGCCAGCAAGGGCCCTTAGGATCGGGAAGGCCGACGCAGTCCAGCGGCGCTCCGTCAACCAGCCGACGCGAGGCAAGGCAGGCTCAGGTGTTGCTTGCTACTGCATGGGTACGATGGTGCGTGCTCTAGCTCGACTCAGGAACAGGGCGTCATGGGGGTCTTAGGGAGCTCGGGAGGCAGTCAGGAAGAGCTTCACAGGCATGCGTCCCTCTGAACGACGGACGCGTCCGTTGCTATCGACATGGATTCATGAATGTTGGTTCTCTACCGCTGAAAACAAGGTGCAGGTGGGTTGGCTCAGCTATGAAATCAACGAGGGAGATGGCTGCATGTGAGGAAGCAAAGTTGCGGTGCTGAAGTGGGTGGAGGAGATCCAGAGGAGGGGGAAGACGAGGTGGTTGGGTGGTGGTGGCTAGAGGATCCCTAGAAATTAGGGATTAGGTCTAGGTGGTTTGTATATAGCAAAACGGACTAGGAGTTGGACCCTATGACTAGATTGTACGATCAAGAGAAATTAGGTTAGGGAGTCACTGACGAAATTCTGCATCGGATCTGGAGCAAAGCATATGGGAAAACGAACCTAATCTACACATACTCGGGCTGTCCATGGATAACATTGGACAATTCAAATGAATCACGGTTATAAATATGCTAATGCGTGCATATTTATAGATGCAACCCTTTCAAACGGGAGGAGCATAGTGGTCACGCATACTGATGATTGAAGACACCTATAGCTAGCATGTTTCATCGGCATGAAGACCGGAATAGAGAAAAAAATTAAGGGTGCTGGGGGAGAAGATGTCATTTGTGCTCACCAACGAACTCCGCAGGGGAGCTCGTCAAATGCACGGGGAGGTCGTCGAACAACTGCCCATCGAAATTCACCTGATCAACACAAAATATGATGGTTTTTATAACAAAATAGGAAAATATGTGACCTAGCTCATAATTTACAAAACTATGACCTCCTCGGCCTCACGAAGGCCGAAGAGCACCTTTTTGGTCAACAGAAGGCAGAATAGGTGTCGGGGGTCGGGGGTTAGTGGCATCGGGAGAGAGTGGCATCAGGGGTCAGTGGCATCGGCGGTCAGGGGTCGGTGGTGTCGGGAGTCGGGGGTCGGTGGTGTTGGTGGTTGGGGGTCGATGGCTTCGGGTGTCGAGGGTCGGTGGTGTTGGTGGATGGGGGCGATGGCATTGGTGGTTGGGGGTCGGGGGTCCCGGGCGCCGGGGTTCGGTGGCATCGGGGGTTGGGGGTCAGTGGCATCGAGGGTCAAGGGTCGATGGTGTCGGAGGTTGGGGGTTAGTGTCATTGGGGATCGGGGGATCTTCTCTTCTTCTTCTTCTCCTCCTCCTCCTCCTCCTCCTTCTCATTCTTCTTCTTCTTCTCCTCTTCTCCTCTTCTTCTTCTTCTTCTTCTTCTCTTCTTCTTCTTCTTCTTTTTGCACTAACCTAATAAACCTAAACTAACACTAACCTAATGAACACTAACCAAATAAACCTAAACTAACACTAACCTAACTAGCTCACTGGAGGGGGGCGTGGCAAGGGGGCGTCGGGGATGGTTGGGGGAGTGTCGGGGAGGGGGGTGTCGGGGAGGGCTGAGGAGCGCTGGGGCGGCAGCGGTGGCTAGGCTATGGGGACAGGGGCCCTTTGGCACCTAGGAGCGACGGGTGGCATGGGCGCAGGGGGGCTGTAGGGCACCGGGCGGGGCGGTGGGCCGATGGGGTGGCGGGCACGGGCGACGGGCGGCGGTGGCGACGGGCTGCAGGGCTCTGGGGCGGTTGGACGCAGGGGGGCCCGGGCACGGCGACGGGGGTGATGGGGCGGCGGTGGCACCGGGGGCAGTGGTGGGCCGGTGAGGGTGGCGGGGTGATGGGGTGACGGGGCAGTGGCGCGCGTGCGTTGGGCGGCGGGGAGGAGAGGGAGAGAAACAGAGAGAGAGAGGCTGGATGGGGCGCTACCGTTAGTTAAGTCACTTCTTTGTCGTCCGCTAGCATACGACAAAGGAGGTTTTCGATCATCTAGTAGACGGCAAAGAGGGGGCCGTTAGGTTAAGTTATAAGCGGCTCGTTAGTGGGCCCACCTCCCTTTTTGCCGTCCGCTAGCTGACGGCAAATCTCCTTTGCCGTCCGCTAGCAGACGACAAAGAAGTGGCTGATGGCAAAAACCGTCTTTGCCGCCAGCTAGTTGTTTGCCATCCGCCAGCTGACGGCAAAGAACTGGCTGATGGGAAATTGTCTGATTCTATTAGTGATACTTGGTCACGTCATTTGCACACAAAATAGCTTTTCGCAAACTTACCTACTTAGTGTTATATCATGCATTGTTATACCATGTTCCAATATATGGGTTGCTTGCGAGTACATTCAAAGTGCTCATTTGCTTGCCAGTGGTTACTTAATTGTGCAGGCATGGAAGGGCAGGAATATGGCGAAGAGTTCATTCGTGATGAACATGCGAACTAGGCTCTTCCCAATCAAAATGCCTGTAGGGTTATGGCAGATAGCATGTGTCTACGCTTTCAACCAAGATTTCTGCTGCTAGTTATGTTTGTTGATTTGTCTTCATGGCCCTATGTATGTAAGACTTCACCTACATGGTCACTATTGTGTAAGACGCTAAGAATGGAAGTAAGATTCTTGTTATTAAGCTTCTGTTTGTTCAGTGAGCATTGATCTCTGGGCTCACCGTACACTTTCATTAGATGATCACAATTTATGAGTCGGGTTCCCCACACATGATGTGCAAACAAATATGATGCATGCCCGGTTTAATAATGCAAGGCATGGCAAAGCACAACAATCAAGTACTACACATTAAGTGAAGTTCAATATGCAATGAGTTGCATATTGACGAAACTCCACGTTCGAATCATTTAGTTCACTCTTGTTTATTTACTCGGCAATATTAAATCTTGTTTAACATCGATGGTCTGGGCATAAGGTGAAGATGGAATTAAAAAAATATAAGAAGGGAACATACCCTTAAAAAAATTCATCACTCTCCATATTCAGAGAAATACAGTTAATGTTGTTTAACTAAACAATCCTTTTAAATATTGTTCATCATGGCCGAAAGCAACATATAGCACTTCTGAAAGGACATCATATGCAAATTATCAAATTAGCCGAGATTTGTCCTAACACAAGTTTGTATTTACGAAAAATGAAAATAAAGTGGACCATGTGATTCTACATGTTTTTCTAGCTAAGTTACATATGTAAAATATTTCAATCGGAGTTACGGTTAATTAGTTATAAAATAAATCATTTTCATATGGCATTTACGCAATATACATGATAACATCAAGTTAAACATTTTTAACCTGGTTGAAAGTTGCATATTATGAATCTACACAAAATTTTAGTAAAAACAATATGTATAGTGTTTTAACCCGATGCACAGTTGTGAAGTTATGATATGCATGATGTTTAGGGGGGTTTGTGTAATTCTACAATTCCCTGGTTAATTAGATAATTCACAGAACGAAAAAAACACAACTGGTCTAAAACTGGTGGGAGTTGGATAACTAACACGTGTACTAGGGGAGACATAAAAGCAATTACACACGGGCCAAGACCAACATCAGAAACAAGGTGGGGATACTCACCATAGGCAATAGGCCTTCGGCTGGAAACAGATGAGGCTGGCGCTGGCTGGGCCTTGGAGACGGCTGGGCTAGCGAAGATGCGCGGGAGCTGGGCGAAGCGGGGCAAGCCGGCCCAAGCGTGGGGGAAGGAATGCGCCCAGGCGCATGACGTGGCACTAATCCTTGCTGGCCATCGATCGGGTTAACGTGGGTGCACTCATCTCCCTAGCCTCCTTTGATGTAAAAGTAATTGAGGCCATGGCGCAGTTAACGATGCTGGCAACGATGCTCAACGGACATGGGGAGGACGGTGGACAACGGGAATGGAAGGATATGGACATGGAGGTTCGGATCGGGGCGGCGGCATGGTTGACGGTCGCCGGCCGAAGTAGATCGATAATGGCTCGCCTTGGTTGTCTCTGTGCATGCAGCAAAGAGAGAGAGTGAGGCACATAGGGGAGCACAAGAGCCAAAAAGGAGGGCAAGGCACGTGAGGCACATGACCTGTTGGTCCAATGACGGGGTCCTATTTGGCGGCGCTGTACAGCGAGGCGAGGACAAGGATGGGGGAGCTCTCGTGGCAGGGGTAGGTCGCCAGCAAGGGCCCTTAGGATCGGGAAGGCCGACGCAGTCTAGTGTCCCTCCGTCAACCAGCCGACGCGAGGCATGGCGGGCTCGGGCGCTGCTCGCTGCTGCACGGGTACGCGGCGCGTTCTCGGGCTCAAGTAAGGAGAAGGGTGTCATGGGGGTCTTAGAGAGCTCGGGAGGCAGTCGGGAAGAGCTTAACCGGCGTGCGTCCCTGCAAACTACGGATGTGTCCGTTGCTAGTGAGATGGATGCATGTATGTTGGTTCTCTAGCGTTGAAAACAAGGCACGGGTGGGTTGGCACGACTATGAAATCGACGAGGGAGATGGCTGCAGGTGGGGAAGCAAAGTTGCGGTGCTGAAGTGGGTGGAGGAGATGCTGAGGAGGGGGAGGACGAGGTGGTTGGGTGGCGGTGGCTAGAGGATCCCTTGAAATTAGGGATTAGGTCTAGGTGGTCTGTATATAGCAAAACGGACTAGGATTTGGACCCTATGACTAGATCGAACGACCAAGACAAATTAGGTTAGGGAGTTCAATTGAAAAACTGATGATGGTTTGGGGTATTACGGGGTTGATCCGTATTCAACGGTCACGACTGTACGTTCCGGGTTATGCATAGGTCGGTGCACTATGCAGAGTGGCAAGCATAGATGAGATGGAAAAGGGAAGCCACGCAATAGGTATTTATATATGAAAAACATATGCGATTTCACCGACTATAGTGCCACTATAGGTTTAACGGTTTGGGTATCAAACGGACTCCGATTGCGATGAATTGGCAGGCGGTCTACCTACACTATAAAAAGACCGCATACCTACTTTCGACGAAATTTAGTAAGCACTTTTAGAAATAGTAATTTAATGATGACATAGGTGTAGGTGCGTGTGGTTGGTCACAAAATAGTCGACGACTCGAAACAGGAGAACCAGAAACTACGAACGCATGGACGTTTTGAGAACTGTTGGCAACGGAGTTCCAATGCTATGCAGATGAGGCAAATGTGACAACCAAATAAAACACCTGGAAATACCGGAATAAAATGGGAATCTTCTGGAGCGTCGGTTTCGGGTTGTTGAAGTCAAGCTCTCAATGTTGAGGTAATTCCAATTTCCTCTAGTTTCTCGGAAACATTTATCCCAAGAAAACCAAGGCAAGCCGTCCGGAAAGTTCAGTTTTCACACCTAGATGCTTACTTAGACCCCAACTTTATTTTGAAGAAAACTCGACACGTAGGCTAGTCAAAATGCAAGACCCAAAGCAATTCGGCCGACTTAGATCTCGGCTTTTCGCATGTGCTGGCTGCTCGCAAACAATGTGTCGAGGTGCCACATAGTCCAACTACTTCTTGTCCTAGATCCTATATTTTTAAGAAGCCACTTAGTCCCTCAGACTCACTTTATCAGGTATCTTCTTGTTCTTCTGGCGACTCCACGGCGACACAACTTTCCACCTTTACCATCAATCGCGGATAAGCTTGAACTTGTACTGATTTATAGACTTTGGTTTGGACTTTGTCTTTTACTTTGTCTAATGTCTTGATTCAACTACACAGCCAAAGTTGTCTTGACTAAGCAGGCCAGAACATCCCAAATCGCCAAATAGAAAAGATGGCCACTCATGTCAATCCTTCTAGAGAGAATAATCTAGATGTAAGAGTTGAGACGGCTACTGATGTAGAAATGGATCGTCCTGATGAGCGGGTCTTCATGGACCCACCGATAGAGACCCAAGGCATGTCTATTAAGCCGTCGTGTTGAGCGTTAAGCCCTTCTCATCCTTTCATCCCTGTAGCTAATGTGGATGATATCGTCCCATCAACTAACAAGGATGCCTTGGAAGTTATTGTTCTGAAAGAAAATTTCCAGGCTCCTGGTACCTCCACTGCCTTGGCCAAAATTATAGCAAAGGATGATCTAGTGAATTCATAAAAAGGAAAAGCCAAGCTAGAACTTCCTGATTTGTCTGCGCTTGATGCTGTAGATGTTTCTCAACAATAGTTGACCCAACTAACTAAGAGCAAGGAAATTGAAATGAACTTGGTCAATGCTTGATACGTCTCCAACGTATATATAATTTTCGATGATGGCATGCTATTACATTATCTTTTCTGGATGTTTTATATCCATTAGTATGCTATTTTATATTATTTCTGGAACTAACCTATTAATCTAGAGCCAAGTGCCAGTTTTTGTTTTGTCCTTGTTTTTAAGTTTTGCAGATATGAAATATTAAACGGAATCCAAATGGAATAAAACCTTCCGAATGAATTTTTCTGGAAGGAAACAAGTCATCCAAGCTTTGAGTGCACGTCAGTGGAGATGCCAGGGCGCCACAAGCCTGTTAGGCATGGTCCCCCCGTGGTCGCGCCTAGGAGGCTTGTCGCCTCCTGGCAGGTCTCCTAACCCTAATTCTTGCCTATAAATACCCAAATATTCCCCCAACATTAGAACGAGCCATGCAAATACTTTTCCGCCGCCGGAAGCGTCCGTTCCCGAGAGATCCAATCTTTGGAGACTTTTCTAGTAATCTCCCGGAGGGGGTTTCGATCATGGAGGGCATCTACATCAACTCCATTGTCCGTCCGATGATGCATGAGTAGTCCACCACAGACCTACGGGTCCATAGCTAGTAGCTAGATGGCTTCTTCTCTCTCTTTGATCTTTAATACCATGTTTTTCATGATCTTCAAGGAGATTTGTCTGGTGTAATCCTCTTTTTTGGTGTGTTTGTCAAGATGGGGTTTTCATCATATTGCTTGAGTTTATCCCTCTACATCATGTCATCTTTCTTAATGTGTTACTTTTTTCTTCATGAACTTAATACTCTAGATGCAGACAGGAGTTGGTCGATTTGTGGAGTAATAGTAGTAGATAAAGAATCGTTTCGGTCTACTTGTCATGGACGTGATGCCTATATGCATGATTATTGCCTTGGATAACTACAAGATTATTCTCTTTTCTATCAATTGCTTGATAGTAATTTGTTTACCCACCATGATATTTGCCTTCACGAGAGAAGCCTCTAGTGAAACCTATGGCCCCCGAGTCTATTTTCCATCATATATTTTCGGATCTATACTTGCTGTAATTTATATACCTTTTACTTTTGGCACTCGTTACATCTATCTCTATCGGATCTAATCCTTGCAAATAACCGTGAAGGGATTGACAACCCCATTATAGCGTTGGGTGCAAGAGATTGATTATTTGTGTAGGTGCATCCATTGGTGCCTTGCTTGCTCCTCCTACTGGATTGATACCGCAGTTCTGCAAACCTGAGGGAAGTACTTTTCTACTTTGTTGCATCACCCTTTCCTCTTCAAGGGAAACCAATTCATGCTCAAGAGGTTGCAAGAAGGATTTCTGGCACCGTTGCCAGGGAGGATACACATCAAGCTTACCAAGTACCCACCACAAACTCATCTCTTGTAGTTACTTTATTTGCCATTTGCCTCTCATTTTCCTCTCCCCACTTCTAAAATGATTTTCAGAAAATACTAAAAAAATTGCCTTATTTTGCCCTTCTTTCGTCCGCCCTTTTCTTGCTTGTATGTTTTATCGATACGTTGCCACCGTGTCTGACTCTGGGAAGGTTACCATTGCAAATTTTGAGGGTATTACTACTGCTAATCTTGAGAACAAATTTGGATCTTGCTCTCTAGCTCATGAATCTAAAACCCCTCCTAATTATAAATTTAGAATTTTAAAGTAGGGGACGGTGATATTATTGGGAAGAGTGTTATTCAAGAGTTCTTTGATAGTATTGGAGTAATGCCTAAGAAGAAGAAATCCATTCTTCTTAGCACAAATTGTTATGTTGATTGCATTGCCATGCTTGTTGAAAAATTGGAAAAGAAATTTGTGCACCTTCATCCCGCTTTGCAGGAAGTGTTTTATGGACTTCCCAAAATTAATCATCCTAAAGCCAAAAAGATTGTCAGGATTATCCTTATGCATGAATTTGATTTCATCGTACAAGAAGCTAGGGAAATTTTTGCTTTCTATAAAAAGGATATTAAGCACCACCCCCTATTAAAGAAATATTATATGATAAAGTGACCTTGCGTGGCTTTGAGCCTCGGGATCAGCAATCTTACCAAGATAATCTTAGAAGAAGAGTTCCATATTTCGAAATTACCCAAACTATTTACCTTGAATCCTATGATGAATTTGGTTGGATCACTAGAGGTATTTATGTAGAATATGATGATGATTTTCTAGAAGAAAAGATAGGTGAACCCGTTAAAAACAAGATATGCATTTTATATGATGATATCTATGGTGATGACCCAGGTGATGAGAAAGGATTGCATACAAAAGATGACAATACCTATTTTGATGAATTTATGGATAGTATCATGTGGTATGAGCCATGGAGAAGTTAGATCACAGTATGTATAGAACCAATATAAATAAATAACGAGTTCACAACAGTACCTAATGTGGTGATTCATTTTCGTACTAACGGATCTCATGAGTTCTCTGTTAAGTTTTGTGTTGCGAAGTTTCCAAGTTTTGGGTAAAGATTGGATGGACTATGGAATAAGGAGTGGCAAGAGGCTAAGCTTGGGGATGCCCAAGGCACCCCAAGTCATATTAAAGGATGCCAAAGAGCCTAAGCTCGGGGATGCCCCGGAAGGCATCCCTCTTTCTTCTTCAATCCATCGGTAAATTTACTTGGCTATATTTTTATTCACCACATGATATGTCTTTTGCTTGGAGCGTCTTGTATGATATGAGTCTTTTCTTGTTAGTTTGCCACAATCATCCTTTCTGCACACATATTTTGAGAGAGACACGCTTAATCTTCTGTTTATTATAATACTTCGTGCTTCAGTTGTATCTTTAGAGTTGGGCAATCTTGCTCTATATGCTTCACTTATATATTTTAGATCGCGGAGGTGTTTTCGTTTTACAAAAATAATTGAACTCTCGTACCTCACTTATATTATTTTAGGAATTTCTAAAAACAGCATGGTAATTGGTCTAGGTTATGAATATAGTCCTAATATGATAGGCATCCAGAAGGGATATAATAAAAACTTCCATACTAAGTGAATTGAGTATTTATGAGAAGTTTGATTATTTGCATAAAGTTTTGAGATATAAAGATGGTAATGTTAAGAGACATGTTAGGAAGTAATTGTGATTTCGTAAAAATACTTGTGTAAAGGTTTGTGATTCCGGAAGCATGCATGTATGGTGAAGCGTTATGTAAGGAAGTTGAAGCATGACTTGTTTATAGATTGTCGACCTTTTTGTGAGGGTCAGGGGCGCGCGATGGTTAACTACTAACAACCTCCCCCTAGGAGAATGCATTTTATGCTTTGCTTCAATGACTAATAGACTTTTTTCATAAGTATGTGAGTTCTTTATGACTAATGTTGAGTCCATGGATTATATGCACTCTCACCCTTCCACTTTTGCTAGCCTTTCTAAGTACCACGCAACTTTCGGCGGTGCACCATACACCTTCCTCAAAACAGCAACCATATACCTTCCTCAAAACATCCACCATATGCCTTCCTCGAAACAGCCACCATATATCTTTCCTCAAAACAGCCACCATACCTACCTATTATGGCATTTCCATAGCCATTCCGAGATATATTGCCATGCAACTTCCATTGTTTCCTTTTATGACATGCACCTCACTTCCATATTGCATATAGAGTCATATTTTGTCATAGGTATCGAGTTTTAATTTTCCTTTTGAGTTGTAAGTAAATAAAAGTGTGATGATTTTCATTGTAGATCATATCCCATGCGAGGAAAGGATGATGTAAGCTATGATTCCCTTACTAGTAGGGATGATAGTCCGAACATTATGAAAAACAAAAGAGTCCAGCGAAGCCCAAATAAAAAATTGAATAAAAGAGGCCTTAGATGCCCAAAAAATGAGAGAAAAGAGATAAGGGACATTTCTACTACCTTTTGCCATACTTGTGCTTCAAAGTAGCACCATGATCTTCGTGATAGAGAGTCTCCTATTTTGTCACTTTCATATAGCTAGTGGAATATTTTTCTTCGTGATGCATGTTCACTTAGTTTCTTTTCGAGTTTCAAACACTTATAGCTCTAGTGCATCCTTTGCATGGCAATCCCTACTCACTCACATTGATATCTATTGATGGGAATCTCCATAGCCCGTTGGTATGCCTAGTTGATGTGAGATTATATTCTCCCTTTCCTTGACAACCTCCACCATATTCTATTCCACCTATAGTTCTATATCCATGGCTCGCGCTCATATATTGCGTGACAGTAGAAAAAGTTTGAGAAAATAAAGGTGTGAAAACAATTGCTTGACTTTTCATCGGGGTTGTGCAGGATGTAAATACTTTGTGTGGGGGAGATGGAGAATAGCCAGACCATATGATATTGTAGGGATAAATTTCTTTTGCCATTATATTTTGAAGAGATACAATGACTTTGCTAGTATGCTTGAAATGTTATTGTTTCTGTATCAATATTAAGATTTTGTTTTGAGTCTTACAGATCTGAATATTCATGCCACAATAAAGAATATTACTTGGATAAATATGTTAGGTAGCTCTCCACATCAAACAATTTGTTTTTATCATTTAGCCACTCGAGGATGAGCAGGAATTAAGCATGGGGATGTTGATACGTCTCCAACGTATGTATAATTTTTTATGATGGCATGCTATTATATTATCTGTTTTGGATGTTTTATATGCATTAATATGCTATTTTATATTATTTTTAGGACTAACCTATTAATCTAGAGCCAAGTGCCAGTTTTTGTTTTTTCCTTTTTTTTGAGTTTTGCAGATACGGAATATTAAACGGAGTCTAAACGGAAAAAAAACTTCGGAAGAAATTTTTCTGCAAGGAAACAAGTCATCCAATCTTGGAGTGCACATCAGGGGAGGTGCCAGGGCGCCACAAGCCTGCGAGGAACGGGCCCCCTGGCCGCGCCTAGCAGGATTGTCGCCTCTTGGCAGGTCTCATGACCCTAATTCTTGGCCTATAAATAGCCAAATATTCCGCCAACATCAGAACAAGCCACGCTAATACTTTTTCATCGCTAGAATACTCCGTTCTCGAGAGATCCAACCTTGGAGCCTTTTCCGGTAATGTGCCAGAGGGAGATTCCATCACGGAGGGCATCTACATCAACTCCATTGCCCCTCTGTGATGCTTGAGTAGTCCACCACATACCTACGGGTCCATAGCTAGTATCTAGATGGCTTGTTCTCTATCTTTGATCTTTAATACCATGTTCTTCATGATCTTCATGGAGATCTATCCGATGTAATCCTGTTTTGTGGTGTGTTTGTCAAGATCCAATGAATTGTGAGTTTATGTTCATATTATCCATGTTTCCTGTTTGATTCTCCTTTGATTTATTATACAAGTTATTTCATATATTTGCAAGTCTCTTCGATTTATTGGTTTGGTTTGGCCAACTAGATTGGTAATTTTTGCAATGGGAGAAGTGCTTGGTTTTGGGTTAAATCTTGTGGTGTTCTCACCCAGTGACAAAGTAGGGGTAGTGAGGCACGTATTGTATTATCGCCATCAAGGTTACCAAGATGGGGTTTTCATCATATTCCTTGAGTTCATCCCTCTACATCATTTCATCTTTCTTAATGTGTCACTCTATTCCTCTTGAACTTAATACTCTAGATGCAGCAGGATTCGGTCGATGTGTCAAGTAATAGTAGTAGATGCAAAATCGTTTCGGTCTACTTGTCATGGACGTGATGCCTATATGCATGATCATTGCCTTGGATAACTACATGATTATTCGCTTTTCTATCAATTGCTTGACAGTAATTTGTTTACCCACCATGATATTTGCCTTCAAGAGAGAAGCCTCTAGTGAAACCTATGGCCCCGGGTCTATTTTCCATCATATATTTTCAGATCTATAGTTGCTGCAATTTATTTACCATTTACTTTTCGCACTCGTTACATCTATCTGTATCAGTTCTAATCCTTGGAAATAACCGTGAAGGGATTGACAACCCCTTTATAGCGTTGGGTGCAAGAGTCTGATTATTTGTGTAGGTGCATCCATTGGTGACATGCTTGCTCCTCCTACTGGATTGATACCTCGATTCTGCAAACCTGAGGGAAGTACTTTTCTACTTTGTTGCATCACCGTTTCCTCTTCAAGGGAAACCAATGCATGCTCAAGAGGTTGCAAGAAGGATTTCTGGCGCCGTTGCTAGGGAGGATACACATCAAGCTTACCAACTACACACCACAAACTCATCTCTTGTAGTTACTTTATTTGCCAGTTGCCTCTCGTTTTCCTCTCCCCACTTCTAAAATGTTTTTCAGAAAATACTAAAAAATTGCCTTATTTCGCCCTTCTTTCGTCCGCCCTTTTCTTGCTTGTATGTTTTATCGATACATTGCCACCGTGTCTGAATCTGGGAAGGTTACCATTGCAAATTTTGAGGGCATTACTACTGCTAATCTTGAGAACAAATTTTGATCTTGCTCTCTAGATCATGAATCTAAAACCCCTCCTAATTATAAAGTTAGAATTTTAAAGTATAGGATGGTGATATTATTGGGAAGTGTGTTATTCAAGAGTTCTTTGATAGTATTGGAGTAATGCCTATGAAGAAGAAATCCATTCTTCTTAGCACAAATTGTTATGATGATGCCATTGCCATGCTTGTTGAAAAATTGGAAAACAAATTTGTGCACCATCATCCCGCTTTGCAAGAAGTGTTTTATGGACTTCCCAAAATTAATCATCCTAAAGCCAAAAAGATTGTCACGATTATCCTTATGCATGAATTTGATTTCATCGTACAAGAAGCTAGGGAAAGTTTTGCTTTCTATAAAAAGGATATTAAGCACCAATCCCTATTAAAAAATCTTATACGATAAACTGACTTTGCGTGGCTTCGAGTCTCGGGATTAGCAATCTTACCAAGATAATCTTAGAAGAAGAGTTCCATATTCCAAAATTACCCAAACTATTTACCTTGAATCCTATGATGAATTTGGTTGGATCACTAGAGGTATTTATGTAGGATATGATGATGATTTGCTAGAAGAAAAGATAGGTGAACCCGTTAAAAATAAGATATGCATTTTATATGATGATATCTATGGTGATGACCCATGTGATGAGAATGGATTGCATACCAAAGATGACAATACCTAGATCTATTGTGTTTTGCCTAGCTAAGGGCGTTAAACAATAGCGCTTGTTGGGAGGAAACCCAATTTTATTTTTGGTTTCTGTTTTTGCTTCCGCTTTTGAGTGTTTCCCACATTATTACTTATGTAGTAATTTTGTTTTGGTGTCTTAGTTAGTATTTGATCCAAGTAAAACCTTTAGGATGATCAATGGTAATTGTTGATTTGATCTTGCTGAAAAACAGAAACTTTTGTGTTCAGTCCAGGAATTTCCAATTTTTTAGAGGGTCGAATTGATCTAAAATATTTACACAAGATTGATACACAAATTTCCCAGGTTGATATAATTCTTAGGAATTGTTTAAGGTACATGAGTATACGAAGGTTCTAGATTTCTACAGACTGTTTTGTTTTTGACAGATTCTGTTTTCTTTGAGTTGTTCGCCTATTTTGATGAATTTATGGATAGTATCATGTGTTATGAGCCATGGAGAAGTTAGATCACAGTATGTATAACTCAAATATAAATAAATAATGAGTTCACAACAGTACCTAAAGTGGTGATTCATTTTCGTATACTAACGGATCTCACGAATTCTCTGTTAAGTTTTGTGTTGTGAAGTTTCCAAGTTTTGGGTAAAGATTGGATGGACTATGGAATAAGGAGTGGAAAGAGCCTAAGCTTGGGGATGCCCGGAAGGCATCCCCTCTTTCGTCTTCAATCCATCGGTAAATTTACTTGGCTATATTTTTATTCACCACATGATTTGTGTTCTGCTTCGAGCGTCTTGTATGATATGAGTCTTTTCTTGTTAGTTTGCCACAATCATCCTTTCTGCACACATATTTTGAGAGAGACACGCTGAATCTTCTGTTTATTAGAATACTCTTTGTGCTTCAGTTGTATCTTTTGAGTTGGGCAATCTTGCTCTATATGCTTCACTTATATATTTTGGATCACGGAGGTGTTTTCGTTTTACAAAAATAATTGAACTCTCGTACCTCACTTATATTATTTTGGGAGTTTCTAAAAACAGCATGGTAATTTGTCTAGGTTATGAATTTAGTCCTAATATGATAGGCATCCAGAAGGGATATAATAAAAACTTCCATATTAAGTGAATTGAGTATTTATGAGAAGTTTGATTATTTGCATAAAGTTTTGAGATATAAAGATGGTAATGTTAAAAGACATGTTAGGAAGTAATTGTGATTTCGTAAAAATACTTGTGTAAAGGTTTGTGATTCCTGTAGCATGCATGTATGGTGAAGCGTTATGTAAGGAAGTTGAAGCATGACTTGTTTATAGATTGTCGACCTTTGTGTGAGGGTCAGGGGCGCGCGATGGTTAACTCCTAACAACCTCCCCCTAGGAGAATGCGTTTAATGCTTTGCTTCAATGACTAATAGACTTTTTTCATAAGTATGTGAGTTCTTTATGACTAATGTTGAGTCCATGGATTATATGCACTCTCACCCTTCCACTTTTGCTAGCCTTTCTAAGCACCACGCAACTGTCGGTGGTGCACCATACACCTTCCTCAAAACAGCCACCATATACCTTCCTCAAAACATCCACCATATACCTTCCTCGAAAAAACAACCATATATCTTTGCTCAAAACAGCCACCATACCTACCTATTATGGCATTTCCATAGCCATTCCGAGATATATTGCCATCCAACTTCCATTATTTCCTTTTACGACATGCACCATCACTTCCATATTGCATATAGAGTCATATTTTGTCATAGGTATCGAGTTTTAATTTTCCTTTTGAGTTGTAAGTAAATAAAAGTGTGATGATTTTCATTGTAGATCATATCCCATGTGAGGAAAGGATGATGTAAGCTATGATTCCCTTACTAGTAGGGATGATAGTCCGAACATTATGAAAAACAAAAGAGTCCAGTGAAGCCCAAATAAAAAAATGAATAGAAGAGGCCTTAGATGCCCAAAAAATGAGAGAAAAGAGATAAGGGACATTTCTACTACCTTTTGCCATACTTGTGCTTCAAAGTAGCACCATGATCTTCGTGATAGAGAGTCTCCTATTTTGTCACTTTCATATAGCTAGTGGAATATTTTTCTTCATGATGCATGTCCACTTAGTTTCTTTTCGAGTTTCATACACTTATAGCTCTAGTGTATCCTTTGCATGGCAATACCTACTCACTCACATTGATATCTATTGATGGGAATCTCCATAGCCCGTTGGCATGCCTAGTTGATGTGAGATTATATTCTCCCTTTCCTTGACAACCTCCACGATATTCTATTCCACCTATAGTTCTATATCCATGGCTCGCGTTCATATATTGCGTGACAGTTGAAAAACTTTGAGAAAATAAAGGTGTGAAAACAATTGCTTGACTTTTCATCGGGGTTGTGCATGATGTAAATACTTTGTGTGGGGGAGATGGAGAATAGCCAGACCATATGATATTGTAGGGATAAATTTCTTTTGCCATTATATTTTGAAGAGATACAATTTCTTTGCTAGTATGCTTGAAATGTTATTGTTTCTGTATCAATATTAAGATTTTGTTTTGAGTCTTACAGATCTGAATATTCATCCCACAATAAAGAATATTACTTGGATAAATATGTTAGGTAGCACTCCACATCAAACAATTTGTTTTTATCATTTACCCACTCGAGGATGAGCAGGAATTAAGCATGGGGATGCTGATACGTTTGCAACGTATCCATAATTTTTTATGATGGCATGCTATTATATTATTTGTTTTGGATGTTTTATATGCATTAATATGCTATTTTATATTATTTTTAGGACTAACCTATTAATCTAGAGCCAAGTGCCAGTTTTTGTTTTTTCCTTGTTTTTTGAGTTTTGCAGATATGGAATATTAAACGGAGTCCAAACGGAAAAAAAAACCTTCAGAAGGAATTTTTATGCAAGGAAACAAGTCGTCCAAGCTTTGAGTGCACGTCAGGGGAGGTGCCAGGGCGCCACAAGCCTGCTAGTAACGCCCGCCCTAGCCATGACTAGTAGGATTGTCGCCTCCTGGTAGGTCTCATGACCCTAATTCTTGGCCTATAAATAGCCAAATATTCTGCCAACATCAGAATGAGCCACGCAAATACTTTTTCATCGCTAGAATACTCCGTTCTCGAGAGATCCAATCTTGAAGCCTTTTCCGGTAATGTGCCAGAGGGGGATTCCATCACGGAGGGCATCTACATCAACTCCATTGCCCCTCTGATGATGCTTGAGTAGTCCACCATAGACCTACGGGTCCATAGCTAGTATCTAGATGGCTTCTTCTCTCTCTTTGATCTTTAATACCATGTTCTTCATG
Organism: Hordeum marinum; assembly: GCA_022496015.1. Lineage (NCBI taxonomy): Eukaryota > Viridiplantae > Streptophyta > Magnoliopsida > Poales > Poaceae > Hordeum > Hordeum marinum. The sequence continues at coordinate 159,327,135 of CM039675.1, read as the reverse complement.
ATCTTCATGGATATCTATCCGATGTAATCCTCTTTTGTGGTGTGTTTGTCAAGATCCAATGAATTGTGAGTTTATGTTCATATTATCCATGTATCTTGTTTGAATCTCCTCTGATTTCCTATATGCATGATTTCATATCCTTGCAAGTCTCTTCGATTTATTGGTTTGGTTTGGCCAACTAGATTGGTAATTTTTGCAATAGGAGAAGTGCTTGGTTTTGGGTTAAATCTTGTGGTGTTCTCACCAAGTGACAAAGCAGGGGTAGTGAGGCACGTATTGTATTATTGCCATCAAGGTTAACAAGATGGGGTTTTCATCATATTCCTTGAGTTTATCCCTCTACATCATTTCATCTTTTTTAATGTGTCACTCTATTCCTCTTGAACTTAATACTCTAGATGCAGCAGGATTCGGTCGATGTGTCAAGTAATAGTAATAGATGCAAAATCGTTTCTGTCTACTTGTCATGGACGTGATGCCTATATGCATGATCATTGCCTTGGATAACTACATGATTATTCGCTTTTCTATCAATTGCTTGACAGTAATTTGTTTACCCACCATGATATTTTCCTTCAAGAGAGAAGCCTCTAGTGAAACTTATGGCCCCGGGTCTATTTTCCATCATATATTTTCAGATCTATAGTTGCTACAATTTATTTACCTTTTACTTTTCGCACTCGTTACATCTATCTGTATTAGTTCTAATCCTTGCAAATAACCGTGAAGGGATTGACAACCCCTTTATAGCATTGGGTGCAAGAGTTTGATTATTTGTGTAGGTGCATCCATTGGTGACTTGCCTATTCCTCCTACTGGATTGATACCTTGGTTCTCAAAAACTAAGGGAAATACTTATCTCCTTCGCTGCATCACCCTTTCCTCTTCAAGGTAAACCAACGCATGCTCAAGAGGTAGCAATGCTCTCAAGGAGAAATACGAGGTAACATTCCGCATTTATTACCCGGTCTTGTATACTTATCTTTAGCCCCCAAGACCTAGCTTAGTATGAAAATGGTGAGATAGATCTTCAATATATTTGTATGAGAAACATTCGGAGCCCCAAAGGATCGAGTCATTATAATGATAATGAATCGGTACTTATGCTTAGTGGTAAAGGGAACACAAATATAGCTTCCAAGGGCCGACTTATCTCATTGATATAAGTAGGTCTTCATTCGTAGGAAGTGAATACTTGTCATGTAAATGCAAAACCTGTAGCCCCCAAGGGCCGGCATATATCTATGAAATAGGCGGGTCTTACTGTTGTGTGCATGTAAAATAGCACATTACCCCCAAGTGTTGTGTGGATTGTTTACAACTGCATATTACTTTTATAAGATGAAACCAACTTTGAATTATCGTAATCCCCAACAGTCGAGTCACTATCGGTTTTGGTCTCTCCAATGCCCCTTACTCGTGCATGGGCAGTTATAGCCACCCTCGCAGCAAGGCCCAGCAGGGACTTGCCAAATAACAAGACAGGAGAATCAAGACCATTGGCAAGGTCTTGCCGGGAGGCTATAGACCCCCCAGGCAAAGCAAGGCCCCGACAAGGCAAGGCTCCGGCAAGGCTCAGCCAGCGCACGGGCTAGGTGTCAATCCACCTGGACGCGTGTCACGGCATCAATGCTGGATGGGACGGGCCCCCGTCCCGTCCCATTGACGGACAGAGATACCTATTGGTGCATTAAATGCACCTGTCCTACTTCGTCAGTGTTTGGTATGATAGCACTGTAGCTCTATACACCCCATGTACACAATGTACGCCACTGTTGGGATCCCCTTCAAAGTATAAAAGGAGGCCCAGGGCGATACAGTATGGGATTTTTTGACCTTTAGGACTTTCTAGCTCACACGCGTGGCGGCTGCTCATAGCAATCCTGCAGCTAGGACCCTAAGAACACTCTCAATACAACCAAGCATGGGTAGGGTTTTACGCATCCGTGCGGCCCGAACCTGGGTAAAGATCCCCATGTGCTGTTCATCAGATGGGTTGTTTATACGAACCTTTCCCCCGCTGAACCGAAAGGGGTCCCTATGATCCCATAGGTGTTCGTTCCCACAACATCTTTGGCACGCCAGGTAGGCGGAAGGTAGGTCGTGCGAACCCATTCTGGTAATCAGCATGCCAGTTTCTTCACGGTCATCATCGCCATGGCCACCAAGAAGAAGGGCCTGACGGTGGTTGGCCCATCCTCATCCGTTATCCCTGTATCTACATAGACAGGTGACGACGTAGACATGGGTGGAGGAGGAGGCGGAGGTTCAGACTTTCCGCGACGCTCCGGCGACCAAGGCCAAGCAAGCGGTGACGCTCGCTGCGGAGACACCCATGGCGGCGGTGGGAACCCCCGCGCCCCTGGGTCTCAACACGGAGCTGTACCACCTGCGGGTGGTTTGACGAACACTAGGGACGGAAGGGTATCTTCCAGGGCACCGACGCCGGCGCCTATGCCACGACCTTCTTAGGACGCGCGTGGAGAGCCGCGCTACGGCGCCAGCAGTTCCCAACGTCCCCACGGGAAAGCTCTTGTGCATCATTCCCAAGATGCACAGGACCAGCATACTCACCATATTGCAAGCGGGAGTGGCATGCCGATGCGGGACCATGGCGGTGCTCCTTCTAAGACGGTTAGGACTCAGAGCACCTCGCGTTCCTCGTGTCGTTCGCTATCGACCACCTCGAAGGATGGGATGGCACGGGCGCAACTACTCCTAAACTTCCCTCCTGCTGCGGAGAAGCTCGACAAATGGAGAGCCACCATTCAGAGCCTCCTCAGCCTCGCAGATAAGTTTCGGTCCACTGAGCCGGCTCATGCCAGTGGTGAGAGGGCCGGAGGAGGCATGACTTCGGCGGACTCTCCTCCACAGCAGCATCGCCGGTCACTGACCCGACGGACCGATGCTTACAATGGTTACTCGGCGGTGTTCTTTCACCCACGGACATGCTGCGATTAGCGTCAAGTTCTTCGAGAATGTGGCAAGGAAGACGCTCGAACTAAAATCGAGCGACGGCGGAAAACGCGCCTCTAGTCTGATAGGAGCATGGGGCCCACTATAGACAAGTCTGTGCCAGGGTATCTTATCATCCTACCTTATGAGGTGGGTTGTCCAGCGTTTACCTGTGAGCCAGAACTTGAAGGTTCCATGTCGGGGGAGGGAACTCTCGTCTGCTCAGAGGATGGTTCCTCTAGCAAAGAGACGGAATCAATCTATCAGCTTCACAACGACGGGTTTGGGGACTACGTCGAGCATTACCCCAAGTCAGAATACCATGAGCCGGAGGAGTATGAGACACCAAACCGTGTTGCTGTCTTCATGGCAGGCTCAGCACCGACCCCTAATAGCACAGCCACCCGTACGACCGGATCTGGAGTTGGCAGGCCGCTGGCTCAAGTTCTTCTGGATCTAATGAACGAGCTTAAGACTTTGAGGGAAATCGAGGTCACTCCTGAAAACCGAGGAGCCCGTAACACAGAGATCACAAGGTTGAAGGACCAGATGGCCGGAGTCCAACAGGAAATCAATGCAATTAAAGCTCAGATGGGTGCTGACTCAGAGCGCCTTAGGGCTGAGGCTTTTCGCTTAGAGCTAGAGCAGTAGTTTGTAGCGGTGGTTCACCGATTGATGCATCAGTCCCGTTTGCCGGATCAATATGAAGCCAGAAATCTTTTTAACACGCCAGGGATGGGACGGAATATACCTTTGACCATAACCCGGACGACGGAAGTACCTAGAAGCCGGGCGGCGGTTCAACGTCAGCAGCCAGACCCACCCTTTCGGAACCACACCCCACCACAATCTTGTCCGACGCTGCCGAGTCATTATTCTAACCCGGTGGAGAACATGGTGATCATGGCGACCAGGATTGGTACAATCCCCATCCCCGATGAGGTGCATTTCACCGAGGAAGTGAGGAACACCATTGGGTACATGCAAACAGCGGTGGCCCAGCTGGAGAAATACACTTATAGCCGGAGTTGTGTGCACTCAACCCCCATCCCAAGCCGCAGCTACAACCGGCATTATGAGTCACCAGCGGTTTCTACCAGTGATCGACATCAAAACCCACCAAGAGACGAATGGACAACATCCAAACCATTAATACCTGGGCCGACTTAAAGGTGAAGTTCATAAAAAAATTCCAGGGAACGTGCAAGCAGGCCATGACGCTTATGGATTTGGATCATTGCGTGGAGCATGAGGACGAGTCGGCTCATCATTGGGTCAGGCGGGTCTCAACCATCTTCCACTCTTCTAATAACATCATGGTGTCTCAAGCGGTGTTAATTCCAGAGAAAAATTGCCACTTCATGCCTTTGAAGCAGAAGCTTGGCCGACTCAAGCACACATGGCAAGACATGGGGGAACTCATGGCGGCACTCACCAAGTATGCAGACGCTGACAACACGAAGGACCCTGGCTCTGATGATGAGAAATCGGCCAAGGGTGTTTACCTGTGTTGGCCCAACTCCCGCATGTTCAAGCTAGAAGTCCCGGAGATGTATGACGGCAAGACTCATCTGTCAGAGTTCCTAAGCATCTACAACATTGCGGTGAAAGCTGCCGGGGGTTGCGATGAAAATATACTTGCCAACTACTTCCCATTGGTGCATAAGCCCAACGTTAGGTCGTGGATGATGCACTTGCCAAAGGGGTCCATCGCCTCCTGGGCAGACTTGTGCCACGAGTTTGTTGGCGTGTTCACGGGAGGTCATCAAGCTCCTGGCCAGGAAAGCGACCTGCACATCAAACCTTAGAAGGAGGGCGAAACTCTACACAAGTTCATCCAAAGGTTCAGCTGTGTGCATCACAACATCTCAGACGTTCATCTTACTGTTGTTATCAGCGCATTCCATCAGAACGTTCGCAACCGCAAGATGAGGGAAGATATGGAAAAGAACAGAGTCAGGGATGTCGTCGAGCTTTATGCTTTGGCAGAAAAATGTGCTAGGGTTGAAGAAAGGAGGACACTCCCCGGTGAAGACACCGTCGCAGGGGTCGACTCTAAAGATGAAGACACCGCTACCCCGGCAAAGAAGGGCCGGCGGTGGAACAAGAAGCGCAAGGGAAAACCCGTACTTGCTGTCGAGGGATCTGAGAACCCCGAGGCCGCCAAGAAGGGCAAGGTTGATGATCCCAGCAACGATGTTGCCGGGTGCGCTTCCTGCCACACCCTGGCAGCTGCCGGCAAGTCCAAAGGCTCCGGCAAGCAGTATTGGAAGATCCATCGCACCAAAGGCCATGATCTCAAAGATTGTCGACAATTTGAGCATCTTGTCGAGAAGCAAGAAGCCGAGTACGAGAGGTGAGACAAAGAGAAAGGCCAGGTAGGTGCTGAGGGGTCCGGCAAGAAGCATGTCAGTTGAGGGGGTCACCGCGGCGAACCCAAGCAACAAAAAGACCGGCCCGCCCTGTTTCGCGACAAGCAAGAGGGACATGATGATGATGTCGAAGAGGACGACGAGTCCAGCGAGCATGAGTTTCACAAGGCTACAAAGATGATGTACATAGAGGGAGAGGCCTCGTCGCCTTCCTCTCACCGCCAAGTCAAATAGTGGGTGCGCGATGTCAACGCGGCAGCACCCTTTATCGGCGCACAAAGAACTCTGAAGTGGTCCAACACTTTTATCATCTTCGATGTCGAGGATCACGCTAATGGCATAACTACGGTCGGGTGCTTGCCGTTGTTGGTTTCGCCAACAATCCGCAACCTCAAGGTGACAAAGATGTTAGTCGACAGTGGGGCCAGCCTGAACCTGATCTCATCCAATGTCATTCAGAGGCTACAAATTCCTGACGAAGATCTCGAGCCGATAGGGGATTTCAAATGGCTCAATTCAAGAAGAACTCAGCCGAAGGGCAAGGTCACGCTGTCGGTGACGTTTGCAAGTGATATCAATTTCAGAACAAATAAGATCATTTTTGACGTCGCCAACATCTCGTTGTCATACAACAGCATTCTTGGTCGCCCGGCACTGGCCAAGTTCATGGCGGCCACCTACTTCGCTTAAAACGTGCTGAATATGCCCGGGCCAGTGAGCGTCATCACCATCAACTCCGATAAGAAAAGCGCACTTATCTGCGCTGACCAACTCTACTGGGGTGCATTCGTAGCACCTCTGGCGCTCATTTCGGGGGGAGAAGACCGGCAAGGCCTCTGGCGCTCATTCCGGAAAGCGCACCTCCTCAGAGTTGAAAGTGCGTTATATCAACTAGAGGGGGTGATTAGGCGATTTTTACAAATTCATCACTTGAGGAATTTCAACTTTGAGGAATTTGAAATGTGTTGAACAACTAGCAGCGGAATAAGTACTCAGGTGCATGAGGAACATAGTAACAACATAGTCTTCATGATGAAATGAAACTTGCACAAATAGAGAGTAGCGTGATACAGCATAAGCAGTGATGATAGAGGTAACTTGAAGAATTTGAGGTGAGGAATTTGTGAAAGTCTTCACTCAAATTCTTCAAATAGTAACAATCAATTTCATCAACGGGTATATGAGGAATAGAGGGGTTGAGGAAATAGAACCAGATAGCTCAATGAAGACAATCGTTTGATGACCCAGTTCCAACTGTTGTGACAGTCGTACGTCTAGTTTGGAGTGGCCTGGTATTTAAACCAGATGACACACAGTCCCAGGACACACAGTCCTTACCGTATTCTCCTAGAGCTAAGGTCACACAGTCCTCGCCCAACACTCGTGGTAAGTCTTCAGGGTAGACTTCCGAAACCCTCACAAACTGGTCACCTAGCGATCCACAATTTACTGCTGGATGCTCTAGACCAAGGTCACTTCGTGGTCCCCAATTGACTGCAGGAGCACTAGACCATGACGCCTAACCGTCTAGAGGATGCATAATCGTCAAAGGTAACAAGCGTCGGTTCCACACAGGAATTTCTTCAGTGATGCTCAATCACTACGGGTTTTGTGGTTTGGTTGTGGGTTTTTCCTCACTGATGATTTTCTCTCAAAGTCCTTAGAGGATGGGTTGCTCTCAAATGACAAGTGTCAGTTCTCTCTCGGAGCAGCCAACCAGCTAGTGGTTGTGGGGGGTGGCTATTTATAGCCAGGATGCAACCTGACATGATAAGACATAAATGCCCCCAATGATATGACCGTTTTGTTGATAAGAATGATTGGGGACAGCTGGCGCTATGCACAACAACGGTTGGAATATCAAACTATGAAAGTCCTCAGCTTATCATGTTCCTCACTTGTAGGCAATTCGCACTAGAAAAATCCTAACTCCTCAGTCAGATCAATTTCGTCAGAGACCAGAAGAACTTCGTCTCTGTCACTGAAGAACTTGTCTGAACCGTAAGAGATTTCCAAAGGCTTCACTCGAAGGATTGTATGGGTTGAGGATTTTGGAGTTGAGCATCAGTTGGAAATTTTCCTTAGTTTTACCTCGGCCCCCTTTACCAGTACGGTGTTTGCTATGACTCAAATAAAGGAAACGAAACTACAAAAACAAAAGTCTTCACGCTTCATATTCCTCGTTCATATCTTCAAGGTCACACCAACTTCTACATTTTCAAAGTCTTCACCAAAGTCTTCAGAAAGTCTTCAGCAAAGTGTTCACTTGAAGACATACATTTTAGGGGTCGATAATCTCCGAATATATCAAAGTCGTCATCGACTTATAAATCCCGTGTACACTCACAAACACATTAGTACCTTAACCTATAAGTCTTTAATACACCAAAATCACTAAGGGGCACGAGATGCACTAACAATCTCCCCCTTTTTGTTGATTGATGACAAATAGGTTATGTTTTCAACCGGGATAAACATATGAAGTGAAAGTACAGATTCTGAGGAATTTGGTTGCAAGATATAGAAGAACTCCCCCTGAAGATGTGCATATTTGAGGAATTTGCTTTGGACTGCAAATGCACATGGCAGGTTCAAACATGGAGAACTCCCCCTATATCTTGTAATTCATACACGCATTTGAATATATGATATGAAGAATTTGAAATGCGTGAGGAAAATAGTGTGTGACGAAATTCAGCATGCATGCATTAAGGTATTTGAGGAAATAAACATGCGAGGAAATAGTTCAAAAGTGTCAGACCACCATCGGACTTAAGTTTACAACTCAATCAACAAAAGTTTCGGAAGAGCGAGAGTTGTAACTTAAACAAAAATAGCCCATTTATAGAGACCTGCTTGAAGACTAACTCAAATTTTCTCCCCTTTGTCATCGAAGACCAAAAGAGAAGAAAAATTGATGACTAACGCCCCTTATACGAATTTCATCGTGTTGGAGAGGAAGGAGTGCCAGCGTTGTCGGGGTCGTGTGTCGATTCAGGGCCTGCAGCAGTGTTTTCAATATCTTCATCGTCATCACGCTCGCGAGATGAAGAATATGAACTTGCTACCATCAGAGGAACTTGAACTTTCTTGAATTTCTTCTGAGGTCACCGAGACTAGTCGGGATGTTCCTCAATATCCAACTCATCTAGTTCTTCAGAAGGCATGATGTGAGACGGTACAGCCCAAGAGCGTCTAAGGTTCTCATGTGCATAATAGTGGTTCCTCTAGATAGAGTTCTGGGTCACAGTCATATTCTGCACAATGTATCCAAGTTGATGCTTCACCCACTTGTGATTGCGATCGACCTTCTGATGAAGACTTATTAGAAGGTCGCGATCAAACATCACTCGAGGGGCAGACTCTTGAGGTTGTTGAGCTGAGGCTTTTGCATTGGAGTCTTGAGTGGCTGTGTCATCATTGGTGGAGAAGGAAGCGGCTTTGCGGAACTGTCCATCCAAAGGACGAGTGCCTTCATCAATGACAAATTTGCCTTTTCCTTCAGCTGAGGCAATTGAGCTCTTGATGACTTCTATTGGAGGCAAAAAGCTAAAGTGATTCTGAAAATTAGCCTTGAAGGGAACTGAGGACTTTGCCTTGATGAATATCATGATCCATGGCGCATAGGGCTTTTGTTCAAATGGAGCTAAGGCAGCACTGGCCAATGTTCTCATGAAGAAATCATGCAAGTCAATGGGAATCCCATGAATGATGTTGAAGAGCATATTCTTCATGATTCCTTCTACCTCTTCTTCAGAATTGTGACCTTTCAAAGGACATAGTGTGTTTGTGAGGATACTGTAAATAGTCCTGGGCACATATAGCAGATTCTTCACAAGAAATGTGTTTGGTTGAGATGTTCCAGGAGGCAAAGGCTTCATCAGCACTTGCATCAGCTGATTTGGAAGTGGAGGCTCATTAAACTGTTTGCGGGCTTCATCTGAGGGAATTGGAACGGGGACACACTGAAGCAATTCAGAGGCTTGAGCAGTGAAGTGGGTCGTGTTAGTCATCCAGTCCAATACCCATGAGTTGATATCTGAGGAATTGCTGCTAATATCCAGCATGGCATAGAACTGAATGATGATTTCTTCATTCCAGTCGCAGATGTCGACACAGAATGGAAGAAGGCCTGCTTCATAAAGAACTTCGAGCACTGGAGTGAATGATGGAAAACTTTCCATATCATCATGAGGAATCTGATGGTGCTCGAAGACTTTCTTCTTCTCATATAGGACTGACGCATAGTAGTTGAGTTGAGAGGCAGTCTAGAATCTGTTGCGACCAGCCCTTGCAAAGTCATAGGGGTTTGGTCCAGAGAAGAATGAGTGTTCATTGAAGAAATTACTCTTGAGGAATTTGGGACGAACAATGCCTTTGAAGGGCAGTCTTGGCTTGGGTTGAAGATTTGTTTGTGTGCGCCTCTTGATCTCCGTTGGCATTGGAGGAACAACAGACTGAGTGATTTGAAGAACTGGTTCCTCAACTGTGGCCGGAGCATCATTTTCCTCAGCTGTTGCAGCTGGAATTTCTTCACTGTCTGGATGGTATAGATGTTTAGAGTCTTCTGGGATTTCTTTAGTTTGTGCAGGCGACTGAGGAATCAACATCAGAGGAGTTGCCATTAGTGAATTGGGATGTGTAGATTCCCAATATTCATCATTGACGACTGAAGTGGTGTCACCAATGTCAACATCTTCATCAATGTCTTCTACGCCAGCTTCCTCAGTAGTTACCAGAAGCTGCAGTGATGATACCTTGGGGTTGATGCAGTGTCATCGATGAAAATTTCCTCATGAAGAGGTTCTAAGGAAGCAGCCGAATGATTCTCTTTTTCTTCAGGGATGACATACTCCTTCCCGAATGGCACGATAGCATAGGCTGGTGCTGAGGAAATTGGAGTTGCATCAATTGGAGTTGCTGAGGAACTTGATGAAGTTTTCAACTTCTTCAACACAGGGGCATCAGAAGTTGACGCTTTTCTCTTGAGTGGATTTTCTTCAGAAGTAGTGGTTTCTTCAGGAACGACTGATGCAGCCGCCCTGGGAGGTTCATATTCTTAAGGCACAGCAGATTCTTCAGCTGGCCTATCAGATTCTTCAGGTACAACATAAGTACCTGTTGGCATAGCAGTTTCTTCAAGCACAATATTGGAGGTTGCCCTGACATGTTCATCAGTGATCTGAGTTTCCTCAGAAGCACTAGCAGTTGCTTCTGGTGGAGAGGCATTTCCTTCAGCAGTTTCATCAAGCTGGGCATTTTCATCAGCTGCCTCAGGAGTTTCATCTGCAGTCCGAGCAATTTCTTCAGACTGAGGCCTTTGTGGTTGCGATCGAGCTGCAACCCTGGTGTTGTGATCCTTTACAGCTGCTTGAGTAGCCCTGACGAGTCTGACCTTGGTGCCCTTCCATTCAGCATCATATTTCTGTTGATCCAAAGAGAGAGTGCGAATCTCGGACTGAACTGTGACGAGTTGATTTGGGGTCAAATTCATCACATTTTTGCGCAAAAACTTTTCTTTGCGAGTCTTGTTCCTCTTAGCTCTCAGAGCTTGCTCTCTCTTCCATTGTTCTTTAGAGATGAAGTGGGTGAGGACATGATCCACTTTAGGAGGCAGATTCAGTGAAGAAAGTGGGGTGCTTGGGTCTTCATGCCATATATCGATGAAGTTGAGGATCATCTTGGGATCCAACATGAGAGGAACAGAGATGCCCTTTGCTCTAGTAGCCCCCTGCTGACTTTGTTTGATGATTTCTACCAATTCCTCATCATCAGCTTCATCATCATCACTATCATTATCCTCAGAACATGAGGGTATGGTCATCATAGCCTTACTTGTGTGAGGACTTGGTCTTTGACCTCGTCCAGCAGTTTTCTTCAGCTTCACCACAGAGGGGCTGGTTGAAGACTTTGCTGTGTTCGAGGAGCTTGTAGTGATCTTTGGGACTGTGGTGAAACCCTCAGTCCTCTTGCATGTAGCCAGATGCACTGGTGTTGAGAATTTTGTAACTTCTGTAGAAGACTGAGCAGTGACAGTACCAGGTGCTGAGGACTTTGAAGCTTGAGTCATTTGACCTTCAGGAATCTGCTGTGAAGGTCTTGATGTTGAAGAACCTATCTTCAAAGCAGATTTCTTCATGATTTTCTTCGGAGCACTTATAGAAGCTCCGGCAGAGGCAGCAGCAGCAGAATCTTCATTGAATTTCTTCACTGCTTCTTTGGCTTTCCTAGCCAGCTTGGTTTGCTGCTTCTCCCATAGATGAGCAAAGTCCTCACCAGTCTTTAGGCTTGTGGGATCAGCGATTTGGTTCTGAGCTAGAGGAGGCCTGTTGCAAGGTAGTTTCACTGCAAATTTCATCATGTACTTTGGTGTTACATAACGATATTCTTTCCATTCTCTTGCCCATCTCCTCTCAATCTTTCGTAGACGGATCTTTCTCTGTTTGGTTGTCTCTTTTCCATGTGTTTCTTCATCTAGTGTGCAATATTCATCATACACATCATCTGGAATCTCAAAGGCAGTGTGCACATCTGGCTTCTTTCCTCCTTTCTGAGGTTTCTTTCCATCAGCCATTTTCTTCACTTGAGGAATATGAACTCTTGAAGATTCTGAAGAGGTACACAATTTTTCTTCAAGAAGAGCTGCAAATGAGTTAAGTTAATGAGAACCTAGTGATTGATCAGTGGACATGTTGTGCCTGTGAACAGAGTATAGGTGCGAGGAATGTTGTTCTTGACTTGTACAATTTTTGAGGATTTGCACAATTGAGGAATCTTGAAGAAAATCATTACTTAGAGAAAATCATCAAGTATGAGGAGATTTAAGGTGCTTTAAAATAAGGTTCATGAAGAACAAACACATTTTGAGGAATATGAATAGCATTTGAGGATAACACAAGGGCAGTAAAAGTAAATTTTATTTACCCTGGTGAAGAACACGACGAACTCAGAGATGAGATTGGGAAGTTCATGCATTCAGATCTCCCACGCCCTAGCTTGGCAGAGGGAGACAGCTACAGCGGCGACGGGAGTGAGGATTTCCGCGTCCGGTGCAAGTAGGGCAACGACGAGGTTGAGGCAGTGAAGCTCTTCCTCACCGGCGGCGATGACTTTAGCAGCGGCGCTAGGTTGGAGCTCGAGAGAGGGATGAGATGCGGAGTAACCGAGCATAGTTGATGGGAAGGGGCATTTATAGAGGAAGTGAAAACCGATCCGCCCAAAGATTTTGGACAGGATTGCCCCCGACCCTTGGTCTCCACACGACAGGTGTCACCCACGTACTTAGCGGTGGTGATAGTGGGGGGTCGTGGGTTATCTAGGCGCGGGAATAGGAATAGTTTGAGCGGGAACCGCCGAAAATTTTGGTAGCAAAGATTTCAAAGTTTTTGTTCGCAAATTCTTCAGCTGTCAAGGACACAGTGAAGACTTTGAACGAGTTTCAAAGTAGAACACATATGAAGAATTTGTGAACAGACTTGGTTGAGTTTAGCATAGAGGGGAAAAGGGGACCGATCACATTCACTTAGTTGAAAATCAACTTGAAGAATTAGCAATAAGTGAATGCTGTTGAGGACATTGAAGACTCAAATATAAATATATATATATAAATAGTCAATGAAGAACATGAGTTTCAAAGTTTGAAGAATTTGAAAATTTGAGGAATTTGAAAAACTTGAGGAATTTGCAAATTTGAGGAATTTGATAGTTTGAAGAATTTGCAAAAACAACGAAATGCTCAATTTTGAAGAATTTCAACTTTTGGTTGGTGGCGTAACCAACCGTATAAGAATGATGATTTCAGACACCACGTACAATTGTCGTAGAGTTCTGAGAATAAAATTCTTCATTAATTTCTTCACACTTAGAGAGTTATTCTTCATTGATTGAAGAAAAACGTTACTTCATGTGTTGCACATCTAAGTCATCAATTTTGCATAAGTGTTAGGATGTGTGTTCTTCGTCAAAGAACATTCGAAGATTCTAAGATATTTAGCTCACACCGCCACACGCAAAATATCTTTTCATCCAAGGGCTTAGTGAAGATATCAGCCAGCTGTTCTTCAGTGGGGATGTGGTTGCTGAAGATGTCGCCCTTGAGTACATGATCTCGAAGAAAGTGATGACGAATTTGGATGTGCTTGGTCTTGGAATTCTGAACTGGGTTATAGGCAATCTTGATGGCACTCTCATTGTCTCAGTAAAGAGGCACATTCTTCAGCTTGATGCCGTAGTCCTTGAGGGTTTGCTTCATCCATAGTAACTGAGCACAACACGAGCCAACAACAATGTACTCAGCTTCTGCTGTAGAGAGTGAAACACAGTTCTGCTACTTTGAGGACCATAAGACTAAGGATCATCCGAGGAAATGACATGTGCCTGAGGTTGACTTGCGATCCACACGATCTCCAGCATAGTCAGCATCAGAGTATCCGACGAGGTGAAGATTTGAGCCCTTGGGATACCACAATCCAAGTGTTGGTGTGTGAGCTAAGTATCGAAGAATATGTTTCATAGCCTTATGGTGTGATTCCTGTGGTGTTGCTTGGAATCGAGCACACATGCAAACACTTAGCATTATATCAGGCCTAGATGCACATAGGTACAATAAGGAGCCAATCATGGAGCGGTATACCTTCTGATCGAAATCTTTACCATTTTCATCAGTGTAGAGGTGGCCTTTTGAAGGCATTGGAGTTTTGATGCCTTTGCAATCTTGCATGTCGAATTTCCTCAGAACATCCTTGAGGTATTTCTCTTGTGAGATGAAGATGCCATTATCTTGCTGACAAATTTGAAGACATAGGAAGAATTTCAACTCTCCCATCATAGATATTTGATATTCTTCACTCATCATATACGCAAATTCATCACTGTAACGTTTGTCATTACAGCCAAAGATAATATCATCAACATATATTTGGAATATGAATAGTTCATTGTCATAGGATTTTGTGAAAAGAGTAGGTTCGAGTGAACCGGGTTTGAAGCCTTTCTTCATGAGGAATTCCTTTAGAGTGTCGTACCATTCCCGAGGGGCCTGCTTGAGGCCATAGAGGGCCTTGTTTAGTCTAAAGACATTGTGAGGATGCTTAGGGTCTTCAAAACCTAGGGGTTGAGCAACATATACTTCTTCCTCAAGCTTACCATTGAGAAATGCACTTTTCACATCCATTTGATATAAGATGATATTATGATGGTTAGTGTAAGCCAGTAATATGCGAATAGCCTCAAGTCTAGCAACAAATGCAAATGTTTCATCAAAGTCAATTCCTTCAACCTGTGTATAGCCTTCGGCTACAAGGCCAGCCTTATTCCTCACCACGAGGCCATTTTCATCTTGCTTATTGTGATAGATCCACTTGGTACTATGATGTTATGTTTGCGAGGATCTGGTCGCTTGACAAGTTCCCACACGTTGTTGAGCTTGAACTGATGCAATTCCTCTTGCATAGCTTGTATCCACTCGGGCTCCTTGAATGCTTCATCAACTTTGGTGGGCTCTATGATAGAAACAAAGGCAAAGTTCCCACAAAAGTTACTTAGATGTGAAGCTTTTGAGCGTGTGAGAGGACATGGTGCGTTGATGTCATCGATGATTTTGTCAATGTGCACTTCATTTTCTACTCTTGGATGAGCAGGTTGACGAGGATGAGGATTTTCATCAGCACCATTTTCTTCAGGTATATCAGCATGAGAGTTTTCATTTGTTGGAATGATTTCCTCAATGGGTATGACATCTTTTGTTCCCTTCAGCTTGATGGATTCCTCAGGAGATTGTTCATCTAACATAGAAGGCAGGTGCTCTCTTTGCGAGCCATTAGTTTCATCGAACCGCACATCTATAGTTTCAACCACCTTGTGATGGTAGGTGTTGAAGACTTTGTAGGTGTACGAGTCCTTTCCATAACCAAGAATAAAACCTTCATGTGCTTTCGGTGCAAACTTAGAACTGTGGTGAGGATCTCTGATCCAACATTTTGCACCGAAGACTTTGAGATAACTTACATTGGGTTTCTTGCCTGTCATGAGCTCATATGAAGTCTTCTTGAAGAATTTGTGAAGATATACCTTGTTGATGATGTGGCATGCAGTATCAATTGCTTCAGGCCAAAAGCGACGAGGGGTTTTGTATTCGTCAAGCATGGTGCGAGCCATCTCAACAATTGTCCTGTTTTTGTGCTCCACGATGCCATTCTGCTGAGGAGTATAAGGGGCAGATAACTCATGATTAATACCAAGTTCATCAAGATATTCATCAAGATTAGTGTTCTTGAACTTAGTCCCATTATCACTCCTGATATGCTTGATCTTGACGCCGAAGTTGGTGGAGGCCCTTGAAGCAAATCGTCTCGAGACGTCCTGCACTTCATTTTTGTACAGAATAATATGCACCCATGTGTAACGAGAGTAATCATCAACAATGACAAAGCCATACAAACTTGATGCATTTGTTAGTAAGGAGTAAGGAGTGGGTCCAAATAGATCCATGTGAAGCAATTCAAAGGGTTGAGTCGTGGTCATGATTGTCTTCGAGGGATGCTTGGATCTGGTCATCTTCCCAGATTCACATGCACCTCAGAGGTGGTCGTTGAGGAATTTGACACCCTCGATGCCAATGACGTGATTTTTCTTCATGAGTGTGTGCAAGTTCCTCATACCAGCATGTCCAAGTCATCGATGCCACAACCAGCCTTCTGAAGACTTTGCAAGTAAGCAAGTGGTAGGTTGAGGACCTTAGAGAAATCAACAATATACAAGTCTCCTCTCCTAAAGCCTTCGAAGACTTTGGAATTGTCAGATTCCATGATGACAACACAATGATATTTTCCAAATATGACAACCATATCAAGATCACAAAGCATTGAGACAGACATAAGGTTGAACCCGAGGGATTCAAAAAGCATCACCTTAACCATGGTTCGGTCCTTTGAGATAGCAACCTTACCAAGTTCCAATACCTTGCTTTTTTCCTTTGTCTGCATAGGTGATATGCTTCATAGGAGATGGAGTGAGTGGCAAATTCATTAGTAGATTCTTGTCACCTGTCATGTGGTTTGTGCATCCACTATCGAGAACCCACTTTGTAGCTTTTAGAGTATCATCCTACAGATGAATTAGTACAACTTACGAACTCATATGCTTCAAAGTGAAGAATATGACATCAATTTTATCAGACAAAATTTCATCACAGAAGATAGTAAGCAAGTAGAGTGAGGACATGAGAAATGAAGAATTCATTTCATCATGGTTAGCTTGCGTCCTTTCAAGCATTTCTTCAGGTCTCCAGCAAATTCATCAGATGTTCAAATTCATTTGGGGACCTGACCCTGCATAAGATGTCAGTTTGATTTCTTCACCACCCACATCTGGAGGGGTGGTGAAGAGTTCATCATTCTGCGAGCACCATGTGAGAAGGGAGGCATTGAAGCAAGTGCGCTTCGTTTCACAGGGCGAGGATTAGAGTACTCAAATGAATAAGCAGAGAAATTCTTCAAGGACTTATGAACATATTGGTTTGAAGGATAATGCACATATTCATAACTCTTAGGTTTTCCCTGCGAAACAGAGGCATTAGCACAAGAATGATGATTTTGACCATTTGAGGAGTTTGGTCCAAGTGAGGACTTTGGTCCATATGAGGAATTTGATCTGGGGTTCCTATTCTTCATGAGTGGTGTCATGAGTACATTCACTTGAAGATTTTGCAGGTAGATCTTGGGAACCCAGATTTTCTTCATAGGAGAACCGTTCCTGCAGTTAGTTCCAACATATCTAGCAAATACTTCACTTTTCTGATTTTTGAAGAATCTGTAATTGGAGTCAAGTGACTCCATAGGAATATGAAGTTTCACAAGTAAAGCTAGATAAATTGGATGGATCTACAGGAGATTCTTTTGCAGCAACCCATGAGGTTTTGGGGTACTACTCAGATGTCCAGTAGGACCCATCAGCATTGAGTTTCCTCACAAAGGCAATACCCTCTTTCCTAGGGTTCCTGTTCAGTATCTGCTTTTTGAGGACATCGTAAAGGGTTTGGTGCCCTTTGACACTTTTGTACAAGCCTGTCACATATAATACCTTCAATCCTGCATTGTCATCAGTGATATTACTGGTATCCACAGATGAGAAATTTAAGACCACGGAAATAGTTGAAGAAATTGCAGCAATAGAAGCATTTGAACATTCAGGTGAAGAATTAGCAGTTTTACATTCGATGCATTTCAAACAAGGTAGAATGAAATCTTCCTGAGCGGTACTGATCTGTTGTGTCAGTAAGGAATCATTTTCCCTTTGGATATCCTCATGTGACACTCTCAGTTTCTCAAGATCTTGCTTTCCTTGAAGAAATTCATACGAAAGCTTCTCATGATCAGCTAAGAGGTCGTTATGATGAATCTGTAGGTTATCATACTTTGTCTGAAGACTTTTGAGATCGACAGACAAATTTTGAGTCTGATCCACTTCATGGTTCAACACATCATCGCTTTTGTCTAGCATTTTCTGAAGCTCTTCAAGTGCACTTTGTTGCTTAGTGGCAATTTTAACAAGTTTAGCATAGCTAGGTTTCACATATTCATTATATTCACCTTCACTTGATTCATATGAGGAATGATGTTTGTGTACCTTTGAGCATTTTTCCATGAAGCAATAAGTGGGAGAATAATCGTCATTGCTGTCATCAGAGTCGTTGGAGTAGTCATATTCTTCATCATTGAAGATGGACTTGCTGATGAAAGCAGTAGCGAGAGCAAGGCTAGCGACACCAGATTTTGATTCCTCCTGAGATTCTTCCTCTTCTTCATATTCTTGAGATTCTTCCTCAGAATCCATTTCCTTCCCGATGAATGCTCGAGCCTTTCTGGAACCATTCTTCTTGTGCTTTGAGGACTTTGAAGATGAAGACTTTGCAGATGAGTACTTTGAAGATCTCTTCTTTTTCTTCGAGTCTTCAGAACTATCATCCTTGTATTTCTTCCTTTTCTTTGAGTCTTTTACCCAGAGAGGACAGTCAGAGATAACGTGACCAGGCTTCTTGCAACGATGACAGGTTCTTTTCTTGTAATCTTATGAGGAATCTGATTTCCTCAAGCCACTTTTTTATGACTTTCCAAATCCACCTCTTCTGAGAACTTCTGGAATTTCCTCACAAGCATTGCTAGTTCCTGACTTAGTTCTTCAAGATCACCAAGGCTGTTGTCAGAATCTTCTTCTTCAGATGAGGAAATTGCTTTTGCCTTCAGAGCACGAGATCTTCCATAGCTTGGCCTGTAGAGGTTTCTCTTTTCAGCTTATTGGAATTCATGAGTATTGAGTCTCTAAAGAATATCAACAGGATCAAGAGCTTTATAATCTCCACGTTCTTGGATCATCAAAGCCAGAGTATTAAATGAGGAATCGAGAGATCGTAGTAGTTTCTTCACCACTTCGTGGTCAGTGATATCAGTGGCACCCAGAGCTTGAAGTTCATTGGATATATCAGTGAGGCGATCAAATGTTTGCTGAACATTTTCATTGTCATGTCTCTTGAAGCTGTTGAAGAGATTGCGAAGAACATCAACACGAGAGTCAAGTTGAGTGGAAACACCTTCGTTGACTTTGGACAGCCTATCCCAGATAAGCTTAGCAGACTCCAAAGCACTCACTCCGCCATACTGACCTTTTCTCAGATGGCCACAGATGATATTCTTCGCTTGAGAATCGAGTTGCTTGAATCTCTTCAAATCAGCAGTAGTAACAGTGGGAGTGACAGAGGGAACACCATTTTCCACAACGTACCAGAGATCGTTGTCAATAGCTTCAAGGTGCATACACATCTTGTTCTTCCAGTAGGGGTAGTCTGTCCCATCGAAGGTAGGACATCCCGTGGAAACCTTGATCATACTTGCAGTCCACATAACTAGAACTCTAGGTGGTTAGACCAAAATCACACAGAGCGAGGGAGTACCTGCTCTGATACCAATTGAAAGTGCATTATATCGACTAGAGGGGGGGTGAATAGGCGATTTTTACAAATTCATCACTTGAGGAATTTAACTTTGAGGAATTTGAAATGTGATGAACAACTAGCAGCGTAATAAGTACTCAAGTGCATGAGGAACATAGTAACAGCATAGTCTTCGTGATGAAATGAAACATGCACAAATAGAGAGTAGCGTGATACAGGATAAGTAGTGATGAACAAGGTATCTTGAAGAATTTGAGGTGAGGAATTTGTGAAAGTATTCACTCAAATTCTTCAAATAGTAACAATCAATTTCATCAACAGGTATATGAGAAATAGAGTTGTTGAGGAAATAGAACCAGATAGCTCGATGAAGACAATCGTTTGATGACCCAGTTCCAACTGCTGTGACAGTCGTACATCTGGTTTGGAGCGGCCTGGTATTTAAACAAGAGGACACACAATCCTTATTGTATTCTCATTGAGCTAAGGTCACATAGTCCTCGCCCAACACTCGTGGTAAGTCTTCAGGGTAGACTTCCAAAACCCTCACAAACTGGTCACCCGGTGATCCACAATTTACTGTTGGATGCTCTAGAGCAAAGGTCACTTCATGGTCCCCAATTGGTTGCAGGAGCACTAGACCATGACGCCTAACCGTCTAGAGGATGCACAGTCCTCAAAGGTAACAAGCATCGATTCCACACAGGAATATCTTCAGTGATGCTCAATCACTATGGATTTTGTGGGTTGGTTGTGGGTTTTTCCTCACTAATGATTTTCTCTCAAAGTCCTTAGAGGATGGGTTGCTCTCAAATGACAAGTGTTAGTTCTCTCTCGGAGCAGCCAACCAGCTAGTGGTTGTGGGGGGTGGCTATTTATAGCCAGGATGCAACCTGACATGATAAGACATAAATGCCCCCAATGATATGACTGTTATGTGGATAAGAATGATTGGGGACAGATGGCGCTAAGCACAGCAACGGTCGGAATTTCGAACTATGAAAGTCCTCAGCTTATCATGTTCCTCACTTGTAGGCAATTCGCACTGGCGAAATCCTAACTCCTCAGTCAGATCAATTTCGTTAGAGACCAGAAGAACATCGTCTCTGTCACTGAAGAACTTGTCTGAACCGTAAGAGATTTCCAAAGGCTTCACTCGAAGGATTGTATGGGTTGAGGATTTTGGAGTTGAGCATCAGTTGGAAATTTTCCTTAGTTTTACCTCGGCCCCCTTTAACAGTACGGTGTTTCCTATGACTCAAATAAAGGAAATGAAACTACGAAAACAAAAGTCTTCATGCTTCATATTCCTCGTTCATATCTTCAAGGTCACACCAACTTCTTCATTTTCAAAGTCTTCACCAAAGTCTTTAGAAAGTCTTCAGCAAAGTCTTCACTTGAAGACATACATTTTTAGGGGTCGATAATCTCCGAATATATCAAACTCCTCATCGACTTATAAAGCATGTGTACACTCACAAACGCATTAGTACCTTAACCTATAAGTCTTCAATACACCAAAATCACTAATGGGCACTAGATGCACTAACAAGAGTGTTGCGCTCTCATTGACGATGTGCCAAAGAGCTCCATCGGCAAGAGCAAAAAGTCCAAGGTTGCTCCGCCAGAGACCAAGAAGGTGCATGCCAAGGAGGACGACATGGGGGGAACTTTGACCATAAGTTCCACTTTTGACGACAAATAGGAAAGCACGCTCGTCGCCTTCCTATGGGCGAATGTTGATGTGTTTGCATGGCAACCATCTGATATCCCTGGTCTTCCCACAAAGGTGATTGAGCACCACCATGCCATCTGCCCACATGCGCAGCCCGTCAAGCAGAAGTTCCGAAAGCAACCTTTGGAGCGGCAACAACTTATTACCAATGAGATCAAGAAGTTAGAAGCGGCTGGCTTGATCACAGAAGTACTCCATCCAACATGGTTGGCCATTCCTGTTGTAGTGCGCAAGGCGAATGGGAAGTGAAGGTTGTCCATTGATTTCACAAATATCAACAAAGTCTGCCCCGAAGATCCTTTTGCCTTGCCGTGCATAAACCAGATTGTGGACTCCACCACTGGTTGCGACTTGTTGTCTTTCCTTAACGCCTATTCCGGTTATCATCAGATCTTCATGGCCAAGGAAGACGAGGAGAGGACCGCATTTATTGCCCCATTTTGTACGTATTGCTTTTTCCATATGCCTTCGGGTTGAAAAGTGTCGGTTCTACTTTTGCAAGCGGTCCCAATTGGTTTTAAGCCCCAGCTTGATAGAAATATGGAAGCTTATATGGATGACATAGTGGTCAAAACAAAGGACAAGGATATGCTCATATCAGACCTAGAAGAAACATTTGCCAACCTACGCAAGATCAACGTGAAGCTCAACCCTGACAAGTGTGTGTTCATTGTACCATCCGGCAAGCTTCTCTGGTTCTTTATATCTCAACAAGGAATTGAAGCAAATCCCGACAAGATCAAAGCAATTGAGAAAATTGAAGCACCAAGACAAGTTAAAGATGTGCGATGTCTTGCGGGCTGTGTTGCTGCTCTGAGTAGGTTCATCTCAAAATCTGTTGAGCGTGCCCTACCCTTTTTCAAAATCTGGAAGAAGGTAGGTCCAATGAAATGGACTCTAGAGGCGGAGGCAGCATTGCAAGATTTGAAGAAGTACCTCTCCTCTCTACCAGTCCTAGTCACGCCAAAACCATAGGAGCCGTTGCTACTGTATATGGCGGCAATAAATCAGGTGGTGAGTGCCATGATAGTGGCTGAAAGAGAAGTTGATGAGGGAGCAACGGCAACAGCAGGGCCGCCAAGCGATGAGCCAGGACATTCCTCGGCAGGGTCTGGTGCTGGCAAAGAAGGATCTGTGCAGTTAAATGAGACAATCCAGAAGAAGAAGGTGGTGCTGCGACCAGTCTATGTTGTCAGCTCCTTGTTGCAGGGGGCTAGGTCAAGATATTCTGGTGTGCAAAAATTGCTCTTCGGCCTTCTTATGGCCTCGAGGAAGTTGTGCCATTACTTCCAAGCACATGAGATCACTGTGTCACCCGCTTCCTGCTACAGCGGATCTTGCAAAACCCAGAAGCTACCGACAGGATTGTGGAGTGGGCTTTGGAGCTATCAAGCTTTGGTCCCAAGTTTCAAAGCACTTCGACCATTCAGAGCAGGGCCTTGGTGTAGTTAATTGCAGAATGGACCCCAACGACCGATGAAGAAGTTCCAGAGTCAACTCTCCCCGGCAAGGAAACCGATCAAGAGTAGATCATGTATTTTGATGGGGCCTTCTCGCTACAAGGCGCCGGTACCAGAGTGTTGCATGTCGCACCCACCGGAGAGCACCTCAGATATGTGGTTCAGATGCATTTTCCCACGAAGAGATCAACGAACAACACTGCTGAATACGAAGGAGTGCTTGCTGGTCTCAGGATCGCAGCAGACCTTGGGATCAAGAAACTTATTGTCAGGGGTGATTCTCAGCTTGTCGTCAGGAAAGTGAACAAAAATTACCAGAGCCCGTTGATAGAAGCTTATGTAGATGAAGTGAGGAAGTTGGAAGAGCGTTTTGACGGCCTACAAATGGAGCACGTTCCACGTGCAGAGAACAGCGTTGTCGAGGGCCTATCAAAGTGTGTTGCCCTTAAGTCACTTGTGGAACCTGGAACTTTCATGGTCCAACTAACTCAACCCTTCGTGAAACCATCAACTGGATAAGAGAAGAGAAGGAAGTTAAGTTTAGGCAAGTATTTCCCGGCACGGCTCCCGGGAGTCGCTGGCGAGAAGGTTGCCAAAGAGAACAGCAGGCTTGTCGATGAGCACTATGCTTCGGCAGGGCCCTTGGCTCTGGCCATAGAAGCACAAGCTCCTTCCCGGCTTGCCGGGGTGCAACATGCTTTGGCAGGTCCTCAGGCCCTTGCTGTTGAGGCAAATGCTACCCCGACAGAGGATATGCCTTTAGTCCTCGCTATCGAGCCCCAGGCTCTAGCATGGGCACAACACATCGTCCATTACCTTCAGACAAGAGAACATCCCAGGGAACAAGAAGAAGCAGATAAAGTGTCCCACCGGTCTAATTTGTACCAGTTCATGGACAACGTCCTGTACAGAAAGAGGCCAAATGGTGTGAAACTCAAATGTATTTCTCGGGAAGATGGACTGAACCTGTTGGCAGAGAGACATGGACGTATATGTGGCTCCCACACAGGATAAAGAGCCCTTGCCGGAAAGGCCTTCCCACATGGCTTCTTTTTTCCCAATGCCCTCTAGGATGCAACAACATTAGTAACTAAGTGTGAAGCATGCCAGTTTCATTCGAAGAGATTACATCAACTGGCTCAAGCACTTCAAACAATCCCTCTCTTGTAGCAATATTCGGTTTGGGGGCTTGACATCTTGGGCCCCTTTCCCCGCGCTGCAGGGGGCTTTGAGTACATGTACGTTGCAATCGACAAGTTCACAAAGTGGCCAGATGTGGAAGCAGTGAGGAAGGTGACAACACAGTCAGGCGTCAAGTTCTTCAAGGGACTAGTTTGCTCCTTTGGTGCTCCCAATAGGATCATCACCGACAACGGCACATAGTTGATGAGCCGCACCTTCATGCATTATGTTCAAGATCTTGGTAGCAGAATCTGTTTTGCTTCCATTGGCCACCCGAGAAGCAATGGCGAAGCGGAGAGGGCTAATGATGAAGTGTTGCGAGGCCTCAAGATGAGAACTTTCGACAGGTTGCACAATTGCGGACGGAACTGGATTGATGAGTTACGGGTGGTTCTTTGGTCAATCAGAACGACACCAAATCGAGCTACCGACTAGACACCCTTCTCCCTTGTCTATGTGGCGGAGGCAGTTCTCCCCATGGAACTCATATACGGGTCGCCTCGAGTGCTCGCTTATGATGAGCTCGAGCAAGAGCAGTTGCGGCAAGACGACACGACGCTCCTTGAGGAAGACCGTCTTCAGGCTGTTGTGAGAGCTGCACGCTGCCAGCAGGCTTTGCGCCACTACTATAGCTACAAAGTTAATGCCAGAAGTCTTGAGGAAGGAGACCATGTTATTCGACGAGTTCAGTTCGCCATGAATTCCAACAAGTTGACCCCCAACTGGGAAGGCCCTTATCGGGTAGTACGAGTCACCAGGCCTGGCGCAGTCTGCTTGGAGACCGAAGATGACATCCTAGTGAGCAACTCCTCAAATATCGAACACCTTCGCAAGTTCTACCCATAAGGCATGGTTGACGGGCCTCCCGGCAACCATCTTTTGTACAAGTCTTGCCGCTGAAGCATGTAATCCTTGGTACAAAGCCAGGCTCAGACCCTGTGCGTAGTTGAATACAGATAAGTGTTCTGCAATCCTAATCGATTCTCATGTTTACTTATGTGCATGTTTATCTAAAGTGTTGCATTGCACTTAATCCCGGCAAGGGCTATTGGACCGCCAAGGTTCCATATCATTATTTTCTCTTCTTTCTTTTTCTCAGAGGCTAGAAGGTCACCTCACATGTAGCTTTGCCGAGGGCGAATGGTGGTACGGATACCTATGAGCGACGTCCCCAAACAAAACTTGCCGGGGGAGCACGGCAACAAAAAGATAAGTTGCCAAAACCCCAAGTAAATTCTCGCCATAAGGTTATTTTCCTTGGGCGGTCTCGACTTCTGTATGGAAAACCTGCACGCGGAGGAACCTTGTTGTGATTGGTTGCGCCCCTATTCTGTTTGGAGTCTGCTCAACAGCCTAGGTGACTGCACTAGAAGCACCAGGGTCTCTTGCCGGTAGCAATTTCGCCAGCAGGTTGCTAAAGTCCCACACCTAGCGCTCACGGCAGAGATATGCACACCAGCAAGTTTCCAATAAAGCGTAGGATGAACACATATAGAGAGAAATCAAGCAAGGGAGATAACATAACGGTTGTCCAGAGCATAACGAGCAATATTACATCGGCCTTTCCGGGATTTTAACATAAATAAATTGTTTTTGACTTATGCGGCAGCGAGGAGTGAGGCAGCTAATCCTGGCGATTGCCTTCAACCCACTTGACCTTGCTTACCCTCTCGACGATGGGAGCTTGTCGCACCATGACGTCTGCGTCCTTTGGCAAGTGGTCCAGGACGTGGGTGAGGTTGAGGTTGGAGTTCTTATACGCCACCTTGACAAGCACCTTGCAAAGGATGTCCTGGCAGAGCATACGCGATTCGTTAGCCAAGTGGGATGCCCAGTCAAAGTGAAGCTGCTCCAAGGCTCCAAGCAGGCTGTCAAAGAATATGGTCACCTTGGCACTCGTGGACACCCTATCGTCGAGAGAATATGTGGGGCCTTCTAGGCCCATGGCGGTCAGTTGCTCGGCAAGCCTCTCCGCGACATCGACGAGCTTTTTGGTCTAGATCTCCACTCCATGCACATAATCATTATGGGCGATGGTAGCACTTTGGACCCGCTCCCTCTCGCTGAGGAGGTTCTTGACCAGAGTTTTCTCTTGGGTCCCGGCAGCCTCGAGGGTCTTGATCAACGTGGCCATCTTCAGGTTCAGGTCATTGATGGACTCATTGGCCAAAGAGAGTTGCTTGGTCTTGTAAGAAATGGCGACCTGCATCTCCATTAAGCTGGCTACGGCCTTGCCCCTTTCAGTCTCAAGCAATGAGACCTCCTTGCCGAGATCCTCAAGATCGGCCTCCAATCTTCACCCTCTCCTCCTGTAAGATCTTGGCGACATCAGCAGCTTCAGCTGCATCGACGTCCGCTTTTAGCTTGACGCCGTGGTTCGCCATTAGAGCCTCGAGCGTCTCCTTATGGTTCCGCTCCAACTCGTGGGTCCGCCACGTGACGAGACCCTCGAGCTCCACTTCCTTGCCATGGAGCTTCTCGGCAAGCAACTTATCATGAGTGGCAAGGTCCTCCTCATGGGCATCGAGCAACACACTACACTCCATTAAGGGAGCATCCTCTGCAGCGTCCCATTGTTTGGCTTCTACCTGTGCCTACTCGACATCGGACTCCTCCATGAAGAGGTTGCTCCAGCCCTGGCTCAACTACGTCTGTCCAGTCGTCAGGTCATGGCAATCTTGGGAAAACTAGGCCTGGGTTTCCTCAACGCGCTCTTGAAAGTTGGCCTCAGCCACTTCCATGTCTGCTGCCCTGGAGTACAGTTTGTCCTTCCGGGCGCGGTGGAGCGCTCGAAGCTTTCGGAGGAGCTGCTCCTCTTGGGATTTTCTACCGGAGGTTGGCTCTTCAACGATGTCGAGCCTGGCAGCAGTGATGGCTTCCTCAACAAGAACTCCTCCTTTTGGTGGCACCCCAGTGCTTGCCGTGCCGGGGATGCTGACGAACAGGCTGTCACTAACCTTGAAGTATCTGCTATATGAAGGGGCTTCAGAAGTAGGCGGCTGGTCCTCGACAAACCCCTCCTCGGCGGCTGGGGCCTTAGTTGTCGGCGTAGAGCCTGGCACACCCATGGCAAGGATGCCATCAGTGCGACCACTGGCCTCCTCACCGACCTTCTCGGCAGATTTCTTGGCGGCCTCAGCACTGTCCGCCTCAACGGGAGTGTTCTTGGCGGCTTCGGCAGCCTCAGTGGCAGCACTCTTGGTGGCCTTCTTGGTAGCGATCCTGTCGGCCTCGGCGGCGGGCTGGCAGTCTCCTCAATGATGGTGTTGACGTCCATGCCCTCCATGGAGGGAACGTTTGGAGGCCGACGAAACAATCCAGACAAAGCTTAGGTGGAAGTTCAAGAAGACAAGAGAGAGAGAGAGAGAAACATAACAAAGAATACCTGCACCAACGACGGTCGCTGGCGAAGACCAGCCGGTGCCTGTGCTTGCTGGCACCCCCTCGTCACGGTAAAGCGCGCTGGAGGAGTTCCTTGCCGAGGACTCATGACTGGCAGCGCAGATTACGGGGGCGGCGTGTCTGGGATGGTCAGTGGTGGTTCTCTTTGTCGCCGTCCTCCTCCTGCACGTCTTGTGATGTCAGCTATAAAGATGCATGCCCCAGCATGTGCCAGCGGGAAGTGAGAGATGGGCTCATGCTGGGGGGCTCCACCGGGGACTGAGGCAAGGTTTGTGCCATGGGCTGGCCTCTGGGTTGCCGGCAGTCGTCCTTGGCGTGCCTGAGGCGCTCATCGATGACCCCTTGACCATCGAGGTCCTCGTCCTCTTCACTAGCGCTGCGCTAGTGTTTCCACATCCCTCTTGAGGCATAACGAGGCGATTCAATTGTGTAAAATAAAAATCGCAAATTGGAAAAAGTGAAAGATACGGAAGGACTCTTACTCCTCATCTTCTTATCCCGAGCTAAGGGTGGAAAGTTCGAAGGCGACTTCTGCCATGGTGCCTGTGGGAGGAGGTGGAGGGGTTCTCCTGGATCGCTTGGCCGCGGCGGGCGCGGGTTGCTAATGGGTTTCTTGCCGCCGCATGGCCCTACCAGTCACCCCCTTGCTGGGGGTGTGCTACTCGAAGGAGTTTTATGGACGGGGAGCCGAGAAGCGGCACTCCGAAGGACGCGCCTTTTAGTTTGCACAAGGGACGGGGCTTCCTCGGGCTGCTCCTCCTCAGCTACGTCTTTGGCAGGGCAGCCCCTGGCGGACATGCCGCCTTGATCCTTGGCGGTCCCGCCCTTCCCGACAAGGCATTTGCCTGGTAGTGTTTCCCCTTTGCTGGCTTCGTCTTCCAAGAAGGTGGCGCTATCGGCCTCCGCGGCAAGATATGCTTCCTCTGCCCTGCTTGCGGTATGCAAACTCCTCCTCGCTGGTGTCGCGGACGAGGCCCTCTTCCCCGCGGATGAACCTTTCCAGCAAATTATCCAAGAATTCTTGCACCTGCTCGGCAGGTGGCTCGATCCAAGACGCGTCGAGGCTATGGTCGTCGAACAATGAATCATAGAATTAATCCTCCCTAAGGCGGCATCATTGCCTAGGGGGACTATGCCTGTCGGCAAGTCACGTACCGGAGCACTCTTGAACAGGTTCTGGCAAAGGGCCCCATGCTGCATAATGGTCAGGTTGTGGCTAAGCCCGGGGTGCAATCTCATGTTGTCCACCGCGGTCCGGAAGTCCTAAGCCGGCCTCCCCTTGTTCTACAAGGGAGCGATGGGCCGGCGAAGGAAATTGGCGCCTATCATCTCTACGGAGAGTCCAGCGCCCCTGAGGCGGAGGATCTTGGTGGTCGAGACTGAAAGTTTCCCATCCTCAGGGTCGACGGCACCCCAATTCTCACCATGCAGCATTTTGGCTTGCCGTGACAAGCAGAAGGGCATGACTTTCTCCTCCTGAATCCAGCACCATCTGCCCTGCCACTCATCCCACCTATCATAGTAGGCCCCATGAGGGTATACCTCCTTGGTTACTGGCCATGGAATCCAAGTGACGGCACCGGAAAGGGCTCCGCCTGGTTGGCTACGAGGGGAAAAGTAGTGATGGAAAAGGGCGGTGCTGGGGACTACTCCGGCAAAGTTTTCGCAAAGGTGGGCGAAAACTGCCATGGACATCATGGCATTTGGCGTGAAATCCAAGAGATGGAAGCCATAGGTGAACATGAGGTCGTTGAAGATGTCCGAAAAGGGGGGATAGAGCAAGGCGAAGCCCTGACAAGGACCATCCAGCACACGGGCCAGGTGTCAATCCACCTGGAAGCGTGTCGCAACATCGACATTGGAGGGTGCTAAGCGGTGCCGATGGGACGGGCCCCCGTCCCGTCCCACTAACGGACAGAGATGCCTGACGGTGCATTAAATACGCATGTCCTACTCCATCAGTGTTAGGTATGATAGCACTGTAGCTCTGTACACCCCGTGTACACACTGTTCACCACTGTTGGCATCCCCTTCAAAATATAAAAGGAGGCCCAGGGCGATACTGTAGGGGACTTATCGACTTTGGGACTTTCTAGCTCGCACGCGTGGCGGCTGCTCACAGCGCTCATGTAACTAGAACCCTAAGAACACTCTCAATACAACCGAGCAAGGGTAGGGTTTCATGCATCCGTGCGGCCCGAGCCTGGGTAAAGATCCCCGCATGCTGTTCATCAAACCGACTCTTCGTACAAGCCTTTCCCCCGCCAAATCGAAAGGGGTCCCTATGATCCCATAGGTGTTTATTCCCATGACAGTCACCTTTATAAGGCGGCTATGTAGGAATAGCATTCGATAATATTTGTATGTTTGACTAGGGTCTTTAGAAGATGTTGAATTTGTTGCTGTTAAACTGCACAAACATCTCAAAGAAGAGGAGGAACTGAAAACTGAGGCAGAACTTGTGGCGTCCCATCTTGACAGTTCTGCCCGCCAAGCGAATGATCTTCTTGAGCAGGCCAAGAAAACATTTGAATAAGAGAATGCCTCCCTTAGAAAGTGCGCTGGAGAGGCTGAGAAGAAGCTTGGGAATGTGAAGGAGGATCATTATAATCTTGTGAAGCAAATGAACGAGATGTTGACAGCCATTTTTTATGTGCATATATCTTTTGTTATTGAAATTCCGGATTATGATGATATGGTAGGTCATTGTCTCACTTGTTTTTGTATGCAGGACGAAAGGATCAAAACCTTGTGATGCTATCAATTCTGAAGTTAAAGGCAATATTCACCAATGTAGAGCAACTTTTCACTAGATCTGTCTTTGCCATTATGGCATTGAAGAACCTGAAACAACCATCGAGAAACATTAAAGACATGCTGAGGCAGCTATCGACTGTGCCGCAGTGGGTGAATGAATTCCGGAAATCCACGGCTAGGGCTAGAGCTAACATGGTGTAACACCCAAGATGCGATCATATCCTTATTTTGGCTCGAGGACCTCGATAGGGATAGAAACACATCTTGTCATTTTGCAAGAATGGATATCATAACATTTTGTGTTTTCCATTTAATTCTTTTTCATCTCAACCATATTTTACCCTACTATATACTTTACACATTATGCATATATAATAGAATTTATCGTAGAACCGATCATATATCATAAAATTTCTGGTACAAGTAATCATATATCATAGAATTTCTCGTCCAACCACATGCATACACACACACATATATATATATATAATTTGGTATAAAAAATTTCTCGTACAATTCGCATATCATTTACGGATCGGGTAATGGTATTCTCCGTCGGGAGATATGACCTGCTGAAGCAAAAATCCTGCAATTTCCTCTTGAATTGCTTGTATGCGATCCGTTGGTAGGAGCTGATCCTGCATCTGCGTCATCTATATATAAAGGAGGAGATCAATATGAATATGCATGTTAGTTGTGTTTATATGTATTAGATCATAATAAAAATATGAATGGTGTTTACGTACACAAAGATCTCTTGCACTCTTGATGCTTTCGGTCATAAAGCGAATGTTCTTGCAAACGTAATATGCACTCAGTCCCCTATGCCTGCCTCATGCATTTACGAGAATAGAATTCAATCAGATAATAACGAAGCATGACAATGGTCCTGAAACTAGAATTAAGAGATGCGCGAATGTAGCTAGTACTACTTAATTACCCTGGGCTTTTGCCATCTCAACTCTGGTTTCCATTCACCGGTGACCTCTTTGATAAAACGTTTCCAAACCCTGCCTGACAAACAAAATGAATAAAGGAGTTATTAATTACTTGATATCAAGAAATGAACCAATAAATAAGCTGACATAGTGCGTCAATGATTGAAATTACCTTCGAGCAATGTATGCAAGCTTATGTAATCTTCATGGTCTTTACATAGCGAGTCCAGTACTTCAACAATTCCATCGTCAACTCTAATGATTAGAAGGATCCAGTGGTATCTCCGCACAAGATTTGTATAAGCGGGCATGCATAACTCATCAATTACACTTAATATTGAGTATATTTATATAAAAGAAAAAATAAATTTTGTAGACAAGATAGTAACACTTACCGGAAGTTCCAGTGTAAAAGTATTTCTGCTTTGTACTTTAGGGTCTTTAAAAACCTTATAAGCATTTTGTCCGTGGCTTTAGGGTTCCTTCTCAACACTTCTTCATTAACGGTATTTGGGTCAACGAACCTGATGCCATATAATCTAGCTCTTTTGAATTCAAAAATCTTCAATCTGCATAATACCACACAAAAGAATGTAGTGAATATAATACTAGGGAATGAACGAGTTGAGATAGAGACTTAAATTACAAAAAGAAATAACTTCCAAACAATAGCAACTGACGATAGACTTATCGAGTGCTCTTTCATTGAATAACTGGAAAAATTCTTCATTTTCAATCCACAATTTTTTTATGGATGTAATGCTCTTTCTCGATTTTCACCATGAGGCTAGCTCGCCCGTCCTTTACTTCTCTCTTGTACCAATCATGCACTTTGTACATCTATGTTGTTAGAAGCTTCTCATCATCAGGTCTGACCAGAGGTTTCCCAGGGAAATATGGCCATTCTATTTCTTTTGGATCCAACAGTGGAAATTCCTTGATTTGTAGGAGTTGTTCAACGGTGATAGCGAGCAATCTAGCATTCTCTCTATCAGCTTCGATTATTACCATGTTATTGGGACTCACCTTGAGCGGGCTGATCAATTGGACTGGGTGTTCTCCGAGCTGAGGAATAGTTTTCCCTCATTTACTGCTACCGCTCGACTTCTATCTTTTGCGGGATTCACAGGATTTGGTAATGCATCGTTCATAGTCTGATACCGCCCTTTTCTCTGCCGGTTTAGCTGCATCAATAAAGTTTTGTATGACGTCATCGGGTACTTTCTCCTTTGGCAGTAGGGGTGGTTTCAGTCCAAAACATGCCTGCAATTCGCTAGCCAATTGTACATTGAGTTCCTCGTTAGTCATATCATAAGCTAACTTCTCTTTGGTAGGAGGCTCGGGTTTCTTATTTTGTGTTATCTTCTTCTTTGGAGATGGTGGATATCGATACCGCGGACATGCCGTGCTAGGCTCCATCTCGGTGTGGGATGCTGACGTGGCGGAGCATGATATCACGGACTCACCATGCGCTCCTACTCGGGGTGGGATGGATTCGGCTGGCGCGACGGAGATGGATATGGTGGACTCACCCTGCGCTCTGTTTCGGGGAGGGTTGGAGTCTGCTGATGCGGCAGACATGGAGGGGAAGTCGGTGGCCTTGGCGCCGAGTTTGCAAACACGATGTATTCCTTTTTCCACACAATGATACCATGTATGGCTTCTCCTAGTGTCACCTCCCCTTGACCTCCAGTGTGATCAAGCTCTAGTGTATCATATCCCGACAAAACATGATCCACCCCGACATAAGCATAGCCAGGTGGAATCGGACTGAAGTGGAGGAGTGCTTCAGGTGCATTAGGTAAAGAAAATCCATGCGCCACCTTCATGGATATGTTCTTGAGTTTCATGTGTATCTCATAAGGTGTCGACTCTAGCATATCATCCACGGGGTAGTGAGCCAGTAGCGCATCATCGACCGGAACCCTCGTGGAACCCAAGCTGCTTTTTGGCATAGATGATGGAATGGTACCATCCAATGCTGGATCTTGTTACTATTGCTGCTGAGACGCCTCTTGCTGGCTATGTTTGTTGATTTGCTCCTGCTGTAGCATGTATTTGCGTTCCATGTCCTGGATCCGATCTACTTCATGCGTCTTATTTTGGTCACAACTTCTATAGCTGTCATTCCAATCCGCAAACCCCCGAAACCATGGAACCATGCCTTTCCCTTGTGTTCGTCCCGGGTGTTCAGGATTCTTAAGGGTGTGCGAAAGCTCGTCGTTCTCTCTCTCCGACCGGTACACACCCGCTTTAGCTTCTTCTATTACTTCAAGTATCTCGACCGTGGCAACTTTAAGACTTGCCTATTCAAGAACCTGCCCTGTCTTTGAGTCCAACTTTCCCCCATGTAAATAAAACCAAGTCATGCATCTCTCGGGCTAAGTCTCTATTAGTGGAGTGACCCCTGCAGCCTTCATTTTTCTCTCAGATTCATCCCACTCAGGCAACCTAGACATGTAGCCGCTCAGCCCCATATGATGGTGCCACGTTTTTTTGTGGACATTTTTCTTGTTTATTCTCGACCATTTCTTAGATTATTCTGACTCCTTGGACTTCACAAATTCGTCCCATTCATCTTCTAACTTCACATATTTCCTTCGAATTCCTGAGTCTTCTTTTCTCCTTCCAAGTAATTGGTCCATAATATTTTCTTCCAAGACTAGAATTGTGTGGCCATCTTCTTAAGAGCACACTTCTTTACTTTCTCCCGTTGAAGATCCGTGAGACCCTCTGGTAGGTGGAAATGTTTCATGAGCTCCTCTCAAAGCAGATCTTTTGCTCTTTGGCTAACAAAAGGAACTCCGTAACTTTTGGCTGATTCCATCCTTCAGAAGTGATCGGGATTTGGCCCCTAATGATAACTCTACATTGACGTATAAATTTGTTACCAGTCTCTTTTGGACTAATCGGTTCTCCATCTTCTCTGATTTGATCGATGTTATACTTTACGCCTTTTTCAACTTTTTTGTCGGGCCACGTTTAACCATTGTAGAAGATTTTCTCAATCCAGAGGGCTAAAAGGAAGAAAGATTCGTTAATATATACAAATCAATGAATACATCTGATGATCACTAGAGGGCAAATTAATACCTCGCCGGACTTAGTTAAATGGACAAAAATTTCTTCTCCATCGTCATTGTCAGCTCGTTCGCCTTTGTCTCTTAGTTTTTCTTCCTCAAATCCCTCAACAGATGGGTTAAGTTATTGTGAGCCATCATCTACTTCATTATCTTCATTTCCGGAGCGTATCAAGTCGTACATGGCATTCTCTTGATCATGGTCTCTATCTCTACCATCCATAGCTTAACCAATCCATAACAAATATAAAACAATTAGAATGGATTCAATAAATAGAATTACAGATATGCAAATCAATACAAGGCAATGTAATAATACGATCATATAATATCACTAATACATCATCGAATAGTATCACTAATACATCACCGAATATAATATCACTAATATAGATCTAGTTGACGTCTTGCGGCACAAGCAGTGGACACCCAAAGATAAGGAAGTATGATAGGATCATAGCTCGGGTGTGATCCCTAAAAAACCTGCCAGGTATTGGAGAACCTAGCCTCCAACACAGCCATGTATCGTCGGACGTGCTCGTCCTCCTCCCTGACACGACAGCGTACCACCTCCGCTGGGGTCGGCTCCATCTTCACCGATAGTGGTCCACGCGACCACCACTAAATAACCTCTGGGTTGACAACGGGACCTTGATACCTCACCAAGCTTCGCGCTCCGGATGGAAGCACCTCCCAGTGCCAGCCCGGCAGAGCACATTCCCTGACATGTTGGCGCCTCTCAAGCAGGTGGGCGATGGCAGGGTCCCGTCGTCGTGACTAAACATTAACAAAAAAATAAAACAACTAAACTAAAACAACTAAACTAAACTAAACTAAAACAACTAAACTAAAAAACTAAAACAACTAAACTAAAAAAATTAAAACAACTAAACTAAACTAAACTAAAAAACTAAAACAAGTAAACTAAAAATAATAAAACAACTAAACTAAATAACTAAATAACTAAAAACTATAACAAATAAACTGAACACCTAAACTAAACTAAAACAACAACTGAACTAAACAACTAATTAAACAGCATGCGGCAAGAGCTCACCGGCCGGTGCGACGAGTATCGAGGGAGGAGGTGCGGGCGATGACGCTGGGGCTCGGGGAGGAGGCACGGGCGACGTCCGTTCGGCATCTGGGGAGGCGAAAACATCGTCAAGGTCGAGGAGGCATGGGCGGCGACGATGACGGGCTCAGGGCGACAACGACGATGGCAAGGAGGATGAGGACGCATGGGCGGCGGCAATGATGGGCTCGAGGCGGTGGTGAGGACGGACTCGGGTGGCATCGACAACGGCGGTGGCGGCTACGACGACGCGAGGAACAGGGCGTTGGAGGCAACGATGACGTCGAGGACGGGATCAGGGCGATAGCAAGGACGGGATCATGGGAGGCGGCAAGGACTGGCTCGGGGGCAACGGCCAGGATGGGCTCATGGAGCGCCGGCGACGACGAGGACGAGCCGGCATTGGGGAAGGGTGTCGGCGTTGGGGGAGAATGGGATAGGTTGGGGAGATTTCGACGAGTCCCCGATTAATTACCCCAGGACCTTTAGTTCCGATTGGTGGATCCAACCAGGACTAAAGGGGGTTTAGTCCTGGTTCCTAGCACCAACCGGGGCTAAAGGTCCTCCCTTTAGTCACGGTTGGTGACACCAACTGGGCCAAAAGAGGCCTTTTTGGCTGGCCCAAATTCACGCAAGAAGGCAGCACGACGATGGTGGGAGTTTAGTCACACCGCGCTAGTTAACGAGCACGACCACCATCTTATCAGCCCCGCTATGCGAGAGGCATCACGAGCCTCTCTAGATCTCTTATAGAGAAAATTCTACCTAAATTCAAAGTGGTAGCACTTTAGTAAATTTAAAGTACTAGCACTATGAATTTAGGCTGAATATTCTATATAAGCGCATCTATTTTCAATTTGCTAATTTTAGGTTATTTTTTGCATACTAAAAGTTCTTAACAGAAAATACTTTATGAATATTCTTTTTGCTATTAAAGTTTTTAACAAAAATAACTTTTATAATTTTAGTTGCATAAATTTTATGTCATATTAAGTTAAATAACTTTGATTGGACGAAAACTCGTCTATTACAAAGGGATTTCAATATTTTAAACTTCTCTTAACTCAAGACTTTTTCTGCATTCAATATGCACCATTCAAAGCCACATCATCACTTTTCAACCCTTTTGTGACTTCATTTTCTACTTTTCATCCATTTAATGAATTATTTTGAGCTAAATGACCCTGAAATTAAAAAGCAGTGCACATGAACTCTGAAAAGGTTGAAACTTGGCATGGTATCATAATTTCACCCACATAGGATGTGCTAGAAAGTTGAGAGGGTTACAGGAAAATCTGGATGCACTTTGTGTAGAAACTGGACAATCTCTTTCGAAGTACTAGGGTTTCGGACGTAAACTCATCTATTACAAAGGGATTCCATATTTTTAAACATATTTTAAGTCAATACTTTTCTGCATTCAATATGCACCATTCAAAGCCACATCATCACTTTTCAACCCTTTTCTGACTTCATTTGCTATTTTTCATGCATTTCATGATTTATTTTGAGGTAAAATACCCCTGAATTGAAAAGCACTGCAAATGAACTCTGAAATGGTTGAAAGTTGGCATGGTATTATAATTTCACGCACATAGCATGTGCTAAAAAGTTGAGAGGGTTACATGAAAAGCTGGATGCACTTCATGTACAAACTAGACCATCTCCTTCGAAGTATGAGAGTTTCGGATGAAACTCATCTGGTACAAAGGAATTTCATATTTTAACTTATTTCAACTCCAATATTTTTGTGCATTCAATATGAACCATTCTAAGCCACATCCTCAAATTTCAACCCTTTCTAAGTTCATTTGCTATTTTTCATCCATTTCATGAATTGTTTTGAGCTAAATGACCCTTAAATTAAAAAAGACCACAAATGAACTCCGAAAAGGTTTAAACTTGGCATGGTATCATAATTTCACCCACATAGCATCTACTAAAAAGTTGAGAGGCTTAAAGGAAAAACTGGATGGACTTCGGGTACAAACTAGACCATCTCCTCCGAAGTATGAGGGTTTCGAATGAAAACTCATATGTTATAAAGGAATTTATTTTTTAACTAATTTGGACTGCATACTTTTTGGGCATTAAATATGAGCCATTCTAAGCCAAATCATCAAATTTCAACCCTTTCTAACTTCATTTGCTATTTTTCATCCATTTAGTGAGTTGTTTTGAGCTAAATGACCCTCAAATTAAAAAGCACCACAAATGATCTCTGAAAAGGTTGAAACTTGGCATGGTATCATTATTTCACCCACATAGCATGTGCTAATAATTTGAGAGGGTTACAAAAAAGATGGATGCACTTCATTTACAAAAGTGGACCATCCTGACTACTCACTAGAGAAGAAAAGTGATGATGGTGCAGCCAATCACATCCCAAAGTGGGATCTTGGGGTATACAACTTTTTCTTTCCTTTTTCTCGTAACCATGGACAATATTCATCATTTAACAGGATGCTTGGGTAAGTCTTCACTATGAAGGGAGGAATTTCATCAAACTTTTCATAATCTTTTGGCATGTCTCTCTTGTCCTCCACTCCCAGGATGTTTCTTCTCCCAGAAAGAACTATGTGGTGCTTTGGTTCAATGTATGATGTATCCGCTTTCTTATATTTACTTTTTATCGGTTTGGTAGACATGTCCTTCACATAGAAAACTTGAGCCACACTATTGGCTAGAATGAATGGTTCGTTTGTGTGCCCAAGATTGTTGAGATCCATTGTTTTCATTATGTACTATGCGTCTACCATTACCCCTCCTCCAGTCACAATGTCCCATCTGTGCCGACACAAAGGGACCTTTAAATCACCTCCATAGTCAAGTTCCCATATCTCCTCTATGTAACCATAATATGTGTCCTTCTCATTGGTGTATGCCGCATCGTCAAAGCGGATGCCACTGTTTTGGTTGGTGTTGTTTTTTATCTTGGGTGATCATGTAAAATGTATTCCCATTTATCTTGTACTCTTGGAAAGTCAATATAATCGAAGATTGTCTTTGGACAAGAAGTACAAGTCATCTTCAACATTGTCGTCATTCATGAGATGTGTTCGCAACCAACCGCCGAAAGCCTGAATGTGTGTACGTTGAATCCAGGGGTCAGACATCTCTGGGTTCTCCGAGCATATAAAATCCACGTGTTTCTCGATATACGCGGTGACCATGGTAGAATTCGATAGAACTGTGTAGTGCGCTTGTGCCCAAGAATGCACTTCTGTGCATATTATTGATTTTGGTCCAAGCGTGCCTTTTCCACGCAATCTCCCCTCATGTCGTGATTGAGGAACACCAATCGACTTAATGTCAGGAATAAATTCAACGAAAAACTAAATAACCTCCTCTGTTTCATGGCCCTTGGAGATGCTTCCTTCTGGCCTAGCATGGTTATGAACATATTTCTTTAAGACTCCCATGAATCTATCAAAGGGGAACATAATGTGTAGAAATACATGACCCTGGATGGCAATATCTTCGACTAGGTGAACTAGGAGGTGCGTAATAATATTGAAGAAGGATGGTGGGAACACTAACTCAAAACTGACAATACGTTGGACCAAATCATTCTGTAAGCTTGGTAGGATTTTTGGATCGATTAACTTATGATAAATTGCATTGAGGAATGAACATAGCTTCACAATGGCTAATCGAACATTTTCTATTAGAAGCCCCCTCAACGCAACCGGAAGCAATTGCGTCATGATCATGTGACAGTCATGAGACTTCAGGTTCTGGAATTTTTTCTCTGCCATATTTATTATTCCCTTTATATTCAATGAAAACACAGATAGCACCTTCATATTGAGCAGGCTTTCAAAGAAGATTTCCTTCTCTGCTTTGGTAAGAGAATAGCTGGAAGCACCTTGATACTTCTTGGGATGCATGTTGTCGTTTTCGTGAACACGTTGCTGGTCCTCCTGTACCTCCAATGTATATTTTTTATTACCATACATGCCTAGGAAGCCTAGTAGGTTTACACAAAGATTCTTCGTCACGTGCATCACATTGATTGCAGAGCGGACCTCTAGGACTTTCCAATATTCTAGCTCCCAAAATATAGATTTCTTCTTCCACATGGGTGTGCATCCCTCTGCGTCAATCAGAACAGATGGTCCTCCAAGACCCTTTCCAAATATTACTTGTAAATCCTTGACCATATCAAGTATGCCATCACCAGTACGGAGGACATGCTTCTTTCGGTGATCTGCCTCACCTTTGAAATGCTTGCCTTTCTTTCTTAAGGCATGCTTGGCCAGAAGAAATCGACGGTGTCCCACGTACACATTCTTCTTGCATTTGTCAAAATATATACTTTGGGTATCATCTAAACAGTGCGTGCATGCATGGTATACCTTATTTGTCTGTCCTGGAAGGTTACTAAGACTAGGGCAATCATTGATGGTTACAAATAGCAATGCTCGCAGATCAAATTCCTATTGTTTGTGCTCATCCCGCACACATACACCTTTTTTATTCCACAATCGTAAAAGTTCATCAACTAATGGCCTTAGGCACACATCACTGTCATTGTCAGGTTGCTTAGGACTTGGATAAGCACTAGCAACATAATGAACTTCTACTTCATGGACAACCAAGGAGGAAGGTTATAGATCCATAGAGTCACATGCCATATGCTATGCTTGCTGCTCTACTCCCCAAATGGATTAATTCCATCTGCACTTAAACCAAACCATAAGTTCCTTGGGTCATCTGCAAAGTCCGACCACTCTCTCTTGATTTTTCTCCACTACGACCCATCAGCGGGTACACTCAACTTCCCATCTTTCTTACAGTCTTCTTTGTGCCATCACAAGATTTTGGCATGCTCTTTGTTTTGGAACAAACGTTTCAACTGTGGTATTATAGGAGCATATCTCATCACCTTGGCAGGAATCCTCTTCTTGGGGCGCTCGCCCTGAACATCATCACCATGGTCATCGCGACCGATCTTATATCGCAATGCATTGCATATATGGAATGCATTCAAATTCTCGTACTCACCGCGGTAGAGGATGCAGTCATTAGGGCATGCATGTATCTTCTGCTCCTCCAATCCTAGAGGGCAGGCAACCATCTTTGCTTCGTATGTATTGTCAGGGATTTTGTTGTCCTTTGGAAGCTTCTTCTTCATTATTTTCAACAACTTTTATAATCCCTTGTCAGATACACCATTCTCTCCCTTCCATTTCAGCAATTCGAGTGTCGTACCGAGCTTTGTGTTGTCATCTTCGCAATTTGGGTACAACCCTTTTTTGCGATCCTCTAACATGCGCTGCAACTTCAACTTCTCCTTTTCATTTTCGCAGTTTCTCTTTGCATTAGCAATGGCCCAAACAAGGTCATCAGCAGGCTCATCTGATACCTCAGCTTCTTCTTCTTCATTCTCTTCCCCCATTGAGTACCATCATACGCAGGACACCCAAGATAGTTTCCTTCATCCTCTTCTTCTTCATTCTCTTCCCCCATTGAGTACCATCATATGCAGGACACCCAAGATAGTTGCCTTTATCCTCTTCTTCTTCATTCTCTTCCATTAGAACCCCTCTTTCTCCGTGCTTGGTCCAACAATTATAGCCGACATGAAACCGGACGTAAACAGGTACACGTGAATCTGTTTTTAGCTAGAGTAAGTCTTATAAATCTTACACACACCACATGGACAACACATAAAACCATCCCACTTGTTTGCCTCTACCACATGCGCAAAAATATGCATGCCATTAATGAACTAGGGAGAGCGTCGGTCAATGTACATCCATTGTCGTTTCATCTTCATTACACAACACCGAAAAGACCATATTAATACAAGTTCATACACACTTATTCTCGTAAAACAACATAAAACTATCTAGCTAAAACATTTTAAATGCAACAACAAATGCGATCAAAATCGCAACTAAGGTAAAAATTTATCCAACAAAATAATGATACCAAGCCTCTTTATTACTGGCATATTTTCTAATCTTTCTAATCTTCAAGCGCATTGCATCCATCTTGATCTTGTGATCATCGACGACATTGGCAACGTACAACTCCAATTTCATCTGCTCTTCTTCAACTATTCTCAATTTTCCTTTCAAATCCTCGTTTTCTT
Source organism: Hordeum marinum (assembly GCA_022496015.1). NCBI lineage: Eukaryota > Viridiplantae > Streptophyta > Magnoliopsida > Poales > Poaceae > Hordeum > Hordeum marinum. Next base: position 159,286,134 of record CM039675.1, on the reverse strand, counting down.
TTTCATTTAAATTTAACTTCTCGACTATAGGTTCGGTTGGCATTTCTGGTTCAACTACCTCCTAGATAAAAATATCTATGTCAACTTGATGGGCATAATTTTCATTAAGACGAAATGCAACAAATAGTTATAAAAGAGAATATACCACATCTGAATCGTGAACCGGACGAGGGCCGATGGGCACATATAACATAACCATGGCACTATATATAACAATAGTCATACAAGTAAGAAAACTATGCAAGTAACTACCAAAATCATACAAATATGATTTTTTTATAAAAAGGATAAGAACACAAGAACAGGCTCACCAAGGTGATTCTGGCAACGGGACGGTGTGGGCGATCGATGGTGGTTAGGATGGGGACAGGAAGGCACACTAAGTAAACCACACCTACACATATGCAAACTAAGGAGTTAATTTGAGATCAAATTGCATATAAATCAAAAAAACTATCTTATAATTACACCCAAACTAAAACCCACAAATCATTAAACTAATAAAGCATTGCACGAGCTGATCTAGCAATAATAGATGAAAGGACAAAGTTCCTAACCTTTGTGAACACTTGGATGGATTTGGGTGCCTCAAATCTGGACAAATCTTGGCAAAAATGGAGGGATGAGCTCGAGCTCGGGGAAGAACATAGAGGGGAGTGAAAATGGAGAAAACAGAGAAATGGATTCAGGCTGGACAAAGGGTTTATATAGGGAAAGCTTTAGTCCTGGTTGGTTAAACAAATAGGGACTAAAGGTCCATCTATTGTCCTAGTTTGTATCACAAACCGGGACTTAAGGGCTCATGCGGGCACCAGGCTGCCACCAGCCTGCCACCACCCCTTTAGTCCCGGTTTGTGAAACAAACCAGGGCTATAGGTCCCAAATGAATCGGGACTAAAGGGGCCCGTACCCCCTGTCAGCTACAAGCCATTGGAACCGGGACTAATGGCCACATTAGTCCCGGTCCAAAGCCAAACCGGGACTAAAGGTAGAAATGGAAGGCCTATTCTCTACTAGTGAGAAGAAATCCAAATCCAAACAAGCATCACGCTCATGTCAAAGCATCGCATTACCTCTACCTGCAATTGTTGTTGTAGTAATCTGTGAGCCACAGGGACTCAGCAATCTCATTTCCAAGGGTATCAAGACTAGCAAAGCTTAATGGGTGAGGTATGGCTAAGTGGTGAGGCTGCAGCAAACAACTAAGCATATATTTCAGTTGCTAACTTACGAATACAGAAAGTAACGTGGGCGGTCTATGAATAATGGACGTGAACTAGTAATGATCAGTAAGTGATCCTGAACACCTACTTTCGTCAATCATAACCCCACTATGTTCTCTCTCGAAAAAGGAATCACGAGAAGAGACATTAATGATTACGCACACGTTTGGTGTATTTTATTTGAGTTTACTTCAAGTTTGGTATGACCGGGTGTTAAACAAAGTTTCCCAGTTGCCATGTAACCTCGAGCATGGCTTTCCGAAAGATATAACCCTGTAGGGTTGCTCCAATTCAACCATCACAAATTAATCACACACCACAGGAATAACCTCAACCACGAAACCCGTGATCTTTGTGGATATTCCGTAGGAAAATGTCAACCTCAAGATTTTATATTCAAAATTATGCGCACAAGACGTTCGAGAATGGTAAAGCAACTCCAGCAAGGCCTCCCGACGTGTTGACGATCCTGATAGGAGCCCTGTATCTCATTCTCAGGACATGGGGGATAAGCAAGGGGTACGGTGCCCTAGTAGAAATCACCCAAGTTGCCCTGGGGTGGCCCCGCATAGTACGCTAGTTTGGACCAACACTGATGAGGAGCATTGGCCCGGGTTGTGACTAATTATCTACGGGGTCCAGAAAATCCCTATGGAAGTTTATTAATTATTAGGCAAATGTAGTACCAATGTTGGGCCTTGCCAGACGAGTTTTATCCCAAAACAAAAATCAAGGGGGTCCCCATAGCAACCCCGAGTATGTTAGGGGCGCTCAATATGGAAAATAACACCGGTACACAAGTAACTAGGGCAGCAAAAGTGGAAAAAAAATACCGAGCAAAAGGCCAAGCCTTCCACATTTTACCAAGTATATATGTGCATGTTGTCCATGTTGAGCGTGCAATAATATTGTGATATAAAAAATATCCATGTTGTCACATGGAAACAATTGCACCTACAAGGCTGCAAATAGAAATGCTATGACAAGGGTTGAGCAAGCAGTAACGTAGCCAAACAAAGGTTTGCTGGGATGTGGAGGGGTTAGAGGCTTATCATGGCAATGTTGGGATGCTTGATAAACAAGTGGTAGGTAGCGAGACATAACGACAGAAGCGAGACAACTAGCATGGCAATGATAGTAGTGGTATCCAAGGAAATGATCGTCTTGCCTGAGATCCCGCTTGGAAGAAGAACGAATCCATGAAGAACACAAGCCCACATAGTAGAACGAATCCTCACACTTTGAACGCTTTCGGAACTCTATCAAGAAGGAACAATCCGAAAATAACAACCAACACATGGTACACCACAACATATGCATGACATGATGTGCAAATAAATATTATGCATGTTCGGTATAATTATGCAAGGCATGTCAAGCACAACAATCAACTTCTACACATTAAGCGAAGCTCAATATGCAACAAGTTGCATATTGACAAAACTTCACATTCGAATTATTTAGTTCACTCTCGTTAGGTACATGACAATATTAAATGTGTGAGAGCCTGGCTTAATAGGAATGATAGACTACTCATATCAACAAGGAATTCCTTCTTTTCTGGAAACCCACTCGAAAAGAACTCCAAAGTTAAGCGTGCTTGGCTTGGAGCGATTCTAGGATGGGTGACCGACCGCGAAGTTGGTCCCGGGTGCGCACAAGTCAGGACAAAGTGTGCAAGAAAGACTAGTGTTGGTCTGTGGGGCTAGTCTGCCAGGCGTAACATGGTGTTACAAAATGTTGGTAAACATGGCAAGAGGTGAAGCATAAGTAAACTACGCTATCTAGGCATCTTAAATGAGGTCGGAAATAACTTATACCATTTCCGAAATGACCCCATATGTTAATTTCGAAATTGGTCCAGATATGAACTAACCATATTTAATATTTTTTAAACAACAGAATAAAGTATACCATGCAATTCTACATGTCATTCTAGTCGATTTACATATATGGAACATCTTAATCAGAGCTACGGTCTAAAAGTTATGACACACAGAAGAAGATTATGACATGAATGCAAAATGCATGAAAATGACAACGACAAGCACTTAAAAACATGGATGCAACATGATAATATGATAGCAATTTTCATACATGGCATGTCCACAATGGAGCTACGGTTCGACCACAACAACCAATACAAGTTTAGGTATAATTTGCCAAAAACAACAACATGCCATATTGCAGCCCACAAATCAACAAGCTACAACCATCTAAAAATGCACAACAAGACATGGGTCTGTCGCTTACATAATGCTTAACAATCCATCAATTACCAACAAGTTGATTAGAAGCATGTATCAATAGGAAATGAGCTCATAAGAAGACATATTGAACTAAGCAGTTTTTAGACATAGTGAAAATCATAGTTTTTAAACATAACAGTTTTTTAATCACGAAGGCATATTGGCAGCAGTAAAACTATATGCTACAAGGCATATATTGGCATGACACTTAACAACATGCTAGAGGACATTATGAGCTACAAATAACTCCATTGCACCAACCACAAAAGGGTTCTACATCACCAGGAAAACACATGGCAAGATAAAAACAAAATATTACAGATTCTAGAGTTAGAAATATTTCAGCATCTCAAATCAGCAAGATTGGTTAAGCATGTATTCATGATGAAACCTACAACTAAAGACAAGATTCATGGCATGGCTTTCCTATCAACAACAAGCAGACATGGCATACTACACTCCAACGACTCAACCACAAGGAGGCATGGATTGCTTAATACGAGCACCACAAAATGGAACTCTACGTTAACAGATTTCAGTTCTAATGTCATAGAAATTTGAGAGCAAGAAATGAACATGATAATGATGTTCTACACAGAAACCAGATGCATGGTATGATAGTAGACATATTGTAGGGCATATCTCATGAAAACACCAGATTCAAAGGAGCTACGGTTAAATTGCAATCATCCTCACAAAATCGAACCAAATAACAGATTCATCTACTTTGAGGGAATGCACTTTTGCAACACATACTTAAGCACTTAGATGAATCCTAATCAGTGTGCAAATGACACTACCATGTAGAGGGCAACAAGTAGAACAAATACCATATGTAAGACATTCTCATTGGATGCACGGTTCAAGAGATACATGCATCGCAAAATGCCATTATGACGCTGAAAATTGGGGACTTGGTCATTTTTACATCGGGAGAACATGGACACGGTGGTTTCGGGACGAGGCAATCTGTGGGCCTGTTTGGATTGGCGGATCCCACGAATCTGGGATGGTGTGGTCCAAGCCGCGGGCTTGGAGGAGGCCGGCTATGGCGGGGTGGCAGGGGTTGCCAAAGGTTGGGGAAGGTGGCGAGGCACGAGATCTGGCCTTGGGCCACGGGTACCGCCCATAGGAGGAGGGCGTCAAGCTCTTGACGGCCTCCCATGGCATGTGATGGTGGACATAGGTGCTTGGCATGGCAGACGAGGCCGGCGGGCCAGAGCAGAGGTCGCGTCGGAGCACGAGCTGTGCAGGGGCGACGCTACGGGCACGAGGCGACGAGGTCCCGTCGAGGATCGGCGCGCCGGGGTTGCCGGCGATCGGAGTTTCCGGAAGGCCAGTGTGGCACGCTGCGGGAGCAAGATCCAACTTGCAGGAGCTCAGGGAGCTGGGTAGCTGTGACAGCCCGAGACCGACACTCCAGAAGATTCCCCTTTAGTTTCCATTTTCGGCATGTGTTCATCTGGTTGTCGCATTCATCATCGCATCATCTGCATTGCATCATCTCCCATTTTTGAAAACATGCATTCGTTCGTAGTTGCCAGTTCTCTCCATTCATGCCGTTGCCCGTTTCGAGACCAACCACACACGCACGTGCCCGCGGCACCGTGAAATAAAACTGTTTTTAAGCGCGCGCAAAAATATTCCCGGATCGAGTTGAAACTTGTCGTGCGGTCTTGTTATAGCATAGGTAGATCGCCTGTCGATTTTCGTCGCGTTCTGAGTTCATTTGATGCCCCGTCGGTCAGTCGTAGCAGAGAGGTCGTCGGTAATCGTCAGATGTTTATCGCCGTTTTAATCGTCGTGCCGCATCGCACCATTCTCTCTCTCATCTCCCCGTAGCACTCTGCACAGCCGTCGTAACCCCTCTCTGCTTCCGGACGTCGGATCGTCACCCGGCAGTCCGAAAACCGATAGTGCGAAACCCCAACCCCAAAACCCTATATATAGCCCTAGCCTCCTCGTTCCGCATGCAAACCCTAGCCAACCCCCACCTTCTCCCTCCTCTAGCCTCTAGCCCGCCCGAGCCCATCTGGGCCCGTCGAGCCCATCCGAGCCCGAATTGGCGTCCCGGAGCTCCCCGAGCTCATCCATGGAGGTCCTCCCGTAGCTCCTCCCGTGGCCATGGCCGCCAGCTCGCTGCTCGCCGGAGTCCCCCTCGCCGGAGCCGCAGTCGCCGCCGGACCGCCGGATCGTCGCCGCCCTCTCCCTCTCCTCCCTCCTCTCCTCAAAACGTTGTAAATATTTAATCGTGCTTCGTTTCAAAACAATTTGAACATGAAATATTTATAGAATAATATGTAGAATATTAACATGCCATTTGCACCCATGTAAAAAGTAAATTAACATGTCATTTTGCATATTTGAATTAATTGCATTTTCATATTTATTTAACCGTGCATCGGAATTAATTAAATACCATATTAAAAATGTTCATCTCATTCGCATCGCGTTTCATGCATGAGAAAAATATGGTCACGATGTTTGCATTTATTTTTGCATTGTTGAATTGCTTTACGTGATTAGGCCTATTACCGAATATTTAATTGTGATTATTTTTCTACATGATCATATGCATATTATATATGTTTTCGGGGTAGAAAAATCCATAGAAATTATCTGTGCATTTAGTTTTGCCATTTGAGCACGTTGGTGTGCATGTCATGTATGTCATGATGCCCTTTTGTTATTTTCGTGTGATTTAATCCGGGGATGATATGGATTAATTTTCAACATGAAAGTTGCTCTTTGATATGTGTCCTAGCCCATGGACATTTTGCTTGTCATAGAAATGCATGCTTAGGTGTTGTTTTGGTGTTGTCAACTTGCTATAAAAATCTGTTATTTTGAGGGCCCAAAATATTTCTAAGTCTGAATCTGTTATTTTGTTGCTGTCTTGCCATGTGATATGCTAGTGATCTAGAACTCTTTTGTGGAAGGTGTAATGGAGTTATTTGTTGTTGATATTTCCCTCTAGCATGGTGTTAAGTTTCATGTCATAATATGAAAGGTAGCATATAGTTTTACTGCTGTCAAATGCCTTCGTGATATAAAAACTGCACTGTCAAAACTGCTATTTTCACTAAGTCTGAAACTGTTATTAAGTAGCCTTCTTGTGAGCTTTCTACTAAGTGTTCCATGCATGTTTTGAATATGATTTGTGAAGATGAAATGAAGTGGATGTTGTATGCTACTGACCCATGCTTAGTTTGTGCATTTTAGATTATTGTAGCTTGTTGTTGTCATGTGTTCAAAATGCTAAGTTGCTGTTTTTGGCAGATTTCAACAAAAACTTGTTTTGATGATTGTGGTTGAACCGTAGCTCCGTTTTGGACATTCCATACATGAAACTTGCTTAGAATCTCATGTAGTTTCATAATAACTTGTTGTATTCATGATTTGAGATGTTTATGATTGCATTTCCCATGCATTTGCATTCATGGCAGGTGCATCTTGTGTTGCTCATATCTTTTGAACCGTAGCTCCGTTTGAGATGTTCTATATATGTAAATCGACTAGAATTACATGTAGAATAACGTGGTGACATTTATTTGGTGTTTAAAAAACATAAAATATGTTTAGATCAGATCTGGACCAAATTCATAATTAACATATGAGGTCATTTCGGAAATACTATAAGTTGTTTCCGGCCTCATTTAAATTGCCTAGATAGTTAGTTTACTTATGCTTCACCTCTTGCCATGTTTAACAACATTTAATATTGTCGTGTACCTAACAGGAGTGAACTAAATATTTCGAATGTGGAGTTTTTTCAATATGTAACTCGTTGCATATTGAGCTTCACTTTAATGTGTAGAATTTGATTGATGTGAATTGACATGCCTTGCATATTAAACCGGACATGCATCGTATTTGTTTGTGCATCGTGTTTTGCATATGTTGTGGTGTATCTTGTGTTGATTGTTGTTTCGGATTGCTTCTTCTCGATAGAGTTCCGAAAGCATTCGGAGTGTGAGAATTTGTTCGACTATGTTGGTTCGTCTTCTTCATCGACTCGTTCTTCTTCCAGGAGGGATCTCAGGCAAGATGACACATTTCCCTGGATACCATTACTATCATTTTCATGCTAGTTGTCTCGTCTTTTATCGTTATGTCTCGCTACCTACCACTTGTTTGATAAGCCTCCCAACACTGCCATGATAAGCCTCTAACCCCTCCACATCCCAGCAAAACTTTGTTTGGCTATGTTACCGTTTGCTAAGCCCTTCTTATAGCATTGCTAGCTGCAGGTGCAAATGCTTCCATGTGTCAACATGGACCTTCTTTTTTTATATCACAATAATGCTGCTAATTAATTTAATGCACATATATACTTGGTAAAGGTGGAAGGCTTGGCCTTTTGCTCGGTGTTTTGTTCCACTCTTGCCGCCCTTAGTTTCTTGTGAACCGGTGTTATGTTCCATAAATGAGCGCTCCTAACATGCTCGGGGTTGTTATGGGGACCCGCTTGATTTTCGGGTTAGTATAAAACTTGCCTGGCAAGGCCCAACATTGGTACTACATTTGCCTAATAATTAATGAACTTGCATAGGGGATATTTTTCCAGACCCCGTGGATAATTTAATCAACCCCCGGGCCAGTGCTCCTCATGAGTGTTGGCCCAAACTAGAGCACTGTGCGGGGCCAACCCAGGGCAACTTGGGAGATTTCTATCAGGCCTCCATACACTAGCTTATCCGCCGTGTCCTGAGAACGAGATACGCGGCTCCTATCGGGATAGTCGACACGTCGGGAGGCCTTGCTGGATTTGTTTTACCTTTCTCGAACGTCTTGAGTGAGGAACTCTGATTTTCTTCGGGTTATCTCGAGGTGTTGGATTTCTTTTGGAGTGGCCTAGGAAGATCACGAGATCCGTGGTTGAGGTTATTCCCGCTGAGTGTGGTTAATTTGTGATGGATGAGTTGGAGCACCCCTGCAGGGTTAAATCTTTTCGAGAAGTCATGCCCGCGGTTATGTGGCAAACTTGGATACTTTGTTTAACACCCGATCATAGCAAACTTGAAGTAAACTCTAATAAAATACACCAACTGTGTGCGTAATCGTGACTGTCTCTTCTCGTGAGTCCTTATCCGGAAGAGAACACGGTGGGGTTATGTTTGACGTAAGTAGGTGTTCAGGATCAGTTAGTGATCATTGCTAGTTCTCGTTCGTCATGAGTAGACCACCATACTTTAATTTCTGTACTCGTAAGTTAGCCACTCAAATAAATGCTTAGTCGCTTGCTGCAGCCTCACCACTTAACCGTGCCTTACCTATTAAGCTTTAATAGTCTTGATACCCTTGGAAATGAGATTGCTGAGTCCCTGTGGCTCACAGATTACTACAACAACAGTTGCAGGTACAGGTAATGTGATGATTTGACGTGAGCGCGTTGCTTGATTTGACTTGGAGTTCTTCTTCTTCTTCTTCTTCAATCTTGGATGGGTTCCAAGCGGCAGCCTGGGATAGCAAGGGTGGATGTCATTTTATCGTTTGATTTCGTCCGTAGCCGGACCCTGCTCTTTTGTATGATGTTTGAGATGTTATTGTATTGCTGTGACTCTGATGTAGCTTGTGGGGAGTGTAAGCCAATTCCATATACTCATCTCTTCTGTACATGTACTTGTAATGATATCCATTCTTGCGAACGCATCGAGATGCGCTTCTATCCCTGTCAAGGCCCTCATGCCCAAATAAGGATAGGACCGCATCTTGGGCGTGACAGTAGCGTGGGCGCCCGGTTCAAGCCGAAGGTAGGCCTCGCCTAGGATGGCGGGCCTATTGCGGCGGGGGAGCCTGAGAGGGGCACATGGCACACTAGGACTAGCCACGAGCAGCGGCTGGCGACGGGGCTCGGGCCAAGGCGACTATGTGGTGGTGCTGGTGATTGGTGGGCATGCATTCTGAGGATGGACGTTGGTGGAGGGCTAGGGAGGTCTAATTTTGGTAGTTGGGGTGTTTATATATGGTAGGGGCTAGGGTTTAGAGGGTTTTTAGCCCTATTCGAGCCGTTGATCTCGATCGGACGGCTCTGGACGTGGGAGTGATAGATGCGCTAGGTGTGCTATGGAGAGGGGATGTGGGATGAGAAGAGAGGGAGATGGTGGCCCTTGACAGAGATTTCAAACACCAAAAAATGTCTGACAATTAACCGATGCAGGTGCTGCTATGGATGACCGTTCGGGTATCAAACGACCTCTGATTGCGACGAAATTTGGTAGGTGCCCTACCTATAATATATTTCGAACGCTTACAAGTTTTGACCGAATCCGAGAATGTTTTACACACACTATTAAAAACAACATTTTATCGATGTCGCTGGAGTGGGCGTGTGTGTTTGGTCTCAAAATGGTCGACGACACGAATGGAGAGAACCAACAACTACGAACGGATGCAAGTTTTCGAAAATGAGTGACGATGCCATGCAGATGAGGCGAGTGATGCGATGATCAATGTGACAGACAAATAAATCACACGATGACCAATGGAATAAAAGGGGAATCTTCTATAGGGTCTATCCCAGGCTGTTACAACTCTCCTCCAGTCACAAGAGATCTCGCCCCGAGATCTTTGAATGAGAAGGGGAAGAGAATAGAAGAGGTAAAACCTAGTTGCTTCTTTGACAAAAGAGTGAAAACCAACGAATCCTGGAGGATGCAAAGAGATGAAGGATGACACGAGGAACGAGCAAGAATTTAAAAGAAATTTCGACAGCATATTGGCAGGAAAGAGAGACAAAACTTGATAAGATGAATATTCCAGAACACTCCAGAATAGAAGGATAGAACATATATCGATGGAAGGAAAAGAATGGAAAAGAAAACGAAAACTTCTACATAATTTAATTTGAATCATCCTTAGAAAGAAGTATTGAACGGAGTTTTTGGAACAACACCAACAAAAAGAAGAAGCTTATTGTGGGCTTACGAAAACATCTCAAAATTATGAGGTGACAACCGCCACTAATAGAAACAAGGATTACTTGGGAGCAACAAGGTGAAAACTTCTTCCACCAAGAGGAGGAGGAGAAACCTTGAATTATTTATGACACCATGATAGCAACAATCCTTAGGAAAATGCTTTAGGTGAAATCCAACCCAAGATAATTTCCATGGAGAGTCCTCATAATCAAGAATTTAATAACACCATCTCAAAATATAATGGAGAAGGAATTAAACTTAGAAATGCAAGACAAAGAACAGTTGACCACCTCCCACAAGAATCTTGAAGAACACTTCAAGAAGAATTACATCCATTACAAACCACCATGAAGAACCATCAGGATGAACTCCAGAAAGGATGATACAAAAGAATTCAAGGTTGCAAAAAGACAGGATTGAGGCCTTTCTATGCTTTAGATGAAACTTCGTGAAGAGATATTTGAGAAACTTGAACTCCAGAAAAGAAAAGAAGAGCCACTTAGAATCGAGTATTGATATCACGAACAACTCCGGAAGAAAGCATTGAGATCATTTGATGAAACAGAAATAAGAATTATGTCATGCTTATCCTCCATCAGGTTAAATTGATGACAAACAACGGACTTGCATACTATCTATTCTTTTGAAAATGAGTTAGGAGAGATTAGGCACAAACTTGAAGTAGTCTTCAACGAGACACCGGTAAGAATATGAAACGAATGGGGAAACTATGGATAAATGGAATGCACGAGAACGAAGAGATCATCATTCACCTAGAGCATCTTAAACGAAGAACCGGAATAATTGAGAGACGAACGAAGGCACAACAATTGTGAGGTATTTGAGAATGAAAGTTGAAAGCTGAGAAACAAGAAATCTTCAGAAGCGATGGCCTTCGGGAGGATCGAGAAATGAAAACAACTCTAAATGCACCGGATTGATATGGGAGAAATTTCTCAAGAATGGAAACAATTTTAGAGGAAAGCATCAATATGAGATGACAAATCTTGAACAGAATGGACCAAGACTAAGAGAAACTCTCCTTCGGTCTTCAATACTGAGAATAATGACGAGAAGCAACACCATGAATTATTGAGACACTCTGGGATAATGAATAAGGAAAGGTTGAGCCAATGATCAAAATGATTTAGAAGCGATCTTTGAGAAGCAATATGACTGATGAAAATCATTCTTACATCATATTGAAAAGAACATGAGGATATCCCTAAAATATTAGAAGAGCCAGGTAAGATCCTATGGAAAAACCTGTGGGTTATAGTCCCACTGAAATGAAACCACCGTTGAAAGATTGTTTAGAAAGAGAGATTGCACCAGTACAACTAAAACTTGATGAGGTGAGAACATCAAAATAATTGAAAAGATGTTGAATGAAAACGCGAAACTTTTGAGATATCTTCAGCACTCCGGATAGAATAGAGAGAGACGAATAAACAAGATAGGCTTGGATAAGAACATCCAACACGAGAAAGCAATTAGAGAATGAAAATGATACAATGAGCACCGAAGCTTGAATTGGATCCACCGGAGAAGAAAAACAAGAATGAGAACGATGGACTAGAATGACTTGAGGATATTCACATGGAAAGCACCGGAATGAAAAAGAAGAAAAGATAGCGGAAGCATCACAGGAATACAAAGGCACATGGATGAGAATTTAATCGTTGAAGAAAAAAGGCAGGAGGGTGGGAAAAAACAAAGACAACTTGGAACAGATGAGACGAACTTTGGAAAGAAATATGAGGATGGATATTGAAAATATTTAAGAGGATAGAATTATCCTGAAGAGAAGCACACCAGTAGGAAAAGAATTGATAGGATAACTTGATTGAGCACTAGAATTAGCAATCCCACAGAAATATGTGAACACTACACTTGAAAGATATGAGATCACCAGTTGACATCGAAGCAACTTGAATTACCATAATCCAAAAAAATGAAGGATGAGGCTTACAAAACAAGCCAGAACAAATTCAAGATAGAGATTCTGCTCGATATTTTTGTGGCAAGGTTCGCACAGGCTCGATCGTATATTGGATTGCCATACTGAAATGACGCTCGAATATGCTCCCTAGGCATAGCGAATTACAAGGCTTGACGAAGCATATCTGATGACATATATTGAAATAGTCCTCTACAAGAACAACCGTGAACAAAAGGAACTACTAGATGTTGAACCTCAACCTCACATCCACATTTGTTAGAAAGATAGCCTAGGTAACTACTTGAATTCACACTTGAGAACTTCCAAAATCTTCTAGTTGCACGGGTCCACGGATACAAGGAGCAAAATCCATACTCAACTCCTAACATGATACTACGCTCCAATGTAACACATCCGTCAACACATAACTAGAGGTCTCGGAAATTCATCTGCCTGAGACCCTCGGAAAACACAACGATACTAAGTATGGCAATACATCTGAACTCTCCGCCAGTACTCGGGATGCCGGACTCCCGTCGCCACTACTCGTATTGAAGCAATTTCGAATATCCTCCGTCCTAAGATACTAAGGAAAGTGAACGATAACGATGTTTCAAAATCCCATGGAGCTCCACTCCTCAGTAACAGGAGGCACCAAGTACAGAACTCCATCACATCGGTATCATAGAGGCTCCAAAATACTCGCATGATCCATTTTTTAGTTGGAAGAGGGTAGAATCAAAATTCCTAAGTTGTAATTTCTCACCAGAGTATAGAATAGGAGTAAAAGAAATCTACTCTCCGATATAACTAAACTCAAAATAATTTTTTACTAGACTTGACATGGCCAAGTTTGATCAATCAAGGGGGCTCCTAGGTCGTTACAGACTCTAATACCAACTTGTAACGCCCAAGATGCAATCCTATCCTTATTCTGGCTCGAGGGCCTTGACAGGGATAGAAACACATCTCATCGTTTTGCAAGAATTGATATCATTACAAGTACATGTACAAAAAAGATGAGTGTATGAAATTGGCTTACACTCGCCACAAGCTACATCAATATCACATCAATACAACAACATGTTCAATCATCATACAAAAGTGTAGGGTCCGACTACGGACAAAATCAAACGATAAAATGACATCCATCCTTGCTATGCCAGGCTACCGCGTGGAACCCATCCTAGATCAATGAAGAAGAATAAGAAGAAGAATAACTCCAAATCAAAACAAGCATCAAGCTCACGTCAAAGCATCACATTACCTATACTTGCAACTACTATTGTTGTAATCTGTGAGCCATAGGGACTGAGAAATCTCATTTCCAAGGGTATCAAGACTAGCAAAGCTTAATGGGTGAGGTATGGTTAAGTGGTGAGGCTACAGCAAGCAACTAAGCATATATTTGAGTGGCTAACTTACAAATACAGAAAGTAAAGTGGGTGGTCTACGCGTAACGGGCGTGAACTAATAATGATCACTAAGTGATCCTGAACACCTACTTACATCAATCATAATCCCACCATGTTCTCTCTTGGAAAAGGACTCGCGAGAAGAGACAGTCACGGTTACGTGCATGATTGGTGTATTTTATTTGATTTTACTTCAAGTTTTCTATGACCAGGTGTTAAACAATGTTTCCAAGTTGCCACGTAACCGCGGGCACGGCTTTCTAAAAGATTTAACCCTACAGGGGTGCTCTACCTCATCCATCACAAATTAACCACACGTCACGGTAATAACCTCGACCACGAACCCCGTGATCTCCTTGGATATTCCGTAGGAAAATCTCAACCTCGAGATAGCCCGAAGTGTATTCGAAATTCCGTAAACAAGACATTCCAGAAAGGTAAAACAAATCCAGGAGGGCCTCCCTACGTCTTGATGATCCCGATAGGAGCCACATATCTCGTTCTCGAGACACGGCGGATAAGCGATGTGTACGGTGGCGTGATAGAAAGCACAAAAGTTGCCCTGGGGTGGCCCCACACAGTTCTCTAGTTTGGACCAACACTCATGGGAAGCACTGGCCCAAGTTGTTGATTAATTATCCACGGGGTTCGGAATATCCCTATGCAAGTTTATTAGTTATTAGGAAAATGTAGTACGAATGTTGGGCCTTGCAAGACGAGTTTTATCCCAAAACAAAAATCAAGGGGATCCCCATAATAACCCCGAGCATGTTAGGAGTGCTCAATATGGAACATAACACCGGTACACAAGTAAGTAGGGCGGTAAAAGGGGAACAAAACACCAAGCAAAATGCCAAGTCTTCCACGCTTCACAAAGTATATATGTGCATTGAATTAAATAGCAAAAATATTGTGATATAACAAAATATCCATGTTATCACATGGAAGCAATTGCACTTGCAGCAGGAAACACAATAAGAAGGGCTGAGCAAATGGTAACATAGCTAAACGATGGTTTGATGGGATATGGAGGGGTTAGAGGCTTATCATGGCAATGTTGGGAGGCTTGATAAACAAGTGGTAGGTAGGGAGAAATGACAACAGAAGCGAGACAACTAGCATGACAATGATAGTAGTGGTATCCAGGGAAATTATCATCTTGATTGATATCCCTCTTGGAAGATGAACTAATCAATGAAGAAGACTAGCCCACATAGTCGAACGAATCCTCACACTCTGAATGCTTCCGAAACTCTATCGAGAAGGAACGATCAGAAAACAACAATCAACACATGGTACCCCACAACATATGCATGACATGATGTGCAAATAAATATGATGCATGTCTGGTTCAATTATGCAAGGCATGACAAGCACAAAAATCAACTTCTACAAATTAAGTGAAGCTCAATATGCAACAAGTTGCATATTGATGAAACTTCACATTCGAATTATTTAGTTCACTCTCGTTAGGTACACGACCATATTAAATGTTGGTAGACATGGCAAGAGGTGAAGCTTAAGTAAACTACACTATATATGCATCTTAAATGAGGTCGGGAACAACTTATAGCATTTCTGAAATGAGCCCATATGTTAATTTCGAAATTGGTCAAGATCTGAACTAACCATATTTTATATTTGTTAAACAAAGAAATAAAGTATACCATGCACTTATACATGTCATTAGATATGTCTCCATCATATCTATAATTTTTTATTGTTTCATGACAATATTCTACAACTTTCATATACTTTTGGCAACTTTTTATACTATTTTTGGGACTAACATATTGATCCAGTGGCCAGTGTCAGTTCCTATTTGTTGCGTGTTTTTGTTACACATTAAATCCATATCAAACAAAGTCCAAATGGGATAAAAACTTCCGGAGATTTTTTTGCAATATCCGGATAGAAATCCCCTCAAAAGTTCACCCTGATCGGACTTACGGATCTCCGGATATTTAAGAGACGGTGAAAGGCCAAAATCGGGGAACGCAAGATCAAAAGGAAACAAAGAGAGAGATCCAATCTCGGAGGGGCTCTCATCCCTTCTACGCCATTGAGTCCATGGACTAGAGGGTAAATTCTTCTCCCATATAGGGGGATGGCCAAGGAAGAAGAAGAAGGAAGGGGCTCTCTTCCCCTCTCTCCTAGTTTCACCGGAACGCCGCCGAGGCCATCATCGTGACGACGATCTACATCAACAACTTCACCTTCGTCATCACCAACTCTCTCCCCCTCTATGCAGTGGTGTAACACCCCTTCTCCCGGCTGTAATCTCTAACTAAACATGGTGCTCAATGCTATATTTTATTTCCCAATGATGTATGGCTATCCTATGATGTTTGAGTAGATCCGTTTTGTCCTATGGGTTGATTGATGATCATGTTTGGTTTGAGTTGTATGTTTTCTTATTGGTGCTGTCCTATGGTGCTCTCCATGTCGCGCAAGCGTGAGGGATCCTTGCTATAGGGTGTTGCAATGTGTTCATGATTTGCCTATGGTGGGTTGCTTGAGTGACAGAAGCCTAAACCCGAGTAGGTGGGTTGTTGCATATGGGAGTAAAGAGGACTTGATACCTTATAATGCTACGGTTGGGTTTTACCTTAATGATCTTTAGTAGTTGCGGATGCTTGCTAGAGTTCCAATCATCAGTGCATATGATCCAAGTAGAGAAAGTATGTTAGCTTATGCCTCTCCCTCATATAAAATTGCAAAAGTGATTACCGGTCTAGTTATCGATTACCTAGGGACAAATAACTTTCTCGTGACAAAAAGCTCTCTACTAATACTAACTTAGTTGTTTATTTATGTAAGAAGATCCTAGTTTCTATTTATGTTCTCTTTATTATCTTGCAGACCTTTCCCGTTACACCTAAAAAGTATTTCTACTTTCATACTTGTTCTAAGTAAATCGAATGTTAAGCACACATAGAGTTGTATCGGTGGTCGATGGAACTTGAGGGAATATTTGTTCTACCTTTAGCTCCTCATTGGGTTCGAAACTCTCACTTATTGAGAAAGACTACAATCGATCCCCTATACTTGTGGGTTATCATCATTCTAGTCGATTTACATATAGGGAACATCTCAAACGGAGCTACGGTCTAAAAGTTATGACACACACAAGATGAACATGACATGAATGCAAAATGTTGAACATGACATGAATGCAAAATGCATTAAAATGACAACCACAAGCACTTCAAAACATCGATGCAACATGATAATATGATACTACATGAAATTTAAGCTAGTTTCATATATGGCATGTCCAAAACGGAGCTACGGTTCAATCACAACAACCAACACAAGTTTAGGTATAATCTGCCCAAAACAGCAACATGGCATATTGCAACCCACAAATAAACTAGCTACAGCCATCTAAAAATACACAAGAAGACATGGGGTTGTAGTTTACATAATGCTTAACAATCCATCTATTAACAGTAAGTCGATTAGGAGCATGTATCAATAGGAAATGAGATCACAAGAAGACATATTGAACTAAGCAGTTTTCAGACATAGTGAAAATCCCAGTTTTTAAACAAAGCACTTTTTTTATCATGAAGGCATATTGGCAGGAGTAAAACTATATGCTACAAGGCATATATTGGCATGAAACTTAATAGCATGCTAGAGGACATATGAGCTACAAATAACTCCATTACACCAACCACAAAAGGGTTCTATATCACAAGAAAAACACATGGCAAGACAGCAACAAAATATGATAGTTTCCAGACAGAGAAATATTTCAACACCTCTAGTCAGCAACATTGGTTAAGCATGTATTCATAATGAAATGTATAGATAAACACAAGATTCATGCCATAGAAAACCTACCAACTACAAATAGACATGGCATACTACAACACACTCTAATGACTCAACCACAAGGAGGCATGGATTGCTTAATACGAGCACCGCAAAATGGAACCCTACGTTAATGCATTTCAGTTTTAATGTGATAACAACTTGCGAGGAAGAAATGAACATGATAATTATGTTCTACCTAGCAACCAGAGGCATGGCAGAATAGTAGACATATTGTAGGGAATATCTCGTGAAGACACCACATGCAAAGGAACTACGGTTAACTTGCAATCATCCTCAGAAAATAGAACAAAATAACAGATTCGTCTACTACGATGAGATGCACTTTTGGAAACATACTTAAGCACTTAGATGAATCCTAATCAGTGTGGAAATGACACTACCATGTAGAGCGCAACAAATAGAACAAATACCAACTATAAGACATTCTCATTGGATGCACGGTTCATGAGGTACTTGCATCGCGCTCATGTCAAAACATCGCATTAGCTATACCTACAATTGTTGTGGTAGTAATCTGTGAGCCAAAGGGACTCAGCAATCTCATTTCCAAGGGTATCAGGACTATTAAAGCTTAATGGGTGAGGTATGGTTAAGTGGTGAGGCTGCAGCAGGCGACTAAGCATTATTTGAGTGGCTAACTTACCAGTATAGAAAGTAAAGTATGGTGGTCTATGCATAACGGATGTGAACTAGTAATGGTCACTAACTGAACCTAAACACCTACTTACGTCAAACATAACCCCACCGTGTTCTCTCTCGGATATGGACTCACGAGAATAAACAGTCACGGTTATGCACACAGTTGGTGTATTTTATTAGGGTTTATTTCAAGTTTACTATGACCGGGTGTTAAACAAAGTTTCCAAGATTCCCACATAATCGCGGGCACGACTTTCTGAAATATTTAACCCTGTAGGGGTGCTCCAACTCATCCATCACAAATTAACCACACCCAGCGGGAATAACCTCGACAATAGATCTCTTGATCTTCCTAGGCAATTCCACAAGAAATTTGCCACCTCGGGATAGCACGAAGAAAAATCAGAATTCCTCACTCAAAACGTTCGAGAAAGGTAAAACAAATCCAGCAAGGCCTCCCGGTGAGCCACATCTGCATCTAGAGGCATGCGCTATCTATCCACGGACATCATCCGTCTATGCGGAGTGGACGGTATCCTGAAAATGCCTCGAGTTACCTCGAGGTGGCACTGCCGACTGCTAGGTAGGTGGATCAACACTCATGAGGAGCACTGGCCCGGTTTGTTGATTAATTATCCACGGGGTCTGAAAAATCCATATTCAAGTTTTATTAGGTTGGCAAATGGTAAAACCAATGTTGGGCCTTCACAGATAAGTTTTATCCCAAAACAAAAATCAAGGGGGTCCCCATAACAACCCCGAGCATGTTAGGAGCGCTCTATTATGGAACATAACACCTGTTCACAAGTAAGTAGGGCGGCAAGAGTGGAACAAAACACCAAGCACAAGGCCAAGCCTTCCACCCTTTCCCAAGTGTATAAGTGCATTAAATTAAATAGCAATAATGTTGTGATAACAAAATAATGTCCATGTTGTCACATGGAAGCAATTGCACCTGCAGTTAGAAAAGCTATAAGAAGGGTTGAGCAAGCGGTCACATAGCCAAACAATGGTTTGCTGGGATGAGGCTTTTCATGGCAATGTTGGGAGGCTTGTCAAACAAGTGGTCGGTAACATGACATAACGATAAAAGTGCGACAACTAGCATAACAATGATAGTAGTGGTATCCAAGGAATTGTGTCATCTTTCCTGAGATCCTGCTTGGAAGAAGAACGAGTCCATGAAGAAGATGAGCCAACATAGTCGAACGAATCCTCACACTCCAAATGCTTTCGGAATTCTATTGACAATAAGAAAACCGAAAACAACAATCAACACGTGATAGCACCACAACATATGCATGACATTATGCGCAAGCAAATATGATCCATGTCCGGTTTAAATATGCAATGCAGGGCATGGCATGGCAAGCACAACAAACAACTACTACATATTAAGTGAAGTTCCATATGTAACGAGTTGCATGTTGATGAAACTCCACGTTCAAATTATTTACTTCACTCCCGTTTAGGTACTCATCAATATTAAATGTTGTTAAACATGGAAAGAGCTTAAGCATGAATAACTATATCATCTAGGCATTTTAAATGGGGCTGGAAGCAACATATAGCATTTCCGAAACATCCCCATAAGCATAATATGAATTTGTTCCAGATCTGTCCTAACACAATTTTATAGTTGTTAAACAGTAAAATAAATGTCACCATGTGATTCTACACGTTTTTAACTGTTTTTAATATGGCATTGACGCGAATTAATGCAAACAGCAAGTTTAAGTATTTTTATCATGTGTGAAAGTTGGATATTATGAATCTACACAAAATTCCAAGCATTTTTCATATATTAAGTTTTTACATATGATGCACAGTTTGTGAGATATTAAATGCATGAAGACAGGGTGTTTTTGCAAATCTGAAATCATTGGATAACTGGATAAATCGCAGAACGTGGAAAAAAACTATAATGGGCTGAATCTGGCTATAGACCAAAACAATTCATAGGCGCAGGATGACTAAACGGTGCACAGGGCGGGGGTTAAGCTGGCGGCTCACCCCGTGTGCTAAGGCCAGGTCGGTGGGGAGGCTGGGCCTTGGCCTGATGGGCCTGGGTGAAGCTGGACCGACCCATGCGAGGCAAGAGGGGCACTAGGCAAGGCGTCAGCCTCCTTGTGCTACCGCATGAAGGCAGGACGGCAGCAGGTCAATGCCGGCGGCGAAAGCGTGGCGTGTGACGGCGATGCGGTCGGGAACGGGCAGATCGGGTCGAGGGCGACTGGATCCGGCCATTTGCGGCCCGGATCTGGTCAGCGGCGGCGCCCTTCATGCTAAGACGATGGCGACAGCTCCTGCATCGGGAGGCTCAGAGAGAGGTGAGGCAAGGGAGAGAGAGAGACCTAGAAGGAAGGGGCACGAGGGGAGCTCGCCGGCGTTGGGCTCGTCGGAGCTCTTGTGGTTGACCGGCGGGGCGGGTCCGGCGGCCCTCCAGTGGCCGACCGACGTGAGAAGCGGGCAGCGCGGGGCTACGGGAGATCGGTCACGAGAGGGAGGCATTCAGGCATGGGGCAACGACGGTTCGGGCCCAGCGGCGGGCCTGGATGGGCTTGGCGGGCCCGCATGAGGTGGGAGGCGGCAAGGTGCCAAATGGTTGTGGGAGAGAGGTGGAAGGCGACTGGCAGCAACACGGATCCCTAGGCAGCTAGGGTTTTCCCAATTAGACAGGTGGGGGTCTATTCATAGCATTCAGGGGCTAGGGTTAGCAGTTTTTGTCCGTTTTTGGACCCTCCGATCGGGATCGGGCAGTCCGAAAGCGGAGGAGGCTAGCAGGCATGCACGTGAGCTGTGTACAGGGGATAGGACTCAAAAGAGAGGGAGGTGGTGCGGCCCGTGACACAAGGTTTTAAACACCGAAAACGTCTGACGAATAACCTGAAGACGGTGCCCCTACAGGCGACCGTTGGGATATACCACGGACTCTGATTGCGACGAAATTTGGCAGGCGGCCTACCTACAATAAAACAAGACCGCATGACAAGTTTCGACCCAATCCGAGAATATTTTTCGCACGCTTTAAAAACATTTTTTTTAAAACGATGTCATAAGCGCGTGCATGTGTGGTTGGTCTCGAAATGGGCAACGGCAAGAATAGAGAGAACTGGTGACTATGAATGAATGCAAGTTTTCGAAAACGAGTGATGATGCCATGCAGATGATGCGAATGATGCGATGATGAATGCAACAACCAAAAGAAACACAAAGCGAGAATGGAAAAACAGGGGAATCTTCTGGGCGTCGGTCCCGAGCTGTTACAGCTTCATACTCAGCTACATTGTTAGTCCAAGGGAACATAAGCCGTAAAAAATAGCAAAACTTGTCTCCGCGTGAAGAAGACAAAATAACTCCAGCTCCCGAGCCTCCCAATTGTCTGAATCCATCGGAAGTGTATAGTCTAGTATGTGTTATCTGGTCTATCCTCTGGAATTGGTAATTCTGTCCAATCATTGATGAAATCTACGAACGTCTGGGATTTAATGGTTGTGCGAGGCACATATTTCACCTAGTGAGGACCAGGCTCGATTGCCCACTTGGCGATCCGACTAGTAGCCTCCCTATATTGGATCATATCTCCAAGGGGGGTTGAGCTGACCACAGTAATTGGATGCTCCTTGAAATAATGCTTTAGTTTTCGGCTCACCATGAAAATGCCAAAAACCAACTTTTTCAAATGTGGATACCGCTGTTCGGAGAGAGTTTGGAACTTCGCTGACAAAATACACAGGTCATTATAGTAGGTACTCTTTGCCTGCTTCTTTGTGCTCGACAAGATCTGCAACACTTACTTCTTTGGAATTTGGAGCAATGTACAGGAGCATAAGATCTTTGTCAATCGAGGCGTCTAGGATGGTCAGCTCAGCCATCTATTGTTTAAGCGCTTCAAATGCTTCATTGGCTGCATTCGTCCAGACGAAATCGTCTGTCCTTTCCAACAGTCGGTAGAGAGGAATCGCCTTTTCTCCTAGGCGACTTATAAATCGTCTTAACGCGACGATGCAACCAGCCATGCGTTGAACTTTATTGATATTGGCTTGCTTAGCAAGCGATGTCACTGCTTTGATCTTATCTGGGTTAGCTTCAATTCCACGCTCAAAGACCAGAAATCCCAGTAATTTACCTGCAAGAAAAGCCATAAATACCCTTGACTGGGTTGAGCTTGATCTTGTACACATCAAGATTATCAAATGTTTCATTTAGGTCATCCAAGAGCGTCTCCTTTTTCCAAGACTTCACCATGATATCATTAACGTAGGCATGAACATTGCGTGCAATATAATGGTGAAGACAGTTCTGAACACAACATTGATAAGTAGTAGCCCCACACTCTTATGCCCAAAAGGCCTAGAAACATAGCAGAAAGCACCAAAGGGAGTGATGAAATCCGTCTTTGCTTGGTCCTAAGTGGCCATCTAAATCTGATGACAGCCGGAGTATGCATCCAAGAAACATAAACACTCACATCTAGATATGGAATAAATGATCTAATCGATGCAGGGAAGAGCAAAAGGTTCCTTGGGACAAGCTTTTTTGAGAACTATGTAATCAACACACGTACACTAAGTTCCATCTTCTTCACAACAAGCACCGGATTTGCCAACCACTCAGGATAAAAAAATTCAGTGATGAACGGGCAGCTAGGAGCCGGGCCACCTCTTCTCCAATAGCCTTGCACCTCTACTTGTTAAAACAACAGCGGTATTGCCTTACTAATTTCAACTTTGGATCCATATTAAGTTTGTGCTCAGTGAGTTCTCTTGGTATGCTAGGCGTGTCAGAAGGTTTCTGTGTGAAGATGTCCCAATTCTCATGGATGAACTCGATGAGCACGCTTTCCTATTTGGGATCCAAACCGGTTCCAATAGTGAACTGTTGAGATGAGTCGTTCTAGGTGCGGTGAATTTTCTTTGTGCCCTCAGCCGACTTGAACTTCATTGGAGACTCCGTCTGAGTGGTGGGCTTGTTTAGGGGGGTCATGTCTGTTGGGTCAACATTGGCTGCGTAAACCTTCAATTCCTCTGTGGCACATGTAGACTTAGCATAAGCTGCATCCCCTTGCTAACACTCCTGAGCTATTTTCCGGCTTCCTTCCATCGTGATAGTTCTATTTGGTCCACTCATCTTGGGTTTGAGATAAATCTAGCAAGGTCTAGCAATAAACTGATCATAAGCCAGATGTCCGAAGAGGGCATGCTAACGACACTTGATCTTTCCTACTTCAAAAGTCAAGGACTCACATCTCAAATTGTATTACGAGCCAAAGGCGACATCGAGTTTGATCCACCCGATTGGATAAGCCGACTTTCCAGGGACGATTCCTTGGAAAATTGTGGTTGAAGATTGATTTTTGCTCTCAGAGAGGTTCATTCGCCGCAAGGTGTCAAAAATATAAGATCTTGATACTTCTACCCCCATCCATGAGTATCTTGGATAAATTATAAACACCCACCTAGGGTGCCAGTAGTAGGACCAGGACACCTAGGTTGTCCACCCAGGGAGGATGATCTTCCCTGCTCAAAGTAATTGAATGTTCGGGCCAGTTGAGATGCCTTGGGACGGTTGGCTCGACCATGTGGACAACTCGCTATTTCAGCTTATGATCACGTCTAGAACTGCTCGTGGCGAACACATGAGATTACCCGCTGTCCAACTACTTAGGATTCCTCTGAAACCCAGCTTTATTCTTTTGTTGATGATGACCTTGACCTGAGCGCTGCCCTTTGTTGTAGTTTCTGTATTGTTGGAACCTAGCACCTGAGCCGCCTTGACTGTGCAAACTTGCTGCTAAAAAGCCACCAGATGAACCATCGTGCGACCCGCCAGGGCCAGGTTTACCTGGATGTCCACCACTTTTACCTACTTGATGACTCTCGAAAGCAGACTTCCTACATTATGTAGCAGTTTTCCCATGAGTGTGTGGTAGGCTTATCCGTGAATCTATGCTTAGGACAAGGTGCCTTGAGTGCCTCCTCGTAATTACACATCTTATTTCTATTGTAAGCTTCGTTGAGCCGGTTAATATGACACTCATTTTTTTAACCGGTATTGGTACTAGCAACAAAATTTCACTCGCCCTCGGCCTGCATGCATTCGCCATTGTTACCCTGATTCCTGGATTACCGGACCATGGTTTTGCTGATGGCCCTTGCCATCATTATTTTTCTTGCTCTTGCTAGTATTGTTCTTGTCCGAGCCAGGATCCTTTGTGCTATCTGATTCAACATACATAGTGAGAACAACCATCATATTGCCCACGTCTTGGACTTTTCGCTTCAAGCGCCCGAGCTTCTGAACAAGTGGTTGAAAGTGGATATTTTCTCTAGAATTAGGATGGTTTGAGCTAAAGTTATGCTATCCGAAGAGTGGATTATATCTGCAACCTGACGAGTCCAATGACGAGCGGACTCGTCCATACGCTGGATGTAATGCTGAAGATCCACAATCATCATTGGATGTTTGCAGGTTCCTTGAAAATTCTTGATAAAACGCTCCTTCAGTTCTGCCTAGGTGTTGATGGAATTGAGGAAGATTCTTCAACCAAGTTCGATCCAGCCCTTCCAACATCATGGTCCAGTATTTAGCGCACACGGCATCACTGACATCAAGCATATACATGGCTAACTCATAGCTTTCAATCCATGTTGCCGACTCAAGGTCTATTGCATTATTCGGTACCTTGTGAGGCCCTTTGAAGTCTTTAGGCATACGCTTGCTTCGAAGAGCCGGGGCTAAGCAAGCGATCCATATCATTCTGCTGCTGACGCCATCCCCCATGGTTGCTGGATGGGGATTGGTGGGAGGATGTTGACCCGCTCTCGCGACAGCTACATCAGACTCCGCTTGAGGCATGGCTCGAGCTACATCGACCACTTCCTATGCATATAATAAAACTAGTTGTACAAGGGAGTTTTGGGCGCGCTACTTAGGCCAACTACTAGACACCGACAGGTATTCCACGTGTCGGCTCTTACCAAGGCTCACATGTGGCGTCGAGTACATTCGGTCCCGACTACAAGAGTATTGTGCCTACTGGGTCACTGCTGTCTTCAGCATATCAATAGCATTTATGTCGTCCACCTAGACCGAGGAATTTCATTGGATGGGAAGTGCCTCCAAACTGCGAGTTGCTACCTACATGTTATCCACAGGGTTAGAGTAATGACCCGACGGAATTTGGAACCGTCGTGGTAGCAATTGAGCCAGCAACTGATACAGTGGCTCATGTGGACGTAGCAGGTCCACACGTGGATGGTGAACCACTAGAGTGAGCTAGGGCATGTCGAACAAACGTCGAGGTTCCAGATTGAGGGGAAGCCGGCTTTAATGCCTCCTCTAATGGACCGCACCAAAGGCATGGTGGCGAAGGCCTAGCCTCCCTGCTTCTACTTTGAGGCTCTCAATTTCATCATGGATGTGGGTTTGTATTTCTGCCATGCGAGCGTTCTCGACGTTGATCTCCTCCTAGATCTTACCCATGTGCCCGTGAAGTGTAGTTAGCCTAGCATTGCACTCTTCCTGGTTTTGCACAGTTACTGGCATCTCTAGCAACTTTGTTATCTCCTCCATCAGGTTAGCCACGGCCTGAGAAGGGGGTTTACTCGACCTAGTCGTCCCAGAAGCTAGGTGAACCCCGGTTGTTGCTCCGGATGCTATTGCTACTTGAGCTGCGACCGTTTCGGCCATCCAAACTGTGACTTGATGAGGTAACTCGTGTGATTCCCTACTGATCTTCATCTTAGTAGCCCCTGAGCATGTCATCGAGAAGTGGACAAATCGACTAGGTATCCCCCATGGAAGAATCGCCATCAGAGTTGATGAGAGTGTCTCCGTCGGCTGCTGCTCGATCTGTGTGCTAAAATCCTTGACTAAAACAAATGAATACATGGTTCCTACCATCTTGACGTTGACCAGGTTGTTCATGCCAAGCCGACTCGACAAGTTCGGTGCAGATGTTCGGCTCAGGCCCTGACGCGCCGTTCTGGCAGATGAAGACGTGGATCTTCCCAAAGGGAACCCGGTGCCTATACTCTATTGAGTCAGCCTCGGGACCCCAATCTAAATTATCTATATAGAGATTGTTGTGGAGGTTCTTTGTCATCAAACCGATCGCGTATCTCCCGAACCCTAGAAAGGCTCCCTCCATGAACTTAACTCAACCGTGTGAAGGCCCCACGATGGGCACCAACTGTCACGGTTTTTTCACTGTTGATGTCCCATTAGAGAACTTAGGTGTGGAGCCATCTCAACAAGGTGGCTACTTCAAGGGGTTGATCAGGAACGAGAAACAAAGGGTTTACCAAGGTTCGGCCCCTTCGATAGAGGTAAAACCCTACGTCCTTCTTTGTGTATATTGATGATGATCTCGATTACAAGGGTGTGAAATCCCTAACCTAGCTTTTGTGGTTTATTTCTTACATGCGCTTCTAACTCACTGGTTCCACTTTATATAGAGGTAGAGGCCCGGAGTTTACAATAGAGTCCAGGTCAGGGTACAACCCATGACCTAGTCTAATTCCTACTAATCCTTGGTCCTCAAGGAAAGGAGAATCCTTGTGTCCTTTGTTTAGAAGTCGGCCCGCCAGACATCTCCTCTTGAGTCGGACTTGAGATGAGATGCCCCCTGAGCCTTGCACTTCCTGCAAGCATCCTCCTCATGGGCCACATCAATAAAACCCAGGTCATATATTGGGCGGGTCATATCCATGGGGTATATCCCCAATAGAAGGTGTGATCATCTGTGCACAAGTCTACAAACTAAGGACCCATTTCTTAGTGCAGTGACAATAGCCCACGGGCCTAGGACACACATGGGTCCATGCTGCATTGTGTTAGGCCCAGAAAAAAGTGCACATGCGCACATGGCCATGTTTGTCTGCTATTATGATGACTTTCATCGCTCCATGCATGTCACACATTGACTGCGTGTCGTGGGAGTGGTGGAGCGAAGCGGTTGCCCCAAGGAGTCACGCCCGAAATGTCGTGTCGTGCCAGTCTAGACGGGGTGCAACTTGCGACACATGTCCTTCGGGCAAGGAATGGTACTGGTGGTGTAGGGCGGTCGCCCAACGTTGCGCTTGGCAATGAACGGTCACGTTGGGCGACGAGCGACAAGCCCTGGGTCTTTCTTACGGGGAAGGAAAGATCTCGGTTGCACTGCCCAATCGCCACTTGTGTTGAACTCGGTTGCCTGCCCTTATTCCCTTTAGTGCGCCCTTGATGACGAGTGTCGCATGTGGGACTTTGGCTTTGGCTGAGGGAGGCTGCCGCTGGTGCTAAGCATGCACCAGTGCGCTTTGGTCTTGGTATGCGAACAGCCCGCCCTCCTTCTCATCGGCCCTATAAAAAGGGGGGTCGAGGAGAGTGTTGCTTCATCTGCGCCCTCCCTCATTAGTCCGTCAACTAGTGTTTCCTTCTTCCCTCCTCCGCGGCCTTCTCCAACGCATCGTCTTCGGGATGGCGAGGGGTCCAGGTCGCGCACGCGGGTCTCATGCCGTGGCGAGAGGCAGCCCCCTAGAGCCCGATGTGAATCATGGTGACGACCATGGGGGCAAGCTTTGGTTCCCATGGAGGGATAGCGGTTAGGGGTCACAGGAGGACTGCCTCGTCGTGCCGCGGTGGATGAGGTGGTGTGCCTCTTACGCACCCCCCCGTGGGGGCCCATGCGGGGGAGGAAGTGCATGAGTTTGTCGTGGTGATCCCTTGGCGACACCGGAGCTGGTTGCACCTGCCACACCCCTTCATACAGGCCATGGAGGGTAGCTGCACCGAGACCCGTGACTCCAAGCGGACGGCTGTTGCAACGGGCCCTTTTGGGTGGCGGTCGACCGCTCCCCCGGAAACACCATGTTCCTGACGTGGGGGTGGAAGTCTTTCGCTCGCTCCCATGGTCTCGAACCTGGGCAGCTCCTCCTGTTCTAGTTCGATGTCTTCGACACCCTCTCCATGAAGTTCTTCGGGGCTCCCAACATCCATCGGGTGTTCTATGTGGAGAGCTCGAGCGACAGCGACTTCAGCTTGTCTAGCGATAGCGATGACGAAGCCAGGGTCTTTAGCATAAAGGAGGAGGACTCAACTTAGGCACGCCCAACGCGGTAGTTAGGCCCTGGTGACAAGGTGGTTGGTCCGTCAATGAGGCTCCATCCATGAGACCTTGTTTCTAGATAAATTGCCATATCGTAGTCACAGATCTCCTTTTCTGTTTATACTGTACCCAACTTAATCCTACGAAAAATCAAAGAAAACTATTGGGCATCTCTTCTGAATTGTTTTAGTCTTTATAGTTTAATTGCTTCTTCACGAAAGTACCCTTTCCTTCTTGCACAAAACCGCACTTGAGCATTCTCACTTTTGCCATCTGGGAACGCTTGTTGAAGTGCGCGGCCTTACCGCAGATGCTTTTGGGAAACGAGTCCTTAGCATTTCCCTAGTGTCACTACTTCCGGCGAGACCATCTTCGCCCTTGCCGTGGCTGCTAAGGGTGTTCAGCAACCGGAAAACACCCAAGCGCGCAAAAATTCGGACAAAGAGACCCCTTCGCATCGCCCGGCAATATTGTACTCCTATAGCAGAAGCCTCTAGAAATGGATCCTCAACGTCCCACTAGAAAGGTTGCCGTCGGCAAGTCCCCCCGTCATTTTTCTCGCAAGTACTTGAAGCTTTCGAGCGAGCTTGGAACGCGTAAGTGTGCAAAGATTTTGACAAGGGCCCTTCTATGTGAGAGTTTTCTTGTGCAGGCATGTTCACCGTAGAGGAAGAGGTTCGAGAAAAGCTTTTTGTTAGCTTTGTTTAGCAGCTTTCCTCTTTGCAAGGTGGCTTATTTTTGAATGCGTCTATAGGCGACCATAGCATCACTCCCCCTGGGAAGACTTGCACGTAGGGGCCTACCCTTCCTTTCGATAAGAAGAAATAAGAGAAAATATAGGAGACTAGGAAACTTGGTGGTTCAAGTGGCCACTTTACGCAATTAGTACGACATCACAACATTTCATGTAATGCACATAGCATAATTATGTACTTTGACAAAAGGTTTCGAAATACTTAGCTTTATTGACTCTACATAGGGTCATCACCTGGCTTTGTACAAAGTAATACATGCCTTGTTGGGATACTTGTATAAAAGTGGTTGTCGGTAGGCCTGGCAACCGCGCCACATGGGTAGAACTTGTGAAGATGCTCGATATTCCACGAGTTTTGCACCTGGGTGCCTTCTTCGGCTCCAGGGGGACAAGACCAGGCCAGGTGACGTGTACTACCTGGTAAGGGCCTTCCCACATTGGCGTCAACTTGTTGGATTCCTTCGCGGACTGAATCCGTCGAAGAACAAGGTCACCTTCCACAACTCTCCTGGCGCGCACCTTGCGCCTATGGTAGCGGCGAATGGCATGCTGGTACCGAGCGGCATGTAGTCGTCTTGGATATGGTGTTCCTCAAGGAGCGTGGCATCGTCCTGCTGGAATTGCTCTTGCTGGTCCTTGTCAAAGGCCTGCACTCTTGGTAACCCGTATGTGAGTTCTGCATGGACCATTGCTTCTGCACCATAGACTGGGGAGAAGGTTGTTCGACTGGTGGGTCAATTTGGTGTCGTTCTGATCGACAAAAGAACCGTCAGCAGCTCATCAATCCAGTGCCTTCCATGCTTGATCAGTTTGTCAAAAGTTTTCGTCTTGCAGCCCTGCAACACTTCAACATTTACCCTTTCTACTTGGTAGTTGCTCCTTGGGTGGGCAACCGACATGAAGCAGACTCGGGTTTTGATGCCTTGGTAGTATTGCAAGAAGCAGTTGCTGGTGAATTGAGTACCGTTGTCGGTGATGGTTCGATTGGGCACACCGAACCAACAAACTATTACGAGAGGAACTTGACTGTTGCCTGTGCTGTTACCTTTCTCACAAGCTCCACCTCTGTCCATGTTGAGAACTTGTCGATTGTGACGAACAAAAACTCAAAGCCCCCAACAATGCGAGAGAAATGGCCAACTATGTCGAGCCCCCAGACTGAGAATGGCCAGGAGAGCGGTATGGTCTGAAGAGCTTGTGTTGGGTGATGTATTTTCCTGGCGTGGTACTGTCATGCTTAACACGTTGTCACCACCTCCAAGGAGTCTTGGAGGGCAGTCTACCAATAGAAACCTTGTCGAAATGCTTTCTCGACAAGGGCCCATGAACTGATGTGTGAACCACAAGGTCACCCATGTATCTCTGCCAACAGCCGTTGTCCTTCCTCCCAAGAAATGCACCTCAATTTTACCCTGCTTGGTCTCCTCATGTACAAAATGTTGTCTATGAACTGGTACATACTTGACTGCTGGACTACTCTTTCGGCTTTCACTTGATCCTGAGGGAGGTCTCTTGTCTACAAGAACTGGACGATTTGTTGTGCCCATGTCGGATCTTGCAGCTCGATGAGAAGGAGTAAAGGTGTTTCCTCTGCCATGGAAGTGTTGGCTTTTACAGTTAAGACCATGGGGTCTGCCAGAGCTTGCTGCTCCCCAACAGGTTTCTTGTCGCCCCGGGTAACTTTCTTGGCGAGCCATGGTGGTTCTACCAGGAAATAATCGCCAGATTTGACCTTTCTTTTCTTGTCTTGCCAATCTGAAGGTTTGACGGATGGCTGGGTGAGGTGGAGTATGAAGGTGCTTGTTTCCATAGGCAACTTCTCAGCGGCTCATTTTGACAGGTCACCAGCGATGTCATTCTCCATAGGAGGGATGTAATCCATCTATAAACCGTCAAAATGCCCCTGCAACTTCCTCACCTCATTGACGTATGCTTCCAACAGAGGGCTCTAGTATTTCTTGTTCACTTGGCTTACTACCAACTACAAATCCCCCCCTATCAACCTCTTTATGCCAAGGTCGGTTGCTATCCGTAGTATGGCAAGCAACCCCTCATACTCGGTAGTGTTGTTGGTTCATATTTACCATGGGAAATGCATCACTCCAACACTGGTGCCTTGCAGCAAGAAATCCCTGTCATAGTATATGACCCATTCTTGAATTGCTTCCTTGGCGTGAAGGGTTGTCTCTGGGATCTCTTCATATGTCATCGGTGTCCACTCAGTGACAAATTTGGTAGGTCTATACTTCGGATTCTTGCTTTACTCTCAAAGCTCAAGTCAAAACTGGCTAGCTTCGATGCCCATTCCACTATTCTGCCAGTTGCCTCTAGTTTCTCAAGATGCATTACAACGGGAGGCAGGTTATGACTATGATGTGGTATGCTTGGAAGTAATGGTGCATCTTTCGGGAGGCCATGAGAAGGCCAAAAAGTAGTTTTTGTATCCCATAGTACCGCCACCTAGCCCCCTATAGGAGGGAGCTGATGAAGTACACAGGCCATTGCAACATCTTTCTCTTTTGCAAAATTTGTTGCCTTGGTTCTATTGCCACACTCGTGGCGTCTGCGCCTTTGTCTATGGGGATTGGTTCTGGTCCTTCATTCCCGAGTCAGGACTGTATCTTCACCTTCTTTAGTTACCCTCTCCGCCACCAACGCCGTGCAGACCACTTGGTTTGTTGCTGCCAGGTATAGCAACAACGACTCCTCTGGTTTAGGATCGACTAGGATTGGCACCAAAGACATGTATATTTTCAAATCTTGTTGTGCTCCTTCCACTTCTAGGATCCATTTCATCAGACCTGCCTTCTTTAGGATCCTGAAAAATGGCAAGGCGTGCTCTATTGACTTGGAGATGAGTCTGTTGAAGGGGGCAACGCAGCCTGCCAAGCGGCGCACGTCCTTGACATGCTTCGTCGCTTCCAACATCTCGATTGCTTCAATCTTGGCAGGGTTGGCTTCGATCCTCCACTACAACATGAAGACCCCAAGAAGATTTCCGGATGGGACTTCTCGGGGTTGACATTCAAGTTGTTCTTGTGTAGGTTCGCCAAGGTTTCTTCTAAGTCTTGGATTAGCGTGGCCTCATCCTTGGTCTTGACGACAATCTCATCCATTTACTTTTCCACATTTCTGTGTAGTTGTGAGCCAAGACCAATTTGTTTGGCTCTTGCAAAATTTGATCCGACACTCTTCAGCCCAAATGGCATGGTCTTAAAGCAGTACCTGCCACTAGGGGTGATGAATGTTGTCTTCTCTTCGTCCTCCTTGGCCATGAAAATTTGATGATCAGCGGAGTAGGCATCAAGGAAAGATAGACGGTCGTAGACAGCTGTTCAATCCACAATCTGGTTGATCCACGGTGATCACCCACAAGTTTAGGGGTCAATTTTAGTCATTTCGATAAGTAAGAGTGTCGAATCCAACGAGGAGCAGAAGGAAATGACAAGTAACTTTCAACAAGGTGATTTCTGCAAGCAATGGAATTGTAGGTAATAGGTAGTTTGATAGCAAGATAATTGTTAAGGAGCAAGTAACGGTAACAATAGGTAAGGTGCAGCAAGGTAGCCCAATCCTTTTGTGGAAAAGGATAGGCCAAAACTATCTCTTACGGAAAGCACAATGGATAAAATGTGAACCACGAGTAGTCATTATATATCTAGGGACTCCAAACCTTG
This sequence comes from Hordeum marinum, assembly GCA_022496015.1. Taxonomy (NCBI): domain Eukaryota; kingdom Viridiplantae; phylum Streptophyta; class Magnoliopsida; order Poales; family Poaceae; genus Hordeum; species Hordeum marinum. Next base: position 159,253,382 of record CM039675.1, on the reverse strand, counting down.
GGAAGATAAATTCTTTAAGCATTTTAATGGAAGTGTTATGATCAGCACTACTAGTTGGAATAGATTCTACCAACTTAGTGACATAATCAACAGAAGCCAAAATATGAGTGTGTCCATTAGACGAAGTAAAATGTCCCATATAATGAAAACCCCATACATCAAATGGTTCAACAAGAAGTAACTAATTCATAGGCATTTCCTAACGATTACCGATATTACCAGTTCTTTAACATTCATCACAAAACAATACACACTTATGGGCATCCTTGAAGATAGTAAGATAGTACAAACTAGATTGCAATACCTTATGATCAGTTCTATCTCTCGCATGATGTCCTCCATAGGCTTTTAAATGTCATTTCGGTAGGATTTGTTCCTGTTCATGCTGAGGTACACAATGTAAAATAATACCGTCTACTCCTTCTTCATAAAGATGTGGGTCATCCCAAAAGCAGTGTCTTAAATCATAGAAGTTTTTTTCTTTTTTTTGGTATGTGAAGCTAGGAATTATATATTTGTCAACAATGTAATTAGCATATTCAACATACCAAGGAGTGTTTCGAGAAACATTTATTGCATCTAATTTTTCATTACGAAAACTATCATCAATAGGTAGTGGGTCATAAAGAAATTTTTTAACCTAGACAAGTTATCAGCTATAGGGTTCTTAGCTTGTTTCCTATCAATTATATGTAAATCAAATCCTTGAAGTAGGAGAACCCACTTAATGGGTCTAGGTTTAGCATCTTTCTTTTCCATAAGATATTTTTTTAGTAGCATGATCAGTGTGAAAAATATCTTTGGAATCAACAATATTAGATCAAAATTTATCACAAGAAAACACAACTACTAAAAATTGTTTTTCCGTAGTAGCATACTTTCTTTGGGAACTGTCTAGTGTTTTGCTAGTGTAATGGATAACATTTAATTTCTTATCAACTCTCTGTCCTAAAATAGCACCAACATCATAACCACTAGCATCAGACATACTTTCAAGAGGCATTTTACAATTAGGTGGTTGAACAATAGGTGCAGTGGTTAAGGCTTTCTTAAGTGTTTCAAAGGCTTCCACACAATCATCATCAAAAACAAAGGGAATGTCATTTTGTAAAAGATTAGTAAGATGCCTAGAATTTTTTGAGAAGTCTTTAATAAAGCTCCTATAGAAACAAGCGTGACCAAGGAAACTTTGAATACCTTTAATATCTTTAGGAAATGGCATTTTCTCAATTGCATCAACTTTAGCTTGATCCACCTCAATACCTCGTTTGGAAATTTTATGCCCCAAGACAACACCTTCATTAACCATAAAGTGACACTTGTCCCAATTCAAGACGAGATTAGTTTGTTCACTTATCCGCCTTAAGCAATCATCAAATTAAGTTATGTAAATGGAAAAAACATCCATGGAAACCTCCACAATCTTTTCACAAAAATTAGAAAATATAGCAGTCATACATCTTTGAAAGGTAGCAGGTGCATTGCATAAACCAAAAGGCATACGTCTATAAGCATAGGTTCCAAAAGGACAAGTAAAGGTAGTTTTCTCTTGATCAGATTGTGACACATGTTTTGAGAGAAACCAGAATATCCATCCAGGAAACAAAAGTTTGTGTGCCTATATAATATTTCTCGCATTTGATCAATGAAAGGAAGTGTGTAATGATATTTTCTAGTATCTTTATTTAGTTTTCTAAAATGAATCACCATCCTATAGCCAGTAAAAATTCTATGCGGGATCAATTCAATTTTATCATTAGCAACAACAGTAATACGTCTTTTCTTAGGGACACAATGCACGAGACTTACCCATCTACTATTAGCTATGGGATAGATTATACCTGCTTCCAGAAGCATTAATATTTCAGTTCTTACCACTTCTTTCATCTTGGTATTTAATCGTCGTTGGTGATCAATAGTTTAGCATCAGGTTCCATATTGATCTTTTGCTGACATAGAGTGGGATTAATTCCCTTAAGATCATTAAGAGTATATCTAATAGCATCCCAATGCTTCCTCAAAATTTTTAATAATCTTTCTTCTTCATGTTCTTAAAGGTTAGCACTAAAAATAACATGATATATCTTTTTCTCATCAAGATAAGCATACGTCAGAGTGTCACGCAATTGTTTTGATTCAAACACAGAATTGCTTTTAGGTCGAGGAGGACCTCCCAGAGTTCCAATAGGCAAATTGTGTTTTAGTAGAGGTTGTTGTTCAAAGAAAATTTTATGTATCTCATTTCTTTCGCGCAAGTGCATACATTTTCATGGTCTAGCAAATATTGTTCTTGTGGAAGGTAGGACAAACGAAAATAGAAGCAAGAGTAATTGTTTCAACCTTACTTACTAATTCTCTATCACAAGGTTGTCTACTAAACTTGGAAAAATTAAAATCATGAGACACTTCACCACACTCAACACTGACAATTTCTTTTTGACAATCTAACTTAGCATGACAGTGTTCAAGAAAATTCTAGGAAAGATAATGGGACAAAAGTCATCTTGTGGGGAACCAAGAACTAGAAAATCAGTAGGACATTTTATTTTCCCACAGAAGACTTGAACATCTCTAACATTCCCAAGTGGCACGATGGTGTCTCTATTAGCAAGTTTAGTAGTAACATCAATATCTTCTATTTCAGTAGGTGCTATGTCATTCATAATTTCATAAGCCATGATAACAAGGATCTCCTATTTTAACCGAGAAAACATGCATGCCTACTACGGGTCTATGGTTATCTTTTTCATCGGATTTGTCAATTCTAGCAGCTTCCTCACAGAAGTAAATAACATGCCCATCAATATTTTCTACCAAGAGGTCTTTAACCATAGCAACACTAGGTTCTACTTCAATTTTTAAGAGGGCTTAGGTGCTCTAATATTACACTTGCGAACCAAAGTTGATACCTTAGCATGTTCCTTTATCCTAAGAGGGAAGGTTGGTTTTTCAATATAATAAGTAGGCACAACTGGATCAACATTGTAAATGATAGTTTCTTCTTTAGCTATGACGGGTTCTTTAATTTCTTTTTAATAGGGGGTGATATTTAAACCACTTCTCCTTAGGGAGATCAATATGGGCAACAAATGATTCACAAAAGAGGCTACTGTATCAGAGTCAAGTCCATACTTAGTGCTAAACTTGTGAAAAGCATCGGTATCCATAAAAGATTTAACACAATGAAGTTCAAGCTTAGTACCTGGCTCATTACCTTCGTCGAGTGCCCTATCTTCAGAGTTGTGTTTAATTGTTTCCAAAAAATCCCACTTGAATTCAATAGTCTTCTTCATAAAAGAACCAATACAAGAAGTATCGAGCATGGATTGATCATTATAAGAAAGCCAAGAATAAAAATTCTGAATAATAACTTGTCTCGGGATATCATGATTATATATATAATTCCAATCACGATGAACTAGATGCATAGGATAAAACTTTTGGTGGAATTCCAATTTCAATCGATACCAGTTCCATGATCCAATATCTTCACATAGCCTATTCCATGTCAATGTTTTTCCCTTCAAAAATAAAGGGAAAACCTTCTTATTAAATTCATCTACGGCTACACCTACAAGCTTAAATAATCCTCTAACTTCATCCAAATGTATTAAGTGCATATCGGGATGTTGAGTTCCATCTCCTGCGTAAGGATCAGCTAGAAATTGTTCTAACTTAGACGAAGGAATTTCATAACCAATATTTTCAGTAGGTGTTGTAGGTTGAAGGGCAACTAATTGTGGTTCCGATCAAGGTGAAGATAGCCCAAACAAACCCATCAACGGATGGATTTCAATAGTAACAAGAGACAGTAAATTTTAGCATGTAGTATAAGTTTTTCCGTACCGATTTCCACTTACCTAGAGCGCTTGACTCCCCGGCAAAGGTTCCAGAGAATATTCTTGATGACCCACAAGTGTAGGGGGCAATCGTAGCCTTTCTATAAGTAAGAGTGTCGAACCCAACAAGGAACAAAAGGAAATGACAAGCGATATTTAGCAAGGTAATTTCTGCAACCACTGAAATTGTAGGTAATAGGTAGTTTGATAGCAAGATAATTGGTAAGGAGTAAGTAACGTTAACAATAGGTAAGGTGCAGCAAGGTAGACCAATCCTTTTGTGGCAAAGGACAAGCCAAAACTATCTTTTATAATAAGCAAAGTGTTGTAGAGGGTACACGGGAATTTCATCTGGTCACTTTCATCTTGTTGGTTTGATTTGTGTTCGCTACTTTGATAATTTGATATGTTGGTGGACTGGTGCTTGGGTATTTTTCTTACTTGAACAAGCCTCCCACTTATGGTTACCCCCTCGCAAGCATCCACAACTACGAAAAGAGTATTAAGATAACATCTAGTCATAGCATTAAAAATATGGATCCAAATCAGCCCCTTACGAAGTAGCGCATAAAGTAGGGTTTAAGCTTGTGTCTCTCTAGCAACACATCATCTAATAACTACTCCACTATGCATTCCCTTAGGCCATGGATTGTGATGTGCCATGTAGTGGACGTTCACATGACACCACTAAGGGAATCACAACATATGTACCATGAAAATATCGAACACATATGAAATTCACATGATTACTTGCAACATGACTTCTCCCATGATGTGAAGAACAAAGGTAAATGCTCACAAATAATACTCATGCTCAAGATCAGAGGCATATTAATTAGCATAAAGGATCTGAACATATAATCTTCCACCAAATAAACCATATAGCAATCAACTTCACAAGGTAATCACAACATACATACCACGAAAATATCGAACACATATGAAATTCAAATGATTACTTGCAACATGACTTCTCCCGTGACGTCAAGCACAAAGGTAACTGCTCACAAATAATACTCATGCTCAAGATCAGAGGCATATTAATTAGCATAAAGGATCTGAGCATATAATCTTCCACCAAATAAACCATATAGCAATCAACTTCACAAGGTAATCACAACATACATACCACGAAAATATCGAACACATATGAAATTCAAATGATTACTTGCAACATGACTTCTCCCGTGACGTCAAGCACAAAGGTAACTGCTCACAAATAATACTCATGCTCAAGATCAGAGGCATATTAATTAGCATAAAGTATCTGAACATATAATATTCCACCAAATAAACCATATAGCAATCAACTACACAAGGTAATCAATGCTACTAGTCACCCACACGTACCAATCTAAGGGTCCAGTACAAAGATTGAACAGAACAAATGAACTAGGGTTTGAGAGGAGATGGTGTTGTTGAACATGTTGATGAAGGATAGCATCCCAAAGATGAGAGGGTTGTTGGTGATGACGATAACGTCAATTTTCCCCTCCAGGAGGGAAGCTCCCTCGGCGGAATCGCTTTGGGAGGGTAAAAGTGCTCCTGCCAAAGTTCCACCTCAAGACAGTGACATTCCATCCCGAAAGTCCTCTCCTAAGTTTTTCTAGCTCAAACAACAATATATACCAGAAGATGGGCTTCAGATGTGGGCCTGGGTGAGCACTAGCCACCAGGGCGCTCTTGTGGGGCTTGGTGTGCCCTTATGTATCGTGGTCACCAGGTGGCCCCCTCCGGTAGTTTTCTTCTCCAGTATTTTTCATATATTCCATAAAAATTCTCCATAAAGTTTCAGATCAATTGGGGATGTGCAGAATAGGTATCTCTTATGTGCTTTCTTAGGTGCAGAATTCCAGTTGTCGGTATTCTCCCTCTTTGCGCAAAGCTTGCAAATTATGAGAGAAAGGCATTAGAATTATTCCTCAATGCATTATTATGCATAAAAACATTATAAATAAAAATAGGAAAACATGAAGCAAAATGGACGTATCACATGACATGAAGTTAATGCAAAGCCTCTACTTACCATTCGCCTTGCGCACCACCACATGGTTCGCCAACCATGTTGAGTGAAGTATGCCCTTGATTAGCCCTGCTGCTTCTAGTTTATTGATTTCTTTGGCAATAAATTCTTGCCACTCCAATGCTTGTTTCCGGACCTTCTAATTGACAGGGCATGCATGGGGACAGACGGCAAGCTAGTGCTTGATCACCTCTTTGCGACACTAGGGATGTCAGATAGTTGCCATGCAAACACATCAACATTCGCCCGCCGGAAGGAGATGAGCATGCTTTCCTTTTTTTCTTATAGAGGATGGCACTTATGGTGAAGGTGTCGCCCTCGACGGTTGTGATGCGCTCCGTGGCGTGATAACCCACAACTGTAGGGGGGCCGTTTGTAGTCTTTTTTTATAAGTAAGAGTGTCGAACCCAGCAAGGAGCTAAAGGTAGAATTAATGTTCTCTCAAGTTCTATCGACCATCGATACAACTCTACGCATGCTAACGCTTACTTTACCTAGAACTAGTATGAAACTACTTTATGGGAATAGAACTAGAAGTACTTAGTAGTGTGATTGATAGTTTTGCAAGATAATAAAGAATGTGGAAATAAAAGTTAGGTGATTTTTTAATAAAAGAACAATAAAGTAAATATAGCGAGGGTGGAAAAGTGGTGATAGGATTTGCGAGGTTGTCCTAGGCAATAGATAACAAGATCGGTAATCATTATTGCATTTTTATATGGGGGAGAGGCATGAGCTAACATACTTTCTGTACTTGTATAATATGCATTTTTGACTAGAACTCTCGCAAGGGTCGGCAACTACTAAAGATCATTAAGGTAAAACCCAACCATAGCATTAAACATCAAGTCCCCTTTACTCCCATATGTAAACAGCCCCCTTACTCAGGTGTAAGCATATGTCACTCTAGCCACCCACCATAAGCCAATAATGAACATATTGCAACACCCTCTAGCATGAATCTTTCATGTGTGCACGTCATGGAAATTACCTTATCACAACACCAACATAAACCACGCAACTCAAATAAATCAAGATCATCAATCAACCCATATAAACTATGGATCTACTCAAACATCATAGTATAGCAACAAATCATTGGATAATAAATGTATCATAAAACACCATGTTCAAGTAGGGGGTACAGCGGGATGTGGGAGAGTGTACTACTCTAGATAGATAAGGGAAGGTGGTGGTGGTGATGATGACGATGGTGAAGTTGTTGATGTAGATCGCCGTCACTATGATTCTTCCTTGACTTCCTCCCTCGGTGGGAGGAGGGTTTTCGCTTTTGTCCATGTCCTCCATGGCTCCCGAATGGCACCAACCCCTCCGAGATTGGATCTCTCTCTATTTCTCTCCTGTTTTCGCTACTGTTTTCTAATGCATTCACCATTTCCTAGATATCCATAGATCTATAACTCCGATCGGACTTTAATGTTATGGGGATTTTTATCGCGAAAATATCTTTCTTGCGGTGGAAGGAGGGCCTCAACCGACATAAGGGCTGGCCACAAGCTATCAGGGAGCCCTAACCCCACATCGCATCTTGTTTGCTTGTGGCACCCTCGCGCATCATCTTGCGTAGATTCCGACTCCAAAAATTAACATATATTCCAAAAAACATCTCCATATTTTTTTATCACAGTTGGACTTCGTTTGATATGAAATTTCTGCGAAACAAAAAACAAGAACTGGCACTGGCACTTGGTCAATAGTTTAGTGCTCGAAAATAATATAAATTGGTAAGTAATTAATCAAAAATAATCCTAGAATGGTAATATATTAGCAAGGAACAATAAAAAATTATAGATACATTGGAGACGTATCACGGGGTGCTTCTCGGAGTCCTCCCGAGCCTTGCCGGAAGGCTTGGTCTTGTTCTTCCCCCGGGAGTTTTACCAGCAGGAATGAGTAGCTTGTAGGCCGATGCTACAATTGCCTCTTGATATAGCTTGTCGACACAAAGGACCGCGTCTTTGTTGTCGGCATCGATGGTGACGATGCTCATCGGTCCGGGCATCTTGAGTGTGTTGTACGCATGGTGATATGCCGCCATAAACTTCGCCAGTGTCGGATGACCCAGGATTCCATTGTAGGGTAGTGACATCTTGGCAACATCGAAGACAAACCTTTTTGTCCTAAAGTTGAGGTCGCTGCCGAACACCACCGGTAGAATAATCTTCCCCTTAGGCTAATATTCGTGTCTGGAATCTGCATCCGCTTGATCTCGTCGGGCAAGATTAGGTTCAAGCCAGCACAACTGTCAACCAACATCTTTGTGACCATGATAATACAGATTGTTGGCGAAACAAACAAAGGCACACACCCGACAACATTGGTGTGGTCAGGGTGATCCTATGCATTTAATATGATGGGAGTATTGGAGTACTTGAAGGGTTTCCTTGTTTCTGCTGTTGGTTCTACTGCATTAACCTCTCGAGCCCATTGCTTAAGCTGCCTGTGGGAGGAGCGCAAAGATGTTCCTCCGTCAATAGACATGGCATCAATAACTTTCTGCAACTCTTGGCCATTAGATTCCTTCTTCATCCTCATCATCATCAGCCTCTTCCTCGTCAGATTTCTTGTCTCGACATCAAGCAGGCTTTTCCTTCTGGCACTTGGCCTTACCACGATGCCATTCTTGCCGGACCCACCAGCACTATCCTGACCCTTATCCTTGTATCACTTTTTGTACTCTTGCCTCTGCTTCTCAACAAGTTATTGTGCTTGGTGGCACTCGGTGGTGTCGTGTTCCTTGGTCCGATGGATCTTACAGTATGACCTGCCGGTCTTCTATCCTGCGGCTGCCTTGTCTTCCCCAGAGCAGGCGACAAGGTCCTTCTCGGAACCCTCGGACTTGAATATCTTGCCGGTGTTGAAGTTGCCGACGCTATCGACTCCCATGACTGCTTTTGCTTTGCGCTTCCGGTTGTGGTTCCACCGATTTTTGCTGGTGCCAGGCACGTCGTCATCGTCCAAATTTCCCTCCACGCTAGCATATTACCCTAGAAGCCTTCTCCCTTCTTGTGCTCTCATGCATCTGTTAGCCAAAGCGTAGAGTCGGTGACATCCCACACCTTGTTGATTCTCATCTCCTTGCGCATTCGACGATTGTGTATGTTCGTGTCGAACGCAGCGATAACCACGACGGGAGTATCTTCTCATCGCTTCGCCCAGGAACCTGCACCGCTATGGTGTAGATGCCTAGGAACCCCAACGGACTAATCTTGTCGTCATACTTGTCCGACAGCTCCAGCTTGAAGGCTCGACTAGAGGGCCAACGGAGTTGCCGCAGCTCACAAGTTAACGTTGGTCAACCAACCTTGTAAGGTAGGCTGTCAGGAGCCCCCGGCAAAGGCTCATTAATGGCTGGGTCCACGCGGTCCTCCGATTGGCAATGAGTATCCTGGCGCTGCTCAATGGTTGTGCGTGCAGCCTCTTTGTGCCTGTCCTTGGCGTACGTTTGAGGGCCCCACTGAGTCAGGCTTGTCGCGATTGGTGAAGCTCAGCAGTCTCTCGTTCGTCACCCTCCATTCCATCCTCTTCTACAACGCAGGTGGGAAGTTAGGCAGCATCTTGGCATGCTCCAAGGCTTTCTCCGCGGTCTTCGGCATTGGGCATTGTGTGGCGTGGGAGGCGCTCTTGCTTCTGATAGAGTTGGGAAGGGTGTTCACCTGTGCCACCATCTGTTTCCCATCTTTCCCAGGAGGTTGTTGTCGAGATTGGCCTTGCGTGTCTTGCGAGTGGCATGCAGGGTTCTTCCCCACCCGTCACCAGGCGTCGCCACCCTTGGGGTGCTGGTTGTTGTTGTCTTGTGAAGTGTGCGATGGAGGTGATGTTGCGTTCGCCGTGGTGGCTGTCATGGTTGTGTTTGTTGCCGCCATGTTTGCTAGTGTTGGCGTTGTTCCCGGGTAGCACCAGTGCATCCTTGGATGCTAGGGAGGTTGGTTCTAGTTCGCGGCTCGCGGCTGAAAGCACAAATTCTCTCTAGGTGGTTTCGGTATTTAGTAACAACATATATTTTAATGGACTATTGTTTCCACCAAATGTATCTCAGGAAAAGTTCAATGATGGGATGGCTAAAGGATTGTGTGGACAGCCTCTCCAAAGAAAGGAAGGAATAGGATTGGCCATCCTTCAAGATTGAAAACTCTACATCTTACATTTTTTGAGAAATCACTTTTGAGTCCATAGGAAATCAATACTATTAAAAGGGGATGAGGAATTATGTTGATCGGGTTCCTCAAGTGCTTAGAGATAAGCCACCAAAAGTACCACCCATTGTTGCACAAATAACTTTTGTCCAAAGCCAAAAGTCAAAATTCGGTGACACCAACTTTGCCATTCGGATCCATCGAGTTTTATGATAGATAGAACCCAAGCCAAACTTTACCATCTCGATACTACCAATATTCCATTCGTTGCAACCAAAACCAATGAGCAATATTCTCTTAACAAATTTCTTAAAATTGGACCCTCCTAGTTTTAGGAATCAGTGACACCGAGTCTTGGTAACTGCCTAGGACACCCATATCGGTAACAACAAGAATTATATATCGGTCTCACCGAAAAGGCCAAAGTAGCCACATTTTGCCCTAGTCGATGCAACCTAGTTTTCACTTCGGTTTCACCGAGTTGGGAAAAATATTGTAACAGTGATGCAAATATATACCACTCCACCACCTCTCACTCGTTGAGGAAGCAGTCATAACATACACCCACTTGCCATATCCATTTTTTGGAGATGGCCATATATACCCCTCTACCTCCCTCTCATTTGGATAGAGAGCACTCAGAATAAGCAAACACTTCCACCATTCATTTTCTAAGAGAGAACCACATACCCATGTGTTGAGATCAAGATAATCCACTCCAACCATATGGATCTTGATTTCTAGCCTCCCCAAGTTGCTTTCCACCCAATCAATCTATTCTACCCAAGCAAAATCTGAGAGAGAGTGATTGAGTCTTGAGGAGACTATCTTTTGAAGAACAAGAGCAGGGAGTTCATCATACTACCACGTCTATTAGATTTTGGAGGGTGGTGCCTCCTAGATTGGGTAGGTGTCACTTGGGAACCTCCTTCTTCATGATTCTGGATTTGAACCAACAAGTTTGTAAGGGCAAGGGCATCGCCTACTTCGTGAAGATCTACCCTCAAGTAAGGCTAGTCCTCCGTGGAAGTAGGCCATCATGGAGTAGACAAGGTTGCTACTTCGTGGACCCTTCGTGGGTGTAGCCCTCCGGGGACTCTCGCGACCGTTACCCTCCTGGGGTTGAAGTCCCCATAAACGTGGATGTACGATACCACCTCCTATCGGAACCACGGGAAAAATCTTCGTGTCTCCAATTTTTTTTCATCTCCCTTTCCCTACGATCTATTACATGTGATTCTCTTTACTTGCCGCTCCTATACTCGTAGACATGCATGTCTTGGGTCCACTTGATTTGCAACAATTGCTAAAATCTGCCTAGAACTAAAATTGGGAAAGGGTTAGGTTTTATCTTGTCCAGTAATCTAATCACCCCCCTACAGAACTACTTTCGATCCTACAAGGTGTATAGGTGCTTTGGTCTCCATTGCATTGGTTTCACAACCTAGGAGAGTATGGCGTCTATTGAGGGAAATTATCACCGTAGAGGTACATATTTTGATGGTATAGACTTTGCTACTTGTAAGCTTAAGATGAAAATGCATATTCTTGGTCATAACCCTGCCATATGGGTTGTTATTCGTGTTGTCTTGTAAGGTGGAATTTTTGGTGATGGAAGGGAATCGGATCATGAAGCTACCACGGAAGAATTGAAGATGTTGCAATACAATGCTCAAGCATATGACATTCTATTAAACAGCCTATGCCTCAAATAGTTCAATAAGATTAGTCGTCTTGAGAATACAAAGAAAATTTGTGATACTTTGGTTGATATGTAGGAAGGTACCAAATCTTTAGGGAATCTAAGTTGGATGTGCTATGAAGTCAGCTTCATAAGTTTAAGATGAACGATGGTGAAGGAGTCACAAAAATGTACTCTAGGCTTGCTCTCATCACGAATGAGATTGCCAACTTAGGAAGCGAAGAGATGACCTAAAAATTCATCATCAAGAAGATACTTAAAGCCTTGGATGGGAAGTACGACACCATGTGCACATTGATCCAAATGAGGCCAAGCTACAAAGATCTCAAGCCCGCGGAAGTCATTGGAAGGATTGCTGCTCATGTGATGTTACTCAAAGATAAGGCATAACTTCACAACAAGTCAAGCAATGCTTATAGAGCTTCAAGTGACACTCCTGCTACATCAAGTGTCTGTTGGGGAACGTTGCATGGGAAACAAAAAAAATTCCTACACACACGCAAGATCTATCCATGGTAATGAGCATCTACGAGAGGGAGTGTGGATCTACATACCCTTGTATATCGCTAGGCGAAAGCGTTAAGAAATGCGGTTGATGTAGTCGAACGTCTTTGCAATCCAAATCGCAAGACATCCCGCAATCCAATAAGGATCTAGCGCCGAACGGACGACACCTCCAAGTTCAACACACGTACAACTTGATGACATCCTCGCCTTCTTGATCCAGCAAGATGGCGAAGTAGTAGATGAGTTCCGGTAGCACGACGACATGGTGACGGTAGTGGCAAAGAACAATCTCCACATGCTTCACCAAGAACAACGGAAACTATGAAGTAGGATAAACTGGAGGGGTTGGGTTGCCGGCGAACAACTTGGGGAATTCTTAATGTGTTCTCGGTGCTATCCCTGCCCCTCTATTTATACGTTGAGAACTGGGGTCGAAACTTGGAGAAAGAGCCTCCTCAAAGTCGGATTGGCACGTAAGGCAAGAGTCCTCCATGGACTCCAGGACAAGACGCCATGGTCCTCGACGTCTGTCCCGAGACACTAGGGTTCTTGGCGTCTGGCCCCTGGCCTTTGCAAAACTCCTTTTCGCACCTTCCTAAATCCTCGTGGGCTTTATGCCTTTACCCAAATAAAGTGTTCTTGTACCCGAACATTTCGGGAAACATCTGAAACCACTTCTGGTGAATTCCAGAACCATTCCGGATACCAAACACTATTATCCCATATATCAATCTTTACCTCCCAACTATTCCGGATCTCGTCATCATGTCTAGGATCTCATCGGGACTCCTAACAACTTTCATTCACCAACATAATAACTCAACTATACTTATATCGTCACAAAACTTTAAGTGTGTAGACCATGTGGGTTCGAGAACTATGTTGTCATGACCGAGACACCTCTATAGTCAGTAACCAATAGAGGGACCGAGATGCCCATGTTGGTTCCTACCTATTCTACGAAGATCTTTATTGGTTGAACCTCTATGTCAAGGATTCAGTTAATCCCGTATGATGTTCCTTTTGTTCTTTGGTATGTTACTTGATCGAGATTTGATCGTCGGTATATCTATACCTAGTGCAATCTCGTTACTAGCAAGTCTCTTTACTCGTTCCTTAATAAAATATTTTGTGGCTAACTCTTTAGTCACTTTGCTTGCAAGGCTCATTGTGATGTTGTATTACTGAGTGGGCCTTGAGATACCTCTCCGTCACACGGAGTAACAAATGCCAGTCTTGATCCATGAAAACCCAACAGACACCCTCAGAGACACCTCTAGAGCATCTTTATAGTCACCCAGTTACATTGCGACGTTTGATACACACAAGGTACTTATCCGGTGTTAGTGAGTTGCATGATCTCATGGTCATAGGAATAGATACTTGACATGTAGAAAACTATACCAATAAACTGACACGATGATATGCTATGTTTATAGTTTGGGTCTTGTACGTCACAGCATTCTCCTAATGATGTGATCCCATTATCAAATGACATCTCATGTCTATGCACTAGTAAAAAAACAAAGAACTAGTTCCGGTTCCAGAGGGCCTTTAGTCTCGGTTCTGGAACCGGTAAAAATCAAGCAAGACTAATACCCAAACCCTTTAGTCCCGGTTCACTTATGAACTGGGACCAAAGGGGATCATTGTGGCCACTGCGAGGCGCCCAGGCAGGAGTATGTTTAGTCCCGGTTGGTAACACCAACTGGGTCAAAAAGGCCGCCACACGTCAAGCGCCGGTTTTTTTTGGGAAGGGGGTGTAGGGGTTTTGGAGGGTTAATTTAGGGGTTTCATATCGTTTTACCTAGCTAATAGAGAGAAGTGATCTCTCTTTCTCCGTGCTTGGTCGATGCTAGCTACTATACATATAGAGAGAACTCGACACTAGCTAATAATAAAATGAAGGAAACCATTAATTACACAAGATCGTCATGCTGAACATATATAGATAAATGTGACATATCTTTTTCCGAGCTTGGTCGAACAACAAGTTTTCGTATATCTATCCGACGCTACTACATATATAAAATCTAACATCTTTTACAATCCCTAACATCATATACCTAAGATCCATTCACAAATCCACATAGTATTCTCCTTCTTTAGGTATGACGTGGTCAAGAAATAATCCCTCCAATTCCTCTTGAATTGCTCGTATGCGATCATCTGGTAGGAGTTCATCCCGCATCTGCCAGATCTAATTTAAAGAAGGGGGTCAATACATGTATACGTATGAATGAAACTCAGCATAATTGATGGTAAAATAAAAATAAAATTGTGAATAGTATTTATGTACTTCAATTTTTTTGTCAGAGAAGCCCTGCTCAGAGGTCGAGTGGCGAATGAACTCGCATACATAGTATCCACATAAAACAGTCTCGGCTTCCTGGTACAAGCACTTTACAAGAATAGAGTTTAGTCAAACTGATAAGCAACCATGGTAATGATATATTGATGAAAATTTGAATCAATTAGAGATGCACGGGACTAGCTAGTACTACTTATTTGGGGTGTGTAAATCGCAACTCTTTGTTTAGACCAGGAACCTTTCGGGTGAACTTTTTTGAAACCTTGCCAAGCAAAGAAAATGATTACATGATATCAGGAAATGAACGAATGTTGCATGGTGATATGGTCCCGGTATTGACTAAACTTACTTCTTGAGAATTGTTGTCATGTCTGCATTATCCTCGGGATCTTTACCTCTCGAGTCTAAGAAAGTTATTAATGCCCCGTCAAGATTAATGGATAGCAGAATAAAGTGGTAACTACGCACGCATATATAACTCATCAATTACAGTACTTAACCTCGAGTAAGCGAAACCGAATATACAGAGAAGACAACAACACTCACTTGAAGTTGTAATAAAAGAGTATTTCCCTTTTGTTTTGATGTGTAAGGAATGACTTTAGCAAGTTCTCCCCGGTCTGTTTGATTTCATTTAGTACCGACCATTGATTTATGGCATCTCGGCTAATGAACCCAATGTCGAAGATTCCTGCTTTTTTGCATTCGACGACCTTCAATCTGCATAATATAGTGAGGATAATTATATATGCATGCACTGAACGAGCCGATCTAGAGACTTAACTATAGAAGTAATACTTATAGACAGTAGCAAGTCATGAGTTGTTTGTCGAAGGCCTGTTCATTGTGTTAGAAATATGCCCTAGAGGCAATAAATAAAGTATTTATTATTGTATTTACTTGTTCATGATAATCGTTTATTATCCATGCTATAATTGTATTAATTGGAAACATGGATACATGTGTGGATACATAGACAAACACAATGTCCCTAGTATGCCTCTAGTGAACTAGCTCGTTGATCGAAAGATGGTTAAGGTTTCCTAGCCATGGACATGAGATGTCATTTGATAACAGGATCACATCATTAGGAGAATGATGTGATGGACAAGACCCAAACTACAAACGTATCTTATGATCGTGTCAGTTTATTGCTACTGTTTTCTGCATGTCAAGTATATGTTCCTATGACCATGAGATCATGCAACTCACAGATATCGGAAGAGTGCCTTGTGTGTATCAAACGTCGCAATGTAACTGGGTGACTATAAAGGTGCTCTACAGGTGTCTCCGAGGGTGTCTGTTGAGTTGGCATGGATCAAGACTGGGATTTTTTACTCCATGTGATGGAGAGGTATCTAAGGGCCCACTCGGTAATACAAAATCACAATAAGCCTTGCAAGCAATGTGACTAAGTGTTAGTTGCGAGATCCTGTATTACGGAACGAGTAAAGAGACTTTCCAGTAACGAGGTTGAACAAGGTATGGAGATACCGACGATCGAATCTCGGGCAAGTAACATACCGAAGAACAAAGGGAACATCATACGGGATTAACAGAATCCTTGACATAGAGGTTCGACCGATAAAGATCTTCGTATAATATGTAGGAACCAATGTGTACATCCACGTCCCGGCATTGGTTATTGACCTTAGAGGTGTCTTGGTCATGTCTACATAGTTCTCGAACCCGCAGGGTCTGCACACTTAAGGTTTGGTGATGTTTTGGTAGTATAGAGTTATGTATGGTGGTGATCGAAGTTTTGTTCGGAGTCCTGGATGAGATCCCAGACGTCACGAGGAGCTCTGGAATGGTCCGGAGGTAAATATTCATATATCGGAAGTCCTGTTTTGGTCGCCGGAAAAGTTTCGGGCTCATCGGTAGTGTACCGAGAGTGCCGGTAGTGTACCGGGAGACCTCCGGGAGGGGTATTTCGACCCAAGAGGCTACATGGGCTGCGGGAGAGTGGAAACCAGCCCTTAGTGGTCTGGTGGAACAACCAAAAGAGGCCCATGCGTCTGGAAGAAAAAACCCAAGAGAAAAAGGTGGAAAATAGGCAAAATAGGTGAATCCTACTCCTACTAGTACTGGAGGTGGACTCCACCTCCTCCACCTCCTTCGGCCTAACCAGCTAGGCTTGGTGGCCAAGATGCCTCCTGTCCTCCTCTCCTCCTATATATACTAGAGGGTTTTGGGTTTTTTTACTAGATTTTCAGCCACGTGCTACTCGTTCCTCCTATGCATAGTTTCTCCCGTAGATCGGTTTTCTGCAGTGCTTAGGCGAAGCCCTTCCGTAATTGCTCCACTACCATCACCGGACCGCCATCAGGATGCCAGAGAACTCTTCTTCCTCTCCACTCCTTATTTCTGGATCAAGACGGTGGAGATCGTCATCAAGCTATACGTGTGCTGAACGCGGAGTTGTCGTCCGTTCGGCGCTAGATCAGAAGGATCGTGATCAAGTTCGTGGGACGGATCGTGATCAAGTTCGTGGGACGGATCGTGCTCGGATCGCAGGACGGATCGTGATTGGATCGCGGGACGCACGGCGATTTGGATCGCAAAGACGATCGACTACACCAACCGTGTTTCTTAACGCTTCCCGCTTAGCGATCTACAAGGGTATGTAGATCCACTCTCCCTCTCGTAGATGCTCATCACCATGGATAGATCTGCATGTGTGTAGGAAATTTTTTGTTTCCCATGCAATGTTCCCCAATAGTGGCATCATGATCTAGGTCTATGTGTAGATGAGATCTCGAGTAGAACACAAAAGGTTTGTGGGTGTTGATGCTTAGATTGCTTCCTCCCTTGGTCGGATTTTGGTTCAGCGGTATTGTGAGATGAAGCGGCTTGGACCAACATTACTCGTACGCTTATGAGAGACCAGTTCCCTCAATGCAACTTGTTGCCTAGATGGCTTGCGGGTGGCAGTTTCTCTCACTTTAGTTGGATCGGATTCGACAAAGGCGGTCCTTGAGAAGGTTGAAAAGCAAATTATGTATCACCGTTGTGGTTTATGAGAAGGTGAGAATCGTTCTTGCTAGAAACCCATAACAGCCACGTAAAACATGCAACAACAATTAGAGGACGTCTAACTTGTTTTTGCAGGGTATGTTGTGATGTGATATGGCCAATTACATGATGTGATATATGTGATGTATGAGATGATCATGTGATGTATATAATTTCACGACTTGCATGTCGATGAGTACGGCAACCGACAGGAGCCATAGGGTTGTCTTTAATTATTGTATGACCTGCATGTCAATCATTAAGTGCTATGTAATGCTTTACTTTATCGCTAAACGGTAGCAATAGTAGTAGAATCATGTTGGGCGTGACAACCCCGATGGCGACACGTTGATGGAGATCAAGATGATGGAGATCATGGTGTCTTGCCGGTGACGATGGAGATCATGCCGGTGCTTTGAAGATGGAGATCTAAAGCACAAATTCATGGCCATATCATGTCACTTATGAATTGCATGTGATGTTAATCCTTTTGTGCACCTTGTTTTGCTTAGTACGACGGTAGCATTATAAGGTGATCCCTCACTTAAATTTCAAGATAAATTGTGTTCTCCCCGAGTGTGCACCTTTGCGAAAGTTCGTCGTGTTGAGACACCACGTGATGATCGGGTGTGATAGATTCTATGTTCACATACAACGGGTGCAAGCCAGTGTTGCATGCGCAGAACACTCGGGTTAAACTTGACGAGCCTAGCATGTACAAACATGGCCTCGGAACACAAGAGACCGAAAGGTCGAACATGAGTCATATAGTAGATATGATCAACATAATGATGTTCACCATTGAAGCCACCTCAACTCACGTGATGATCAGACTTGAGTTGGTGGATTTGGATCATGTGACACTCAGATGACCTGAGGGATGTCAATTTGAGTGGGAGCTTTAGTAATTTGATTAGCTAAACTCATTATCTTGAACAATAGTCTAAGTAAACTTTGCATATTTATGTTGTAGATCAATGGCTCGCGCAGTAGCACCCCTAAATTTTAATGCGTTCCTAGAGAAAGCTAAGTTGAAAGATGATGGAAGTAACTTTGTTGACTGGGCCCGTAATCTGAGGATTATCCTCACGGCTTCCCATAAATCATATGCCCTTGATGCACCACTTGGTGACCAACCAGAAGACATGACCTCCGAAGACGTTAAGAATGCTTGGGAGGCACGTACTGGAGATTACTCAATAGTTCAGTGTGCAATATTGTATGGCTTAGAACCGGGACTTCAAAGACGTTTTGAACGTCATGGAGCATATGAGATGTTCCAGGAGTTGAAGTTTATCTTGTAGAAGAACGCCCGGATCGAGAGGTATGAAACCTCCAATAAGTTCAATGCTTGCAAGATGGAGGAGAACGGGTCTATTAGTGAACATATACTCAGAATGTCTGGGTATTCAACTCGTCTAGCGGAGTTGGGAATTGCCCTTCTGCCAGAGGCGATCACTGACAGAGTTCTTCAATTGTTGCCGCCTAGTTACAAGAGCTTTGTGATGAGCTATAACATGCACGGGATGAACAAGTCAGTCGTCGAGCTGTTTGCGATGCTAAAAGTCACTGAGTCTGAAATCCAGAAAGAACATCAAGTGTTGATGGTCAATAAAACCACTAGTTTCAAGAAAAATGGCAAAGTCAAGGGCAAGGGCAACAAGGGTAAACCCAAGAAGGATGGCAAAGCAGTTGCTACTCCTGTAAAGAAGCCCAAGCATGGACCCAAGCCAGAAACTGAGTGCTTTCATTGCAAGGGAACTGGTCACTGGAAGCAAAATTGCCCCAAGTACCTGGCTGTCAAGAAGGCGGCCAACGACAAACAAGGTATATATGATATACATGTTATTGATGTGTACCTTACTAGCTCTCCTAGTAGTGCCTGGGTATTTGATACCGGTTCGGTTGCTCACATTTGCAACTCAAAGAAGGAACTACGGAATAAATGAAGGCTGGCAAAGGACGAAGAGATGATGCGCATGGGAAATGGTTCCAAGGTTCATGTGATCGCCGTCGACACGCTCTCTCTTCGATTACCATCAATATTAGTCATGAACTTGAATAGTTATTTGGTGCCTGCGTTAAGCATGAACATTATATCTGGATCTTGTTTATTGCGAGCGGTTACTCATTTAAATCAGAGAATAAAGGTTGTTCTATTTATATGAGTAATATCTTTTATGGTCATGCACCCAATGTTAGGAGTTTATTCATATTGAATCTTGATAGTGATGACACACATGTTCATAACATTGATGCCAAAAGATGTAGAGTTGATAATGATAGTACCGCTTTCTTGTGGCACTGCCGTTTAGGTCATATTGGTGTAAAATGCATGAGGAAGCTCCATGCTGATGGAATTTTGGAGTCACTTGATTTTGAATCACTCGACACATGTGAACCATGCCTCATGGGCAAGATGACTAAAACGCCATTCTCTGGAACAATGGAATGGGCGAGTGACTTACTGGAAATCATACATACTGATGTGTGCGGTCCAATGAATGTTACAACGCGTGGTGGATATCGTTATTTTCTCACCTTCACTGATGACTTAAGTAGATATGGGTATATTTACTTAATGAAACACAAGTCTGAAACATTTGAAAAGTTCAAGCAATTTCAGAGTGAAGTTGAGAATCATCGTAACAAGAAGATTAAGTTCCTGCGATCTGATCGAGGAGGTGAATATCTGAGTTATGAGTTTGGCAGTCACTTAAGATAGTGTGGAATTGTTTCATAGTTGACACCGCCCGGAACACCACAGCGTAATGGTGTGTCCGAACGTCGTAATCGAACCTTATTAGATATGGTGTGTTCTATGATGTCTCTTGCTGATTTGCCACTATCATTTCGGGGTTATGCATTAGAGACAGCTGCATTCACTTTAAATAGGGCACCATCAAAATCCGTTGAGACGACGCCATATGAACTGTGGTTTGGCAAGAAGCCAAAGTTGTCATTTCTTAAAGGTTGGGGATGTGATGCTTATGTCAAAAAGCTTCAGCCTGAAAAGCTGGAACCCAAAGCGGAGAAATGCGTCTTCATAGGATACCCGAAAGAGACAGTCGGGTATACCTTCTATCTCAGATCCGAAGGCAAAGTGTTTGTCTCTAAGAATGGAACATTTCTTGAGAAAGAGTTTCTCTCGAAAGAATTTAGTGGGAGGAAAATAGAGCTTGATGAGGTTATTGAACCTTTACTTCAACCAGAAAGTAGCGCAACGCAGAAAGATGTTTCTGTGGAATCTATGACGGTAGAAGAGGAAGTTAATGATGATGATCATGAAGCTTCGGATCAAGCTGCTATTGAACCTCGTAGGTCGACAAGTCCGTGTACTACCCTTGAATGGTACGACAACCCTGTCTTGGAGGTCATGTTGTTGGACAACAATGAACCGACGAGCTATGGAGGAGCAATGATGCGCCCGGATTCCGAGAAATAGTTAGAGGCCATGAAATCTTAGATGGGATCCATGTATGAAAACAAAGTATGGACTTTGAAAGTATTACCTGAAGGGCGAAAGGCCATTCAGAACAAATGGATCTTTAAGAAGAAGACAGACGCGGACGATAATGTCACCGTCTATAAAGCTCGACTTGTGGCAAAGGGTTTTTCACAAGTTCAAGGAGTTGACTACGATGAGACTTTCTCACCCGTAGCAATGCTTAAGTCTGTCAGAATCATCTTAGCAATAGCTGCTTATTTTGACTATGAAATTTGGCAGATGGATGTCAAAACAGCGTTCCTCAATGGTTTCCTTGAGGAAGAGTTGTATATGATGCAACCCGAAGGTTTTGTCGATCCAGAGAATGCTGACAAAGTTTGCAAACTCCAGTGATCCATTTATGGACTGGTGCAAGCATCTCGGAGTTGGAATAAGCGCTTTGATGAGGTGATCAAAGCGTTTGAGTTTATACAAGTTTACGGAGAAGCTTGTATTTACAAGAAAGTGAGTGGGAGCTCTATAGCGTTTCTAGTATTATATGTGGATGACATATTGCTGACTGGAAACAATATAGAAATGCTGGAAAGCATGAAGGGATATTTGAACAAGAGTT
Source organism: Hordeum marinum (assembly GCA_022496015.1). Lineage (NCBI taxonomy): Eukaryota > Viridiplantae > Streptophyta > Magnoliopsida > Poales > Poaceae > Hordeum > Hordeum marinum. Next base: position 159,231,767 of record CM039675.1, on the reverse strand, counting down.
TTTCAATGAAGGACCTAGGAGAAGATGCTTTCATATTAGGCATTAAGATCTATAGAGATAGATCGAGACGCTTAATAGCACTTTCACAGAGCACATACCTTGATAAAGTTTTGAAGAATTTCAAAATGGAACAGTCCAAGAAGGGGTTCTTGCCTGTGTTACAAGGTGTAAAGTTGAGTAAGACTCAATGCCCAGTAACTGCAGAAGATAGAGAAAAGATGAGTGTCAACCCCTACGCTTCAGCCATAGGCTCTATCATGTATGCAATGCTGTGCACAAGACCCGATGTCAGCCTTGCCATAAGTATGGCCGGAAGGTTTCAAAGTGATCCTAGAATGGAGCACTGGCAAGCGCTCAAGAATATCCTTAAGTACCTGAAAAGGACTAAGGAAATGTTTCTCATTTATGGAGGTGATGAAGAGCTCGTCGTAAAGGGTTACGTCGATGCAAGCTTTGACACTAATCCGGACGACTGTAAGTCACAAACCGGATACGTATTTATTCTTAACGGTGGAGCGGTAAGCTGGTGCAGTTCCAAGCAAAGCGTGGTAGCTGATTCTACGTGCGAAGCGGAATACATCGCAGCCTCGGAGGCGGCGAAGGAAGGTGTCTGGATGAAGCAGTTCATGATAGATCTTGGAGTAGTGCACAGTGCACTGAATCCAATGAACCTATTATGTGACAACACTGGTGCCATTGCTCTAGCCCAGGAACGAAGGTTTCACAAGAGGACCAGACACATAAAGCGACGCTTCAACTCCATCCACGATTACATCATGGAGAAAGACATAAATATTTGCAAAGTGCAAACGGATCTAAATGTTGCAGACCCGTTGACTAAACCTCTTCCAAGGGCTAAACATGATCAACACGAGAACTGCATGGGTGTTCGATTCATTACAATGTAAATCACATAGGCATGTGAACTAGATTATTGACTCTAGTGCAAGTGGGAGACTATTGGAAATATGCCCTAGAGGCAATAAATAAAGTGTTTATTATTGTATTTCCTTGTTCATGATAATCGTTTATTATCCATGCTATAATTGTATTAATTGGAAACATGGATATATGTGTGGATACATAGACAAACACAATGTCCCTAGTATGCCTCTAGTGAACTAGCTCGTTGATCGAATGATGGTTAAGGTTTCCTAGCCATGGACATGAGATGTCATTTGATAACGGGATCACATCCTTAGGAGAATGATGTGATGGACAAGACCCAAACTACAAACGTATCTTATGATCGTGTCAGTTTATTGCTACTGTTTTCTACATGTCAAGTATATGTTCCTATGACCATGAGATCATGCAACTCATAGATATCGGAGGAGTGCCTTGTGTGTATCAAACACGCAACGTAATTGGGTGACTATAAAGGTGCTCTATAGGTGTCTCCGAGGGTGTCTGTTGAGTTGGCATGGATCAAGACTGGGATTTGTTACTCCATGTGACGGAGAGGTATCTCAGGGCCCACTCGGTAATACAAAATCACAATAAGCCTTGCAAGCAATGTGACTAAGTGTTAGTTGCGACATCTTCTATTACGGAATGAGTAAAGAGATTTGCCAGTACCGAGGTTGAACTAGGTATGGAGATACCGACGATCGAATCTCGGGCAAGTAACATACCGAAGAAGAAAGGGAACATCATACGGGATTAACTGAATCCTTGACATAGAGGTTCGACCAATAAAGATCTTCGTAGAATATGTAGGAACCATGTTGGGGAACATCGCATGGGAAACAAAAAATTTCCTATGCGCACGCAAACCTATCCATGGTGATGAGCATCTACGCGAGGGAGAGTGGATCTACGTACCCTTGTAGATCGCTAAGCGGGAAGCGTTGAGAAACGCGACTGGTGTAGTCGTACTTCTTCGCGATCCAAATCGCCGAGCATCCCGCTATCTAATCACGAACCGTCCCGCGATCTCGTCATGATCCGTCGCATGATCCGATCACGAACGTCCCGTGGCCTTGATCACGATCCTTTCCGATCTAGTACCGAACGGACGGCACCTCCGCGTTCAGCACACGTGCAGCTTGATGACGATCTCCACCGTCTTGATACAGCAAGAGGAGGTGGAGAGGAGGGAGAGTTCACCGGCAGCGTGATTGCGCTCTGGTGATGGTGGTGGAGTTATTCCTGCAGGGCTTCGCCTAAGCACCGCAGAAAACCAATCTAGAGGAGAAACTATGCACTAGAGGTTAGGGTTGCACGTGGAAGAAAGAACTTGTGCCAAAACCCTCAAACTCCTCTAGTATATATAGGAGGAGAGGAGGAGGAGGAGGGGCTGGCACAAGGGCCAAAGCCCACCTAGTTTGGCCGGCTAGGGAGGAGTCCTCCTCTTCCCACTCCTAGTGGGATTAGGACTCCTTCCATATATAGCCCTTTTTGCCTTTTTCCACCTTTTTCCTTTTGGTATTTTCTTCCCAGCCTCATGGGCTTTGTGTAGGACTTCCACCAGCCCACCAAGGGCTGGTATTCATATTCCCACAGCCCATAAAACCTCTTGGGTCGAAATACCCCTCCCGGTGGTCTCCCGGTACACTACCGGCACTCCCGGTACACTACCGATGAGCCCGAAACTTTTCCGGCGACCAAACTGGGACTTCCTATATATGAATCTTTACCTTCGGACCATTCCGGATCTCCTCGTGACGTCCGGGATCTCATCCGGGACTCAGAACAACCTTCAGTCACCACCATACATAACTCTACACTACCGAAACGTCACCGAACCTTAAGTGTGCAGACCCTGCGGGTTCGAGAACTATGTAGACATGACCGAGACACCTCTATGGTCAATAACCAATGGCGGGACCTGGATGTCCACATTGGTTCCTACATATTCTACGAAGATCTTTATCGGTCGAACCTCTATGTCAAGGATTCAGTTAATCCCGTATGATGTTCCCTTTGCTCTTCGGTATGTTACTTGCCCGAGATTCGATTGTCGGTATCTCCATACCTAGTTCAACCTCGTTACCGGCAAGTCTCTTTACTCGTTCCGTAATACAAGATCCCGCAACTAACAATTAGTCACATTGCTTGAACGGCTTATTGTGATGTTGCATTACCGAGTGGGCCCCGAGATACCTCTCCGTTACACGGAGTAACAAATCCCAGTCTCGATCCATGCCAACTCAACAGACACCATCGGAGATACCTGTAGTGCACCTTTATAGTCACCCAGTTACGTTGCGACGTTTGATACACACAAGGCACTCCTCCGATATCCGTGATTTGCATGATCTCATGGTCATAGGAACATATACATTGACATGCAGAAAACAGTAGCAATAAACTGACACGATCATACGCTACGTTTGTAGTTTGGGTCTTGTCCATCACGTCATTCTCCTAATGATGTGATCCCGCTATCAAATGACATCTGATGTCCATGGCTAGGAAACCTTAACCATCTTTGATCAACGAGCTAGTGCATTAAAGGCATACTAGGGACATGGTTTTGTCTATGTATCCACACATGCATCTAAGTCTCCGATCAATACAATTTATAGCATGGATAATAAACGATTATCATGAACAAGGAAATATGATAATAACTAATTTATTATTGCCTCTAGGGCATATTTCCAACAGTCTCCCACTTGCACTAGAGTCAATAATCTAGTTCACATCACCATGTGATTCGCATTGTTATGAATCTAACGCCCAATGAGTTCTGGGGCTCAATCATGCTTTGCATGTGAGAGAGGTCTTATAGTCAACGGGTCTACGACATTCAGATCCATGTGTAGTTTGCAAATTACTATGTCAAATCGTAAACACTGCTACCACACTCCACTTGGAACTATTCCAAATGGCTGCTCCACTATATGTATCCAGATTGCTACTACGAGTCATCCGGATTGGTGTTAAAGCTTGCATTGACGTAACTCTTTACGACGAACTCTTTATCACCTCCATAATCGAGAAACATCTCCTTTGTCTTTTAGTTACTAAGGATAATCTTGACCGCTGTCCAGTGCTCCATTCCAGGCTCACTTTGAAACCTTCTAGCCATACTTATGGCAAGGCTGACATCGGGTCTCGTGCATAGCATTGCATACATGATAGAGGCTATGGAAGAAGCATAGGGGATGACACTCATCTTTTCTCTATCTTCTGCAGTCACTGGGCATTGAGTCTTACTCAACTTTATACCTTACAAATCAGGCGAGAACTCTTTCTCTGACTAATCCATTTTGAACTCTTTCAAAATCTAGTCAAGGTATGTACTCATCGAAAGTCTTATCAAACATCTTGATCTATCTTTATATATTTTGATGCTCAACAATTAGGTAGCTTTATCTAGGTCTTTCTTTGAAAAACTCTTTTCAAACAACTGTTTATGCTCTCCAGAAATTCTACATCATTTCCGAATAGCAATATGTCATCCACATATACTTATCGGAAACTCTATAGTGCTCCTACTCACTTTATTGCAAATACAAGTTGCTCGTAAACTTTGTATAGACTCAAAAACTTTGATCATCTCATCAAAGTGTATATTCCAACTCCGAGATGCTTGCTTCAGTTCATAGAAGAATCACTAAAGCTTGCACACCTTTTAGCATCCTTAGGACTAACAAAACCTTCTGGTTGTATCTCATAAAACCTTTCCTTAAGGAAGGAAACGATGTTTTGGCATCCATCTGCCAGATTTCATAATTGAAAAATGCAGCAACTGCGAACATAATTCCAACAAACTTTAGCATCGCTACGACTGAGATAGTCTCATTGCAGTCAACTCTTTTGAACTTGTCGTAAACTACTTTGCAACAAGTCGAGCTTTACAAATGGTAACATTTACCATCAGCGTCTGTCTTCATTTTAAAGATCCATTTGTAATTAACGTCCTGCCGTCCAATGAGCAAGTCCACCAAAGTCTATACTTGGTTTTCATACATGGATCCTTTCTAGGATTTCATGGCCTCTAACCATTTGTTGGTTTCCGGGCCCATCATCGCTTCTCCATAGTTTGTAGGTTCATCGTTGTCCAACAACATGACCTCCAAGACAGGGTTGTCGTACCGCTCAGTAGCAGTACACATCCTTGTCGACCTACAAAGTTCGATAGTAACTTGATCCGAAGCTTCATGATCATCATCATTAACTTCCTCTTCAACTGACGTAGGTTTCATAGAAACATCTTTCTGCGCTGCGCCACTTTCTGGTTGAAGTGAAGGTTCAATAACCTCATCAAGTTCTATTTTCCTCGTAGGTCGATAGTAACTTGATCCGAAGCTTCATGATCATCATCATTAGCTTCCTCTTCAACTGACGTAGGCTTCATAGAAACATCTTTCTACACTGCGCTACTTTCTGGTTGAAGCAGAGGTTCAATAACCTCATCAAGTTCTATCCTCCTCCCACTCAATTCTTTCAAGAGAAACCTTTTCTCGAGAAAGGACCCAGTTTTAGCAATAAACATTTTATGCATGGATCTGAGATAGAAGGTTCACCCAACTGTTCTTAGGGTATTCTATGAAGATGCATTTGTCCACTTTGGGTTCAAGCTCATTAGGTGAAAACATTTTCCACACAAGCGTCATAGCCCCAAGCATTAAGAAATGACAGCTTAGGTTTCTATCAAACCAAAATTCACACGATGTCATCTCAACAGATTTAGATGGTGCCCCATTTAAAGTGAATGTAGTTGTCTCTAATGCATAACCCCAAAATCATAGTAACAAAACGATAAGAGACATCATAGCATGCACCATATCCAATAGAGCATAACTATGATGTTCGGACACACCATCACACTATGGTGTTCCAGGTGGCGTTTAGTTGTGAAACAACTTTCACATTGTCTTAAGTTGTATGCCAAACTCGTGACTCAGATATTCACCTCCACGATCATATCGCAGTCATTTTTATGTTCTTGTCACGATGATCTTAAACTTCACTCTGAATTTGCTTGAACCTTCAAACGATTCAGACTTGTGTTTCATTAAGTAAATATACACTATATCTTGTCAAATCTTCAGTGAAGGTAAGAAAATAATGATATCCACTGCACGCTACAAGACTCACTAGATTGCATACATCAACATGTATCATTTCCAATGAATCACTTGCCCGCTCCATCCAACGGGGTCCTTTAGTCATCTTGCCCAAGAGGCATGGTTCGCATGTCTCAACCGATTTGAAATCGAATGAGTCCAAATATCCATCAGCATGGAGTTTCTTCATGCGCTTTATACCAATATGACATTTTGCGGCAGTGCCACAAGTATGTGGTACTATCATTATTTAACTTTGTATCTTTTGACATCAATGTTATGAACATTTGTATTACTACGATCAAGATTTCAACAAACCATTCTCACTCGGTGCATGACCATTGAAGGTATTATTCATGTAAACAGAATAACCATTATTCTCTGACTTAAATGAATAACCGTATTGCAACAAACATGATCTAATCATGTTCATGCTCAACGCAAAACACCAAATAACATTTATTTAGGTTCGTCGCTAATCCTGAAGGTAGAGAGAGCGTGCGATGTTGATCACATCAACCTTGGAATCATTTCCAACACACATCATCACCTCACCCTTAGCTAGTTCTCCGTTTATTCCATAGCTTTTATTTCGAGTTACTAACATTTAGCAACCAAACCGGTATCCAATACCCAGGTGCTACTAGGAGTACTAGCAAGGCACACATCAATAACTCGTATATCAAATATACTTCTGTCGATGTTGCCAGCCTTCTTATCTACCAAGTATCTAGGGTTGTTCCGATCAGCGACCTCTCACCTCATAATAGAAGCACTTAGTCTCGGGTTTGAGTTCAACTTTGGGTTGCTTCACTAGAGCAGCAACTGACTTGCTATCCATGAAGTTTCCCTCCTTGCTCTTGCCCTTTTCGAAACTAGTGGTTTGATTAACCATCAACACTTGACGCTACTTCTTGATTTCTACCTTCGCGGTGTCAAACATCGAGAACAGCTCAGGGATCAATACTTCTATCCCTGGTGTTTTATAGTTCATCACTAAGTTCTAGTAGCTTTAGTGACAGTGACTTGGAGAACTATATCAATCACTATCTTATCTGGAAGATCAACTCCCACTTGATTGAAGCGATTCTAGTACCCAGACAATCTGAGTACATGCTCAATGATTGAGCTATTCTCCTTCATCTTACAGGCAAAGAATCTTGTTGGAGATCTCATATCTCGCAACATAGGCACGAGCCTGAGATCACAATCTCTGCTCCTAGAACATCTCATATGTTCCGTGACGTTCAAAATGTTTCGGAGCCTCAGTTCTAAGCCGTAATGCATGATGCACTAAACTATCAAGTAGTCATCGAAACGTGCCTGTGAGATGTTCACAACATCTACAGACGACGCTAGAGGGGGTGGCGCACCGAGCAGTGTATTAAGGACATAAGCCTTCTGTGCAGCAATGAGGACAATCCTCAGATCATGGACCCAGTCCGCAATATTGCTACCAACATCTTTCAACTTTATTTCTCTAGGAACATATAAAAAATTAAGGGAGCTACAGCGCGAGCTAGTAATCTAAAACATAACTTGCAAAGACACTATTGACTATGTTCATGATAATGAGTTCAATTAATCATATTACTTAAGAACTCCCACTCAAATTGATATCCCTCCGATCATTCAAGTGATACATGATCCAAATTCACCAACTCAAGTCCGATCATCACGTGAGTTGAGGTGGCTGCAATGGTGAACATCATTATGTTGATCATATCTACTATATGACTCATGTTCGACCTTTCGGTCTCTTGTGTTCCGAGGCCATGTCTGTACATGCTAGGCTCGTCAAGTTTAACCCGAGTGTTCTGCACGTGCAAATCTGGCTTGCACCCGTTGTATGTGAACGTAGAGTCTATCACACCCGATCATCATGTGGTGTCTCAACACGACGAACTTTCGCAACGGTGCACACTCGGGGAGAACACAATTTATCTTGAAATTAAGCAGGGATCACCTTATAATGCTACCATCGTCCTAAGAAAAACAAGGTGCATAAAAAGGATTAACATCACATGCAATTCATAAGTGACATGATATGGCCATGAACTTGTGCTTTAGATCTCCATCTTGAAAGCACCGGCATGATCTCCATCGTCACTGGCACAACACCATGACCTCCATCATCTTGATCTCCATCAATGTGATGCCATTGGGGTTGTGGCGCCAGCCCTGCTTCTACTTCTATTGCTACCACTTAGCGATAAAGTAAAGAATTACATAGCGCTTAATGATTGACACACAGGTCATACAATAATTAAAGACAACCCTATGGCTCCTGCCGGTTGCTGTACTCATCGACATGCAAGTCATGAAATTCTATACATCACATGATCATCTCATATAGCACATATATCTCATCATGTAATTGGCCATATCACATCACAACATACCCTGCAAAAATAAGTTAGACGTCCTCTAATTGTTGTTGCAAGTTTTACATGGCTGCTATGGGTATCTAGCAAGAACGATTCTCACCTACGCATAAACCACAACGGTGATACATAAGTTGCTTTTCAACCTTCTCAAGGACCGCCTTTGTCGAATCCGATCCAACTAAAGTAGGAGAAACTGACACCCGCTAGCCATCTGTTGCAACAAGTGCAGTTGAGGGAACCGGTCTCTTGTAAGCGTACGAGTAAGGTTGGTCCGGGCCGCTTCATCCCACAATACCGCTGAACCAAAACACGACCAAGGGAGGAAGCAATCTAAGCATCAACGCCCACAAACCTTTTGTGTTCTACTCGAGATCTCATCGAACCATCAACCTAGCTCTGATACCACTATTGGGGAACGTCGCATGGGAAACAAAAATTTTCCTACGTGCACGCAAACCTATCCATGGTGATGAGCATCTACGAGAGGGAGAGTGGATCTACGTACCCTTGTAGATCGCTAAGCGGGAAGCATTGAGAAACGCGGTTGGTGTAGTCGTACTTCTTCGTGATCCAAATCGCCGAGCGTCCCGTGATCTAATCACGAATCATCCCGCGATCTCGTTAGGATCCGTCCCGTGATCCGATCACGAACGTCCCATGGCCTTGATCACGATCCTTCCGATCTAGTACCAAACGGACGGCACCTCCGCGTTCAGCACACGTGCAGCTTGATGACGATCTCCACCGTCTTGATCCAGCAAGAGGAGGTGGAGAGGAGGGAGAGTTCACCGGCAGCGTGATGGCACTCCGGTGATGGTGGTGGAGTTATTCCTGCAGGGCTTCGCCTAAGCACCGCAGAAAACCAATCTAGAGGAGAAACTATGCACTAAAGGTTAGGGTTGCACGTGGAAGAAAGAACTTGTCCCAAAACCCTCAAACTCCTCTAGTATATATAGGAGGAAAGGAGGAGGAGGAGGGGCTGGCGCAAGGGCCAAAGCCCACCTGGTTCGGCCGTCTAGGGAGGAGTCCTTCTCTTCCCACTCCTAGTGGGATTAGGACTCCTTCCGTATATAGCCCTTTTTACCTTTTTCCACCTTTTTCCTTTTGGTATTTTCTTCCCAGCCTAATGAGATTTATGTAGGACTTCCACCAGCCCACCAAGGGCTGGTATTCATCTTACCACAGCCCATAAAACCTCTTGGGTCAAAATACCCCTCCCGGTGGTCTCCCGGTACACTACCGGCACTCCCGGTACACTACCGATGAGCCCGAAACTTTTCCGGCGACCAAACTGGGACTTCCTACATATGAATATTTACCTCCGGACCATTACGGAGCTCCTCGTGACGTTCGGGATCTCATCTAGGACTCCGAACAACCTTCGGTCACCACCATACATAACTCTACACTACCGAAACGTCACCGAACCTTAAGTGTGCAGACCCTGCGGGTTCGAGAACTATGTAGACATGACCGAGACACCTCTATGGTCAATAACCAATGGCGGGACCTGGATGTCCACATTGGTTCCTACATATTCTACGAAGATCTTTATCGGTCGAACCTCTATGTCAAGGATTCAGTTAATCCCGTATGATGTTCCCTTTGCTCTTCGGTATGTTACTTGCCCGAGATTCGATCGTCGGTATCTCCATACCTAGTTCAACCTCATTACCGGCTAGTCCCTTTACTCGTTTCATAATACAAGATCCTGCAACTAACAATTAGTCACATTGCTTGCAAGGCTTATTGTGATGTTGCATTACCGAGTGGGCCCCAAGATACCTCTCCGTCAGATGGAGTAACAAATCCCAGTCTCGATCCATGCCAACTCAACAGACACCATCGGAGGTACCTATAGAGCACCTTCATAGTCACCCAGTTACGTTGCGCCGTTTGATACACACAAGGCACTCCTCCGATATCCGTGAGTTGCATGATCTCATGGTCATAGGAACATATACATTGACATGCAGAAAACAGTAGTAATAAACTGACACGATCATACGCTAAGTTTGTAGTTTGGGTCTTGTCCATCACATCATTCTCCTAATGATGTGATCCCGCTATCAAATGACATCTCGTGTCCAAGGCTAGGAAACCTTAACCATCTTTGATCAACGAGCTAGTCCATTAGAGGCATACTAGGGACATGGTTTTGTCTATGTATCCACACATGCATCTAAGTCTCCGATCAATACAATTTATAGCATGGATAATAAACGATTATCATGAACAAGGTAATATGATAATAACTAATTTATTATTGCCTCTAGGGCATATTTCCATCAAACCAATGTGCACATCCAGGTCCCGCCATTGGTTATTGACTATAGAGGTGTCTCGGTCATGTCTACATAGTTCTTGAACCCGCAGGGTCTGCACACTTAAGGTTTGGTGACATTTCGGTAGTATAGAGTTATGTATGGTGGTGATGGAAGTTTTGTTCGCAGTCCCGGATGAAATTCCGGACGTCACGAGGTGCCGTCCGTTCGGCGCTAGATCAGAAGGATCGTGATCAAGTTCGTGAGACGGATCGTGATCAAGTTCGTGGGACGGATCATGATCGGATGGCGGGACGGATCGTGATTGGATCGCGGGATTCACGGCCATTTGGATCGTGAAGATGTTCGAGTACACCAACCGCGTTTCTTAACGCTTCCCGCTTAGCGATCTACAAGGGTATGTAGATCCACTCTCCCTCACGTTGAGTCCAATGAATTCGTGCTCTGGTTTAACTCTAACATACATGGTGTCTCTCCTAGACTACCTGCAGGTTTTCATGTACCATTCATGCAAACTGTACATCATCGTTGTTAGTTGAGGATGATCAGGTTTGATGAGAGGCTTCCCATGCATGTATTTATATTCTTCTACTGTTACCTCAGCCATTTCAAAAATTACATCATCCCCCAAGTAACCACCAGGTCTGGTACTGGGCAGTAGCACCGGATGATTAGTAATATTTGTAGACAGCTTGAGCAGGGGGCACGATTGCTACTCCTGTTCGCCGAGCTAGGGAATTGTTTGATGGCAGCAGATGTGGTGATGGTCGCTTCAGGGAATACAGAGTGCGCTTTGCTTTCACCAGATCTACCGTTTCCTTTAGAGGTGGTTGTTTCCATGAAAAATGGGCCTTCACTTCGGCTTTACTGATGTCATCATTTTATTTTTCAGTCCTCTCGTATTGTTTGCTTGTGGCACCCTCGGGCATCGTCTTGCATAGATTCCGACTCCAAAAATTAACATATATTCCAAAAAACATCTCCGTAATTTTTTATCGCACTTAGACTTCGTTTGATATGAAATTTCTGCGAAACAAAAAACAGGAACTGGCACTGGCACTTGGTCAATAGTTTAGTGCTCGAAAATAATATAAATTGGTAAGTAATTAATCAAAAATAATCCTAGAATGGTAATATATTACCAAGGAACAATAAAAAATTATAGATACATTGGAGACGTATCACGGGGTGCTTCTCGGAGTCCTCCCGAGCCTTGCCGGAAGGCTTGGTCTTGTTCTTCCCCCGGGAGTTTTACCAGCAGGAATGAGTAGCTTGTCGGCCGATGCTACAATTGCCTCTTGATATAGCTTGTCGACACAAAGGACCGCGTCTTTGTTGTCGGCATCGATGGTGACGATGCTCATCAGCCCGGGCATCTTGAGTGTGTTGTACGCATGGTGATATGCCGCCATAAACTTCGCCAGTGTCGGATGACCTAGGATTCCATTGTAGGGTAGTGACATCTTGGCAACATCGAAGACAAACCTTTTTGTCCTAAAGTTGAGGTTGCTGTCGAACACCACCGGTAGAATAATCTTCCCCTTAGGCTAAGATTCGTGTCTGGAATCTGCATCCGCTTGATCTCCTCGGGCAAGATTAGGTTCAAGCTAGCACAATTGTCAACCAACATCTTTGTGACCTTGATAATACAGATTGTTGGCAAAACAAACAAAGGCACACACCCGACAGCATTGGTGTGGTCAGGGTGATCCTATGCATTTAATATGATGGGAGTATTGGAGTACTTGAAGGGTTTCCTTGTTTCTGCTGTTGGTTCTACTGCATTAACCTCTCGGGCCCATTGCTTAAGTTACCTGTGGGAGGAGTGCAAAGATGTTCCTCCGTCAATAGACATGGCATCAATAGCTTTCTGCAACTCTTGGCCATTAGATTTCTTCTTCATCCTCATCATCATCAGCCTCTTCCTCGTCAGATTTCTTGTCTCGACATCAAGCAGGCTTTTCCTTCTGGCACTTGGCCTTACCACGACGCCATTCTTGTCGGACCCACTAGCTCTATCCTAACCCTTCTCCTTGTATCGCTTTTTGTACTCTTGCCTCTGCTTCTCAACAAGTTATTGTACTTGGCGGCACTCGGTGGTGTCGTGTTCCTTGGTCCGGTGTATCTTACGGTATGACCCGCCGGTCTTGTATCCTGCGGCTGCCTTGTCTTCCCCAGAGCAGGCGACAAGGTCCTTCCCGGACCCCTCGGACTTGAATACCTTGCCGGTGTTGAAGTTGCCGACGCTTTCGACTCCCATGACTGCTTTGCCTTTGCGCTTCCGGTTGTGGTTCCACCGATTTTGCTGGTGCCAGGCACGTCGTCATCGTCCAAATTTCCCTTCATGCTAGCGTCTTACCCTAGAAGCCTTCTCCCTTCTTGTGCTCTCATGCATCTGTCAGCCAGAGCGTAGAGTCGGTGACATCCCACACCTTGTTGATTCTCATATCCTTGCGCATCCGACGATTGCGTATGTTCGTGTCAAATGCAGCGATAACCCTGACGGGTGGATGTCTAGGATGTTGTGATGCACGCAGTTGAACCTCTGGATATTATTGTGGAGGGACACGCCATCTCTCCAAGGGATCACATGCAGATTGCTAGGCTGTTCTCGGAGCTTGTGGCCCCCTTGGTATGCGTGAACGAACTAGTTGCACAGGTCAGCCTAGGAGGAAATAGACCCCTCGACAAGTTCACCAGCAAGATTCTCACATTGGGAACGAGTGCAAGCGGGAAGTAGTTGTCGAGTATCTTCTCGTCGCTTCGCCCAGGAACCTGCACCGCTATGGTGTAGATGCCTAGGAACCCCAACGGACTAATCTTGCCGTCATACTTGTCCGACAGCTCCAGCTTGAAGGCTCGACTAGAGGGCCAACGGAGTTGCCGCAGCTCACAAGTGAACGTTGGTCAACCAACCTCGTAAGGTAGGCTGCCAGGATCCCCCGGCAAAGGCTCATTAGTGGCTGGGTCCACGCGGTCCTCCGATTGGCAATGAGTATCCTGGCACTGCTCAATGGTTGTGCGTGCAGCCTCTTTGTGCCTGTCCTTGGCATACGTTTGAGGGCCCCGCTGAGTCAGGCTTGTCACGATTGGTGAAGCTCAGTAGTCGCTCGTTCGTCGCCCTCCATTCCATCATCTTCTACAATGCCGATGGGAAGTTAGGCAGCATCTTGGCATGCTCCAAGGCTTTCTCCGCGGTCTTCGACATTGGGCATTGTGTGGCGTGGGAGGCGCTCTTGCTTCTGATAGAGTCGGGAAGGGTGCTCACCTGTGCCACCATCTGTTTCCCATCTTTTCCAGGAGGTTGTTGTCGAGGTTGGCCTTGTGTGTATTGCGAGTGGCATGCAGGGTTCTTCCCCACCCGTCACCAGGCGTCACCACCCTTGGGGTGCTGGTTGTTGTTGTCTTGTGAAGTGTGCGGTGGAGGTGATGTTGCGTTCGCCGCGGTGGCTGTCATGGTTGTGTTTGTTGCCGCCGTGTTTTCTAGTCTTGGCGTTGTTCCCGGGTAGCACCAGTGCATCCTTGGATGCTAGGACGGTTGGTTCCAGTTCGCGGCTCGCGGCTGAAAGCACAAATTCTCCCTAGGTGGTTCCGGTATTTAGTAACAACATATATTTTAATGGACTGTTGTTTCCACCAAATGTATCTCAGGAAAAGTTCAATGATGGGATGGCTAAAGGATTGTGTGGACAACCTCTCCAAAGAAAAGAAGGAATAGGATTGGCCATCTTTCAAGATTGAAAACTCTACATCTTACGTTTTTTGAGAAATCACTTTTGAGTCCATAGGAAATCAATACTATTAAAAGCGGATGAGGAATTATGTTGATCGGGTTCCTCAAGTGCTTAGAGATAAGCCACCAAAAGTACCCACCCATTGTTGCACAAATAACTTTTGTCCAAAGCCAAAAGTCAAAATTCGGTGACACCAACTTTGCCATTCGGATCCATCGAGTTTTACGATAGATAGAACCCAAGCCAAACTTTACCATCTCGATACTACCAATATTCCATTCGTTGCAACCGAAACCAATGAGCAACATTCTCTTTACAAATTTCTTAAAATCAGACCCTCCTAGTTTTAGGAATCAGTGACACCGAGTCTTGGTAACTGCCTAGGACACCCATATCGGTAACAACAAGAATTATATATCGGTCTCACCGAAAAGGCCAAAGTAGACACATTTTGCCCTAGTCGATGCAACCTAGTTTTCACTTCGGTTTCACCGAGTTGGGAAAAATATTGTAACAGTGATGCAAATATATACCACTCCACCACCTCTCACTCGTTGAGGAAGCAGTCATAACATACACCCACTTTCCATATCCAATTTTTGGAGATGGCTATATATACCCCTCTAGCTCCCTCTCATTTGGATAGAGAGCACTCAGAATAAGCAAACACTTCTACCATTCATTTTCTAAGAGAGAACCACATACCCATGTGTTGAGATCAAGATAATCCACTCCAACCATATGGATCTTGATTTCTAGCCTCCCCAAGTTGCTTTCCATCCAATCAATCTATTCTACCCAAGAAAAATCTGAGAGAGAGTGATTGAGTCTTGAGGAGACTATCTTTTGAAGAACAAGAGCAGGGAGTTCATCATACTACCACATCTATTAGATTTTGGAGGGTGGTGCCTCCTAGATTAGGTAGGTGTCACTTGGGAACCTCCTTCTTCATGATTCTGGATTTGAACCAACAAGTTTGTAAGGGCAAGGGCATCGCCTACTTCATGAAGATCTACCCTCAAGTAAGGCTAGTCCTCCGTGGAAGTAGGCCATCATGGAGTAGACAAGGTTGCTACTTCGTGGACCCTTTGTGGGTGTAGCCCTCCGGGGACTCTCGCGACAGTTACCCTCCCGGGGTTGAAGTCCCCATAAACGTGGATGTACGATACCACCTCCTATCGGAACCATGGGAAAAATCTTCGTGTCTCCAATTGTTTTTCATCTCCCTATCCCTCTGATCTATTACATGTGCTTCTCTTTACTTGCCGCTCCTATACTCGTAGACATGCATGTCTTGGGTCCACTTGATTTGCAACAATTGCTAAAATCTGCCTAGAACTAAAATTGGGAAAGGGTTAGGTTTTATCTTGTCCAGTAATCTAATCACCCCCCTACAGAACTACTTTCGATCCTGCAAGGTGTATAGGTGCTTTGGTCTCCATTGCATTGGTTTCACAACCTAGGAGAGTATGGCGTCTATTGAGGGAAATTATCACCGTAGAGGTACATATTTTGATGGTATAGACTTTGCTAGTTGTAAGCTTAAGATGAAAATGCATATTCTTGGTCATAACCCTGCCCTATGGGTTGTTATTCGTGTTGTCTTGTAAGGTGGAATTCTTGGTGATGGAAGGGAATCGGATCATGAAGCTACCACGGAAGAATTGAAGATGTTGCAATACAATGCTCAAGCATGTGACATTCTATTAAACAGCCTATGCCTCAAATAGTTCAATAAGATTAGCCGTCTTGAGAATACAAAGAAAATTTGTGATACTTTGGTTGATATGTAGGAAGGTACCAAATCTTTAGGGAATCTAAGTTGGATGTGCTAGTAAGTCAGCTTCATAAGTTCAAGATGAAGGATGGTGAAGGAGTCACAAAAATGTACTCTAGGCTTGCTCTCATCACGAATGAGATTGCCAACTTAGGAAGCGAAGAGATGACCTAAAAATTCATCATCAAGAAGATACTTAGAGCCTTGGATGGGAAGTACGACACCATGTGCACATTGATCCAAATGAGGCCAAGCTACAAAGATCTCAAGCCCGCGGAAGTCATTGGAAGGATTGTTGCTGATGTGATGTTACTCAAAGATAAGGCATAACTTCAAAACAAGTCAAGCAATGCTTATAGAGCTTCTAGTGACACTCCCGCTACATCAAGTGTCTGTTGGGGAACGTTGCATGGGAAACAAAAAAATTCCTACACACACGCAAGATCTATCCATGGTAATGAGCATCTATAAGAGGGAGTGTGGATCTACATACCCTTGTATATCGCTAGGCGAAAGCGTTAAGAAATGTGGTTGATGTAGTCGAACGTCTTTGCGATCCAAATCGCAAGACATCCCGCAATCCAATAACGATCTAGAGCCGAACGGACGACACCTCCAAGTTCAACACACGTACAACTTGATGACCTCCTTGCCTTCTTGATCCAGCAAGATGGCGAAGTAGTATATGATTTCCGGCAGCACGACGACATGGTGACGGTAGTGGCAAAGAACAATATCCACATGCTTCACCAAGCACAACGGAAACTATGAAGTAGGCTAAACTGGAGGGGTTGGGTTGCCGGCGCACAACTTGGGGAATTCTTAATGTGTTCTCGGTGCTATCCCTGCCCCTCTATTTATACGGTGAGAACTGGGGTCGAAACTTGGAGAAAGAGCCTCCTCAAAGTTGGATTGGCACGTAAGGCAAGAGTCCTCCATGGACTCCAGGACAAGACGCCATGGTCCTCGACGTCTGTCCCGAGACACTAGGGTTCTTGGCGTCTGGCCCCTGGCCTTTGCAAAACTCCTTTTCGCACCTTCCTAAATCCTCGTGGGCTTTACGCCTTTGCCCAAATAAAGTGTTCTTGTACCCGAACATTTCGGGAAACATCTGAAACCACTTCTGGTGAATTCCAAAACCATTTCGGATACCAAACACTATTATCCCATATATCAATCTTTACCTCCCAACTATTCCGGATCTCGTCGTCATGTCTAGGATCTCATCCGGGACTCCTAACAACTTTCATTCACCAACATAATAACTCAACTATACTTATATCGTCACAAAACTTTAAGTGTGTAGACCATGCGGGTTCGAGAACTATGCTGTCATGACCGAGACACCTCTATAGTCAGTAACCAATAGAGGGACCGAGATGCCCATGTTGGTTCCTACCTATTCTACGAAGATCTTTATCGGTTGAACCTCTATGTCAAGGATTCAGTTAATCCCGTATGATGTTCCTTTTGTTCTTCGGTATGTTACTTGATCGAGATTCGATCGTCGGTATATCTATACCTAGTGCAATCTCGTTACTAGCAAGTCTCTTTACTCGTTCCTTAATAAAATATTGTGTGGCTAACTCTTTAGTCACTTTGCTTGCAAGGCTCATTGTGATGTTGTATTACTGAGTGGGCCCTGAGATACCTGTCCGTCACACGGAGTAACAAATGCCAGTCTTGATCTATGAAAACCCAACAGACACCCTCAGAGACACCTCTAGAGCATCTTTATAGTCACCCAGCTACATTGCGACGTTTGATACACACAAGGTACTTATCCGGTGTTAGTGAGTTGCATGATCTCATGGTCATAGGAATAGATACTTGACATGTAGAAAACTATACCAATAAACTGACACGATGATATGCTATGTTTATAGTTTGGGTCTTGTACGTCACAACATTCTCCTAATGATGTGATCCCATTATCAAATGACATCTCATGTCTATGCACTAGTAAAAAAACAAAGAACTAGTTCCGGTTCCAGAGGGCCTTTAGTCTCGGTTCTGGAACCGGTAAAAATCAAGCAGGACTAATACCCAAACCCTTTAGTCCCGGTTCACTTATGAACTGGGACCAAAGGGGATCATCGTGGCCACTGCGAGGCGCCCAGGCAGGAGTATGTTTAGTCCCGGTTGGTAACACCAACTGGGTCAAGCGCCGGGTTTTTTTGGGAAGGCGGTTTAGGGGTTTTGGAGGGTTAATTTAGGGGTTTCATATCGTTTTACCTAGCTAATAGAGAGAAGTGATCTCTCTTTCTCCGTGCTTGGTCGACGCTAGCTACTATACATATAGAGAGAACTTGACGCTAGCTAATAATAAAATGAAGCAAACCATTAATTACACAAGATCGTCATGCTGAACATATATAGATAAATGTGACATATCTTTTTCCGAGCTAGGTCGAACAACAAGTTTTCGTATATCTATCCGACGCTACTACATATATACAATCTAACATCTTTTACAATCCCTAACATCATCTACCTTAGATCCAATCACAAATCCACATAGTATTCTCCTTCTTTAGGTATGACGTGGTCAAGAAATAATCCCTCCAATTCCTCTTGAATTGCTCGTATGCGATCATCTGGTAGGAGTTCATCTCGCATCTGCCAGATCTAATTTAAAGAAGGGGGTCAATACATGTATACGTATGAATGAAACTCAGCATAATTGATGGTAAAATAAAAATAAAATTGTGAATAGTATTTATGTACTTCAAATTTTTTGTCAGAGAAGCCCCGCTCAGAGGTCGAGTGGCGAATGAACTCGCATACATAGTATCCACATAAAACAGTCTCGGCTTCCTGGTACAAGCACTTTACAAGAATAGAGTTTAGTCAAACTGATAAGCAACCATGGTAATGATATATTGATGAAAATTTGAATCAATTAGAGATGCACGGGACTAGCTAGTACTACTTATTTGGGGTGTGTAAATCGCAACTCTTTGTTTAGACCAGGAACCTTTCGGGTGAACTTTTTTGAAACCCTGCCAGGCAAAGAAAATGATTACATGATATCAGGAAATGAACGAATGTTGCATGCTGATATGGTCCCGGTTTTGACTAAACTTACTTCGTGAGAATTGCTGTCATGTCTGCATTATCCTCGGGATCTTTACCTCTCGAGTCTAAGAAAGTTATTAATGCCCCGTCAAGATTAATGGATAGCAGAATAAAGTGGTAACTACGCACGCATATATAACTCATCAATTACAGTACTTAACCTCGAGTAAGCGAAACCGAATATACAGAGAAGACAGCAACACTCACTTGAAGTTGTAAGAAAAGAGTATTTCCCTTTTGTTTTGATGTGTAAGGAATGACTTTAGCAAGTTCTCCCCGGTCTGTTTGATTTCATTTAGTACCGACCATTGATTTATGGCATCTCGGCTAATGAACCCAATGTCGAAGATTCCAGCTTTTTTGCATTCGACGATCTTCAATCTGCATAATATAGTGAGGATAATTATATATGCATGCAACGAACGAGCCGAGCTAGAGACTTAACTATAGAAGTAATACTTATAGACAGTAGCAAGTCATGAGTTGTTTGTCGAAGGCCAGTTGATTGTGTTGGAAATATGCCCTAGAGGCAATAAATAAAGTATTTATTATTGTATTTCCTTGTTCATGATAAACGTTTATTATCCATGCTATAATTGTATTAAGTGGAAACATGGATACATGTGTGGATACATAGACAAACACAATGTCCCTAGTATTCCTCTAGTGAACTAGCTCGTTGATCGAAAGATGGTTAAGGTTTCCTAGCCATGGACATGAGATGTCATTTGATAACAGGATCACATCATTAGGAGAATGATGTGATGGACAAGACCCAAACTACAAACGTATCTTATGATCGTGTCAGTTTATTGCTACTGTTTTCTGCATGTCAAGTATATGTTCCTATGACCATGAGATCATGCAACTCACAGATATCGGAAGAGTGCCTTGTGTGTATCAAACGTCGGAATGTAACTGGGTGACTATAAAGGTGCTCTACAGGTGTCTCCGAGGGTGTCTGTTGAGTTGGCATGGATCAAGACTGGGATTTTTTACTCCATGTGATGGAGAGGTATCTAAGGGCCCACTCGGTAATACAAAATCACAATAAGCCTTGCAAGCAATGTGACTAATTGTTAGTTGCGAGATCCTGTATTACGGAACGAGTAAAGAGGCTTTCCAGTAACGAGGTTGAACAAGGTATGGAGATACCGACGATCGAATCTCGGGCAAGTAACATACCGAAGAACAAAGGGAACATCATACGGGATTAACAGAATCCTTGACATAGAGGTTCGACCGATAAAGATCTTCGTATAATATGTAGGAACCAATGTGTACATCCACGTCCCGCCATTGGTTATTGACCGTAGAGGTGTCTCGGTCATGTCTACATAGTTCTCGAACCCGCAGGGTCTGCACACTTAAGGTTTGGTGATGTTTTGGTAGTATAGAGTTATGTATGGTGGTGACCGAAGTTTTGTTCGGAGTCCTGGATGAGATCCCAGACGTCACGACGAGCTCTGGAATGGTCTGGAGGTAAATATTCATATATAGGAAGTCCTGTTTTGGTCGCCGAAAAAGTTTCGGGCTCATCGTTAGTGTACCGAGAGTGCCGGTAGTGTACCGGGAGACCTCCGGGAGGGGTATTTCGACCCAAGAGGCTACATGGGCTGTGGGAGAGTGGAAACCAGCCCTTAGTGGTCTGGTGGAACAACCACAAGAGGCCCATGTGTCTGGAAGAAAAAACCCAAGAGAAAAAGGTGGAAAATAGGCAAAATAGGTGAATCCTACTCCTACTAGTATTGGAGGTGGACTCCACCTCCTCCACCTCCTTCGGCCCAACCAGCTAGGCTTGGTGGCCAAGATGCCTCCTGTCCTCCTCTCCTCCTATATATACTAGAGGGTTTTGGGGTTTTGCACTAGATTTTCAGCCACGTGCTACCCGTTCCTCCAGTGCATAGTTTCTCCTGTAGATCGGTTTTCTACAGTGCTTAGGCGAAGCCCTTCCGTAATTGCTCCACTACCATCGCCGGACCGCCATCAGGATGCCAAAGAACTCTTATTCCTCTCCACTCCTTCTTTCTGTATCAAGACGGTGGAGATCGTCATCAAGCTGTACGTGTGCTGAACGCGGAGGTGTCGTCCGTTCGGCGCTAGATCGGAAGGATCGTGATCAAGTTCGTGGGACGGATCGTGATCAAGTTCGTGGGACGGATCATGATCGGATCGCGGGACGGATCGTGATTGGATCGCGGTACGCACGGCGATTTGGATCGCAAAGACGTTCGACTACACCAACAGCGTTTCTTAAGCTTCCCGCTTAGCGATCTACAAGGGTATGTAGATCCACTCTCCCTCTCGTAGATGCTCATCACCATGGATAGATCTGCATGTGTGTAGGAAAATTTTTGTTTCCCATGCAATGTTCCCCAATAGTGGCATCATGATCTAGGTCTATGTGTAGATGAGATCTTGAGTAGAACACAAAAGGTTTGTGGGTGTTGATTCTTAGATTGCTTCCTCCCTTGGTCGGATTTTGGTTCAGCGGTATTGTGAGACGAAGCGGCTTGGACCAACATTACTCGTACGCTTACGAGAGACCGGTTCCCTCGATTCAACTTGTTGCCTAGATGGCTTGCGGGTGGAAGTTTCTCTCACTTTGGTTGGATCAAACTCGACAAAGGCGGTCCTTGAGAAGGTTGAAAAGCAAATTATGTATCACCGTTGTGGTTTATGCGAAGGTGAGAATCGTTCTTGCTAGAAACCCATAACAGCCACGTAAAACATGCAACAACAATTAGAGGACGTCTAACTTGTTTTTGCAGGGTATGTTGTGATGTGATATGGCCAATTACATGATGTGATATATGTGATGTATGAGATGATCATGTGATGTATATAATTTCACGACTTGCATGTCGATGAGTACGGCAACCGGCAGGAGCCATAGGGTTGTCTTTAATTATTGTATGACCTGCATGTCAATCATTAAGCGCTATGTAATTCTTTACTTTATCGCTAAACGGTAGCAATAGTAGTAGAAGCATGTTGGGCGCGACAACCCCGATGGCGACACGTTGATGGAGATCAAGATGATGGAGATCATGGTGTCTTGCCGGTGACGATGGAGATCATGCCGGTGCTTTTAAGATGGAGATCTAAAGCACAAATTCATGGCCATATCATGTCACTTATGAATTGCATGTGATGTTAATCCTTTTGTGCACCTTGTTTTCCTTAGTACGACGGTAGCATTATAAGGTGATCCCTCACTTAAATTTCAAGATAAATTGTGTTCTCCCCGAGTGTGCACCTTTGCGAAAGTTCGTCGTGTTGAGACACCACGTGATGATCAGGTGTGAAAGATTCTATGTTCACATACAACGGGTGCAAGCCAGTGTTGCATGCGCAGAACACTCGGGTTAAACTTGACGAGCCTAGCATGTACAAACATGGCCTCGAAACACAAGAGACCGAAAGGTCGAACATGAGTCATATAGTAGATATGATCAACATAATGATGTTCACCATTGAAGCCACCTCAACTCACGTGATGATCGGACTTGAGTTGGTGGATTTGGATCATGTGACACTCAGATGACCTGAGGGATGTCAATTTGAGTGGGAGCTTTAGTAATTTGATTAGGTAAACTCATTATCTTGAACAATAGTCTAAGTAAACTTTGCATATTTATGTTGTAGATCAATGGCTCGCGCAGTAGCACCCCTAAATTTTAATGCGTTCCTAGAGAAAGCTAAGTTGAAAGATGATGGAAGTAACTTTGTTGACTGGGCCCGTAATCTGAGGATTATCCCCACGGCTTCCCATAAATCATATGTCCTTGATGCACCGCTTGGTGACCAACCAGAAGACATGACCTCCGAAGACGTTAAGAACGCTTGGGAGGCACGTACTGGAGATTACTCAATAGTTCAGTGTGCAATATTGTATGGCTTAGAACCGGGACTTCAAAGACGTTTTGAACGTCATGGAGCATATGAGATGTTCCAGGAGTTGAAGTTTATCTTTTAGAAGAACGCCCGGATCGAGAGGTATGAAACCTCCAATAAGTTCAATGCTTGCAAGATGGAGGAGAACGGGTCTATTAGTGAACATATACTCAGAATGTCTGGGTATTCAACTCGTCTAGCGGAGTTGGGAATTGCCCTTCTGCCAGAGGCGATCACTGACAGAGTTCTTCAATCGTTGCGGCCTAGTTACAAGAGCTTTGTGATGAGCTATAACATGCACGGGATGAACAAGTCAGTCGTCGAGCTGTTTGCGATGCTAAAAGTCACTGAGTCTGAAATCCAGAAAGAACATCAAGTGTTGATGGTCAATAAAACCACTAGTTTCAAGAAAAATGGCAAAGTCAAGGGCAAGGGCAACAAGGGTAAAACCAAGAAGGATGGCAAAGCAGTTGCTACTCCTGTAAAGAAGCCCAAGCATGGACCCAAGCCAGAAACTGAGTGCTTTCATTGCAAGGGAACTGGTCACTGGAAGCAAAATTGCCCCAAGTACCTGGCTGTCAAGAAGGCGGCCAACGACAAACAAGGTATATATGATATACATCTTATTGATGTGTACCTTACTAGCTCTCCTAGTAGTGCCTGGGTATTTGATACTGGTTCGATTGCTCACATTTGCAACTCAAAGCAGGAACTACGGAATAAATGAAGGCTGGCAAAGGACGAAGAGACGATGCGCGTGGGAAATGGTTCCAAGGTTGATGTGATCGCCGTCGACACGCTCTCTCTTCGATTACCATCAGGATTAGTGATGAACCTGAATAGTTATTTAGTGC
Source organism: Hordeum marinum (assembly GCA_022496015.1). Lineage (NCBI taxonomy): Eukaryota > Viridiplantae > Streptophyta > Magnoliopsida > Poales > Poaceae > Hordeum > Hordeum marinum. The sequence continues at coordinate 159,207,735 of CM039675.1, read as the reverse complement.
CTGCATTAAGCATGAACATTATATCTGGATCTTGTTTATTGCGAGCGGTTACTCATTTAAATCAGAGAATAAAGGTTGTTCTATTTATATGAGTAATATCTTTTATGGTCATGCACCCAATGTTAGGAGTTTATTCATATTGAATCTTGATAGTGATGACACACATGTTCATAACATTGATGCCAAAAGATGTAGAGTTGATAATGATAGTACCGCTTTCTTGTGGCACTGCCGTTTAGGTCATATTGGTGTAAAATGCATGAGGAAGCTCCATGCTGATGGAATTTTGGAGTCACTTGATTTTGAATCACTCGACACATGTGAACCATGCCTCATGGGCAAGATGACTAAAACGCCATTCTCTGGAACAATGGAATGGGCGAGTGACTTACTGGAAATCATACATACTGATGTGTGCGGTCCAATGAATGTTACAACGCGTGGTGGATATCGTTATTTTCTCACCTTCACTGATGACTTAAGTAGATATGGGTATATTTACTTAATGAAACACAAGTCTGAAACATTTGAAAAGTTCAAGCAATTTCAGAGTGAAGTTGAGAATCATCGTAACAAGAAGATTAAGTTCCTGCGATCTGATCGAGGAGGTGAATATCTGAGTTATGAGTTTGGCAGTCACTTAAGATAGTGTGGAATTGTTTCATAGTTGACACCGCCCGGAACACCACAGCGTAATGGTGTGTCCGAACGTCGTAATCGAACCTTATTAGATATGGTGTGTTCTATGATGTCTCTTGCTGATTTGCCACTATCATTTTGGGGTTATGCATTAGAGACAGCTGCATTCACTTTAAATAGGGCACCATCAAAATCCGTTGAGACGACGCCATATGAACTGTGGTTTGGCAAGAAGCCAAAATTGTCGTTTCTTAAAGGTTGGGGATGTGATGCTTATGTCAAAAAGCTTCAGCCTGAAAAGCTGGAACCCAAAGCGGAGAAATGCGTCTTCATAGGATACCCGAAAGAGACAGTCGGGTATACCTTCTATCTCAGATCCGAAGGCAAAGTGTTTGTCTCTAAGAATGGAACATTTCTTGAGAAAGAGTTTCTCTCGAAAGAATTTAGTGGGAGGAAAATAGAGCTTGATGAGGTTATTGAACCTTTACTTCAACCAGAAAGTAGCGCAGCGCAGAAAGATGTTTCTGTGGAATCTATCACGGTAGAAGAGGAAGTTAATGATGATGATCATGAAGCTTCGGATCAAGCTGCTATTGAACCTCGTAGGTCGACAAGTCCGTGTACTACCCTTGAATGGTACGACAACCCTGTCTTGGAGGTCATGTTGTTGGACAACAATGAACCTACGAGCTATGGAGGAGCAATGATGCACCCGGATTCCGAGAAATGGTTAGAGGCCATGAAATCTTAGCTGGGATCCATGTATGAAAACAAAGTATGGACTTTGAAAGTATTACCTGAAGGGCGAAAGGCCATTCAGAAAAAATGGATCTTTAAGAAGAAGACAGACGCGGACGATAATGTCACCGTCTATAAAGCTCGACTTGTGGCAAAGGGTTTTTCACAAGTTCAAGGAGTTGACTACGATGAGACTTTCTCACCCGTAGCAATGCTTAAGTCTGTCAGAATCATGTTAGCAATAGATGCTTATTTCGACTATGAAATTTGGCAGATGGATGTCAAAACAGCGTTCCTCAACGGTTTCCTTGAGGAAGAGTTGTATATGATGCAACCCGAAGGTTTTGTCGATCCAGAGAATGCTGACAAAGTTTGCAAACTCCAGCGATCCATTTATGGACTGGTGCAAGCATCTCGGAGTTGGAATAAGCGCTTTGATGAGGTGATCAAAGCGTTTGAGTTTATACAAGTTTACGGAGAAGCTTGTATTTACAAGAAAGTGAGTGGGAGCTCTATAGCGTTTCTAGTATTATATGTGGATGACATATTGCTGATTGGAAACAATATAGAAATGCTGGAAAGCGTGAAGGAATATTTGAACAAGAGTTTTTCAATGAAGGACCTAGGAGAAGCTGCTTTCATATTAGGCATTAAGATCTATAGAGATAGATCGAGACGCTTAATAGAACTTTCACAGAGCACATACCTTGATAAAGTTTTGAAGAATTTCAAAATGGAACAGTCCAAGAAGGGGTTCTTGCCTGTGTTACAAGGTGTAAAGTTGAGTAAGACTCAATGCCCAGTAACTGCAGAAGATAGAGAAAAGATGAGTGTCAACCCCTACGCTTCAGCCATAGGCTCTATCATGTATGCAATGCTGTGCACAAGACCCGATGTTAGCCTTGCGATAAGTATGGCCGGAAGGTTTCAAAGTGATCCTAGAATGGAGCACTGGCAAGCGCTCAAGAATATCCTTAAGTACCTGAAAAGGACTAAGGAAATGTTTCTCATTTATGGAGGTGACGAAGAGCTCGTCGTAAAGGGTTACGTCGATGCAAGCTTTGACACTGATCCGGACGACTCTAAGTCACAAACCGGATATGTATTTATTCTTAACGGTGGAGCGGTAAGCTGGTGCAGTTCCAAGCAAAGCGTGGTAGCTGATTCTACGTGCGAAGCGGAATACATCGCAGCCTCGGAGGCGGCGAAGGAAGGTGTCTGGATGAAGCAGTTCATGATAGATCTTGGAGTAGTGCACAGTGCACTGAATCCAATGAACCTATTATGTGACAACACTGGTGCCATTGCTCTAGCCAAGGAACCAAGGTTTCACAAGAGGACCAGACACATAAAGCGACGCTTCAACTCCATCCGCGATTACGTCAAGGAGAAAGACATAAATATTTGCAAAGTGCGAACGGATCTAAATGTTGCAGACCCATTGACTAAACCTCTTCCAAGGGCTAAACATGATCAACACCAGAACTGCATGGGTGTTCGATTCATTACAATGTAAATCACATAGTGATGTGAACTAGATTATTGACTAGTGCAAGTGGGAGACTATTGGAAATATGCCCTAGAGGCAATAAATAAAGTGTTTATTATTGTATTTCCTTGTTCATGATAATCGTTTATTATCCATGCTATAATTGTATTAATTGGAAACATGGATACATGTGTGGATACATAGACAAACAGAATGTCCCTAGTATGCCTCTAGTGAACTAGCTCGTTGATCGAATGATGGTTAAGGTTTCCTAGCCATGGACATGAGATGTCATTTGATAACGGGATCACATCCTTAGGATAATGATGTGATGGACAAGACCCAAACTACAAACGTATCTTATGATCGTGTCAATTTATTGCTACTGTTTTCTGCATGTCAAGTAGATGTTCCTATGACCATGAGATCATGCAACTCATAGATATCGGAGGAGTGCCTTGTGTGTATCAAACACGCAACGTAATTGGGTGACTATAAAGGTGCTCTATAGGTTTCTCCGAGGGTGTCTGTTGAGTTGGCATGGATCAAGACTGGGATTTGTTACTCCGTGTGACGAAGAGGTATCTCAGGGCCCACTCGGTAATACAAAATCACAATAAGCCTTGCAAGCAATGTGACTAAGTGTTAGTTGCGACATCTTCTATTACGGAACGAGTAAAGAGATTTGCTAGTACCGAGGTTGAACTAGGTATGGAGATACCGACGATCGAATCTCGGGCAAGTAACATCTTCTATTATGTTACTTGCCCGAGATTCGATCGTCGGTATCTCCATACCTAGTTCAACCTCGTTACTGGCAAGTCTCTTTACTCGTTCCGTAATACAAGATCCCGCAACTAACAATTAGTCACATTACTTGATAGGCTTATTGTGATGTTGCATTACCGAGTGGGCCCCGAGATACCTCTCCGTTACACGGAGTAACAAATCCCAATCTTGATCCATGCCAACTCAGCAGACACCATCGGAGATACCTGTAGTGCACCTTTATAGTCACCCAGTTACGTTGCGACGTTTGATACACACAAGGCAATCCTCCGATATCCGTGAGTTGCATGATCTCATGGTCATAGGAACATATACATTGACATGCAGAAAACAGTAGCAATAAACTGACACGATCATACGCTACGTTTGTAGTTTGGGTCTTGTCCATCACATCATTCTCCTAATGATGTGATCCCGCTATCAAATGACATCTCATGTCCATGGCTAGGAAACCTTAACCATCTTTGATCAACGAGCTAGTCCATTAAAGGCATACTAGGGACATGGTTTTGTCTATGTATCCACACATGCATCTAAGTCTCCGATCAATACAATTTATAGCATGGATAATAAACGATTATCATGAACAAGGAAATATGATAATAACTAATTTATTATTGCCTCTAGGGCATATTTCCAACAGTCTCCCACTTGCACTAAAGTCAATAATCTAGTTCACATCACCATGTGATTCGCATTGTTATGAATCTAACGCCCAATGAGTTCTGGGGCTCAATCATGCTTTGCATGTGAGAGAGGTCTTATAGTCAACGGGTCTACGACATTCAGATCCGTGTGTAGTTTGGAAATTACTATGTCAAATCGTAAACACTGCTACCACACTCCACTTGGAACTATTCCAAATGGCTGCTCCACTATATGTATCCAGATTGCTACTACGAGTCATCCGGATTGGTGTTAAAGCTTGCATCGACGTAACTCTTTACGACGAACTCTTTATCACCTCCATAATCGAGAAACATCTCCTTTGTGTTTTAGTTACTAAGGATAATCTTGATCGTTGTCCAGTGCTCCATTCCAGGCTCACTTTGAAACCTTCTAGCCATACTTATGGCAAGGCTGACATCGGGTCTCGTGCATAGCATTGCATACATGATAGAGGCTATGGCTGAAGCATAGGGGATGACACTCATCTTTTCTCTATCTTCTGCAGTCACTGGGCATTGAGTCTTACTCAACTTTATACCTTACAAATCAGGCGAGAACTCTTTCTTTGACTGATCCATTTTGAACTCTTTCAAAATCTTGTCAAGGTATGTACTCATCGAAAGTCTTATCAAACATCTTGATCTATCTTTATAGATTTTGATGCTCAACAATGAGGTAGCTTTATCTAGGTCTTTCTTTGAAAAACTCTTTTCAAACAACTGTTTATGCTCTCCAGAAATTCTACATCATTTCCGAATAGCAATATGTCATCCACATATACTTATCGGAAACTCTATAGTGCTCCCACTCACTTTATTGCAAATACAAGTTTCTCGTAAACTTTGTATAGACTCAGAAACTTTGATCATCTCATCAAAGTGTATATTCCAACTCCGAGATGCTTGCTTCAGTTCATAGAAGAATCACTGAAGCTCGCACACCTTTTAGCATCCATCTGCCAGATTTCATAATTGAAAAATGCAGCAACTGCGAACATAATTCCAACAGTCTTGAGCGTCGCTACGAGTGAGAAAGTCTCATTGCAGTCAACTCTTTTGAACTTGTCGTAAACTACTTTGCAACAAGTCGAGCTTTACAAATGGTAACATTTACCATCAGCGTCTGTCTTCATTTTAAAGATCCATTTGTAATTAACGTCCTGTCGTCCAATGAGCAAGTCCACCAAAGTCTATACTTGGTTTTCATACATGGATCCTTTCTAGGATTTCATGGCCTCTAACCATTTGTTGGTTTCCGGGCCCATCATCGCTTCTTCATAGTTTGTAGGTTCATCGTTGTCCAACAACATGACCTGCAAGACAGGGTTGTCGTACCGCTCAGTAGCAGTACACATCCTTGTCGACCTACAAAGTTCGATAGTAACTTGATCCGAAGCTTTATGATCATCATCATTAACTTCCTCTTCAACTGACGTAGGTTTCACAGAAACATCTTTCTGCGCTGCGCCACTTTCTGGTTGAAGTGAAGGTTCATGTAGCGACCCGACCTGAAAGGTCAAGTCTCCGGTGTTTCCGTACCATCCCAAGATCATGCTGGTACACACACGGTACATCAATGTATATAACAAAGGGAAATCACATAGTATTATATTAATCAAAATCTCATATCGAGTCCTTTATTACAATAATATTACAATAAAGTGGCCAAAGGCCAACTCATGAGAATATCTAAATCTTGCGGAAGCGTCGACGGTAGATGAGTCCATCCGACTCCAAGGGCATCTCACTGATCATAGAACGCGTCCTCACTCCTGGTCGGAAAAATACTCTGCAACATGATACGTTGCATCCGTGTAGGTCAGCATATGGAATATGCCGGCAAAGTCACAAGAGAGGGGTGAAAATAATCAGCTAGTCTATATGCTTATATGGCAGGTGGTGGTGTAAGTTTTGCGTAAAGCCAATTTTTCCTACATCAAGAAAAGGGGCTAAGCAAAATATTACTAAGTTGGTTGATTAATGAGATGGTTCCACCAACCACTTCTCATACCCAAAATTATTAATACCCACATCATCATATTAATTGTGTTGAGAGTTTCGGAAGTTCCAATTCCTTTGGCTCAAGTCGTCCATGACCATGGACACGGCTAATCGATTAGGTTTGGAATACTCTGCAGAGTTTTGCACACGTTCCCCACAAGATTTGGTCGCCTCCGTTTGGTTTCTCGCACTTCAGGGTGTTTGAGAAACGGATGACCAAAACATGGTCTTCCAAAGGGTTTCCCTGCGACTCTGTCGGTGCCCATCCTTTCCTACCGTTCTTCTACCTCTCGTAGCACCGCCTGTCTAGGGTCACCACGATATCCGACCAAGCCAGAGCCCATAATGACTTGTGGCTGTGCAGGTAAGCCTTGGGTCTTGAAGCACCCATCCATCTCTTTGTGCCTGGGTGGACCTTTCCGCGTGAATACTGGCCATCCCCAGCATCACCTAGGCTAACCACTGGTTTCTCCAGGGTGCCGTTCAACCATCATCCACCCAGAGGTATGTTGAAAACTTGGAGTCTTAAAATCTTGATCATTATGTAGGTCTTGAAATTATTAACTCTCTCAACTCCCATGAATCACACAACCAACCCCGTCTACTAATAGCATAGCAAAAGTAAAACAACGTTTCCCGGGGCCAAAGTTGTCAAAGAGGGTTGAGAGGGGTACCTACCACATGATACTACTACAATGTAACCAAGTTTCCAACTAACCTATCTTGCATGCAACTGGGGAGATGGTAGAACTAATGCATATAAAACATGGATAAAACATGATCAAAGTGGCTTGCCTGATTGATGATCTTCGTACGAGAGTGACTCTAAGTAACAAGCTTCGCACTCCGGATAATCTAACGAAACAAACAAATGCTCTCAAATAAGCATACAACCAAAATAACTACTCATAACATTCAGCAAAGAAGTACTAAACAATCAAGGCAAACAATGCACAAAAGTCTCTAGCAAGTAAAACACACAAAGTTTTGTTTTTCAAAAGGAGATGATGAAAACACTACTACATAATAAAACTATTTTGAAATAGCAAGACAATTGTTGACAGCAAGGCAACAATAGAATATTTTATTATTAAACAAAGAAAATCAATTTAAGTTTGTTGGGAAAACTTTAGTAAAGTTTATAAAAGTTTTTATAAACACTATATGAATCAACTATAGTTATACTAACAAAAAGAATGAAAAAACTAAACTTATTATTTATTAGTAAAACATGTTCTTAACAGAAAATAATTTACAATTAAATCTGTCATAGAAAACAGAATTAAAATATACAAACCTTTGTTTGAAAACAAAACTATTACTAGTTAGTTGTTTTAATCAAATTATGCATATTTGAAAATAAGTTGTGATTCCTATGTTAAATAAAATTAAACTAAGCAAATTTATATTTTTATTAACAGTGAGTGAAAACACTAAATGTTTACTAACAGAACCTAATAAACAAATAAAACCAAATTCTAAATCAAACTAATTAAAATTAAGTATATAAAACTATATTGTAATACTAGGCAGATTCTGTTTTTAACTGAAACACAAATCAAATATATCTTAAAAATCCTCAAACTAAGCATGAAGGCAGTCCTAACTAATACCAAACAGTAGCAAAAAGATTCATATCAAAATCTATTTTCAAACTCTAGTTATTCAGATTTGAAGATTTTGAGCAAATTTGATTAAATTCAAATTTTATAGTTCAAATTTGAAATTTAAAAGGACAGGGTGAAACTACATGAATAATGTGAGCTATTGCAAAAAGAATCAACTCAAAACACTAAATAGATTAAAAGATATAAGCAAAACAATTTTTAAAAACATTCTGTTAATTAAAACAGAGAATGAAAAAAAATCTGATTTGCGTCGGTCGGGGGGGCTACGTGGCACGATCCGATTGGCTAAGGGGGGTGTGCGTGTGAGAGCTATGGGCGGGCGACCGATCGGAAGAAGAAAACGATTCGGACTTAAGTCCGTTCTAATCTCGGACGTTGGATTCGGATCGGAGGGAGGGGGTGCTCATAGGGTAAAGAGGTCGCCGGCGTCGGGGTACTCCGGCGAGTCCGGTAGCGGTGGATGCGACGGCAAGGTGCTCCGGTGGTTGGGGAAGACGGGGAAGTGGTCCGGGCGACGGCGACGGTTCTCCGGAGTCGATTGATGGCGACGGTGGGGTGAACGGAGGTCGGAGGTGGTGGCTACGGTCGATGGCGAGCTTCGGTGTGGGAGTAGCTCCGGCGAGCAATTGACAGCGTTCCGGCGAGGGGGAAAAGGGGGGCTCGGGGTGAATGGATGCGGGGAAGTGGCCGGTACTTATAGGGCGCTCGAGGGGTGCGGGAGTTAAGAGGGGAGAGAGATCCGGCGAGGGGAAGAAACTGCCGGCGTCGGATCCGGCGAGCGCGGGGAGGGAGACGATGACCGTTCGGTGTAACGGTCGGTCAGGGGTGGGGCCCGGATGTCAGTGAGAGGGAGCGCGTCCGTTACGCGTCGGTCGGCCGGTTCGTAGTAAATGCGCGAAATAACTGTCGTGGGCCGGCCCGTTTAAATGCAAACCGTTACTGTTTTTCTTTAATATTTTTCCAGAGACATTCAAAAGCTTTTAAAGCATTCAAATCGTCTCTAAATATAGGGGTATTATATATCAAAATTAACAGAATAATAAATTCTATTTAATGAACATTTCTATTCTGTCATTTTGAACACTTTAAAAAATAATATTTTCAGAAATTGTCTAATTGTTTTTAGATCCTTTTTGCAAATATTTTCAAAATAACTCCTGGTTATTTTTGTTCGAATAATTCACCAATTTGACCCTGGTGTGGAGTGTCATGTTACTCCTCTCTTATTTTGAACATTTAACCAAAATTTCAAATAGGGAAAGCAGTATAGGGAAAAGTAGAAGGGACTTTTTTTTGGAATTCAGAAGAGGCATTTCAACCAACACATACAATCAAGCAATGATGATGATAGATGCATAGCTATATCATAACATACCAAAATGGAATTTTGGGATGTTACAAACCTACCCACCTTAAGATGAATCTCGCCCTCGAGATTCGGGTTGGCTAGAAAATAGGTGCGGATGGTCTCTACGAAGATCTTCTTCGCGTTCCCAGGTGGCTTCTTCCTCAGTATGGTGACTCCACAAAACTTTGCAGAACTTGATGATCTTGCTGCGGGTAACTCTGTTGGATGTCTCGAGGATCTTGACTGGCTTCTCCCCATAAGTCAGATCACTTTCAAGCTGTATGGCCTCTAGGGGCACTGTGTCTCGCAAAGGGATATCAGCCATCTCGGCATGACATTTCTTCAGCTGGGAAACATGGAACACATCATGAACTTCGGATAATCCTTCCGGCAATTCCAGTTTGTATGCGACTTCACCTCTACGTTCAAGAATTTTGTAGGGGCCTATGAATCTGGGTGCTAATTTTCCTTTAACACCAAATCTCTTGGTTCCTCGAAGCGGGGATACACGAAGATATGCTCTGTCTCCCACTTCATACGTCACTTCCTTGCGCTTGCTGTCAGCATAACTCTTCTGTCGAGATTGAGCTATCTTGAGTCTGTCTCGAATCAACCTGACTTTCTCTTCCGAATCTTGGATAAGGTCGGGACCAAAAAGTTGTCGGTCTCCAACACCATCCCACGTCAGTGGTGTTCTGCATCTCCTTCCGTATAAAGCTTCGAAAGGGGCCATCTTTAGACTGGTCTGATAACTGTTGTTGTATGAGAATTCTGCGTAAGGTAAGTTGTCATCCCAACTAGATCCATAATCTAACGCACAAGCTCTCAACATGTCTTCTAGAATCTGGTTGACTCTCTCAGTCTGTCCATCTGTCTGCGGATGAAAGGCTGTACTGAACTCTAGCCTTGTACCCAAAGTTTCATGTAACTGATGCCAAAACTTTGAGGTAAACTGTGTTCCTCTATCTGACACGATACTCCTTGGAACTCCATGCAAACATACGATTCTGGTCATATATATTTTGGCTAGCTTAGCACTGGTATAGGTGGTCTTTACCGGGATGAAATAAGCCACCTTGGTCAAGCGATCAACCACTACCCAGATAGAATCATAACCTGAACGGGTCCTGGGTAATCTTGTGATGAAATCCATACCAAGCTTTTCCCATTTCCACTCGGGTATCGGCAAAGGTTGGAGTAACCCTGCTGGTTTCTGATGTTCTGCCTTTACTCGCTAACAAACATCACATATTGCAACATGTTCCGCAATATCTTTCTTCATACCTGTCCACCAATAACTTTCCTTTAAATCCAGGTACATCTTGGTGTTGCCTGGGTGTATCGAGTAAGGTGAATCGTGGGCTTCCTGAAGTATCAACTTCTTGAGCTCTGGTTCATTGGGCACATAGATTCGGTTCTCAAACCACAAAGTTCCGTGTTCATCCTCACGAAAACCTTTAACTTTATCATTTTCCATTCTCTGTTTAATCTCAGCTATCTCCTTGTCCGATTTCTGGGCTTCTCGAATTCTTTCGGTCAAGGTGGACTGAATTTCCAGTGTAGCAACATATCCTCTTGGAACTATCTCTAGCTTGAGCTCTCTGAGATCATCGACTAACTCTTGAGGTAATCCTCCAGCTGTGAGTGTGTTCACATAAGTTTTCCGACTCAAGGCATCGGATACAACATTAGCCTTACCTGGATGGTAGTGTAATCTCATGTCATAGTCCTTGATTAGCTCTAACCATCTCCTCTGTCTGAGGTTCAACTCTTTCTGCGTGAAAATATATTTCAGGCTCTTATGGTCGGTGTAAACATCACAACTGTTTCCGATAAGAAAATGTCTCCAGGTCTTGAGTGCGTGCACTACGGCTGCTAGTTCCAAATCATGGGTGGCATAATTCAACTCATGAGGTCGTAGTTGTCTGGAAGCATAGGCTATAACTTTTCCATCTTGCATAAGTACTCCTCCGAGTCCTTGACATGAGGCATCACAATAAACTTGGAAATCCTTCCGAATATCGGGCAAGATCAATACTTGGGCTGTGACCAAACGTTCCTTCAACTCTTGGAAACTGGTTTCACATTCCTCGGTCCAAACATACTTGGATTCTTTCTTTAACAACTCTGTCATGGGCTTGGCAATCTTTGAGAAATTCTCAATGAACCTCCGGTAATATCCAGCAAGTCCAAGGAAACTGCAGATCTCCTTAACTGAGGTGGGTGACTTCCACTCGGTGACGGCTTCAACCTTAGCGGGGTCTACGGCTATTCCTTCTCCGGAAATAACATGTCCAAGGAATCCGACTTCCGTCAACCAAAATTCACATTTACTGAACTTGGCATATAACTGATGCTCTCTTAGCTTCTCCAGAACTAAACGCAAATGTTCCTTATGCTCTTCCTCGTTCTTGGAGAATATCAGAATGTCATCGATGAACACCACAACAAACTTGTCTAGGTATTCCATGAATACTTTGTTCATCAAATTCATGAAGTAGGCAGGAGCATTAGTCAATCCAAAAGACATGACCGTATACTCATACAGGCCATACCTCGTGGTGAAAGCTGTTTTGGGTATATCCTGTTCACGAATTTTCAACTGGTGATACCCTGATCGAAGATCGATCTTGTAGAATACTTTGGCTCCTACTAGCTGATCAAACAAATCATTAATCATCGGCAGAGGGTACTTGTTCTTGATAGTCACCTCGTTCAAGGCACGATAGTCCACTACCATTCTCAAAGATTTATCCTTCTTCTCCACCAAAAGTACTGGGGCTCCCCAAGGTGAAGAACTGGGGCGAATATAACCTTTGTCCAATAACTCCTTAATCTGCTTCTTGATTTCCAATAGATCATTTGCGGGCATCCGATAGGGTCTCTTGGAAATTGGGGCTGTCCCTGGCTGTAGCTCTATTAAGAACTCAATCTCCCTATCTGGTGGCATTCCTGGTAATTCTTCCGGAAATACATCTGGAAAATTTTTACCACAGGTACTTCCTCCTGAACAACTCCCGTGAGAGCATTTAACCTAGCACTCATACGTGTGCGTCGGGATACATACTTAATCCTCTTGTTCTCCGGGGTGGTGAGTGAAACAGACTTGCTAGGGCAATCAAGATTTCCTTCATACTTGGTCATCCAATCCATGCCTAGGATTACATCCAATCCTTGTGACTCTAAGACGATGAGGTCGGTGGGAAAAACATGATTTCCTATATTGAGTTTCAAGGCATGGCATCCTATCCCTGCCATCATCATACCTCCTGGAGAACTAACCTTAATGGGCTGACTAAGGGTTTTGGTGGGCAAACCATACTTATCCACAACTACCCTTGATATGAATGAATGAGTTGCACCAGAATCAAAAAGTACTGTAACAGGACGTGAATGCAATAAAAACTTACCAACCACAGTCTCGGGTTGATCATAGACTTCTTCCACGTCGATGTGATTCACTTGAGCACGGGGAAACGGATCGGGCTTCTTAACTGCTGCATTGCCGTTGTTGTTGCCGTTTCCATTGCCTTGCTTGCTCTGGGGACACTCAGTAGCATAGTGCCCTGTCTTCTGGCACTTGAAACAGGTGATGTGACTCAGATCCTTCTGAGTAGGAACTTGACGGTGCTGGTTGTTGTTCCCATTCCCATTGTCAGTCTTGAAATTGCCATGGTTGAGACGGTTGTTCCCATTTCCTCCATGATGGTGGCCTCCATGGTTATGCACAGCATGAGTGTGCTTTCCAAACTTACTGTTTCCTGATCCGGTATTCCCGGAGTACGGGGAGTAATGGGGCTTCTGATGAGTTCCAGAGTTGAACTTCCCCTGAGTGTACTTCCGCTTGCGGTTCTCAATCTGCTGTTGTTTACCTTCCAGAATAAGGGCCTTATCCACCAGCTCTTGGTAGTTGTTGAAATTAGCCACTACCAGCTGTATGCTCAACTCATCATTGAGTCCTTCCAGAAACTTTTCTTGCTTGGCCGCATCATCGGCCACATCTCCTGGGGCATAACGGGCCAACATGCTGAACTCTTCCACATATTGGGCCACAGAGCGATTACCCTGGCGCAAATTGCGAAACTCGCGCTTCTTCAGACTCATGGCTCCAGCTAATACATGAGCGGTGCGGAAAGCAAGCTTGAATTGCTCCCAGGTTACATCAGCAATAGGATAGGTGATGATGTAATTCTCCCACCATGACGCTGCTGGTCCTTCCAGTTGATGTGCTGCAAATCGCACTTTCTCAGCGTCAGTGCATCCAGCGGTGACAAGTTCTCTCTCCATCTTGCGGAGCTAGTCATCTGCCAAATGGGCTCAGTGCTGCTGGAGAAAGTTGGAGGGTTCAACCTCAGAAAACGGGTGAGATTGTCAGTCTGGGGTGGATGGTGGTTGTGGTTGTTGTTATTCTGATTGTTGGTCTGATTCTGAATCAATAACTGCATCAGTGCATTCTGCTGCTGAAGAAGTTGTGTGAGTTCCGGCGGAAAAGTGAAGTCGGTCTCACGTCGTGGAGGCATCTTGCTGTTTTCAGAGGGATGAGAATTAGAATAGAACAAAGGTCTAGAAGAAATCACTACCCATATGCAATGCAACAAACATATCACACCAAACACTCATTCATTTATTCAATCAATGTCAAACATCGGAAATACAAATCTCAAACAACTAAGCATCGACCTACGCTTTAACGACGAAAATAAAAGATACATTGGAGGGCATAACTAATGTTTTTCCTCAGAAGTGCATAGTCGTAGGTTCTCCGGTGGTGCTTTCCTCATAGTCTTCATCGTCGCTGATGAAGGGTGCCATATCTCCTTCGGGGTGAAGGTTTTCCCCCATGTCTAGCTGCTCCTCCAGAGTTGCGATGTGTGCATTCTGCTCATCAATCCTCTCTAGGAAGTCCTTCACTTCATGCTCGTGTTCATAGTTGGCCTCTCGCAGATCAGCTTCAAGGTCCAGCTCGCGGTTCATCAGATTCTTGATTGTCTTTGTATCAGCACGAACTCGAAGCTCCAGAGTCCTGATGTGAGTCTCCAAGGTCTGGATATAGGAAATAGTGGTGTCTGCAGTGGGAGGAGTTATGATGTTTCCATTGGCATCTCTGCGACAAACCATGCTGAGTCCTGGTGAAATGGTTCCACCTCTGTATTCCTCCTGAATTCGTCCAAGGGCACGATGAATGGCCATGTCTCTCCCAAGTATCCAACTGGGTGCCACGAACTTGAGGTCGATGGGTTCCTTCCGATTCCCAAAGGTCTTCCCTGGGATGTGCACCTCGATCTTGTAGCGTCCATCTTGGGGAAATGACATGATAGGAATACCGGTGATGCTCGGCAAAGCAATCCTTATGTCCTTGATGATCCTCATCAGCTCCTTACCAAAGGGCATCGTTGCGTCAGGCTGGCAAAACTCCGTGATCAACACTGGGATGAAGGTGGCCATCTATACATTTTGAAATAATCGGAGAGGAGTCAGAAACGAATAGATGAGAGTATAAGATATTTAAAGACAAAGAGAAACAATCCTAAGGCTTTCCAATCCTAGAGGTTACGTCCTACGATCAGCGTGTGCTCTGATAGCATTTCTGTAGCGACCCGACCTGAAAGGTCAAGTCTCCGGTGTTTCCGTACCATCCCAAGATCATGCTGGTACACACACGGTACATCAATGTATATAACAAAGGGAAATCACATAGCATTATATTAATCAAAATCTCATATCGAGTCCTTTATTACAATAATATTACAATAAAGTGGCCAAAGGCCAACTCATGAGAATATCTAAATCTTGTGGAAGCGTCGACGGTAGATGAGTCCATCCGACTCCAAGGGCATCTCACTGAGCATAGAACGCGTCCTCACTCCTGGTCGGAAAAATACTCTGCAACATGATACGTTGCAGCCGTGTAGGTCAGCATATGGAATATGCCGGCAAAGTCACAAGAGACGGGTGAAAATAATCAGCTAGTCTATATGCTTATATGGCAGGTGGTGGTGTAAGTTTTGCGTAAAGCCAATTTTTCCTACATCAAGAAAAGGGGCTAAGCAAAATATTACTAAGTTGGTTGATTAATGAGATGGTTCCACCAACCACTTCTCATACCCAAAATTATTAATACCCACATCATCATATTAATTGTGTTGAGAGTTCCGGAAGTTCCAATTCCTCTGGCTCAAGTCGTCCATGACCATGGACACGGCTAATCGATTAGGTTTGGAATACTCTGCAGAGTTTTGCACACGTTCCCCACAAGATTTGGTCGCCTCCGTTTGGTTTCTCGCACTTCAGGGTGTTTGAGAAACGGATGACCAAAACATGGTCTTCCAAAGGGTTTCCCTGCGACTCTGTCGGTGCCCATCCTTTCCTACCGTTCTTCTACCTCTCGTAGCACCGCCTGTCCAGGGTCACCACGATATCCGACCAAGCCAGAGCCCATAATGACTTGTGGCTGTGCAGGTAAGCCTTGGGTCTTGAAGCACCCATCCATCTCTTTGTGCCTGGGTGGACCTTTCCGCGTGAATACTGGCCATCCCCAGCATCACCTAGGCTAACCACTGGTTTCTCCAGGGTGCCGTTCAACCATCATCCACCCAGAGGTATGTTGAAAACTTGGAGTCTTAAAATCTTGATCATTATGTAGGTCTTGAAATTATTAACTCTCTCAACTCCCATGAATCACACAACCAACCCCGTCTACTAATAGCATAGCAAAATTAAAACAACGTTTCCCGGGGCCAAAGTTGTCAAAGAGGGTTGAGAGGGGTACCTACCACATGATACTACTACAATGATACCAGAGGCATTTCAACCAACACATACAATCAAGCAATGATGATGATGGATGCATAGCTATATCATAACATACCAAAATGGAATTTTGGGATGTTACAGTTCAATAACCTCATCAAGTTCTATTTTCCTCGTAGGTCGATAGTAACTTGATCCGAAGCTTCATGATCATCATCATTAACTTCCTCTTCAGCTGACGTAGGCTTCATAGAAACATCTTTCTACGCTGCGCTACTTTCTGGTTGAAGCAGAGGTTCAATAACCTCATCAAGTTCTATCCTCCTCCCACTCAATTCTCTCAAGAGAAACCTTTTCTCGAGAAAGGACCCAGTTTTAGCAATAAACATTTTATGCATGGATCTGAGATAGAAGGTTCACCCAACTGTTCTTAGGGTATTCTATGAAGATGCATTTGTCCGCTTTGGGTTCGAGCTCATTAGGTGAAAACATTTTCCACACAAGCGTCGTAGCCCCAAGCATTAAGAAATGACAGCTTAAGTTTCTATCAAACCAAAATTCACACGGTGTCATCTCAACGGATTTAGATGGTGCCCTATTTAAAGTGAATGTAGCTGTCTCTAATGCATAACCCCAAAATCATAGTAACAAAACGATAAGAGACATCATAGCATGCACCATATCCAATAGAGCATAACTATGATGTTCGGACACACCATCACACTATGGTGTTCCAGGTGGCGTTTAGTTGTGAACAACTTTCACATTGTCTTAAGTTGTATGCCAAACTCGTGACTCAGATATTCACCTCCACGATCATATCGCAGTCATTTTTATGTTCTTGTCACGATGATCTTAAACTTCACTCTAAATTTTCTTGAACCTTCAAACGATTCAGACTTGTGTTTCATTAAGTAAATATACACTATATCTACTCAACTTCAGTGAAGGTAAGAAAATAATGATATCCACTGCATGCTACAAGACTCACTAGATTGCATACATCAACATGTATCATTTCCAATGAATCACTTGCCCGCTCCATCCAACGGGGTCCTTTAGTCATCTTGCCCAAGAGGCATGGTTCGCATGTCTCAACCGATTTGAAATCGAATGAGTCCAAATATCCATCAGCATGGAGTTTCTTCATGTGCTTTATACCAATATGACATTTTGCGGCAGTGCCACAAGTATGTGGTACTATCATTATTTAACTTTGTATCTTTTGACATCAATGTTATGAACATTTGTATTACTACGATCAAGATTTCAACAAACCATTCTCACTGGGTGCATGACCATTGAAGGTATTATTCATGTAAACAGAATAACCATTATTCTCTGATTTAAATGAATAACCGTATTGCAACAAACATGATCTAATCATGTTCATGCTCAACGCAAAACACCAAATAACATTTATTTAGGTTCGTCACTAATCCTGAAGGTAGAGAGAGCGTGCGATGTTGATCACATCAACCTTGGAATCATTTCCAACACACATCATCACCTCACCCTTAGCTAGTTCTCCGTTTATTCCATAGCTTTTATTTCGAGTTACTAACATTTAGCAACCAAACCGGTATCCAATACCCAGGTGCTACTAGGAGTACTAGCAAGGCACACATCAATAACTCGTATATCAAATATACTTCTGTCGGTGTTCCCAGCCTTCTTATCTACCAAGTATCGAGGGTTGTTCCGATCAGCGACCTCTCACCTCATAATAGAAGCACTTAGTCTCGGGTTTGAGTTCAACTTTGGGTTGCTTCACTGGAGCAGCAACTGACTTGCTATCCATGAAGTTTCCCTCCTTGCTCTTGCCCTTTTCGAAACTAGTGGTTTGATTAACCATCAACACTTGACGCTACTTCTTGATTTCTACCTTCGCGGTGTCAAACATCGAGAACAACTCAGGGATCAATACTTCTATCCCTGGTGTTTTATAGTTCATCACTAAGTTCTAGTAGCTTTAGTGACAGTGACTTGGAGAACTATATCAATCACTATCTTATCTGGAAGATCAACTCCCACTTGATTGAAGCGATTCTAGTACCCAGACAATCTGAGTACATGCTCAATGATTGAGCTATTCTCCTTCATCTTACAGGCAAAGAATCTTGTTGGAGATATCATATCTCGCAACACAGGCACGAGCCTGAGATCACAATCTCTGCTCCTAGAACATCTCATATGTTCCGTGACGTTCAAAATGTTTCGGAGGCTCAATTCTAAGCCGTAATGCATGATGCACTAAACTATCAAGTAGTCATCGAAACGTGCCTGTCAGATGTTCACAACATCTACAGACGACGCTAGAGGGGGTGGCGCACCGAGCAGTGCATTAAGGACATAAGCCTTCTGTGCAGCAATGAGGACAATCCTCAGATCATGGACCCAGTCCGCAATATTGCTACCAACATATTTCAACTTTATTTCTCTAGGAACATATAAAAAATTAAGGGAGCTACAGCGCGAGCTAGTAATCTAAAACATAATTTGCAAAGACACTATTGACTATGTTCATGATAATGAGTTCAATTAATCATATTACTTAAGAACTCCCACTCAAATTGATATCCCTCCGATCATTCAAGTGATACATGATCCAAATTCACCAACTCAAGTCCGATCATCACGTGAGTTGAGGTGGCTGCAATGGTGAACATCATTATGTTGATCATATCTACTATATGACTCATGTTCGACCTTTCGGTCTCTTGTGTTCCGAGGCCATGTCTGTACATGCTAGGCTCGTCAAGTTTAACCCGAGTGTTCTGCATGTGCAAATCTGGCTTGCACCCGTTGTATGTGAACGTAGAGTCTATCGCACCCGATCATCACGTGGTGTCTCAACACGACGAACTTTCGCAACGGTGCACACTCGGGGAGAACACAATTTATCTTGAAATTAAGCGAGGGATCACCTTATAATGCTACCATCGTCCTAAGAAAAACAAGGTGCATAAAAAGGATTAACATCACATGCAATTCATAAGTGACATTATATGGCCATGAACTTGTGCTTTAGATCTCCATCTTGAAAGCACCGGCATGATCTCCATCGTCACCGGCACAACACCATGACCTCCATCATCTTGATCTCCATCAATGTGATGCCATTGGGGTTGTGGCGCCAGCCCTGCTTCTACTTCTATTGCTACCACTTAGCGATAAAGTAAAGAATTACATAGCGCTTAATGATTGACACACAGGTCATACAATAATTAAAGACAACCCTATGGCTCCTGCCGGTTGCTGTACTCATCGACATGCAAGTCGTGAAATTCTATACATCACATGATCATCTCATATAGCACATATATCTCATCATGTAATTGGCCATATCACATCACAACATACCCTGCAAAAACAAGTTAGACGTCCTCTAATTGTTGTTGCAAGTTTTACGTGGCTGCTACGGGTATCTAGCAAGAACGATTCTCACCTACGCATAAACCACAACGGTGATACATAAGTTGCTTTTCAACCTTCTCAAGTTCCGCCTTTGTCGAATCCGATCCAACTAAAGTAGGAGAAACTGACACCCGCTAGCCATCTGTTGCAACAAGTGCAGTTGAGGGAACCGGTCTCTTGTAAGCGTACGAGTAAGGTTGGTCCGGGCCGCTTCATCCCACAATACCGCTGAACCAAAACACGACCAAGGGAGGAAGCAATCTAAGCATCAACGCCCACAAACATTTTGTGTTCTACTCGAGATCTCATCCAACCATCAAACTAGCTCTGATACCACTATTGGGGAATGTCGCATGGGAAACAAAATATTTCCTACGCGCACGCAAACCTATCCATGGTGATGAGCATCTACGAGAGGGAGAGTGGATCTACGTACCCTTGTAGATCGCTAAGCGGGAAGCGTTGAGAAACGCGGTTGGTGTAGTCCTACTTCTTCGTGATCCAAATCGCCGAGCGTCCCGTGATCTAATCACGAACCGTCCCGCGATCTCATCAGGATCTGTCCCGTGATCCGATCACGAACGTCCCGTGGCCTTGATCACGATCCTTCCGATCTAGTACTGAACGAACGGCACCTCCGCGTTCAGCACACGTGCAGCTTGATGACGAGCTCCACCGTCTTGATCCAGCAAGAGGAGGTGGAGAGCAGGGAGAGTTCACCGGCAGCGTGATGGCGCTCCGGTGATGGTGGTGGAGTTATTCCTGCAGGGCTTCGGCTAAGCACCGCAGAAAACCAATCTAGAGGAGAAACTATGCATTGAAGGTTAGGGTTGCACGTGGAAGAAAGAACTTCTGCCAAAACCCTCAAACTCCTATAGTATATATAGGAGGAAAGGAGGAGGAGGAGGGGCTGGCGCAAGGGCCAAATCCCACCTGGTTCGGCCGGCTAGGCAGGAGTCCTTCTCTTCCCACTCCTAGTGGGATTAGGACTCCTTCCATATATAGCCCTTTTTGCCTTTTTCCACCTTTTTCCTTTTGGTATTTTCTTCCCAGCCTCATGGGATTTGTGTAGGATTTCCACCAGCCCACCAAGGGCTGGTATTCATCTTACCACATCCCATAAAACCTCTTGGGTCGAAATACCCCTCCCGGTGGTCTCCCGGTACACTACCGGCTCTCCCGGTACACTACCGATGAGCCCGAAACTTTTCCGGCGACCAAACTGGGACTTCCTATATATGAATCTTTACCTCCGGACCATTCCGGAGCTCCTCGTGACGTCCGGGATCTCATCCGGGACTCCGAACAACCTTTGGTCACCACCATACATAACTCTACACTACCGAAACGTCACCGAACCTTAAGTGTGCAGACCTTGCGGGTGCGAGAACTATGTAGACATGACCGAGACACTTCTACGGTCAATAACCAATGGCGGGACCTGGATGTCCACATTGGTTCCTACATATTCTACGAAGATCTTTATCGGTCGAACCTCTATGTCAAGGATTCAGTTAATCCCGTATGATGTTCCCTTTGCTCTTCGGTATGTTACTTGCCCGAGATTGGATCGTCGGTATCTCCATACCTAGTTCAACCTCGTTACCGGCTAGTCTCTTTACTCGTTTCGTAATACAAGATCCCGCAACTAACAATTAGTCACATTGCTTGCAAGGCTTATTGTGATGTTGCATTACCGAGTGGGCCCCGAGATAGCTCTCCGTCACACGGAGTAACAAATCCCAGTCTCGATCCATGCCAACTCAACAGACACCATCAGAGATACCTGTAGAGCACCTTCATAGTCACCCAGTTACGTTGCGACGTTTGATACACACAAGGCACTCCTCTGATATCCGTGAGTTGCATGATCTCATGGTCATAGGAACATATACATTGACATGAAGAAAACAGTAGTAATAAACTGACACGATCATACGCTAAGTTTGTAGTTTGGGTCTTGTCCATCACATCATTCTCCTAATGATGTGATCCCGCTATCAAATGATATCTCATGTCCATGGCTAGGAAACCTTAACCATCTTTGATCAACGACCTAGTCCATGAGAGGCATACTAGGGACATGGTTTTGTCTATGTATCCACATATGCATCTAAGTCTCCGATCAATACAATTTATAGCATGGATAATAAACGATTATCATGAACAAGGAAATATGATAATAACTAATTTATTATTGCTCTAGGGCATATTTCCAACAAACCAATGTGGACATCCAGGTCCCGCCATTGGTTATTGACTATAGAGGTGTCTCGGTCATGTCTACATAGTTCTCGAACCCGCGGGGTCTGCAGACTTAAGGTTTGGTGACGTTTCGGTAGTATAGAGTTATGTATGGTGGTGACAGAAGTTTTGTTCGGAGTCCCGGATGAAATTCCGGATGTCACGAGGAGCTCCGGAATGGTCTGGAGGTAAAGATTCATATATAGGAAGTCCTGTTTTGGTCCCCGGAAATTTTTTGGGCTCATCGGTAGTGTACCGGGAGTGCCAGTAGTGTACCGGGAGACCTCCGGGAGGGGTATTTCGACCCAAGAGGCTACATGGGCTGTGGGAGAGTGGAAAACAGCCCTTAGTGGGCTGGTGGAACAACCACAAGAGGCCCATGCGGCTGGAAGAAAAAACCAAAGAGAAAAAGGTGGAAAAAAGGCAAAATAGGTGAATCCTAGTCCTACTAGGATTGGAGGTGGACTCCACCTCCTCCACCTCCTTCGGCCGAACCAGCTAGGATTGGTGGCCAAGCTGCCTCATATCCTCCTCTCCTCCTATATGTACTAGAGTTTTTTGGGTTTTTGCACTAGATTTTCAGCCACATGCTACCCGTTCCTCCAGTGCATAGTTTCTCGTGTAGATCGGTTTTCTGCAGTGCTTAGGCGAAGCCCTGCCGGAATTGCTCCACCACCATCGCTGGAGCGTGTCAGGCTGCTGGAGAACTCTTCTTCCTATTCACACCTTCTTGCTGGATCAAGATGGTGGAGATCGTCATCAAGCTGTATGTGTGCTGAACATGGAGGTGTCGTCCGTTCGGCGCTAGATTGGAAGGATCGTGATCAAGTTCGTGAGACGGATCGTGATCAAGTTCGTGGGACGGATCATGATCGGATGGCGGGACGGATCGTGATTGGATCGCGGGACGGATCGTGATTGGATCGTGGGACGCACGGCGATTTGGATCGCGAAGATGTTCGAGTACACCAACCGCGTTTTCTTAACGCTTCCCGCTTAGCGATCTACAAGGGTATGTAGATCCACTCTCCCTCTCGTAGATGCTCATCACCATGGATAGATCTGCGTGTGCATAGGAAAAGTTTTGTTTCCCATGCAATGTTCCCCAACAGATTGTATAACTGTAATAACTCCACAAATTCAATAGGCATCACGTTGAGTCCAATGAATTCGTGCTCTGGTTTAAATCTAACATACATGGTGTCTCTCCTAGACTACCTGCAGGTTTTCATGTACCATTCATGCAAACTGTACATCATCGTTGTTAGTTGAGGATGATCAGGTTTGATGAGAGGCTTCCCATGCATGTATTTATATTCTTCTACTGTTACCTCAGCCATTTCAAAAATTACATCATCCCCCAAGTAACCACCAGGTCTGGTACTAGGCAGTAGCACCGAATGATTAGCAATATTTGTAGACACCTTGAGCAGGGGGCACGATTGCTACTCCTGTTCACTGAGCTAGGGAATTGTTTGATGGCAGCAGAGGCGGTGATGGTCGCTTCAGGGAATACAGAGTGCGCTTCGCTTTCGCCAGATCTACCGTTTCATTTAGAGGTGGTTGTTTCCATGAAAAATGGGCCGTCACTTCGGCTTTACTGATGTCATCATTTTATTTTTCAGTCCTCTCATATTGGTTGCTTGTGGCACCCTCGGGCATCGTCTTGCGTAGATTCCGACTCCAAAAATTAACATATATTCCAAAAAACATCTCCGTAATTTTTTATCGCACTTGGACTTCGTTTGATATGAAATTTCTGCGAAACAAAAAACAGGAACTGGCACTGGCACTTGGTCAATAGTTTAGTGCTCGAAAATAATATAAATTGGTAAGTGATTAATCAAAAATAATCCTAGAATGGTAGTATATTACCAAGGAACAATAAAAACTTATAGATACATTCGAGACGTATCACGGGGTGCTTCTCGGAGTCCTCCCGAGCCTTGCCGGAAGGCTTGGTCTTGTTCTTCCCCCGGGAGTTTTACCAGCAGGAATGAGTAGCTTGTCGGTCGATGCTACAATTGCCTCTTGATATAGCTTGTCGACACAAAGGACCGCGTCTTTGTTGTCGGCATCGATGGTGACGATGCTCATCAACCCGGGCATCTTGAGTGTGTTGTACGCATGGTGATATGCCAACGTAAACTTCGCCAGTGTCGGATGACCCAGGATTCCATTGTAGGGTAGTGACATCTTGGCAACATCGAAGACAAACCTTTTTGTCCTAAAGTTGAGGTCGCTGCCGAACACCACCGGTAGAATAATCTTCCCCTTAGGCTAAGATTCGTGTCTGGAATCTGCATCCGCTTGATCTCGTCGGGCAAGATTAGGTTCAAGCCAGCACAACTGTCAACCAACATCGTTGTGACCTTGATAATACAGATTGTTGGCGAAACAAACAAAGGCACACACCCGACAGCATTGGTGTGGTCGGGGTGATCCTATGCATTTAATATGATGGGAGTATTGGAGTACTTGAAGGGTTTCCTTGTTTCTACTGTTGGTTCTACTGCATTAACCTCTCGGGCCCATTGCTTAAGCTGCCTGTGGGAGGAGTGCAAAGATGTTCCTCCGTCAATAGACATGGCATCAATAGCTTTCTGCAACTCTTGGCCATTAGATTCCTTCTTCATCCTCATCATCATCAGCCTCTTCCTCGTCAGATTTCTTGTCTTGACATCAGCAGGCTTTTCCTTCTGGCACTTGGCCTTACCACGACGCCATTCTTGTCGGACCCACTAGCTCTATCCTAACCCTTCTCCTTGTATCGCTTTTTGTACTCTTGCCTCTGCTTCTCAAGAAGTTATTGTACTTGGCGGCACTCGGTGGTGTCGTGTTCCTTGGTCCGGTGTATCTTACAGTATGACCCGCCGGTCTTCTATCCTGCGGCTGCCTTGTCTTCCCCAGAGCAGGCGACAAGGTCCTTCCCGGACCCTCGGACTTGAATACCTTGCCGGTGTTGAAGTTGCCGACGCTATCGACTCCCATGACTGCTTTGCCTTTGCGCTTCCGGTTGTGGTTCCACCGATTTTGCTGGTGCCAGGCACGTCGTCATCGTCCAAATTTCCCTCCACGCTAACGTCTTACCCTAGAAGCCTTCTCCCTTCTTGTGCTCTCATGCATCTATCAGCCAGAGCGTAGAGTCGGTGACATCCCACACCTTGTTGATTCTCATCTCTTTGCGCATCCGACGATTGCGTATGTTCGTGTCGAACGCAGCGATAACCGCGACGGGTGGATGTCTAGGATGTTGTGATGCACGCAGTTGAACCTCTGGATACTATTTTGGAGGGACACGCCATCTCTCTAAGGGATCACATGCAGATTGCTAGGTTGTTCTCGGAGCTTGTGGCCCCCGTGGTATGCATGAACGAACTAGTTGCACAGGTCAGCCTAGGAGGAAATAGACCCCTCGACAAGTTCACCAGCAAGATTCTCACGTTGGGAACGAGTGCAAGCGGGAAGTAGTTGTCGAGTATCTTCTCGTCGCTTCGCCTAGGAACCTGCACCGCTATGGTGTAGATGCCTAGGAACCCCAACGGACTAATCTTGCCGTCATACTTGTCCGACAGCTCCAGCTTGAAGGCTTGACTAGAGGGCCAACGGAGTTGCCGCAGCTCACAAGTGAACGTTGGTCAACCAACCTCGTAAGGTAGGCTGTCAGGAGCCCCCGGCAAAGTCTCATTAATGGCTGGGTCCACGCAGTCCTCCGATTGGCAATGAGTATCCTGGCGCTGCTCAATGGTTGTGCGTGCAGCCTCTTTGTGCCTGTCCTTGGCGTACGTTTGAGGGCCCCGCTGAGTCAGGCTTGTCGCGATTGGTGAAGCTCAGCAGTCTCTCGTTCGTCGCCCTCCATTCCATCATCTTCTACAATGCAGATGGGAAGTTAGGCAGCATCTTGGCATGCTACAAGGCTTTCTCCGCGGTCTTCGGCATTGGGCATTGTGTGGCGTGGGAGGCGCTCTTGCTTCTGATAGAGTCGGGAAGGGTGCTCACCTGTGCCACCATCTGTTTCCCATCTTTGCTAGGAGGTTGTTGTCGAGGTTGGCCTTGCGTGTCTTGCGAGTGGCATGCAGGGTTCTTCCCCACCCGTCACCAGGCGTCGCCACCCTTGGGGTGCTGGTTGTTGTTGTCTTGTGAAGTGTGCGGTGGAGGTGATGTTGCGTTCGCCGTGGTGGCTGTCATGGTTGTGTTTGTTGCCGCCGTGTTTGCTAGTGTTGGCGTTGTTCCCGGGTAGCACCAGTGCATCCTTGGATGCTAGGACGGTTGGTTCCAGTTCGCGGCTCGCGACTGAAAGCACAAATTCTCCCTAGGTGGTTTCGGTATTTAGTAACAACATATATTTTAATGGACTATTGTTTCCACCAAATGTATCTCAGGAAAAGTTCAATGATGGGATGGCTAAAGGATTGTGTGGACAACCTCTCCAAAGAAAGGAAGGAATAGGATTGGCCATCCTTCAAGATTGAAAACTCTACATCTTATATTTTTTGAGAAATCACTTTTGAGTCCATAGGAAATCAATACTATTAAAAGGGGATGAGGAATTATGTTGATCGGGTTCCTCAAGTGCTTAGAGATAAGCCACCAAAAGTACCCACCCATTGTTGCACAAATAACTTTTGTCCAAAGCCAAAAGTCAAAATTCGGTGACACCAACTTTGCCATTCGGATCCATCGAGTTTTACGATAGATAGAACCCAAGCCAAACTTTACCATCTTGATACTACCAATAATCCATTCGTTGCAACCGAAACCAATGAGCAACATTCTCTTAACAAATTTCTTAAAATCGGACCCTCCTAGTTTTAGGAATCAGTGACACCGAGTCTTGGTAACTGCCTAGGACACCCATATCGGTAACAACAAGAATTATATACCGATCTCACCGAAAAGGCCAAAGTAGCACATTTTGCCCTAGTCGATGCAACCTAGTTTTCACTTCAGTTTCACCGAGTTGGGAAAAATATTGTAACAGTGATGCAAATATATACCACTCCACCACCTATCACTCGTTGAGGAAGCAGTCATAACATACACCCACTTGCCATATCCAATTTTTGGAGATGGCTATATATACCCCTCTACCTCCCTCTCATTTGGATAGAGAGCACTCAGAATAAGCAAACACTTCCACCATTCATTTTCTAAGAGAGAACCACATACCCAGGTGTTGAGATCAAGATAATCCACTCCAACCATATGGATCTTGATTTCTAGCCTCCCCAAGTTGCTTTCCACCCAATCAATCTATTCTACCCAAGCAAAATCTGAGAGAGAGTGATTGAGTCTTGAGGAGACTATCTTTTGAAGAACAAGAGCAGGGAGTTCATCATACTACCACGTCTATTAGATTTTGGAGGGTGGTGCCTCCTAGATTGGGTAGGTGTCACTTGGGAACCTCCTTGTTCATGATTCTGGATTTGAACCAACAAGTTTGTAAGGGCAAGGGCATCGCCTACTTCGTGAAGATCTACCCTCAAGTAAGGCTAGTCCTCCGTGGAAGTAGGCCATCATGGAGTAGACAAGGTTGCTACTTCGTGGACCCTTCGTGGGTGTAGCCCTCCGGGGACTCTCGCGACCGTTACCCTCCTGGGGTTGAAGTCCCCATAAACGTGGATGTACGATACCACCTCCTATCGGAACCACGGGAAAAATCTTCGTGTCTCCAATTGTTTTTCATCTCCCTATCCCTACGATCTATTACATGTGCTTCTCATTACTTGCCGCTCCTATACTCGTAGACATGCATGTCTTGGGTCCACTTGATTTGCAACAATTGCTAAAATCTGCCTAGAACTAAAATTGGGAAAGGGTTAGGTTTTATCTTGTCCAGTAATCTAATCCCCCCCCTACAGAACTGCTTTCGATCCTGCAAGGTGTATAGGTGCTTTGGTCTCCATTGCATTGGTTTCACAACCTAGGAGAGTATGGCGTCTATTGAGGGAAATTATCACCGTAGAGGTACATATTTTGATGGTATAGACTTTGCTAGTTGTAAGCTTAAGATGAAAATGCATATTCCTGGTCATAACCCTGCCGTATGGGTTGTTATTCGTGTTGTCTTGTAAGGTGGAATTTTTGGTGATGGAAGGGAATCGGATCATGAAGCTACCACGGAGGAATTGAAGATGTTGCAATACAATGCTCAAGCATGTGACATTCTATTAAACAGCCTATGCCTCAAATAGTTCAATAAGATTAGCCGTCTTGAGAATACAAAGAAAATTTGTGATACTTTGGTTGATATGTAGGAAGGTACCAAATCTTTAGGGAATCTAAGTTGGATGTGCTATGAAGTTAGCTTCATAAGTTCAAGATGAAGGATGGTGAAGGAGTCACAAAAATGTACTCTAGGCTTGCTCTCATCAGAATGAGATTGCCAACTTAGGAAGCGAAGAGATGACCTAAAAATTCATCATCAAGAAGATACTTAGAGCCTTGGATGGGAAGTACGACACCATGTGCACATTGATCCAAATGAGGCCAAGCTACAAAGATCTCAAGCCCGCGGAAGTCATTGGAAGGATTGCTGCTCATGTGATGTTACTCAAAGAAAAGGCATAACTTCACAACAAGTCAAGCAATGCATATAGAGCTTCAAGTGACACTCCCGCTACATCAAGTGTCTGTTGGGGAACGTTGCATGGGAAACAAAAAACTTCCTACGCACACATAAGATCTATCCATGGTAATGAGCATCTATGAGAGGGAGTGTGGATCTACATACCCTTGTATATCGCTAGACGAAAGCGTTAAGAAATGCGGTTGATGTAGTCGAACGTCTTTGCGATCCAAATCGCAAGACATCCCGCAATCCAATAACGATCTAGCGCTGAACGGACGACACCTCCAAGTTCAACACACGTACAACTTGATGACGTCCCCGCCTTGTTGATCCAGCAAGATGGCGAAGTAGTAGATGAGTTCCGGCAGCACGACGACATGGTGACGGTAGTGGCAAAGAACAATCTCCACATGCTTCACCAAGCACAACGGAAACTATGAAGTAGGATAAACTAGAGGGGTAGGGTTGCCGGCGCACAACTTGGGGAATTCTTAATGTGTTCTCGGTGCTATCCCTGCCCCTCTATTTATACGTTGAGAACTGGGGTCGAAACTTGGAGAAAGAGCCTCCTCAAAGTCGGATTGGCACGTAAGGCAAGAGTCCTCCGTGGACTCCAGGACAAGACGCCATGGTCCTCGACGTCTGTCCCGAGACACTAGGGTTCTTGGCGTCTGGCCCCTGACCTTTGCAAAACTCCTTTTCGCACCTTCCTAAATCCTTGTGGGCTTTATGCCTTTGCCCAAATAAAGTGTTCTTGTACTCGAACATTTCGGGAAACATCTGAAACCACTTCTGGTGAATTCCAGAACCATTCCGGATACCAAACACTATTATCCCATATATCAATCTTTACCTCCCGACTATTCCGGATCTCGTCGTCATGTCTAGGATCTCATCCGGGACTCCTAACAACTTTCATTCACCAACATAATAACTCAACTATACTTATATCGTCACGAAACTTTAAGTGTGTACACCATGCGGGTTCGAGAACTATGCTGTCATGACCGAGACACCTCTATAGTCAGTAACCAATAGCGGGACCGAGATGCCCATGTTGGTTCCTACCTATTCTACGAAGATCTTTATCGGTTGAACCTCTATGTCAAGGATTCAGTTAATCCCATATGATGTTCCTTTTGTTCTTCGGTATGTTACTTGATCGAGATTCGATCGTCGGTATATCTATACCTAGTGCAATCTCGTTACTAGCAAGTCTCTTTACACGTTCCTTAATAAAATATTGCGTGGCTAACTCTTTAGTCACTTTGCTTGCAAGGCTCATTGTGATGTTGTATTACTGAGTGGGCCCTGAGATACCTCTCCGTCACACGGAGTAACAAATGCCAGTCTTGATCCATGAAAACCCAACAGACACCCTCAGAGACACCTCTAGAGCATCTTTATAGTCACCCAGTTAAAATGCGATGTTTGATACACACAAGGTACTTATCCGGTGTCAGTGAGTTGCATGATCTCATCGTCATAGGAATAGATACTTGACATGCAGAAAACTATACCAATAAACTGACACGATCATATGCTATGTTTATAGTTTGGGTCTTGTATGTCACAGCATTCTCCTAATGATGTGATCCCATTATCAAATGACATCTCATGTCTATGCACTAGTAAAAAAACAAAGAACTAGTTCCGGTTCCAGAGGGCCTATAGTCTCGGTTCTGGAACCGGTAAAAATCAAGCAGGACTAATACCCAAACCCTTTAGTCTCGGTTCACTTATGAACTGGGACCAAAGGGGATCATCGTGGCCACTGCGAGGTGCCCAGGCAGGAGTATGTTTCGTCCCGGTTGGTAACACCAACTGGGTCAAAAAGGCCGCCACGCGTCAAGAACCGGTTTTTTTTGGGAAGGGGGTTTAGGGGTTTTGGAGGGTTAATTTAGGGGTTTCATATCATTTTACCTAGCTAATAGAGAGAAGTGATCTCTCTTTCTCCGTGCTTGGTCGACGCTAGCTACTATACATATAGAGAGAACTCGATGCTAGCTAATAATAAAATGAAGGAAACCATTAATTACACAAGATCGTCATGTTGAACATATATAGATAAATGTGACATATCTTTTTCCGAGCTTGGTCGAACAACAAGTTTTAGTATATCTATCCGACGCTACTACATATATACAATCTAACATCTTTTACAATCCCTAACATTATCTACCTAAGATCCAATCACAAATCCACATAGTATTCTCCTTCTTTATGTATGACGTGGTCAAGAAAGAATCCCTCCAATTCCTCTTGAATTGCTCGTATGCGATCATCTGGTAGGAGTTCATCCCGCATCTGCCAGATCTAATTTAAAGAAGGGGGTCAATACATGCATATGTATGAATGAAACTCAGCATAATTGATGGTAAAATATAAATTAAAATTGTGAATATTATTTATGTACTTCAAAAAAAATTCAGAGAAGCCCCGCTCAGAGGTCGAGTGGCGAATGAACTCGCATACATAGTATCCACATAAAACAGTCTCGGCTTCCTAGTACAAGCACTTTACGAGAATAGAGTTCAGTCAAACTGATAAGCAACCATGGTAATGATATATTGATGAAAATTTGAATCAATTAGAGATGCACGGGACTAGCTAGTACTACTTATTTGGGGTGTGTAAATCGCAACTCTTTGTTTAGACCAAGAACCTTTCGGGTGAACTTTTTTGAAACCCTGCCAGGCAAAGAAAATGATTACATGATATCAGGAAATGAACGAATGTTGCATGCTGATATGGTCCCGGTATTGACTGAACTTACTTCTTGAGAATTGCTGTCATGTCTGCATTATCCTCGGGATCTTTACCTCTCGAGTCTAATAAAGTTATTAATGCCTCGTCAAGATTAATGGATAGCAGAATAAAGTGGTAACTACGCACGCATATATAACTCATCAATTACAGTACTTAACCTTGAGTAAGCGAAACCGAATATACAGAGAAGACAGCAACACTCACTTGAAGTTGTAAGAAAAGAGTATTTCCCTTTTGTTTTGATGTGTAAGGAATGACTTTAGCAAGTTCTACCCGGTCTGTTTGATTTCATTTCGTACCGACCATAGATTTATGTCATCTGGGCTAATGAACCCAATGTCGAAGATTCCTGCTTTTTTGCATTCGACGATCTTTAATCTGCATAATATAGTGAGGATAATTATATATGCATGCAATGAACGAGCCGAACTTGAGACTTAACTATAGAAGTAATACTTATAGACAATAGCAAGTCATGAGTTGTTTGTCGAAGGCCAGTTGATTGTGTTGGAAATATGCCCTAGAGGCAATAAATGAAGTGTTTATTATTGTATTTCCTTGTTCATGATAATCTTTTATTATCCATGCTATAATTGTATTAGTTGGAAACATGGATACATGTGTGGATACATAGACAAACACAATGTCCCTAGTATGCCTCTAGTGAACTTGCTCGTTGATCGAAAGATGGTTAAGGTTTCCTAGCCATGGACATGAGATGTCATCTGATAACAAGATCACATCATTAGGAGAATGATGTGATGGACAAGACCCAAACTACAAATGTATCTTATGATCGTGTCAGTTTACTGCTACTGTTTTCTGTATGTCAAGTATATGCTCCTATGACCATGAGATCATGCAACTCACAAATATCGGAAGAGTGCCTTGTGTGTATCAAACGTCGCAATGTAACTGGGTGACTATAAAGGTGCTCTACAAGTGTCTCCGAGGGTGTCTGTTCAGTTCGTATGGATCAAGACTGGGATTTTTTACTCCATGTGATGGAGAGGTATCTGAGGGCCCACTCGGTAATACAACATCACAATAAGCCTTGCAAGCAATGTGACTAAGTGTTAGTTCCGAGATCCTGTATTACGGAACGAGTAAAGAGACTTGCCAGTAACGAGGTTGAACAAGGTATGGAGATACCGATGATCGAATCTCGGGCAAGTAACATACCGAAGAACAAAGGGAACATCATACGGGATTAACAGAATCCTTGACATAGAGGTTCGACCGATAAAGATCTTCGTAGAATATGTGGGAACCAATGTGTACATCCACGTCCCGCCGTTGGTTATTGACCGTAGAGGTGTCTCGGTCATGTCTACATAGTTCTCGAACCCGCAGGGTCTGCACACTTAAGGTTTGGTGACGTTCTGGTAGTATAGAGTTATGTATGGTGGTGACCGAAGTTTTGTTCGGAGTCCTGGATGAGATCCCAGACGTCACGAGGAGCTCTGGAATGGTCCGGAGGTAAATATTCATATATAGGAAGTCCTGTTTTCGTCGCTGGAAAAGTTTCGGGCTCATCGGTAATGTACCGAGAGTGCCAGTAGTGTACCGGGAGACCTCCGGGAGGGGTATTTCGACCCAAGAGGCTACATGGTCTGTGGGAGAGTGGAAACCAGCCCTTAGTGGGCTGGTGGAACAACCACAAGAGGCCCATGCGTCTGGAAGAAAAAACCCAAGAGAAAAAGGTGGAAAAAAGGCAAAATAGGTGAATCCTACTCCTACTAGGATTGGAGGTGGACTCCACCTCCATCACCTCCTTCGGCCGAACCAGCTAGGCTTGGTGTCCAAGATGCCTCCTCTCCTCCTCTCCTCCTATATATACTAGAGGGTTTTTGTTTTTGCACTAGATTTTCAGCCACGTGCTACCCGTTCCTCCAGTGCATAGTTTCTCCTGTAGATCGGTTTTCTGCAGTGCTTAGGCGAAGCCCTTCCGTAATTGCTCCACTACCATCGCCGGACCGCCATCAGGATGCCGGAGAACTCTTCTTCCTCTCCACTCCTTATTTCTGGATCAAGACGGTGGAGATCGTCATCAAGCTATACGTGTGCTAAACGCGGAGGTGTCGTCTGTTCGGCGCTAGATCGGAAGGATCGTGATCAAGTTCGTGGGACAGATCGTGATCAAGTTCGTGGGACGGATTGTGATCGGATCGCAGGATGGATCATGATTGGATCGCGGGACGCACGGCGATTTGGATCGCAAAGACGTTCGACTACACCAACCGCGTTTCTTAACGCTTCCCGCTTAGCGATCTACAAGGGTATGTAGATCCACTCTCCCTCTCGTAGATGCTCATCACCATGGATAGATCTGCATGTGCGTAGGAATTTTTTTGTTTCCCATGCAATGTTCCCCAACAGTGGCATCATGAGCTAGGTCTATGTGTAGATGAGATCTCGAGTAGAACACAAAAGGTTTGTGGGCGTTGATGCTTAGATTGCTTCCTCCCTTGGTCGGATTTTGGTTCAGCGGTATTGTGAGATGAAGCGGCTTGGACCAACATTACTCGTACGCTTACGAGAGACCGGTTCCCTCGACTCAACTTGTTGCCTAGATGGCTTGCGGGTGGCAGTTTCTCTCACTTTAGTTGGATCGGATTCGACAAAGGCGGTCCTTGAGAAGGTTGAAAAGGAAATTATGTATCACCGTTGTGGTTTATGCGAAGGTGAGAATCGTTCTTGCTAGAAACCCGTAACAGCCACGTAAAACATGCAACAACAATTAGAGGACGTCTAACTTGTTTTTGCAGGGTATGTTGTGATGTGATATGGCCAATTACATGATGTGATATATGTGATGTATGAGATGATCATGTGATTCATATAATTTCACGACTTGCATGTCGATGAGTACGGCAACCGGCAGGAGCCATAGGGTTGTCTTTAATTATTGTATGACCTACATGTCAATCATTAAGCGCTATGTAATGCTTTACTTTATCGCTAAACGGTAGCAATAGTAGTAGAAGCATGTTGGGCGCGACAACCCCGATGGCGACACGTTGATGGAGATCAAGATGATGGAGATCATGGTGTCTTAACGGCGACGATGGAGATCATGCCGGTGCTTTGAAGATGGAGATCTAAAGCACAAATTCATGGCCATATCATGTCACTTATGAATTGCATGTGATGTTAATCCTTTTGTGCACCTTGTTTTACTTAGTATGACGGTCGCATTATAAGGTGATCCCTCACTTAAATTTCAAGATAAATTGTGTTCTCCCCGAGTGTGCACCTTTGCGAAAGTTTGTCGTGTTGAGACGCCACGTGATGATCGGGTGTGATAGACTCTACGTTCACATACAACGGGTGCAAGCCAGTGTTGCATGCGCAGAACACTCGGGTTAAACTTGCTGAGCCTAGCATGTAGAGACATGGCCTTGGAACACAAGAGACCGAAAGGTCGAACATGAGTCATATAGTAGATATGATCAACATAATGATGTTCACCATTGAAGCCACCTCAACTCACGTGATGATCGGACTTGAGTTGGTGGATTTGGATCATGTGACACTCAGATGACCTGAGGGATGTCAATTTGAGTGGGAGCTTTAGTAATTTGATTAACTAAACTAATTATCTTGAACAATAGTCTAAGTAAACTTTGCATATTTATGTTGTAGATCAATGGCTCGCGCAGTAGCACCCCTAAATTTTAATGCGTTCCTAGAGAAAGCTAAGTTGAAAGATGATGGAAGTAACTTTGTTGACTGGGCCCGTAATCTAAGGATTATCCTCATGGCTTCCGATAAATCATATGTCCTTGATGCACCGCTTGGTGATCAACCAGAAGACATGACCTCCGAAGATGTTAAGAACGCTTGGGAGGCACATACTGGAGATTACTCAGTAGTTTAGTGTGCAATATTGTATGGCTTAGAACTGGGACTTCAAAGACATTTTGAACGTCATGGAGCATATGAGATGTTCCAGGAGTTGAAGTTTATCTTTTAGAAGAACGCCCGGATCGAGAGGTATGAAACCTCCAATAAGTTCAATGCTTGCAAGATGGAGGAGAACGGGTCTATTAGTGAACATATACTCAGAATGTATGGGTATTCAACTCGTCTAGCGGAGTTGGGAATTGCCCTTCTGCCAGAGGCGATCACTGACAGAGTTCTTCAATCACTGCCGCCTAGTTACAAGAGCTTTGTGATGAGCTATAACATGCACAGGATGAACAAGTCAGTCGTCGAGCTGTTTGCGATGCTAAAAGTCGCTGAGTCTGAAATCCAGAAAGAATATCAAGTGTTGATGGTCAATAAAACCACTAGTTTCAAGAAAAATGGCAAAGTCAAGGGCAAGGGCAACAAGGGTAAAACCAAGAAGGATGGCAAAGCAGTTGCTACTCCTGTAAAGAAGCCCAAGCATGGACCCAAGCCAGAAACTGAGTGCTTTGATTGCAAGGGAACTGGTCACTGGAAGCAAAATTGCCCCAAGTACCTGGCTGTCAAGAAGGCGGCCAACGACAAACAAGGTATATATGATATACATGTTATTGATGTGTACCTTACTAGCTCTCCTAGTAGTGCCTGGGTATTTGATACCGGTTCGGTTGCTCACATTTGCAACTCAAAGAAGGAACTATGGAATAAATGAAGGCTGGCAAAGGATGAAGAGATGATGCGCATGGGAAATGGTTCCAAGGTTCATGTGATCGCCGTCGACACGCTCTCTCTTCGATTACCATCAAGATTAGTGATGAACTTGAATAGTTATTTGGTGCCTGCGTTAAGCATGAACATTATATCTGGATCTTGTTTATTGCGAGCGGTTACTCATTTAAATCAGAGAATAAAGGTTGTTATATTTATATGAGTAATATCTTTTATGGTCATGCACCCAATGTTAGGAGTTTATTCATATTGAATCTTGATAGTGATGACACACATGTTCATAACATTGATGCCAAAAGATGTAGAGTTGATAATGATAGTACCACTTTCTTATAGCACTGCCGTTTAGGTCGTATTGGTGTAAAACGCATGAGGAAGCTCCATGCTGATGGACTTTTGGAGTCTCTTGATTTTGAATCACTTGACACATGTGAACCATGCCTCATGGGCAAGCTGACTAAAACGCCGTTCTCTGGAACAATGGAACGGGCGAGTGACTTATTGGAAATCATACATACTGATGTGTGCGGTCCAATGAATGTTACAGCGCGTGGTGGATATCATTATTTTCTCACCTTCACTGATGACTTATGTAGATATGGGTATATTTACTTAATGAAACACAAGTGTGAAACATTTGAAAAGTTCAAGCAATTTCAGAGTGAAGTTGAGAATCATCGTAACAAGAAGATTAAGTTCCTGTGATCTGATTGAGGAGGTGAATATCTGAGTTATGAGTTTGGCAGTCACTTAAGATAGTGTGGAATTGTTTCATAGTTGACACCGCCCGGAACACCACAGCGTAATGGTGTGTCCGAACATCGTAACCGAACCTTATTAGATATGGTGTGTTCGATGATGTCTCTTGCTGATTTGCCACTATCGTTTTGGGGTTATGCATTAGAGACAGCTGCATTCACTTTAAATAGGGCACCATCAAAATCCATTGAGACGACGCCATATGAACTGTGGTTTGGCAAGAAGCCAAAGTTTTCATTTCTTAAAGGTTGGGGATGTGATGCTTATGTCAAAAAGCTTCAGCCTGAAAAGCTGGAACCCAAAGCGGAGAAATGCGTCTTCATAGGATACCCAAAAGAGACAGTCGGGTATACCTTCTATCTCAGATCCGAAGGCAAAGTGTTTGTCGCTAAGAATGGAACATTTCTTGAGAAAGATTTTCTCTCGAAAGAATTTAGTG
Organism: Hordeum marinum; assembly: GCA_022496015.1. Taxonomy (NCBI): domain Eukaryota; kingdom Viridiplantae; phylum Streptophyta; class Magnoliopsida; order Poales; family Poaceae; genus Hordeum; species Hordeum marinum. Next base: position 159,170,848 of record CM039675.1, on the reverse strand, counting down.
GGAGGAAAATAGAGCTTGATGAGGTTATTGAACCTTTACTTCAACCAGAAAGTAGCGCAGCGCAGAAAGATATTTCTGTGGAATCTATGACGGTAGAAGAGGAAGTTAATGATGATGATCATGAAGCTTCGGATCAAGCTGCTAATTAACCTCGTAGGTCGACAAGTCCGTGTACTACCCTTGAACTGTACGGCAACCCTATCTTGGAGGTCATGTTGTTGGACAACAATGAACCTACGAGCTATGGAGGAGCAATGATGCACCCGGATTCTAAGAAATGGTTAGAGGCCATGAAATCTTAGATGGGATCCATGTATGAAAACAAAGTATGGACTTTGGAAGTATTACCTGAAGGGCGAAAGGCCATTCAGAACAAATGGATCTTTAAGAAGAAGACAGACGCGGACGATAATGTCACCGTCTATAAAGCTCGACTTGTGGCAAAGGGTTTTTCACAAGTTCAAGGAGTTGACTACGATGAGACTTTCTCACCCGTAGCAATGCTTAAGTCTGTCAGAATCATGTTAGCAATAGCTGCTTATTTCGACTATGAAATTTGGCAGATGGATGTCAAAACAGCGTTCCTCAACGGTTTTCTTGAGGAAGAGTTGTATATGATGCAACCCAAAGGTTTTGTCGATCCAGAGAATGCTAACAAAGTTTGCAAACTCCAGCGATCCATTTATGGACTGGTGCAAGCATCTCGGAGTTGGAATAAGCACTTTGATGAGGTGATCAAAGCGTTTGAGTTTATACAAGTTTACGGAGAAGCTTGTATTTACAAGAAAGTGAGTGGGAGCTCTATAGCGTTTCTAATATTATATGTGGATGACATATTTCTGATTGGAAACAATATAGAAATGCTGGAAAGCGTGAAGGAATATTTGAACAAGAGTTTTTCAATGAAGGACCTAGGAGAAGCTGCTCTCATATTAGGCATTAAGATCTATAGAGATAGATCGAGACGCTTAATAGCACTTTCACAGAGCACATACCTTGATAAAGTTTTGAAGAAGTTCAAAATGGAACAGTCCAAGAAGGGGTTCTTGCCTGTGTTACAAGGTGTAAAGTTGAGTAAGACTCAATGCCCAGTAACTGCAGAAGATAGAGAAAAGATGAGTGTCATCCCCTACGCTTCAGCCAAAGGCTCTATCATGTATGCAATGCTGTGCACAAGACCCGATGTCATCCTTGCCATAAGTATGGCCGGAAGGTTTCAAAGTGATCCTAGAATGGAGCACTTGCAAGCGCTCAAGAATATCCTTAAGTACCTGAAAAGGACTAAGGAAATGTTTCTCGTTTATGGAGGTGATGAAGAGCTCGTCATAAAGGGTTACGTCGATGCAAGCTTTGACACTAATCCGGACGACTCTAAGTCACAAAGCGGATACGTATTTATTCTTAACGGTGGAGCGGTAAGCTGGTGCAGTTCCAAGCAAAGCGTGGTAGATGATTCTACGTGCGAAGCGGAATACATCGCAGCCTCGGAGACGGCGAAGGAAGGTGTCTGGATGAAGCAGTTCATGATAGATCTTGGAGTAGTGCACAGTGCACTAAATCCAATGAACCTATTATGTGACAACACTGGTGCCATTGCTCTAGCCAAGGAACCAAGGTTTCACAAGAGGACCAGACACATAAAGCGATGCTTCAACTCCATCCGCGATTACGTCATGGAGAAAGACATAAATATTTGCAAAGTGCACACGGATCTAAATGTTGCAGACCCATTGACTAAACCTCTTCCAAGGGCTAAACATGATCAACACCAGAACTGCATGGGTGTTCGATTCATTACAATGTAAATCACATAGTGATGTGAACTAGATTATTGACTCTAGTGCAAGTGGGAGACTATTGGACATATGCCCTAGAGGCAATAAATAAAGTGTTTATTATTGTATTTCCTTGTTCATGATAATCGTTTATTATCCATGCTATAATTGCATTAATTGGAAACATGGATACATGTGTGGATACATAGACAAACACAATGTCCCTAGTATGCCTCTAGTGAACTAGCTCGTTGATCGAATGATGGTTAAGGTTTCCTAGCCATGGACATGAGATGTCTTTTGATAACGGGATCACATCCTTAGGAGAATGATGTGATGGACAAGACCCAAACAACAAACGTATCATATGATCGTGTCAGTTTATTGCTACTGTTTTCTGCATGTCAAGTATATGTTCCTATGACCATGAGATCATGCAACTCATAGATATTGGAGGAGTGCCTTGTGTGTATCAAACGCGCAACGTAATTGGGTGACTATAAAGGTGCTCTATAGGTGTCTCCGAGGGTGTCTATTGAGTTGGCATGGATCAAGACTGGGATTTGTTACTCCGTGTGACGGAGAGGTATCTCAGGGCCCACTCGGTAATACAAAATCACAATAAGCCTTCCAAGCAATGTGACTAAGTGTTAGTTGTGACATCTTCTATTACGGAACGAGTAAAGAGATTTGCCAGTACCGAGGTTGAACTAGGTATGGAGATACCGACGATCGAATCTCGGGCAAGTAACATACCGAAGAACAAAGGGAACATCATACGGGATTAACTGAATCCTTGACATAGAGGTTCGACCCATAAAGATCTTCGTAGAATATGTAGGAACCACTAGGACATCCAGGTCCCGCCATTGGTTATTGACTATAGAGGTGTCTCGGTCATGTCTACATAGTTCTCGAACCCGCAGGGTCTGCACACTTAAGGTTTGGTGACGTTTCGGTAGTATAGAGTTATGTATGGTGGTGACGGAAGTTTTGTTCGGAGTCCCAGATGAAATCCCGTACGTCACAAGGAGCTCTGGAATTGTCTGGAGGTAAAGATTCATATATAGGAAGTCCTGTTTTGGTCGCCGGAAAAGTTTCGGGCTCATCGGTAGTGTACCGGGAGTGCCGGTAGTGTACCGGGAGACCTCCGGGAGTGGTATTTCGACCCAAGAGGCTACATGGGCTGTGGGATAGTGGAAACCAGCCCTTAGTGGGCTGGTGGAACAACCACAAGAGGCCCATGCAGCTGGAAGAAAAAACCCAAGAGAAAAAGGTGGAAAAAAGGCAAAATAGGTGAATCCTAGTCCTACTAGGATTCGAGGTGGACTCCACCTCCTTCGGCTGAACCAGCTAGGCTTGGTTGCCAAGCTGCCTCATATCCTCCTCTCCTCCTATATATACTAGAGTGTTTTGGGTTTTTGCACTAGATTTTCAGCCACATGCTACCCGTTCCTCCAGTGCATAGTTTCTCCTGTAGATCGGTTTTCTGTAGTGCTTAGGCGAAGCCCTGCCGGAATTGCTCCACCACCATCGCCGGAGCGCCGTTAGGCTGCTGGAGAACTCTTCTTCGTCTTCACTCCTTCTTGCTGGATCAAGACAGTGGAGATCGTCATCAAGCTGTATGTGTGCTGAACACGGAGGTACCGTCCGTTCGGCGCTAGATCGAAGGATCGTGATCAAGTTCGTGAGACGGATCGTGATCAAGTTCGTGGGACGGATCATGATCGGATGGCAGGACGGATCGTGATTGGATCGCGGGATGGATCGTGATTGGATCGCGGGACGCACTGCGATTTGGATCGCGAAGATGTTCGACTACACCGACCGCGTTTCTTAACGCTTCCCGCTTAGCGATCTACAAGGGTATGTAGATCCACTCTCCCTCTCGTAGATGCTCATCACCATGGATAGATCTGCGTGTGCATAGGAAAAGTTTTGTTTCCCATGCAATATTCCCCAACAGATTGTATAACTGTAATAACTCCACAAATTCAATAGGCATCACGTTGAGTCCAATGAATTCGTGCTCTGGTTTAACTCTAACATACATAGTGTCTCTCCTAGACTACCTGCAGGTTTTCATGTACCATTCATGCAAACTGTACATCATCGTTGTTAGATGAGGATGATCAGGTTTGATGAGAGGCTTCCCATGCATGTATTTATATTCTTCTACTGTTACCTCAACCATTTCAAAAATTACATCATCCCCCAAGTAACCACCAGGTCTGGTACTGGGCAGTAGCACCGGATGATTAGCAATATTTGTAGACACCTTGAGCAGGGGGCACTATTGCTACTCCTGTTCGCCGAGCTAGGGAATTGTTTGATGGCAGCAGATGCGATGATGGTCGCTTCAGGGCATACAGAGTGCGCTTCGCTTTCACCAGATCTACCGTTTCCTTTAGAGGTGGATGTTTCCATGAAAAATGGGCCTTCACTTCGGCTTTACTGATGTCATCATTTTATTTTTCAGTCCTCTCGTATGGTAACTTTGGAACAGGCTTGAGGCTTGGACCAAATTTGAATTTCTTACCGCCTATTGTACTGCTAGCCGCCAAAGCAGCGGCGACGTCTCTCTTCCGTCGTGGCTGACGTGTCAGAGGAGGCGGAGTGGCTTGACATGCCAGAGGAGGAGGAGTAGGAGGCAGAGTGGCCTCTCACGTCGGAGGAGGCTGAGTGGCCTAATGCACCGGAGGAAGTGGATGAGGAGGAGGAGTGTGTCTCACGCGCCAGAGGAGGCGGAGGAGGAGTCGGAGTGAACTCACGCGCCCGAGGAGGCGAGGGAGGAGGCAGAGGAGGGTGAGGTGTGGACTCATGTGCCGGAGGAGGTGATGGATGAGGAGGAGGAGGAGGACGAGGAGGAGGCGGAGTGCCCTCACGCTCTCGAGGAGGCTCAATCTGTTGAGGCTTCCAGTTTGGAAGCTTGATGTACTCCTGTGAGAATTTTCCATAAGAACAATATCCTATTCCCCTGTAGGGTTATCAAGCTCTAGCCCCTCATATCCATCTATTATTTCATCCACCGTCACAATAGCATAGCCATGTGGAATCGGACAGCAATGGAAAGTTCCATCAGCTCGAGGAGGTAGAACATAGTCGACTGCCGCCTTCAAGGTCAGGTTATGGCATCTCGTCATTAGCTCGCAATATTGAGCCTCCGTAATACTATCCATGGGGTAGCGAGGAGCCATGAAATCAGGCTGAATGAGCTCCGTAGAAGGCATGTTGCTTCTCTGTTGAGATGGTGGGGTATCTTCTGGGGCAGCATCGAAGGAAGGATATTTGTGCCACTCGGATGGTTGGCCGGTAGCTCGCTGGCTCTCAAGTTCCTCTAGTTTCACAAATCTTGCACCGAGCTTTTGCATTTCCCTTGCTTCTAGTTTCCTCTTTCTCTCTCGACTTCTATAACCGCCGCTATTGGGAAACCCATGCTTCCATGGAACGGAGCCTGATGTACCTCATGTTCGTCCAGGGTGTTTAGGATTCCCAAGGGCCTCTGTCAGCTCGTCCTTTTCTCTGTCGGGAATGAACGTGCCTTCCTGCGCTGTCTTGATTGCTGCTTGAAGCTTTTTGATGGGTATTGCAAGTTGAGCTCTTGTCCAGACACACCTCCCAATTTTTGGGTCCAAAGTTCCCTCAACCCCGAAGAACCAAGTCTTTGAATGATCTGGCTAGTGCAATGTTTCTAGGTGGACATTCTTAGCAAGCAGGTCTTGCTCAGCTTTGTCCCACAACGGTCGGGCTTTGTTGTAGCCACCTGACCCCATGTGATGATGATACTACTTTGCCGCACCATTTTTCTTGTTTCTCAGTGATATTTTCTTACTCTTTCCCTCTTTATTGTAGGCCACAAATTCGGATCATTGATCTCTTATCTTCTCATATCGATCCGAGAACTCCGAAGTCTTATATTTCTCGACAAACATAGTGTTCAACTCTTTCTTCCAGTTCCTGAATAGTTCTGCCATCTTCTTAGGAGGCCACGACTTGACCTTTCTCTCTATAACTAGGTTATTCGGATCCTCGTCTTGCGGTATGCTGAAATATCTCATCAGCTCGGTCTGAAGATCATCTTTGAGTCTATCATGGACATAAGAAACTTTGGGGTCTTTATTATTCTTATTCCATTGCTGGGTGGTGATCAAGACGTAGTACCTAACAACAACTCCCCACTGATGTACAAATGCTTCTTTGGCCCGCTTGGGAGCAATCGTATGGCCATCGGTCGCGACTTCTGTGATCGTGAACCTTTCATCCTGGGGCAACCTTTACTTCGGGCCTCGTCTCCTTACCTAGCTGGACTTTGCAACAGTTGAGGATCCCTCCTCCGTTCGATCACTGGAGCCGTGATCATCATCTCTTTCCTATGCCATTCGATCACCGGAGCCGTGATCATGATCTCCTTCCTCCGCCATTTGGTCACTGGAGCCATCATTATATCTTTCCTCCTCCATTGTTGGATCAACGGACGAGCCATCCTCTCCTTCCTAACCATCGGTGCCATTGAGATACGCCAAGGGATTATACACGACACGGATTATATGCCCCAACAAGTTTTCTTGTTCTAGGTCTTTGTGATCCATAGTTTCTGCAAATATTATGACATGGCAATATATAAAACATGAGATATGGAAAAGAATACAAGGCATTAATCAATAGTCTCTAGCAGGTGGTTGCCACCGAGTCGACGAGGAGGATGCAAACTTGCCGAGCATCGTATACTCAACAGCTACGCTATGCAAGTAAACATTTAACCATCTAATTAAAGATCATATCACGTCACTGACGATCGTCTGGGACTCCTCGATATCGTCGGGGACTCTCCCTCACTGACGATCATCGAGGGATACTCTCCCTCACCGACAATCGTCGGGGGGTACTCCCCCTCACTAACGATCGTCGGGGACTCCTCGATATCGCGTCACCGACGACTGGCCATAAAACAACTAAATATCTAAACAAATACACATATGCATCAACAAGAACACCCTCAAATATAAAACAAATACACATATGCGTCAATATAACATATGCGTCAATATAACATATGCATCAATATAACATATGCATCAATATAACATACCCATATGCATCAATATAACATACATCAATATAAAACAAATACACATATGCATTTTATCTAACAAACACATATGCATTTTATCTAAATACAAAAAATGAACAAAATTCTAGGAGGAGATGCTCATCGGCGACGATGGGCTCGGAGAGAGGCGGGGGCGGCGACCACGGGGCTTGGGGTGGTGGCGCGGGTGGCGTCCATCATCGAGGGCGGCGACGACATAGACGATGATGAGCAGTGGTGCGGCGACAGGCTCGACGCGGTACCGACGAAAACGGGTGCGTGGCGTCAGGCTCGGCGACGGCGATGTTGATGAGAATGGGGGCAGCGACGGCAGCAACGACAAGCATGGGCGACGAGAGCGGCAGCGATGATGATGATGACGAGGAGGGCACGGGACGCGCTCGGGGAGGCAGGGACGATAACGGGCACGCGGCGTCAGGCTCGGCGACGACGAGAATATGCTCGGTGGCGGCAGCAACGACGAGAACGGGCAGCGGGGGCGGTAGCGATGACGAGCATCCTGGCAACATCGGGGCAGGGCGTCAGCGTCGGGGCGAAATTGGAGAGGTTGGGGGAGAAATCGACAGCTCCCGCCTTATATGCGAGCACCTTTGGTCCCGGTTGGTGGCTCCAACCGGGACTATAGGGGGCATTAGTCCCAGTTCGTGCCACCAACCGGGAAAAAAAGGCCAATTTGGACAGCCCAACAGGCAGGAAGACCAGGACATTAGTCCCGGTTGGTGGCACCAACCGGGACTAAAGGGGGGCCATTAGTCCCGGTTGGTGCTACCAACCAGGACTAAAGGGTGGCACAGCGGTGTCGAAAGTTTAGTCCCACCTCGCCAAGCGAAGGGAGCACGAACCTGTTTATCAGCCATGCCGTGGCACCTACGTTGAGCTCCTCTCAAATTGAAAATAGATGCCCTTATACAGGAAATTTAACATAAATTTAAAATGCTTGTTAGGCGCCTAACTAGCACTTTGAATTTAGTTTGAATTTTCTCTGTAAGCGCTTCTATTTCCACTTTTGCCATTTTTAGATTATTTTTTTGCATATTAAAAGTTCTTAACAAAAAATACTTTATGAATATTCTTTTCTCTATTCAAGGTTTTAACAACAAACCTTTGATAATTTTAGTTGCATAAATTCTATATAATATCAAGTTTCGTTATATAGCTTTTATATATATTCTTTTTTCTCTGAAACTTGGCATGGTACCATCATTTCATCCACATAGCAGATGGTAAAAAGTTGAGAGGGTTACGGCAAAAACTGGATGCACTTCGTGTACAAAATGGACAATCTCTTTCGAAGTATTAGGGTTTCGGATGAAAACACGTCTCTTACAATAGGATTTCAATTTTATAAACATATTTGAACTCAAGAAATTTTTTTGCATTCAATATGCACCATTCGACGCCACATCATCCCTTTTCAACCCTTTTTTGACTTCATTTTCTATTTTTCATCAATTTCATCATTTATTTTAAGCTACGATGACCCTAAATTGAAAAGTAGTACAAATGAACTCTGAAATGGTTGAAACTTTGCATGGTACCATCATTTCACCCACATAGGATGTGCTAAAATGTTGAGACGGTTACAGGGAAAACTGGATGCACTTCGTGTACAAAATGGACAATCTCTTTTGAAGTATATATCAGGGTTTCGCACAAAAGCACGCCTGTTACAAAAGGATTTCAATTTTTTAAACATATTTGAACTCAAGATATGCACCATTGGAAGCCACATCAATATGCACCATTCGAAGCCACATCATCCCTTTTCAACCGTTTTCTTACTTCATTTGATATTTTTCATGCATTTCATCATTTATTTTAAGCTACAATGACCCTAAATTAAAAAGCACTACAAATGAACTCTAAAATGGTTTACACGGTTACGACAAAAATTGAGAGGGTTACCATCATTTCGCCTACATAGGATGTGCTAAAAAGTTGAGCGGGTTACGACAAAAATTGGATGCACTTCGTGTACAAAATGGACATTCTCTTTCGAAGTATCATGGTTTCAGACGAAAATACGTCTGTTACAATAGGATTTCAATTTTTTAAACATATTTGAACTCAAGAATTTTTCTGCATTCAATCCGCACCATTCAAAGCCACATCATCCCTTTTCAACCCTTTTCTGACTTCATATGCTATTTTTCATGCATTTCATCATCTATTTTAACCTAAGATGACCCTAAATTAAAAAGAACTACAAATGAACTCTGAAATTGTTGAAACTTGGCATGGTACCATCATTTCACCCACATAGGATGTGCTAAAATGTTGAGAGGGTGACGGCAAAAACTAGATGCACTTCGTGTACAAAATTGACATTTCTCTTTTGAAGTATTAGGGTTTCCAACGAAAATATGTCTGTTCCAAAAGGATTTCAATTTTTTACACATATTTGAACTCAAGAATTTTTCTGCATTCAGTATGCACCATTCAAAGCCACATCATCCCTTTCCAACCCATTTTTGATTTCATTTGCTATTTTTCATGCATTTCATCATTTATTTTAAGCTACAATGACCCTAAATTGAAAAGCACTACAAATGAACTCTGAAATGGTTAAAGCTTGACATGGTACCATCATTTCACCCACATAGGATGTCCTAAAAAGTTGAGAGGGTTACGGCAAGAACTGGATGCACTTCATGTACAAAATGGACAATCTCTTTCGAAGTATCAGGGTTTTAGATGAAAACACGTCTGTTATAGAAGGATTTCCATTTTTTGAACATATTTGAACTCAATAACTTTTCTGCATTGAGTATGCACCATTCGAAGCTATATCATCCCTTTTAAACCCTTTTCTGATTTCATTTGCTATTTTTCATGCATTTCATCATTTATTTTAAGCTACAATGACCCTACATTGAAAAGGACTACACATGGTTGAAAATTGGCATGGTATCATTATTTCACCCACATAGGATGTGTTAAAATGTTGAGAGGGTTACAACAAAAACTAGATGCACTTCGTGTACAAAATGGACATTCTCTTTTGGAGTATCAGGGTTTTAGATGAAAACACGTCTGTTATAGAAGGATTTCCATTTTTAAAACATATTTGAACTCAATAACTTTTCTGCATTGAGTATGCACCATTCGAAGCCATATCATCCCTTTTAAACCCTTTTCTGATTACATTTGCTATTTTTCATGCATTTCATCATTTATTTTAAGCTACAATGACCCTACATTGAAAAGGACTACACATGAACTCTAAAATGGTTGAAAATTGGCATGGTACCATTATTTCGCCCACATAGGATGTGTTCAAATGTTGAGAGGGTTACGGCAAAAACTAGATGCACTTCGTGTACAAAATGGACATTCTCTTTTGGAGTATCAGGGTTTCAGACGAAAATATGTCTGTTACAAAAGGATTTCGATTTTTTAAACATATTTGAACTCAAGAATTTTTCATGCATTTCATCATTTATTTTAAGCTACAATGACCCTAAATTGAAAAGCACTACAAATGAACTCTAAAATAGTTGAAGCTTGGCATAGTACCATCATTTCACCCACATAGGATGTCCTAAAAATTTGAGAGGGTTACGGCAAGAACTGGATGCACTTCATGTACAAAATGGACAATCTCTTTCGAAGTATCAGGGTTTTAGATGAAAACACGTCTGTTACAGCAGGATTTCCATTTTTTTAACATATTTGAACTGAATAACCTTTCTACATTGAGTATGCACCATTCGAAGCCACATCATCCCTTTTAAACCCTTTTCTGATTTCATTTGCTATTTTTCATGCATTTCATTATTTATTTTAAGCTCAGTGACCCTACATTGAAAAGGACTACACATGAACTCTAAAATGGTTGAGAATTGGCATGGTACCATCATTTCACCCACATAGAATGTGCTAAAATGTTGAGAGGGTTACAAAAAAAACTAGATGCTCTTCATGTACAAAATGGACAATCTCATTCGAACTATCAAGGTTTCGAACGAAAACACGTGTGTTACAAAAGGATTTCAATTTTAAACATATTTGAACTGAAGAATTTTTCCGCGTTCAATATGCACCATTCCAAGCAACAAAATTCCTTTTCAACCCTTTTCTGAATTCATTAGTTATTTTTCATGCGTTTCAGCATTTATTTTTAAGCTAAAGTGACCCTAAATTAAAAGGCACTACAAATCAACTCTGAAATGGTTGAAACTTGGCATGGTACCATCATTTCACCCACATAGAATATGCTAACAAGTTGACAGGGTTACGGCAAAAACTGGATGCACTTCATGTACAAAATGGACAATCTCTTTCGAAGTATCAAGGTTTCAGACGAAAACACGTCTGCTACAAAAGGATTTGATTTATTGACATGTAACTGCAGTGATACTCTAGATCAAATCCATCATCAGAATAGTTGTGGAGAGAAAGTCTTCACTTTTTCTTCGCGTGTGTCCCTTGCTTATTGCGCCATAACCACGGATAATCTTCATCGTTCAACGGGGTGCTTGGGCGAGCCTTCACTTTGAAGTGAGGAATTTCATGAAACTTTCATAATCAACACACATGTATGTCTTCCCCACTACTCCCATGATGTCTCTTTTCCCTGAAAGAACTATGTGGCGCTTTGGCTCATCGCATGATGTATTCACTTCCTTATCTTTTCTTTTTCTCAGGTTGGTAGACATGTCTTCACATAGAAAACCTGCGCCACATCATTGTCTAGGACGAATGGTTCGTCTGTGTACCCAAGATTGTTTAGATCCACTGTTGTCATTCCATACTATGTGTCTACCTGTACCCTGCCTCTTGACAGATTGACTCATTTGCACCGAATCAAAGGGACCTTAAAATCGTGTCCATAGTCAAGTTTCCATATGTCCACTATGTAACCATAATATGTGTCCTTTCCCCTATTGGTTGCCGCATCAAAGCATACACCACCGTTTTGGTTGGTTCTCTTTTGATCTTGGGAGATCGTGTAAAATGTATTCCCATTTATCTCATACCCTTTGTAAGTCAATACAGTTGAAGATAGTCTCCTGGCCAATGAGTACAACTCATCTGCAACAGTAGAGTTATCCATGTGATGTGTTTGCAACCAACTGCCGAAAGTCCTTATGTGTTCACATGTAATCCACTCGTCACACTGCTCCAGGTGTTTGGAGCGCAGAAATATTCTTGTGATCATTGACATACAGGGTCACCAAGGTAGAATTCTGTAGAACTGTGTAGTGTGCTTGGAACCAAGAATGCCCGTCCCTACATATTATTGAGTCCGGTCCTATCGTGCCCTTTCCAGCCAGTATCCCCTCGTATCGCGATTGAGGGAGACCAATCACCTTAAGGTCAGGAAAGAAGTCAACACAAAACCCAATGACCTCCTCTATTTGATGGCCCATGGAGATGCTTCCTTTTGTCCTAGTATGGTTACGAACATATTTCTTTAAGACTCCCATGAACCTCTCAAAGGGGAACATATTGTGTACAAATACAGGGCCCAGAATGCCAATCTCATCGACTAGATGAACTAGGATGTGTGTCATGATATTGAAGAAGGATGGTGGGACCACCATCTCAAAACTGACAAGACATTGCACCAAATCACTCTTTAACCTTGGCATGATTTCTAGATTGATTACATTCTGAGAGATTGCACTGAGGAATGCACATAGCTTCACAATGGCTAACCAAACATTTTCTAGTAGAAGCCCCCCTCAATGCAACCATAAGCAGTTGCGTCATAATCATGTGGCAGTCATGAGACTTTAGGTTCTGGAACTTTTTCTCTGCCAAATTTATTATTCCCTTTACATTCGAAGAGAAGCCAAACAGGACCTTCATAATGAGCAGGCATTCAAAGAAGATTTCCTTCTCTTCTTGGGTAAGAGCGTAGCTGGCAATACCTTCATACTGCTTTGGATGCATACCATCTTTTTCATGCACAAGTTGTTGTTCCTCCCATGCCTCCAGTGTATCTTTTGTCTTCCCATACACTCCCAAGAAGCCTAGCAGGTTCACGCAAAGATTCTTCGCCACGTTCATCGTGTCAATTGCAGAGCGGACCTCTAGGTCTTTCCAATAGGGTAGGTCCCAAAATATAGATTTCTTCTTCCACACGGGTGCGCGTCCCGCATCATCAGTCGGAATAGATAGTCCGCTAGGACTCTTTCCAAATATTACATGTAACTCATTGGCCATATCAAGTATGTGATCACCAGTACGGAGGGTGGGCTTCTTCTGGTGATATTACTCACCTTTGAATTGCTTTCCTTTCTTTCAACATTGATGGTTAGTCAGAAGAAATCGACAATGCCCTAGGTACACATTCTTCATGCATTTATCCAAATATATACTTTCAGTGTCATCTAAGCAGTGTGTGCATGCGTGGTATCTCTTGTTTGTCTGTCCTGAATGGTTACTGAGAGCAGGTCAATCGTTGATGGTTACAAATGGCAATGCATGTAGGTCAAATTCCTCCTGTCCGTTCTCATCCCACATAGGTACACCTCTTGCATTGCGTAGCTGTAAAAGTTCATCAACTAATGGCCTTAGGTACACATCAATGCCAGGTTGCTTAGGGCCTTGTATGAGCACTAGCTTCACAATGAACTTCCGCTTCATGCACAACCTAGGAGGAAGGTAATACATACATAGATTCACATGCCATGTGCTATGCTTGCTGCTTTGCTCCTCAAAAGGATTAAGACCATCTGCACTTAAACCAAACCTTACGTTCCTTGGGTCACCTGTAAAGTTGCTCAACTTTCTCTCAATCTTTCTCCACTACGACCTGTCAGTGGGTGCTCTCAACTTCTCGCCTTTCTTACAGTCTTCTTTGTGCCATTGCATCAACTCGACATGCCTTTTGTTTCTGAACAGACATTTCAACCGTTGTATTATAGGAGCATACCACATCACCTTGGCAGGAACCGTCTTCCCGGTGCGCTGCCCTTAACATCATCAGGGTCATCTCTTCTAATCTTATACTGCAATACACCGCATACCGGGCATGCATTCAAATCCTCGTACGCACCATAGTAGAGGATGCAGTCATTAGGGCATGCATGTATCTTCTACACCTCTAATCCTAGTGGGCATAGAACCTTCTTTAATTCGTACATACTTTCGGGCAATCCATTATCCTTTGGAAGCTTCTTCTTCATTATTTTCAGTAGCAAACCAAATACCTTGTCAGATACACCATTGTCTGCCTTCCATTGCAACAATTCCAGTGTGGTACCGAGCTTTCTATTGTTATCTTTGCTATTGGGGTACAACCCTTTTTTGTGAACCTCTAACATGCGATCGAACTTCAACTTCTCCCTTTCACTTTTGCATTCTCTCTGTGCATCAACAATGACCCAGCGAAGATCATCATCGGGCATATCATCTGGTTCCTCTTGATATTCACCTCCCCCCCATTGCAGCATCACCGTATTCAGGGGGCGGGTAGTTGTCATCATCCTCTTGTTCTTCGTTGTCTTCCAGCATAACCCCTCTTTCTCCATGCTTGGTCCAAACATTATAGTGTGGCATGAAACCCTTCTCAAGCAGGTTGAAGTGAAGGGTTTTAGAGTTGGTATAATCCTTCGTATTCCCATAGAAAGTACATGGACAATGCATAAAACCTTTCTACTTGATTGCCTCAACCGCTTCAAGAAAATTACGCAAACCCTTAATATACTCGGAGGTGTGTTGATCACCGTACACCCATTGCCGATTCATGTGCGTGAGTTATATAATAAAGTGTATTAAAAACCATTACAGAACATCATGAATAGAGAAGTGACCAAATTAATAGAAATTCATCATCACATTAAAGCCGAAGTAAAGTAGTGACGAAAATAAATACAGAAAGTTCATACATAGTTCTCATTATTGAACAACATATAGCTCTCTAGAGCATCTAATTAAAACATACATTGAAACTATGTAAAAAAATTAAATGCAACAACAAATTCGATCATAACTGCAACTAAGGTACCAATTGATCTAATGGCATAATGATACCAAGACTCAGTACGAATGGCATATTTTCTAATCTTTCTAATCTTCAAGCGCATTGCATCCATCTTGATCTTGGGATCGTCGATGACATCGACAACATGCACCTCCAATTTCATCTTCTCCTCTTCAATTCTTTTTAATTTTTCTTTCAAGTAATTATTTTATTTTTCAACCAAATTTAACTTCTCGACAAGAATTTCTATGTCAGTTGGAATTTCTGGTTCACATAACTCCTAGATAAAAACATCTATGTCACGTTGGTCGACATAATTTTCATAAATACTAAATGAAACAAATAGATATAAAATATAATATACCACATCCGAATCATAGACAGGACGAGGGCCGACGGGAGATAATACCAAAACCATGGCACTATATAATAACAAACAATAATAAAAGTAAGAAAATTTTACGAGCATCCATCTAAATCATACAAGTAAGATTTTTTCTTTTACAAAGTAGATAAGAACAAGAGGCTCACCACACAGGTGCCGGCGACGAGATCGGCACAGGCAATAGACGGAGGTGAGGACGGGGACAGGATAGGACGGACTGCCAAACCTAGACAAATCATGAGGAAAATGGAGCTTGGAGGTTGAGTTTGGAGAGGAGAAAGCTTAAGTGTGGCTCAGGCATTTTATCGAACACCTCATATGCATAGGAGGTGAGAGCTAGAGCAACACACACCCACTCGCCGGTGTCCAAAAAAATAGAGTGTGAGTTGGCAGGGGCAGGGCGGGGGTATATATAGGCTTACATATTTAGTCCCGGTTGGTGGCCAGAAGACACACATCTGGTCCCAGTTCCAGCTACCAACCAGGACTAAAGGTGTTGGGCCAGTAGCGAGGCCCATTGGTCCCGTTTCGTGTCTGGAACAGGGACCAAAAGTGTCAGATGAACAGGGACCAATTGTCTCCAACGCCCTGGCGGCGCCCTGGCATCACGAACCGGGACTATGGCCCCTTTTGTCCCGGTTGGTAAGTCAACCGGGATTATTTCCCTTATCATAGCCTCAACCAAAGCCCTGTTTTGTACTAGTGATGGCTAGGAAACGTTGACCATCTTTGATCAACGAGATATACTATTAGAGGCATACTAGGGATACAGTGTTGTCTATGTATCCACACATGTATTCGAGTTTACAATCAATACAATTCCAGCATGGATAATAAACAATTAGCATAAACAAGGAAATATGATAATAACTAATTTATTATTGCCTCTAGGCATATTTCCAACAGTTAGAACCTTGTAACCAATGAAGATATAAGCCTCATGGTCAAGAAATTCAACAAGTCTTCATCTAGAAGAAAGAAGCAAAGAAAGAAGCTCCAACTCAAGATATGAAGAGAAGTCTTCATCTACTCATGACCGGAATTCGTACAATTGTGCACTATTTCAATGAGTGCAAAGACCCCACAAAAGAAGAGAAGAGTCACCTAGAAGAAAGATATGAAGAGATGAGTTACCTCGAAGAGATAGAAGGAGTAGAGATGATCGTTATGAACAAAGACCCTCCTGGAGAAGTAAAGACTCAAAGAAGAAGGACATGTACACCAAGAGCTACACAATAAGAAGACATCAAGCTCATGTTGGTGAATGGTATTCGGGCTCCGAATCTGACAACCACTCCGAGAGAAGCTATCACTCTAACTCCGACTATAGTCAAGATGAAGGTGTCCCGGACTTGCACTCATTTCCTCCAACTCCGATGACATATTTGATTCACCAAATGAAGGGAGTGGAAGTTTCTTCATGGCTAAAGGCCCCAAGGTATCACAACCCGAATACATTGACTTCAATAGTGATGAGGATGACTTACTTGGAGATGATGACTTGATATTTGACAAAACTAGTGATATTAGTGAAAATGAACTTGATATTAATCATGCTACTCAAGATAAGTCATGTGATGATGATAAGAAGGAAATAGAGCGACTAACTAGAGAATTGTACACTCTTAAGTTAGTCCATGAATCTACTCTAGAAGATCATAGAGATCTTGTAACAACTCATGAGAAGCTACGCTTTGAGAATGTCAATTTGGAGCAAGAACATGAATTTCTTAAAGATATAAATGTTGATCTTCTTCCTCTTATCTAGAAAAATGACTACTCTTGTCTACATTCATTCCACAAGTTAGAAATAAGCAAACTAGTAACAAAGGCACGAAAGGTTCTTCAACTAGTAGCAACAAAAATAATAAATCCAACAATTCTTCTTCTAGTAGTTCTATTGATTCCACTAATGATTCTCTTAGCCAAGTTACACTGGAGCAAGAAAATGATCTATTGGAAGGGTTTATAGAAAAGGGTGTCTATAGAAGTCTGTTTGGCTGTAAGCAATTCGAGGAAATTGTACGCAAGCAGGGAGGATACCGGAAGAACCATGTCATTGGCTACTTCAATGAAAATGGAGTTTAGTGGTAAGAAGGTTAATACTCCGAGACGAAGTTTGTTCCCCAAAAGGAGAACTATGAACATAGTCTCCCCAAGGGAACAAAAGCTCAAGATGACCTGCCACCACAAGACCACAAGCGCAAGGGCAAGGACAAGCTTCAAGGAGAGATTGACACATATGAAGATGAATCCCAAGGCATGGTCAAGTGGGTTCCCAAGGCTACTACTAGCTCTAGATCATCAAGTACTACTTCAAATCCAAGGATCCCCATCAACTTGATGTGGCTCCCAAGGAAGAAGAATTAGAGAGGTTCTTGAGTGGTGACTCCACCAATAAAATTAACTCACATTCATTTTTCCCATGGACTATTTGCAATCAACATCAACTTCATGGAATAGTTCAAGGAGTCACACATTCCCACAAAGGTAAGCAAGGGACAATGTAATTAATGAATCCATGGACATTATCATGTATGCTTTGCACTCCATGTCCATAGATACACTTGTATTTGTCTCTTGTGTGGGACTAACCCATGTAGGTGAGAAGAGTAAGAAACAACAAGGACCACTCTCAACTCAAGATGATCTTCATCAACAATGAGCATCCACTACTACATCACCCACATGAAGTCTTCTACGCCAAAACCCAAGGTTAGTTTATCCCTCTTAGAGGGGATGTCACATCAAGGGGGAGCTTTACTCTAATACTTGAGGTAAAGAATCTCTTAATGATGTGAAGAAATTAAATGTGTTGTGTAAATGTGGTAACCCCACTTGTGCTTAAACGATGAGTATGACATATGATCAAGTATTCTTACTTGGCTCATAACTCAATATACTCATATTCTATTCATGTAAATGTGGTAACTCAATATACTCTGTCATCGCAAAATTGCTTGGTAGATAATTGAGTGGTTTTGCATGTTTGACATTTTATTGTGTGAACATGTTGGTATGCATATCTTTTCTCATTCGAGGATATCCAATTGCTGCTACTTGCATTTCATTATTCTTTGGCCAATTGGATATACAAGAATGCCTAAGTACCTCCCTCTAGCTATCTATGATGTCTCGTCTCAAATTCTATTCATGTTTCATCACAAAATTTGACAAACCACTTTTCGAACCGTTTGTGTGAGGAGCACTCACTGTTCCGTTTTGATTAGAGCCGACTTCCCAAATCTCCAAACATGCAACTCAATGTAACCAATTTGAAAAACTCGTGTCCGCCGAAGCCTAGGGTTGATCTAGTTTTACTATCTTTGTACCACCGATTTGATATTTTTTGTATCACCAAGTTTCCCTTTCACTTGACAGTTCAGAAAGTTGGTGCCGCCAAAACATTCAACTCATTGTCACTGACAACCAGGGGATATAAATACTTTGCAGACCCAACTTTTGATATCAGTACCTCAAATGTCGCCTCCCACACCCCCACACCGCTGAGCTTGTGTCGCCAAACGTTGTCGTTGCCTCCTGCATGCCCTTGCCGCAAGATTCCTATGCCGCCAATGCCAATCTCCACTTCTATTGCCACCGTAGAGAGACCTTCACCAAATCAGGGTTAGGTTTCGTCTCCTCTTTGCTCTCGCAACTCCAATTCTTGCACAGATAGGTTTAGACTATCTAGAATCCAAGGTTGCAATGCCCCGAACAAGAAAAAATCTCCATTAGATTAGAGAACAAAAGATTTTTAGGTTTAACCATCCGCCAAATTGAATCTCGGTGTCACCGAGTCTAAAAAGTCAGTCTTACAAATTTTAGTTTTAGGGCTACGCAGAACAATCTTGGTGAACCCGAGTTTCTATTTTCGTTGAAACCGAAATGGCTGTTAAGTTTCTTTTGAGGAAATTGTTTGTCTTGGTGGCTCCGAAATATATGACTCGGTGGAACCAAAATCCTCTTTCGAGAAAGTTAAACCTAAGAATTTGGGTTCAAATTTGCAAAACCTTCTAAAGTTTTGTGTTTCTTATTCCCTCCACTCCTCTATATTCTATTCTCATGGTCAGCATGTCAGGGACAAATGACATACGAAATGATTTTTGAGAGAGGCATGTTGACATGAATTGAGGAACAAGTCTAGAAGCCAGTTCCTCATCTTCACAGGATCAAGGCAACCCAAGCTCTCATGGTTTTCCCAAGTCTGCCACTAGCGCAAGAAGGAAATTAAATTTTGATGAAGAGAACTCAGATTTTGTGCCTGAGGAAGTAATTGGCAGGAAGCTGGAGGACAAGAGAGAGAAGGTTGCTAAGAAATCTGCAATTGAGGCCACGTTAGCCAAGACGCTAGTGAGAAAAGAGTATGCTATCTCAGAAGCTATGAGAGCACGAGAGAGTGCTAGGGAAAGCATGAATTTGACTCTTGAATCTCTAGTAAAGAAGGCATGACAGAAGAAGAGAGCAAGGAAGAGGATTGTTTGTGTCATTGGCAGACCCACCTCTACGTTTGAAGACCCAGTTGAGGCTGAGGATGAGGAACAAGAGGAAGAGCCACAGGCCAGAGCTCCTCCTTCCGCAAGAAGCCGATGATGGGATGGCTAAAGGATTGTGTGGAGAACATCCCCAAGGAAAGGAACGAATACGATTGGCCATGCTTCAACCATGAACACCCTAAATTTTACCTTTCTTGAGGAATCACCTTTTAGTCCATAGGAAATCCAATACTATTATGGTTGGTCAAGTGCTAAGAGAATAGCCACCAAAAGTACTCACCCATTCTCCGACAAATAACTTCTCTCCAAAGGCAAAAGTAAAATTTTGGTGAGACCAACTTTCCCATACGGATACACCGAGTTTTACCCTAGACAGAACCCAAGCCAAACCCTAGCATCTCGATACTACCAATATTCCAATTGGCGCACCTGAAACCAGTGACCAACATTCTGTTAACCAATTTCTTAAAATTGGAGCCTTCGAGTTTTAGGAATCGGTGACACTAATTCTAGGTAACTTCCTAGGACCCATATCGGTACCACCGAGAATTATATATCGGTCTCACCAAAAAGGCAAAAGTTGCCAAATTTTGCACTAGTCGGTGCAACCGAGTTGTCACTTCGATTTCACTGTGTTGGGCAATAATGTTGTAACGGTTCATTTTTGTGGCATGCATATATACACCCCTCCACCACCTCTCACTTGTAGAGGAAACATTCAGAACATACACCCACTTGCCAGATCCAATTTTCTGAGAGAGAGAGACACCTACTCATGTGTTGAGATCAAGATCAGCTACTCCAACCATATGGATCATGATTTCTAGCTTTGATTTCTAGCTTCCCCAAGTTTCTTTCCACCCAATCAATCTCTTGTACCTAAGACAAATCTATGAGTGACTGATTGAGTGTTGAGGAGACTATCTTTTGAAGCACAAGAGCAAAGATTTTATCATACTACCACATATATTACCTTTAGGAGGGTGGTACCTCCTCGATTGCTTAGGTGGCGCTTGGGAGGCTCCTTGTTCGTGATTGTGGTGTTGAACCAAGAACTTTGTAAGGGCAAGGAGATCGCCTACTTCGTGAAGATCTACCCCGAGTAAGGCTAGTCCTCCATGGACGTAGTTTATCATGGAATACACAAGGTTGCTACTTCGTGGACCCTTCGTGCTTGGAGCCCTCCATGTACTCTCGCGACTATTAGCCTCCATGGGTTGAAGTCTCCATAAACGTGGATATATGATAGCACCACCTATCGGAACCAAAAAAAAATCTTCGTGTCTCGAATTGTGTTTGATCACCCTATCCCTAACCTCTATTACATGTGCTTGTCTTTACTTTCCGTTCCACTGCTATACTCGTAGACATGCATGTGTAGGGTGTACTTGATTTAAAACAATTGCTAAAATCTGCCTAGAAATAAAATTGGGAAAAGGTTAGGTTTTATATTGTCAACTAGTCTAATCACCCCCCTCTAGACCTACTTTCGATCCTACATCGGAGTTGTGAGCGGTATTGTGGCTGCGCTCACCGATGCGATGGGCGCGATGCTCCCTGTCGGTGTTTTGGGAACCGGGATACCCAGACCTGCCTGCCTACGAGCTAGGACATGGCCCGCTTCGTCAGCCAGGCATGGCCCGGTGCGAGTCTACTCAAGACAAAGCCCTCGCGAGGACCCCAGTCTCGCGAGGACGAACGACACCAAGACCAGCGAGGATTGGCCTCCTCAGGCCACCTCCAAATCAGCGGAGATCTCTATGGAGAACGGAGCCTTAGCAGTCAAAGATGACGCAAGGAAGGACAGGCGGGCGCTAGCGTGCAGGCGTTGTAGTTTCTTCTTTGGTGCAAAGGGAGCAAGGACATACGTGGGGTTCAATGTGCCGCCTAAAGGATTCCATTCCAGTGCAACAAGTCAATGACCACGAGCCCCGCACGGAGGATGTCACTGCCGAGCTCACCATTGCATCATCGACACTCGCTTTGCAGGCGAAGACCACCTTGGACAGGGCATGGATGTACAACTGCCCCCCTTCAAATTTGGCCGTTGTGGGATGTCACATCCCTAGCTAGAAGTTATAGGAACAACATATGTTTACATCATGTTTCAATTTGGCATCAACTTGAAATGGGAAGTTGAAGAAACCCCAAGCTCGCATTGAATCAAAACAATTCAATGTTGGTCAAAATTCATCAAATCCAAAATGCTCTTTAAAAATGTTCCCTATGTCAGATAAATCTGGACATGATTATAACAGGGACCATTTTACATATTTGAACATCCAAAACAATTTAAAAATAAATGTTAAAGCTCCTGAAAATGCCAAATAAAGCATTATCATTTCTTTTGTTTTCAAAATATCCTGAAACTTTTTAGATAAGTTTGAAATATTTAAACTACATTATAGAAAATACTTGCGATATTTTGCAAAGTCATTTTGTACCTGAAAAAGAATTAAACAAATTTCAAAAATTAGAAAAGAAATGAAATAAAGAAAAAAAGGAGAAAGAAGCCAAGGCCAGGCCGGCCGACCTGGCCCAGGGAGGTCACTGTCCTCCTGGCGGCCAGGAGGACAGGAGTGTGGCCGACGTGCGCGCGCTGCCGTGCCTCCATGCCGGCAGCTACCTGCCTGCTCCCTCCTTGCCAGCGCGACGGGGATAAGCTCCCAGAGCCGTCCCCATTGCTCCCTCTCTCGCTCTCTCGCCCGCCTCTCTTTCTCCCCTCCTCTGCTCTGCCATGGCCGAGCTGCTCGCTGCCGTAGCGCCGCCGGTTTTAGCCACCCCCGTGCCCTTCTGAGCCCACCAAAGGCTCCGCCTAAATCCCCTCTTCCTTCTCGCCGAGCCACGCACCACCGGGAGCTCCCTATCGCTGCATTGCCGTCGTCTTCAACCTCCGGCAGCCGGCAAGCAAGTGAAGCTCGCCATTGCTCCAAGGCCTCGCTGAGCCCGCTCTCGACGTCTCTACAACCGTCGTGAGCCCCTAGATCTTTTCCCCCTCTTTATCCCCTCGTTTGCGTGCCCTAGCGCCGGATTCCATCGAGGTACGAGGTGCCCCGCCGCTCGAGCTCGACGCCGGCCATGCTCCGGTGACCAGCTGGTCCATCAGAGGCCACCATCGTGTTCGTGAGGCTGCGTAGAGGCCGTAGGTGCCAAGTAGAGGTCGTGTTGCACCCTGGTTCGACGGGCTCATGCTCGCCCAAGCTCCGGTAGCCGCCAAGCTCGCCGCCGGTGTCGATTCCGACCATCCCAGCTCCTGGGAGGTGTCGGGATGGACGCGCACGTGACCATAGGTCCGTTTGGTACCCTCCGCCATCCATTTGGTCGCCGGAGGAGGGATCCCGAGCCCCTCCGCTGTCTTTGGAGCCACCGGCGGCTCAACACCGGTGGGTCTTGCCGGAGTTGACCACGGGGGTTTGATCCCAGGTCAACTGGCAAGTTGGCCCAACCCTCTAATTAAGTTAGATTACAAAAAATTAATTAATTAAGTTAATTAACCAAATTACTCACTCACCAGTGGGCCCGAAAATACTAATTAACTAGGATTAGTTTCAATTATTCAGTTAAGTGATTGAGTAACTGACATGTGGTCCCCACATGTCAGGTTTGACTCTGGCCTGGACAACCGACTAGTTGACGTCATTGTGACGTCAGGCTGATGTCATAATTCTATTTTCTAGTTTAAAAACAATTCCAGAAATTATTTAAAACTTCAAAAATTCATATAAATTAATCTGTAAATCAGATGAAAATAATTTATATATGAAAATTTATTAGAAAAATCCAATGAATCCAATGGTGCTATTATCATGCATTTTAGAGCAACCTATGTAGATGAACATGGAGAATTACTAATAGGTTAGTATATGGAATTTGAAATGAAGAACGATTTGGAACCTATATTCAAATTCATTTCAAATCAACATGAACACTAGTTGCATTAGCTCATCCACACATTCTATCATGCCATGATCATGCATCATATTGTTGCACTTGCGTGTATTGATTGTTTCTTATCTGCATTGTGGTAGGCCCTGCTTCCGAGGATACCTCCGAGTATTCCAACGAAGGAGAGAACTTCTTGCTACCCATAAAGGCAATCAACCCCATTGATCATTTCGATAACATCCCACTCTCTCGCTCCTGCACTTGTTTACTGCATTAGGACAAATGATCACATGTCAGTCATACACGGTACATGAACCTGTTCTTATGCATGACCTGTCATTGTCAGAGTATATAGCTAAACCTTGCAACCTAGCATACCTGGTAGATGCTTGTTCCATGATGTGCTTAGCTTACTTTGTCTGCTATGCTTGCTATGCTTAGAATTGTGTCAGGTCTGATTCATCTGGGTGATGAACTGAGTGAAACAATGTTGTTCTAATGTGATGACTTATGATGAAACCGATTTGGTAAAGGTAGCAATGAGAGGCTATGTAGGAGTACATAGCGGGTTGTCTCATTGCGACCGTTCTTAGGAACTGAGTTCCGTGTTTGTGATCCAAGACTAGTTACTACCACACATTGGGTTCCGGTAACTCGACCCCTCTCGACTTATCAGTCGCTTAGTCCTTGGTCTAGGAGTTGCAAGTAGTTTCTAGTGTTTATAGCATGCTGGAGGCCATGCGTAGCGCTGGCCCTAGGGGTGGCTTACGACGCGGTAGGCAGTGGCACGGTGTACCAAGGGTCACCCGAATGGTGGGCTTGGGAACCCTGTGCACATCGTTTGGGGCTGTAGCGGAAACTTCAGCCGGACTTCCATGCGGGTTCAGTCTCAAATAGGCGATAGCCTGGACTATAGGTCTTATGTGATTGACGGTCATGGCCGACTCCCTCACTAGGCATCCGCTTGAAGGTTGCCGAGGTGCATGGTTTTATGAGCACACAGCGATAAGTGGCGAGAGCGTGTGTGAAGAAGTACGCCCCTACAGGGTATGAAACTATTCTAATAGCTGCGTCCTCGAATATGGACTACTTGGAGAACTATGCTATTCATAGATAATCAAATGGATACTCATAAAAATATCAAGAAAAGTGTGAGTACCATGGATGGCACTCTCCCAGGAGAGGGAAGTGAATCCATGGTGGTGTATTACTATGAAGTTAGTGGACTCGTGTGCGATATCTAAAATTGTAAAAAAGAGTTAAAATTTGAGTAGTGCAGGTTAGCCATGAGTCAACGCTGGCATTGCTGCATAAACTCCACCACTTCCCTTGTTGATACATGAGCATGATTAGACTAGGTCTGTTTTAAAGACTTGCTGAGTACGTTTGTACTCACGTTTGCTTAATAAATGTTGTAGATGAGACGCAGGACCCATGAGGTGGGTTCTTTATAGATGTCGACGATGCCGAATAGCGGGTGTCCCAGCTATGACCTTATGCCTTGTGGCGGGCTGTATATAGTTAGGCCATGTGCCTTTTTACCGCTTTCGTGTGTCTGTACTCAGACAGCTTATGCTTTCGCTTGGTTTGTATGACTTGAGTGTCGGGTTATGTGACCCCTATCTGTAAGAACATATTATGCAAGGTTTGTCTGAGCCTCTTAAATAAAAGTCATGTTGTTGTATGGTTATGTTGTGATGCCATGGTTGTATCTATGCATATCGGGCATGTCGTGCGTACGTGTGATGTGCAATGGTATATATGGGATCCGACACCTAGGTGTGTGCCTTTAGTAGTACTCTTTACGGGAAACTACCTCTTTGTGCTTCCACTGAGCCATGGTAGCTTGCTACTGCTCTAGACACATTGATTGACCGACATGTATACTTGTTTGCTGCTGTGTCTGTCCCTTCGGGGAAATGTCTGGCAGTGTAATGGAGTCCCTGTAGCCTGTTACGACTCGTCTACGTGAAGTGATGGCATTTATATCTCATGGCGTAATGGAGTCCTTGTATCTTGCTATGACTCGTCTACACACTCTTGAGGCCGACACCTGCATTGCTGGGTTACATATGCCTATTTCTGTACGGATGTGCCACTTCGGTTCTATGACTAGTAATGTCGGCCCAGGTTCTCTGTCGTGTGATTGCCAGCGACATGTTCACATAAGTGTGCCAAAAGAAGCAAATGGTCTCGGCTAAGGTAAGGCTACAGCCGTGGAACTTACCGTGCATGAGGCCACAAAGTTATGTGATATGTTACAGTCTGGATTCATATGACTTAGGATCGGGGTACCGACAGTGTTGGTATCAGAGCCTGAATGACTGTAGGACTACCAAGCCAAACTGGTCGAAGTTGAGTCTAGAAACACTATACAAAAGTACGGGAATTGATTGTGGAAGGGAACATAAGGCTCTTTTTACTCCTCTTCCCAAGTTATTCTATTGTGAGTCATTCTCATCTTTTCTATGGGGATAAGAACTAGGCTTCTCATCCATTGCTTAGGATGCCGAGTTACTAACCATGGACCACTAGCTAGCTTGTTTGCAAGTGAATGTGGGTACTCAAGTATTGTTGGTGTGACAAACAGATGGAGAAGAGATTTGAGTCTAGAAAATCAAGTGGTTATGGTTTTCGAATCTTTGCAGTTTTCTCAAAATCCTTTTTGAGCAATTACAGTCGTTATGTTGTCCAATTTCTGCTAGAGTCTCCAATGTCTTTGCATCATTCTCCGTTTCAGATGCCCCCTCGTCCTTCCCGTCAAGTGGTCCGTCTAATCAGGTGCATCGATCTATCGGGTCACACGGCCATGTTGGCTAGAGTTATGATGGAGGTTGGTTATCGTTGGTACCTAGAGTACACAGTGGAGGAACAGTATCGAGATTTCACCCAGAGTCAGTATCTGTGTACCATCAAGATTTATCCTTCATATCCTGGAGTTGTAGAGACGCTTCACTGGACTTATGGATTAGGTGTCACCATAGATATGGCAGTTCAGGAGGCAGCTTACACCATGCTGACTATCATGAGGTTTCACCATGGTCTGCTTCAGAACACGGAGTTTTGTTATGTTCTTGCTTCTATGGGAGGAGAGGATGGTTATCTTAGTGCAGCCTACTATTATCATTCCCATGAGGATCCTAGGCTGCAGGTGACCACTCAGATGTTGGAGAAGAGGGATCATGATGCACGTGCCCTTCGCATGGTGCTTTATGCCACCCGTGCATGTCTTTGGACAGCCCTGACGCAATTGGCTCCTGTCGTGCAGACAGGCTATGGAGATTCGGAGATGCTCACCCCATCGCGGACTCATCTGCCAGCACACATAGACTGGCCCGATGTTGGAGGCATCACCCCTCTTCGAGGACCGTTGTTGCCACCAACAAGGGGACTAAGGCCACATTCGTGTCCTTACGGTTCCTAGGGATCACATGCTAGATTGTTCCCAGATCCTTAGATTCAGCTCCCGGGTCATGGGGGTAACCTGTATGAGGCATTCTACGGCGATGCTTGAGTACGTGGATGTTAGTTCTAGTATGGTAGTAATCGTATCGCCACTGTCCTGCATGTCCTGTGGGATATGATGAGATTGAGAGTTGAGTTCCAGAGGTGTAGATAGATAATGTATTGGAAGCTTGTAATGCCTCCGATGAGTTGTGTCATCTCTCCATAGTTGTATTTCAGCTTGGCTTCTATTGAACTATGTCATGGTGTGTATGAATCATGGTGTTCATATGGCAGTTGTTTTACCATGTTGATTGGTGTTTACACTGCATGCCATGTTGTCCAGTACATTCCTTATCTCATGTCTTAGAGTTGTTGTCCCCTATTAAGCTGTGGGTTTGTTTTCCCAGGATGGTCGCAACTAGAAATAACCCCGTGCCTGCCCCTGAGCAGGGCAAGGGAAGCCAACCAAGGCAAGAGGATCTGCCACATGCGCCTTCTCTGGAAGAAGTGATGCTTGAAGCCGAAAGGAACAAGACAGAGACCAACAGGCTATTGGAGCGAATTGAGCAGAACATAGCACGTGCTCCCCGCAATGATCTCAATGATGGCATGTCACTCGGTGATTTCATCAGACTGTGCCCACCCAGGTATCATCATCCGATTGACCCACTCGACACGGATGACTGGCTGACTAGCATGTACTGCAAGATCCGGGCTGCCAATGTGTCCGAGGCCAACAAGGTGACCTTTGTAACTTACTTTCTAGAAGGACCCGCTAATCTGTGGTGGGAAAATTTTGAAGCCATGCGTCCCGCCGGCCCCGCACCAACTTGGACATAATTTAGTGCTGCATTTCGTACCCATCACATCCCGGAAGGGCTGATGGATCGTAAGAGAGAGGAATTATGTGCCTTCACCAAGGGCAGACTGTCAATGGATGCCTATAGTCGTGAGTTTGGAAACCTTGCTCGCTATGCTCCTGAGGAAGTTTCTACTGATGCCAAGAAGCAGGCTAGGTTCCGCAAGGGACTTAATCCGAAGCTCCGTCGAGACCTGCGCCTGCACGAGTGCACCACTTTCCAAGCTCTCGTCAACAAGGCTATCAATGCCAAGACTAGACAGACTGATTATGAGGCCACGAGAAAGCACAACCGTGACTTCAGCCCCGCATTTGGCTCGGGCCCCAATAAACGCCGGGTCTGGGTGCCCAACGCAGCTCTGCCGCCAAGATATAATGCGAGGCCATCCTTCCAGTCGCCTCGCCCAACTCAGCCCAATCCTCCAGTCAGGCCATTTGGAGGACCGCCTGCAAATGTTGCACCCCATGCCACCGTGGTTTGCTACAAATGCAGAGAACCGGGACACTAGTCCCGTGAGTGTCCCCAGAATAATGCTAAGCCTACTGGACGTGGAAAGCCAGGAAAAGCGTTTTATGTGAAGCCAGCTCCTACTCGTGGACGAGTGAACTATGTGTCTGCTGAGAAAGCCCTTGAGGATCCTGATGTTATCCTAGGTACGGTCCTTGTCAATAGTCATCCAGCTTCTGTTCTATTTGATACTGGGGCATCCCATTCTTTCATCTCAGAAAGTTATGCACAGTTGCATAACATTTTCAAAGTGGCAAACTTCTAGAGTGAGCCATGATAATGAGATTCTGGTGGATAGGCTAGTCTTCCTAGCATCTTTGATAGCCCTCAAATCTTCGGACATCAATATCATTCTAGGCATGGATTGGATGAAAGCCCACTATGCTAAGATTGATACTCACACTAGGAATGTTCAACTTACACATCCATCAGGTGAGATAGTTAATGTCTCCACTCGAACAACCAAGCGCCAAATCTACTCCCTCAATGCTAGCACCCTTCCAGAGTTAGAAGATATTCCGGTAGTCCGTGACTTTCCGGATGTCTTTCCAGAAGAACTGCCAGGAATTCCTCCTGTCAGAGATGTCGAGTTTGTGATAGAGCTCGTTCCCCGGACTGTCCAATAGCCAGAAGATCCTATAAGATGGCACCCTTAGAACTAGCCGAACTTAAGATCCAACTCGATGAGGCTTTGAAGAAAGGTTTCATCCGTCCCAGCTCTTCTCCTTGGGCTTGTCCCGTTCTCTTCGTCAAGAAGAAGGATGGATCGGATTGGATGGTTCTAGATTATCGGCTAGTGAATTTGGTCACCATAAAGAACAAGTATCCGCTCCCCAGGATCAACGATTTGTATGATCAACTCGCTGGATCCTCTGTCTTTTCCGAAATGGATTTGAGGTTGGGATACCATCAAATCAGAATTAGGAACGGGGAAATTCCAAAAACGTATTTTGTGACTCGTTATGGCCAATACGAGTACACCGTCATGTCCTTCGGTTTAACCAATGCCCCAGCCACCTTCTCTCGTTTGATGAATTCGATCTTCATGGAGTATTTAGATAAATTCGTCATGGTTTACCTCGACGATATACTCATCTACTCAAGGAACAAACAAGAACATGCCGAGCATCTAAGGCTGGTATTGTTGAAACTTTGAGAGCATCGTCTGTACGCCAAATTCTCCAATTGTGAATTTTGGTTGCCATAAGTGACCTATCTAGGCCACGTGATATCTGGTAAGGTATTGCTGTCAATCCCAAGAGAGTTCAGGCCGTCCTTGATTGGACTCAACCTGAATCGGTTAAGCAAGTTTGGAGTTTCCTTGGCTTAGCGAGCTATTGTTGCCGCTTTGTCGAGAACTTCTCCAAGGTTGCAAAACCTCTAACTGAACTCCTGAAGAAAGATAAAAAGTTCGAGTGGACCCCACAATGCGAGCATAGTTTTCAAGAGTTGAAAAGACGAGTGACCTCTGCTCCCGTTCTAGTGCCACCAGACTTCTCTAAGGACTTTGTTATCTACTGCGACGCCTAGCGACAAGGATTAGGTTGCATTCTCATGCAAGATCGTCATGTGATTGCATACGCTTCTCGACAGTTGCGTCCACATGAGGATAATTATCCAACACATGATCTTGAGCCTGCAGCTGTAGTCCATGCACTGAAAACATGGTGACATTACCTTCTGGGTAATCGTTGCAAAATTTACACTGATCACCAAAGTCTAAAATATATATTCACCCAGCCAGATTTGAATCTCAGGCAAAGACGATGGGTTGAGTTGATTGCAGATTACGACTTAGGGATAACTTACACCCCGGGGAAAGCCAATGCTATGGTTGATGCACTGTGTCGTAAGTCTTATTGTAATAATCTAATGTTACAACAACGTCAACCACTTCTCCATGAGGAATTTCGGAAGTTGAACCTTCACCTTGTTCCTCAAGGATTCCTATCCAGCTTGGTGGCGAAACCTATACTTACGGATCAAATTATAGAAGCTCAAAAGCATGATGCCGGGATATCTCGCATCAAGAAAACATTAAGAAGGGTAATGTTAGATGCTTCTCGGAAGATGATCGGGGTGTTGTCTTCTTTGAGAACTGTTTGGTGATCCCGAAGAAGCAACATCTACGACAGTTGATCCTTAAGGAGGCTCATGATTCTCCCCTCTCAATTCATCCGGGTAGTACCAAGATGTATCAAGACCTACACCAAAGGTTCCGGTGGACTAGGATGAAGAGAGAAATTGCTCGGTTCGTTGCTAACTGCGATGTTTGTCATCGCGTGAAAGCAGAACATCAAAGGCCTG
Source organism: Hordeum marinum (assembly GCA_022496015.1). Classification (NCBI taxonomy): domain Eukaryota; kingdom Viridiplantae; phylum Streptophyta; class Magnoliopsida; order Poales; family Poaceae; genus Hordeum; species Hordeum marinum. The sequence continues at coordinate 159,140,143 of CM039675.1, read as the reverse complement.
CTGGCACCCTTCAACCTTTAGCTCTTCCTGAATGGAAATGGGATAAAGTCGGTATGGCTTTTATTACCGAATTTCCCAATACCAAGAGAGGGAATAATGCTATCTTTGTGGTCATCGACTGCTTTTCCAAAGTGGCTCATTTTCTTCCTGTTCGGGAGAGTATAACTACTAGCCAGCTAGCGGAGTTGTATGTTTCTCGAATAGTTTCTCTTCATGGTGTTCCTTTGGAGATTAACTCAGACCGTGGAAGTATCTTTACTTCCCAATTTTGGGAAAGTTTTCAAACCACTATGGGGACTCATCTATCCTTTAGCACTGCTTTCCACCCGCAATCAAGTGGTCAAGTTGAGCGAGTCAATCAAATCCTCGAAGACATGCTCCGAGCTTGTGTTATATCTTTCGATATGAACTGGGAGAAATGTCTTCCATTTGCCGAATTTTCTTATAACAATAGTTATCAATCAAGCTTGGGAAAAGCCCCGTTTGAAGTTCTCTATGGACGAAGGGGTCGAACACCTCTTAACTGGTCGGAAACCGGAGAGAGGCAACTCTTTGTCCCGGATATGATCCAGGATGCAGAGGCGCAAGTTCGCATTATTCGTGAAAAGTTGAAAACAGCCCAATCTCGTCAAAAGAGCCAATATGATTGCCATCATAAGGTTGTGACCTATGAAGTTGACGAGAAGGCTTACCTTCGGGTTACACCTCTGAAGGGTACCCATCGATTCGATATCAAGGGAAAGTTGGCTCCTCGTTACATTGGACCTTTTCGCATTCTTGCTAAACGAGGAGAGGTTGACTACCAATTGGAACTTCCGCCGCATCTTTCCAAGGTTCATGATGTCTTCCACGTATCGCAACTCAGGCATTGCTTCTCGGACCCTGTTCGTGATGTAGACCACGAAGCGCTTGATCTCCAAGATAAGCTTACATATCGAGAATACCCTATTCGTATTCTTGATCAAGCTGAGCGTACCACTCGGTGTCGGAACATCAAGTTTCTTAAGGTACAGTGGTCACACCATTCTGAAAAGGAGGCCACATGGCAAAGAGAAGATCGTCTTCGACTAGAGTACCCCGCGCTCTTCCCGACGACATCAAAATCTTGGGACGAGATTCTTTTGAGTGGGGGTGAGTTGTCACATCCCTAGCTAGAAGTCATAGGAACAACATATGTTTGCATCATGTTTCAATTTGGCATCAACTTGAAATGGGAAGTTGAAGAAACCCCAAGCTCACATTGAATCAAAACAATTCAAAGTTGGTGAAAATTCAACAAATCCAAAATGCTCTTTAAAATGTTCCCTATGTCTAATAAATTTGGACATGATTATAACAGGGACCATTTTACATATTTGAACATCCAAAACAATTTAAAAATAAATGTTAAAGCTCCTGAAAATGCCAAATAAAGCATTATCATTAATTTTGTTTTCAAAATATCCTGAAACTTTTTAGATAAGTTTGAAATATTCAAACTCCATTATAGAAAATACTTGGGATATTTTGCAAAGTCATTTTGTACCTGAAAAAGAATTAAACAAATGTCAAAAAATAGAAAAGAAATGAAATAAAGAAAAAAGGAGAAATAAGCCCAGGCCAGGCCGGCCCACGTGACCCAGGGAGGTCATTGTCCTCCTGGCGGCCAGGAGGACGGGAGTGTGGCCAGCGTGCGCGCGCTGCCGTGCCTCCATGTTGGCAGCTACCTACCTGCTTCCTCCTTGCCAGTGCGATGGGGATAAGCTCCGAGAGCCGTCCCTATCGCTCCCTCTCTCTTTCTCGCCCGCCTCTCTTTCTCCCCTCCTCTGCTCGGCCATGGTTGATCTGCTCGCTGCCATAGCGCTGCCGTTTTAGCCGCCCCGCACCCTTCTGAGCCCACCAAAGGCTCCGCCTAGATCCCCTCTTCCTTCTCGCCGAGCCACGCACCGCCGGGAGCTCCCTATCGCTGCATCGCCGTCGCTTCAACCTCCGGTCGTCGGGAAGCAAGTGAAGCTCGCCGCTGCTCCAAGCCCTCCCCGAGCCCACTCTCAACGTCTCTGCAACCGCCGTGAGCCCCTGGATATATTCCCCCTCTTTCCCCCCTCATTTGCATATCCTAGCGCTGGATTCCATCGAGGTCCAAGGTGCCCCGCCGCTCAAGCTCGACGCCGGCCATGCTCCGGTGACTAGCTGGTCCATCAGAGGCCATCGTCGTGTTCGTGAGGCTGTGTAGAGGTCGTAGGTGCCAAATAGAGGTCGTGTTGCACCCTGGTTCGACGGGCTCGGGCTCGCCCAAGCTCCGGTAGCCGCCAAGCTCGCTGTCGGTGTCGATTCCGACCATCTCAGCTCCTGGGGGGTGTGGAGATGGACGCGCGCGTGAGCATAGGTTCATTTGGTGCCCTTCGTCGTCCATTTGGTCGCCGGAGGAGGGATCCCGAGCCCCTCCACCATCTCTGGAGCCACCGGTGGCTCAACGCCGGTCGGTCTTGCCGGAGTTGACCACGGGGTTTTGACCCTAGGTCAACTGGCAAGTGGGCCCGACCCTCTAATTAAGTTAGATTAAGAAAAAATAATTTTTAAGTCAATTAACCTAATTACTCACTGACTAGTGGGCCCAGAAATACTAATTAACAAATATTACTTTTAATTATTCAGTTAAGTGATTGAGTCACTAACATGTGGTCCCCACATGTCAGGTTTGACTCTGGCCTGGTCAGCCGACCAGTTGACATCACTATGACGTCAGGCTGATGTCATAATTCTATTTTCTAGTTTAAAATAATTCTAGAAATTATTTAAAAATTCAAAAATTCATATAAATTAATCTGTAAATCAGATGAAAATAATGTATATCTGAAAATTTATCAAAAAAACCCAATGAATCCAATGGTGCGATTATCATGCATGTTAGAGCAACCTATGTAGATGAACATGGGCAATTACTAATAGGTTAGTATATGGAATTTGAAATGAAGAACGATTTTGAACCTATATTCCAATTCATTTCAAATCAACATGAACACTAGTTGCATTAGCTCATACACACATGCTATCATGCCATGATCATGCATCATATTGTTGCACTTACGTGTATTGATTGTTTCTTATCTGCATTGCGGTAGGCCCTGCTTCCGAGGATACCTCGGAGTATTCCAATGAAGGAGAGAACCTTCCCGCTACCCAGCAAGGCAAGCAACCCCATTGATCATTTCGATAACATCCCACTCTCCCGCTCCCGCTCTTGTTTACTGCATTAGGACAATCGATCACATGTCATTCATTCATGGTAGATGAACCTACTCTTATGCATGACCTCTCATTGTCACAGAGAATAGCTAAACCTTGCAACCTAGCATACCTGGTAGATGCTTGTGCCATGATGTGCTAGCTTACTTTTCCTGCTATGCTTACTATGCTTAGAGTTGTGTCAGGTCTGATTCATCTGGGTGATGAACTGAGTGAAAAAATGTTGTTCTAATGTGATGACTTATGATGAATCCGATCTGGTAAAGGTAGCAATGAGAGGCTATGTAGGAGTACATAGCGGTTTGTCTCATTGGGACCGTTCTTAGGAACTGAGTTCCGTGTTTGTGATCCAAGACTAGTTACTACCACACATTGGGTTTCGGTAACTCGACCACTCTCGACTTATCAGTCGCTTAGTCCTTGGCCCAGGAGTTGCAAGTAGTTTCTGGTGTTTATAGCATGCTGGAGGTCGTGCATAGGGCTGACCCTAGGGGTGGGTTACGACGCGGTAGCTAGTGGCACGGTGTACCAAGGGTCACCCGAATGGTGGGCTTGGGAATACTGTGCACATCGTTTGGGGCCGTAGCAGAAACTTCGGCCGGACTTCCGTGCGGGTTCAGTCTCAAATAGGCGATAGCCTGGACTAGAGGTCTTATGTGATTGACGGTCATGGCCGACTCCCTTGCTGGGCATCCGCTTGAAGGTTGTCGAGGTGCATGGTTTTAAGAGCACACAGCGATAAGTGGCGAGAGCGTGTGTGAAGAAGTACACCCCTGCAGGGTATGAAACTATTCGAATAGTCGTGTCCTCGGATATGGAATACTTGGAGAACTATGTTGTTCATAGATAATCAAATGGATACTCATAAAAATATCAAGGCAAGTGTGAGTACCGTGGATGTCACTCTCCCAGGAGAGGGAAGTGAATCCGTGGTGGTGTATTACTATGAAGTTAGTGGACTTGTGTGCGATATCTAAAATTGTAACAAAGTGTTAAAATTTGAGTAGTGCAGGTTAGCCATGAGTCAAAGCTGGCATTGCTGCAAAAACTCCATTACTTACCTAGTTGATACATGAGCACGATTAGACTAGGTCTATTTTAAAGACTAGCTGAGTACGTTTGTACTCACGTTTGCTTAATAAATGTTGCAGATGAGACCGAGGACCCATCAGGTGGGTTCTTTCTAGATGTCGACGATGCCGAATAGCTGGTGTCCCAGCTACGACCTTATGCCCTGTGGCGGGCTATAGATAGTCGGGCCATGTGCCTTTTTACCCCTTTCGTCTGTCTGTACTTAGACAGCTTAAGCTTCCGCTTGGTTTGTATGACCTTGTTCGTATGACTTGAGTGTCGGGTTATGTGACCCCTATCTGTAAGAACATATTATGCAAGGCTCGTTTGAGACACTTAAATAGAAGTCATGTGGTTGTATGGTTATGTTGTGATGCCATGGTTGTATCTATGCATATCAGGCATGTCGTGCATACGTGTGACGTGCAACGGTATGTATGGGATCCAACACCTAGTCATGTGCCTTTAGTAGTACTCTTTATCGGAAACTTCCTCTTTGTGCTTCCACCGAGCCATGGTAGCTTGCTACTGCTCCGGACACATTGATTGACCGGCATGTATCCTTGTTTGTTGTTGTGTCTGTCCCTTCGGGGAAATGTCTCGCGGTGTAATGGAGTCCCTCTAGCCTGTTACGACTCGTCTACGTGTAGTGATGGCATTTAGGTCTCACGGTGTAACGGAGTCCTTGTAACTTGCTATGACTCGTCTACACACGCTTGAGGCGGACACCTGCATTGCTGGGTTACGTATGTCTGTTTCCGTACGGATGTGCCACTTCGGTTCTATGACTAGTAATGTCGGCCCGGGCTCTCTATCGTGTGATTGCCAGCGACATGTTCACATACGTGTGCCAAAAGACATAGACAGTCCCGGCTAAGGTAAGGCTGCAGTCGTGGAACTTACCATGCATGAGGCCACAAAGTGATGTGATATGTTACAGTCTGGATTCATATGACTTAGGATCGGGGTCCCGATAGCGTTGGTATTAGAGCTTGACTGACTGTAGGACTACCAAGCCAAACCAGTCGAAGTTGAGTCTAGAAACTCTATAGAAAAGTAGGCGAATTGATTGTGGAAGGGAACGTAAGGATCTTTTTACTCCTCTTCCCAAGTTATTCTATTCTGAGTCATTCTCATCTTTTCTATGGGGATAAGAACTAGGATTCTCATCCATTGCTTAGGATGCCGAGTTACTAACCATGGACCACTAGCTAGCTTGCTTGCAAGTGAATGTGGGTACTCAAGTATTGTTGGTGTGACAAACAGATGCAGAAGAGATTTGAGTCTAGAAAGTCGAGTGGTTATGCTTTTCCAATCTTTTGCAGTTGTCTCAAAATCCTTTTTGAGCAATTACAGCCGTTATGTTGTCCAATTTCTGCTAGAGTCTCTAATGTCTTTGCATCATTCTCTGTTTCAGATGCCCCCTCGTCCTTCCTGTCAGGTGGTCCGTCTGACCAGGTGCATCGATGTACCGGGTCACACGGCCATGTTGGCTAGAGTTATGATGGAGGCTAGTTACCGTTGGTACCCAGAATACACAGTGGAGGAACAGTATCGAGATTTCAACCAAAGTCAGTATTTGTGTACCGTCAAGATTTGTCCTTCATATCCTTGAGCTGTAGAGCCGCTTCACTGGACTTATGGATTAGGTGTCGCCATAGATATGGCAGTTCAGGAGGCCGCCTACACCATGCTGACTATCATGAGGTTTCACCATGGTCTGCTTCAGAACACAAAGTTTTGTTATGTTCCTGCTTCTATGGGAGGAGAGGATGGTTATCTTAGTGCAGCCTACTATGATCATTCCCATGAGGATCCTAGGCTGCACGTGACCGCTCAGATGTTGGAGAACAGGGATCGTGATGCACGTGCCCTTCGCGTGGAGCTTTATTCCACCAGGGCTCGTCTTTGGACAGCCCTGACGCAGTTGGCTCCTGTCGTGCAGACAGACTATGGAGATTTGGAGATGCTGACCCCATCGCTGAGTCATCTGCCAGCACACGTAGACTGGCCCGATGTTGGAGGCATCACCTCTCTTCTAGGATCGTTGTTGCCACCAACAAGGGGACCAAGGCCACATCTATATCCTTACGGTTCCTAGGGATCACAGGCTAGAGTGTTCCCAGATCCTCAGATTTAGCTCCCGGGTCATGGGGGTAACCTGTATGAGGCATTCTACGGTGATGCTTGAGTACATGGATGTTAGTTCTAGTATGGTAGTAATCGTATCGCCACAGTCCTGCGTGTCCAGTGGGATATGATGAGGTTGGGAGTTGAGTTCCGGAGGTGTAGATAGATAATGTATAGGAAGCTTGTAATGCTTCCGATGAGTTGTGTCATCTCTCCATAGTTGTATTTCATCTTGGCTTGTACTGAACTATGTCATGGTGTGTATGAATCATGGTGTTCATATGGCAGTTGTTTTACCATGTTCATTGGTGTTTACCCTGCATGCCATGTTGTCCAGTACATTCCTTATCTTATGTCTTAGAGTTGTTGTCCCCTATGATTAAGTTGTGGGTTGGTTTTCCCAGGATGGTGGCAACTAGGAATAACCCCGTGCCTGCCCCTGAGCAGGGCAAGGGAAGCCAGCCAAGGCAAGAGGATCTGCCACATGCGCCTTCTCTGGCAGAAGTGATGCTTGAAGCCGAAAGGAACAAGAGAGAGACCGACAGGCTATTGGAGCTAATTGATCAGAACACACACGTGTTCCCCATAATGATCTCAATGATGGCGTGTCACTTGGTGATTTCATCAGACTATGCCCACCCAAGTATCACCATTCGGTTGACCCACTCGACACGGATGACTAGCTGACTAGCATGTACCGCAAAATGCTGGCTGCCAATGTGTCCGAGGCCCACAAGGTGACCTTTGCAACTTACATTCTGGAAAGACCCGCCAATCTGTGGTGGGAAAATTTTGAAGCCATGCCTCCTGCAGGCCCAACACCAACTTGGATAGAATACAGTGCCGCATTTCATACCCATCACATCCCGAAAGGGCTAATGGATCGTAAGAGAGAGGAATTCGGTGCCTTCACCGAGGGCAGACTGTCAGTGGATGCCTATAGTCATGAGTTTGGAAACCTTGCTCGCTATGCTCCTGAGGAAGTTTCTACTGATGGCAAGAAGTAGGCTAGGTTCCACAAGGGACTTAATCATGAGCTCCGTCGAGACCTGCGCCTGCATGAGTGCACCACTTTCCAGGCTCTCGTCAACAAGGCTATCAGTGCCAAGACAGGATAGACTGATTATGAGGCACGAGAAAGCACAACCGTGACTTGAGCCCCGCATCTGGCTTGGGCCCCAATAAACGCCAGGTCTGGGTGCCCAACACAGCCCTGCCGCCAAGATACAATGCGAGACCATCCTTCTAGGTGCCTCGCCCAGCTCAACCCAATCCTCCAGTCAGGCCATTTGGAGGACAGCCTGCAAATGTTGCACCATATGCCACCGTGGTTTGCTACAAATGCGGAGAACTGGGACACTACTCCCGTGAGTGTCCCCAGAATAAAGCTAAGCCCGCTAGACGTGGAAAGCCAGGAAAAGCCTTTTATGTGAAGCCAGCTCCTGCTTGTGGACGAGTGAACTATGTGTCTGCTAAGGAAGCCCTTGAGGATCCTAATGTTATCCTAGGTACGCTCCTTGTCAATAGTCATCCAGCTTCTGTTCTATTTGATACTGGGCATCCCATTCTTTCATCTCAGAAAGTTATGCACAGTTGCATAACATGTCTTTTTGTGATATGCCTACTCCTTTAGTAGTTCAAACTCCTGGTTCAAAGTGGCAAACTTCTAGAGTGAGCCATGATAATGAGATTCTGGTGGATAGGCTAGTCTTCCTAGCATCTTTGATAGCCCTCAAGTCTTCAGACATCAATATCATTCTAGGCATGGATTGGATGAAAGCCCATTATGCTAAGATTGATACTCACACTAGGAATGTTCAACTAACACATCCATCGGGTGAGATATTTAATGTCTTCACTCAAACAACCATGCACCAACTCTATTCCCTCAATGCTAGCCCCCTTCTAGAGTTAGAAGATATTCCGGTAGTCCGTGACTTTCCGGATGTCTTTCCAGAAGAACTGCCATGATTTCCTCTTGTCAAAGATGTTGAGTTTGTGATAGATCTCGTTCCAGGGACTGTCCCAATAGAAAGAAGACCCTATAAGATGGCACCCTTAGAACTAGCCGAACTTAAGATCCAACTCGATGAGGCTTTGAAGAAAGGTTTCATCCGTCCCAGCTCTTCTCATTGGGCTTGTCCCGTTCTCTTCGTCAAGTAGAAGGATGGATCGGATCGGATGGTTGTGGATTATCGGCTAGTGAATCTGGTCACCATAAAGAACAAGTATCGGCTCCCCGGGATCAAAGATTTGTATGATCAACTCGCTGGATCCTCTGTCTTTTTCAAAATGGATTAGAGGTTGGGATACCATCAAATCAGAATTAGGAACGAGGACATTCCAAAAACGGCTTTTGTGACTCGTTATGGCCAATACGAGTACACCGTCATATCCTTCGGTTTAACCAATGCCCCAGCCACCTTCTCTCGTTTGGTGAATTTGATCTTCATGGAGTATTTAGATAAATTCGCCGTGGTTTACCTCGATGATATACTCATCTACTCAAGGAACGAACAAGAACATGCGGAGCATCTAAGGCTGGTATTGTCGAAACTTTGAGAGCATCGTCTGTACGCCAAATTCTCCAAGTGTGAATTTTGGTTGCCAGAAGTGACCTATCTGGGCTAGGTGATATCTGGTAAAGGTATTGCAGTCAATCCCAAGAGAGTTCAGGCCGTCCTTGATTGGACTCAACCTGAATCGGTTAAGCAAGTTCGGAGTTTCCTTGGCTTAGCGATGTATTGTTGCCGCTTTGCCGAGAACTTCTCCAAGGTTGCGAAACCTTTGACTGAACTCTTGAAGAAAGATCAAAATTTCGAGTGGACCCCACAATGCGAGCACAGTTTTCAGGAGTTGAAAGGATGACTGACCTATGCTCCCGTTCTAGTGCCACCAGACTTCTCTAAGGACTTTGTTATCTACTGCGATGCCTCGCGACAAGGATTAGGTTGCATTCTCAAGCAAGATCGTCATGCGATTGCATACGCTTCTCGATAGTTATGTCCACATGAGGATAATTATCCAACACATGATCTTGAGCTTGCAGCTATAGTCCATGCACTGAAAACATGGCGACATTACCTTCTGGGTAATCGTTGCGAAATTTACGCTGATCACCAAAGTCTAATATATATATTCACCCAACCAGATTTGAATCTCAGGCAAAGACGGTGGGTTGAGTTGATTGCAGATTACGACTTAGGGATAACTTACACCCCGGGGAAAGCCAATGTTATGGTTGATGCACTGAGTCGTAGGTCTTATTGTAACAATCTGATGTTACAACAAGGTCAACCACGTCTCCATGAGGAATTTTGGAAGTTGAACCTTCACCTTGTTCCTCAAGGATTCCTATCCAACTTGGTGGCGAAACCTATACTTACGAATCAAATTATAGCAGCTTAGAAGCAAGACGCCGGGATATCTCGGATCAAGAAAAACATTAAGAAGGGTAATGTTAGATGCTTCTCGGAAGATGATCGGGGTGTTGTCTTCTTTGAGAACCGTTTGGTGATCCCGAAGAAGCAACATCTATGACAGTTGATCCTTAAGGAGGCTCATGATTCTCCCCTCTCAATTCATCTGGGTAGTACCCATATGTATCAGGCCCTACGCCAGAGGTTCTGGTGGACTAGGATGAAGGGAGAAGTTGCTCAGTTCGTTGCTAACTGCGACGTTTATCGTCGCGTGAAAGCAGAACATCAAAGGCCTGCTGGCACCCTTCAACCTTTAGCTATTCCTGAATGGAAATAGGATAATGTCGGTATGGATTTTATTACCGGAATTCCCAATACTATCACGCCCAAGGTGCGCACCTATCTGATTAAGGCACGAGGGCCTCGCAAGGGATAGAGGCGCATCTTGCCGTTAGCAAGAATAGTATCATCCCAACATACAATACTGAATGAGAAGAGTATACAAGTTGGCGTACACTCGCCACATCCTAACTTACAAAGACACTCAAATCATGGCATCAAGATGAACACACGGTCCGACTACGGACGAAATCAAACGATAAAAGAAGTTGCAAATGATACTATCAAGCTGTCCCAATGATCACGACCAGGTCCACTACTCATCCGGATATGTCACGTACATCCTGCCTCTCTCCTCATCATACTTCCACTGGAGCTGAGTAAGATCATCCTGCACAAACTCATCTGAACCTGCACCTGGATTATTGTAGTAAACTGTGAGCCACACAGGACTCAGCTATCATGTGCCCGGGTACCAAGACTATTTAAGCTTTAGGAAAGAAGGGTGATGTTTAGTTTGCAGCAACACTAAGCACTATATGGTGCTTAACTTACGCTACAAGAATGTAAAGTGAGTGGCCTACGTAAAGTGGTCGAATCTAGAGTAATCTCTAAGAGATCCTGAACACTTACTTACGTCAATCATAACCCCACCGTGTTCTCTCTCGGATCATGTTCACGAGCAGAGACGATCACGGTTACTCACACAGTTGGTGTATTTTAATTAGAGTTTACTTTAAGTTGTGTAAACCGGGTGTTAAACAAATATCCAAGTTGCCACATAACCGCGGGCACGGCTTTCCGAAAGATTTAACCCTGCAGGGGTGCTCCAACTAATCCATTACAAAATTAACCACACTCCGTGGGAATACCTCGACCGCGGACCTCGTGATCATCATAGGTGATTCCAAAGGAATTCCATCACCTTGAGTAAAACCCGAAGAAAGTTAGTCTCCAGACGCAAGACACTCGATAAAGGTAAAATGAATCCAGCAAGACCTCCCAACGTGTCGACGAACCAGATAAGACCCGCGTATCTCATTCTCAGGACACGACAGATGAGCGATGGTTACCACGCCAATCACCGAGTAGCCCCGAGCGGCGTTAATAACCTGCTTTGGGTTGGACCAACACTCATGCGGAGCACTGGCCCGGGGTTGATCAAATTATCCACGGGTTTGCAAGACCCTATGCAGTTTTATTAAGTTGTTAGGCAAATGTAGTACCAATGTTGGGTCTTGCCAGACAAGTTTTAATCTCAACTGAATAACAAGGGGGTCCCCATAACAACCCCGAGCATGTTAGGAGCGCCAACTATGGAGAACATAACACCAGAGGCAAAACACAAGATCATCAAAGACCTAGGCTAATTCTTGGCATTCCAAGGTAGCCACTGGTTAGGTGATGAAAAATCAATCATATTATGCTCAAGAATCAATCCATTCCATGGAGTATAACTCCCACAACTCACAAAACAAGATATCACCCAATCTGCCACAAAACAGCAGCATAGCAATTTGAACAGCTCACAACTATTGCTACAGGAACTCTACAACCACAAACAAGACATGAACATAAACTACACCACACACACACCAATTCATCCAACTATGCAATTAGCAAGAGAGCTACACATCACTATGCATGGAGCTGTCAAGTAGGCATGATGAAACAGGTTTTTAGGGACTGTGAAAATTCCAGTTTTCTGGAATCTGGGTTAATAAAGTAGCAAGTTGACAACAATGGCTAAATATGCTAGAGAGCTCCAAATGGCATGAAAATTAACAGTATGGTAGATGGAACATTCACTACATTTAACTAACACTGAGCATGATCAAATAACAACCACATGACTAGCTACCCCCTACTCCACCTGGCAAAACAATAACAGCAGGTCTCCAGACTTAGCCATTTCTATGCAGGATGAACAGTAACAGAAAGTAGCCAACTAAACAGCATGGTTCCCACTGATCAGGGGACTTGTCATAAATAAAAAGTATACTGGGACATTACCAGCAACTTTGACTAACAAACTCATGTTGGCAAGAACTTAAAAAGATGCATGGATTAATTCATAATAAAAAGATAAAAGCGCATCACAGCATAAAAATGCAGTTTTGTCAAGTTGCCCCAATGTCAAATATGACTTCACAGGTGCATACATGGGTTGATTCTACCCCAAATGCATTACTCATACCCCTATACTTGTGTGGAGCAAAAGGGGAGAAACCCTAGGTCGAAAATGCTCCTATAAAACATGAGTGACTTATGACATGTAAGTGACATGATGAGAAAAGCTCCAAAGTGCATGATACCTATGCATACAAGTTGGAAATGGATAAATAGCACCCTAGGAACATGTTAACATGGCATATCATCAAAAACAAGTATGAAACTAACTAGAAGAGAGACTATGATCAAATGCACCTAAGAGAGATTCCTACACATGGAACCACTCAACACATGGGGTATGTATGTAGATCATACACACACCTCTCACATCAACACACACACACACACATGGCATCACCTATATATGCCAAACACACACATACAAAGGTATGGATGTGGGCATGGTGCACCACACACCTACACACACACACTCTCACTAGCATACTCACACATGGATGTGTGTGAGAAACACACACACAAACATACATGGCACCACACCATGTGATCTCTACACCCACACACACATACACACACATGTGCATAACATGTAGGCATACATATGCATATGCACCAATAGGTGCATACACACACATGCTGCAATACGCACACACACATGCATTCATATAAGAGCACTCACACACACATGTGTATATATGCATATATACACTAGGTATATATGCACACCACACATTACACACACACTACACCACAAGTGTATATGCATCACAAGCATACACACACACATACAACCAGCCACAAATAAAAACACAAGGAGCCTACCCTACACATACATACATACATACATACAAAGGAAAAGAAGGCAAAAGAAATAAATAAAACAAAAGAAAACCAAAAATGGGGAAGAGGGGAATCAAACCCCTGACCTGCTGGTCAGCTCCCTCGACCCAGACCACTGGGCTACGAGCGCGGCTGTTAACAGACGAGGCAACCTGCCCCTCTAATACACACACAAGCTGCAAGACCTGACAAAACTGACGAAGAAACGCACGCTCACCTGACAGAGCAACTACGGCGACAGGGCCACAGCGGTGAGTATTCTGGCGAGCACACTGGGTCTCCGGCGACGCGGATGGGCGGAATCGAAGTGGGGCACTACGGGTTTCCCATCCCTCGTCTCTTCTCGCGAAGAGGGGGACGGAGGCGAGCAGCAGGTGCTCACTAGCGGACGGTGGTGACAGACGCGACAGCGGACACGGCTACAAAGAAGGAGAGGGGAGGAGGAGCTCTGGTTGCTCACCTTGAGGGGCTCAGGAAGAGGCGGAGCGCGACAACGAAGGGGAAGGAGATGTGGGGACGCGACGACGACGAAGAGGAAGAAGATGGCGGAGCAGGACGTCCGGCGACGACGTGCTCCTCGCTGCAGGGCTCCTCCGAGGCCCCTAGCGGCGGAAATGGAACGGCGGGAGATCCCGCGCACCCCACGCCATCCTGGACGCGGCGAGGAGCCACCGGAGATGCGCTGCGACGGCGATGAAGAACCGACGGAGCTCACTGACTACCTCTGAACCTTACCTTGACAGGGAGGAAGAAGAGAGGAGGGAGAGCGGAGGAGAGCTCGATGGGGGCTGCGGCGGAGGCGGAGGGAAGAGGAACCCTAGGCGGGGACGCACGCACACCGAGGGGGGACTAAATACCACGGGACTGATGGCGACGGCAACAGAAAAGGCGATGCGGGCGACGCTCTCTCTCTGAGCCAACTGATGGAGGAGGACGACGGGTCAGGTGGCCGTCACTGCTCACGTGGGCTGGGCTCGGCCCACCTGCTCCCTCTCTCACATGCTGGAAGTAGAAAATAACAGGGTTTTTCCTTTTAAATAAGCAGCCACAACAAAAATAAACCCTAAAGCAATAAAAGGATTTTTAAAGTAAAACAAAAATAGTTTTGAGAAGGGAAAATTAAGCCCTTGTTTATAAAAATGTCAAATGGAATTATTTAACAAGTTAATTTTAATATATTAATAAAACAGCCCCTGTTTTGAATAGGTTTCAAAAACCAAACATATCCAAATAACCAAAGTTTCACTCCCAATATTAATAGCAACATTAGGGCCACCTCATGGACATTTTTAAAAGATTTTTAAAACAACTTAATTCTGCCAAGTATTCACATTGGGAATAAAAGCAATGGGTGGGGTTTTAGAGAAGGAAGAGAAGAGAGGTATAAGAGGGAGAGATGGACACAAGCAATCCACCACTCTCAAACCAAAACAACACAAGGCACATACACATGCACATGATCCAATACAAGACACCCAAACACAAGCATAACATGAAAGGCATGATGAATGGTATGATGATGAAATGATGGATGCCATGATGCATGAATGCAATTCAATCACATGGGGCAAGGTGCAATCCTCACATAGCTCATGACACAAGGTTCATACATATGGTTACATGCCAAATAAGGTAGGGACAGCACTTGGGCTGTCACAACTCTCCCACACTACCAGAGGATCTCGACCCAAGATCTAGGAACGGAAGAAGTCTGGAAATTCGGAACGGAGCAGGTCCTCACATTCCCAAGTAGCTTCTATGTCGGAATGATAAGACCACTTCACCTTGAGGAACTTGATAAACTAGTTGCAAGTCTTACGCTCAGTTTCTTCAAGAATTGCAACTGGGTGCTCACGATAAGAAAGATCAGCTTGAAGATCGATGTCTTGGAGGTCAATGGTTCGCTTAGGAGTCTTGAAGCATTTCTGGAGCTGAGAAACATGGAAGACATAATGCACATTCGCGAAATTTGGAGGAAGATCAAGTTGATATGCAAGACCACCTCTCTTGTCAACAACTTTGAAAGTACCAACAAAACGAGGAGATAACTTCCCTTTGATTCCAAATCGCTACGTGCCTCTCATGGGAGAAACCTTGAGATAGACAAAATCATCCACATGGAAAGAAACATCCCGGTGCTTGATATCATAATAGCTTTTCTGACGGGACTGAGCAACTTTGAGGTTCTCGCAAATGACGTGTCACATCTCTTCAGCTTCAGTGATCATGTCATCGCCCAATATTTGACGCTCACCGGTTTCAGACCAGTTAAGTGTGGTACGACACTTCCTGCCGTAGAGAATCTCGAACGGGGCCTTGCCTGAACTAGCTTGGAAGCTATTATTGTATGAGAATTCAGCATATGGAAGGCAGTCTTCCCACTTCATGCCGAAATAAATCACACAAGCTCTGAGCATATCTTCAAGGATTTGATTGACTCTCTTAACTTGACCACTTGTCTACGGATGGAACGTAGTGCTGAAATGGATCTTGGTACCCATAGCAGTCTGGAAGGACTCCCAAAACTTGGAAGCAAAGAGACTTCCATGGTCAGAAGAGATGAGCTGAGGAATTCCATGCAAATACACTATCCTTGACGTATACAACTCTGCAAGCTGAGCTGCCGAGATAGATTCTTTGACTGGCAGGAAATGAGCAACTTTTGACAGCTTGTCGATAACCACAAAGATGGCATCGTTGCCTCTCTTGGACTTGGGAAACCCAGTAACAAAATCCATCTCGACATGATCGAATTTCCACTCTGGGATAGGCAAAGGCTGAAGAAGACCTGATGGACGTTGATGCTCCGCTTTCACCCTGCGACAAACATCACACTCGTTCACGAACTAAGCAATTTCACATTTCATGCGAGTCCACCAGAAGGTTTGCTTGAGATCCTGATACATCTTTGAACTGCCTGGATGAATGGAAAGAAGAGAATTGTGTGCTTCGTCCATGATAACATTTCTGAGATCACCTTTTGGAACCACAAGACGGTCCTCAAAGAACAAGGTATCTTTGTCATCGACACGAAAGCACTTATATTTGGGAATGCTCTTGGCCACGCCTTTCTTCACTTTCTTCACCATAGCGTCTAGTAACTGCGCTTGGCGAACTTGATCTTCCAGAGTCGGAGAGACTTGGAGATTGGCAAGAAATCCTTGCGGAATCATCTAAAGGTTGAGCTTACAGAATGCTTCGCAAAGCTCGGGTTGAAGAGGATTCAAAATGAGACTATTGCAGTACGCCTTATGGCTGAGCGCGTCTACAATGACATTAGCTTTCCTCGGAGTATACTCAATGCTTGGGTTGAAGTCTTCAAGCATTTCCACCCAACGAGACTGCCGAAGATTGAGATTGGATTGAGTGAAAATGTACTTCAAGCTCTTGTGATTTGTGTACACCTCAACTGGTCTACCCAACAACAAATGCCTCCAAGTCATTAGAGCATGCACAACTGCCGCCAACTCAAGATCATGAGTGGGGTAGTTCTTCTCGGCAGGCTTCAACTGACGTGAGGTATAAGCAACAATCTTCTTGTCTGGCATGAGAACACCACCAAGACCATGGAGAGAAGCATCACAGAAAACTTGGAAAGGCTTGGACTGCTCAGGAGGAACAAGAACTGGAGCTGAAGTTAGTCTCTGCTTCAGCGTATTGAACGCCACATCACACTCAGGAGACCAAACATACTTGACGCTCTTCTGGAGGAGATTGGACAGAGGCTTAGCAATTCGAGAGAAGTTCTCCACAAATCTTCTGCAATAACTAGCAAGCCTGAGGAAGCTCCGAAGCTGCTTCACATTCTGAGGAGGTTCCCACTTCAAGATTGCCTCGACTTTCTCAGGGTGCACTTTAATTCCCTCGGCAGAGATGACATGCCCGAGGTACACCACTTCATTGAGCCAGAACTCACACTTGGAAAACTTGGCATAGAACCGATGTTCCCTTAACTTGTCAAGCACGAGGCGGAGATGCTCTGTATGATCTTCTTCTGTCTCCGAGAACACAAGGATATCATCCAGATAGACCAAGACGAACTCATTCTTGAAAGGAGAGAAGATGAAATTCATCATTCTTGAGAAGGTTGGAGGAGCATTCGCAAGACCAAACGACATAACGGTGTACTCGTAAAAGCCAAAACTCGTCCTGAAAGCGGTCTTGGGAATGTCTTCTTCACGAATGCGAATTTGATGATAACCCATTCGAAGATCCAACATGGAGAAGACCTTGGCACCTTTCAGTTTTTCAAACAACTCGTTGATGTTAGGGAGTGGGTACTTGTTTCTGATTGTCTTCTTATTCAGTGGCCGATAGTCCACACACAGACGATGCGTGCCATCCTTGTTTTTGACAAACAAAACTCCACAACCCCGCGAAGAAGAGCTTGGTCTGATCAGACCCAGACGTTCTTGCTCATCTAGCTGCTTCTTCAACTCTTTCAGATCTTCGGGGCCAAGTTTATATGGGCGCTTGCATACCGGTTCAGTACCGGGCTTGAGATCAATCACGAACTCGACTGGCCGATGCGGAGGCATTCCTGGAAACTCTTCTAGAAAGACATCTTCCTACTCACAAACCACCGGAATTTGAGAAATCGCCGAGATTTCACCCTTCTCATTAAGAGCAAAGAGACGGATTGTGTCATCGCAAGCCGTGAAAATAATCACGTCTTCTGAAGGATGAGTCAGCTTGACTTCTTTTGCTTTGCAATCAATATGAGCCTTATTCATAGCCAGGAAGTCCATGCCCAGAATGAGATCAATATCGGAATTCCCAAGAATAATTGGAGAAGCCAGAAAAGAATAATTCCCCATGTTGATAGAAGCATCTGGAACGATCATATGCAAACTCATGCGCGTCCCCGGAGAAACCACACGAAATGGACTAGCTAAATGCTCCACAGAAAACTCATGCATAGTGACAAAAGGCTTGGATATGAATGAATGCGATCCACCAAAATCAAATAAGACTCTTGCAGGAAAATCATTAACTGAGAGATTACCCATAATCACATCATTGGACTGCTCTGCTTCTGCTGCATTCACCATATTCACCCTGACAGACTTGGGATAATGCTTCACCATAGCATTGCCTGGAGGCTTGACAGGAGGAGGAGGTGGAAGACGCCGCTGGTTGCACTTGTTTGCATAGTGGCCCTTCTGGACACACTTGTGACAAGTCACCTCAGAGAGCGGACGAACATTGCCTGGAGGAGGAACAAGAACAGCCTTGGATGCCTGGTTCTTCTGTTGGAAACCTGGGTTGGCTGGGTGGGAAGAACCACGACCACTGAACTGCTTCTGCTGCTGAGGAGGACGAAACAGAAGAGGATTTGGTGCCCAGTACTTCTGCTGCTTAGGAACCATCTGAGAGCTGGAAGAAGAAGAATATGAATCCCTTGAACGCTTCTTGGAGTTCTCCAACTTGAGCTAAGCTGCTTCAATCTTCAAAGCCATGTTGTAGAACTGATCAAACTCACGAGGCTCTTGAAGAACAAGGCCTGGCAGAAGCTCATCCTTTAGACCACCTCTGAACTGATAGATCATAGCCTTATCATCTGGAACATCTTGCTTGGCATAACGAGCTAGATTCTGGAACTCGATGTTGTACTGGTAGACTGACTTGGTTCCCTGCTTCAGGTGCCTGAACTTCTCACACATCTCCTCGACAAAGCTTGTCGGAATGTAATGAGCCCTGAAGTCACGACAGAAATCGTCCCAAGTAACAACACGATCGCCCCTAGAATCCTTGTACTGTTGCCACCAATCGGCTGCTTGACCTTTTAGCTGGAACGATGCAAACCTCACAAAGTCCTCTAGCCTGACATTGCTGCACTCAAAATGCTTGCTCATATCACGAAGCCAATCATCAGCATCTAGCGGCTGCTCACAACAGGTGAAAGTCTTGGGCTGGTTGGCAAGGAGTTGATTGAGTGTCGCAAACTGAAGCTGATTCTGAAAATTGCCTTGAAAACCTTGCTGACCCTGCTCCCTTTCTTGCAACAGTTTGAGCAACAATTGAGTGTTCGCATTGGTCGTGGCCATCACAGCTTGCCATGCTTCCGGACGAGGAGGCGGAGGAGGCGGTGGCGGTGGAACATCAGTCTGCTCCTCACCATGTCCCGGATTGCTGCGAGTTGGTGGAGCCATCCTGAAGATGGACAAAACGCATTAGCCTCATTGATGAGATGAAACAAAGCTGAATCAAATGCTTGAAAGAATTGAACAAAAACAACATAGCCTTCCTACTGAAAAATTAGTAAGAATGCTTCTTCGAATCATGACAACATCATCAGAAATCAGAAGCCACTTGCAATAACACAAAATTATTGAGCTACACGCTCGAAACAAATGTACATACCCATCTACATCTGAAGAAGACGATCCTAGATGAATACAAGATTTCCCACCTATGAGCTTCCCAAAACTTTCTTGTTTATGCGATTCGGGTTGCGGAATCAGGAACCTGCCCTAGGCAATCAGCTGCAACTGCATCCGCAACCTTCCACACCATAATTCAAGACATTTCGCAAATTCATCTAATCTTGAATCCTCGAACTCACAACGATACTAAACCATGGTGGTACCCAGGACGCCTCCCCAGTACTGGGTGACTCCAACCTTATCTCACCACGACAAGTATTGAAGTAATTCCGAACATTTTCTGTCCTGAGATATAATGGAAGCTGAATGATAATGATGTGCCAACGCTCCCTGGAGCTCGACTCCCCGGAAGAAATCAAGTCAGACAGGAGGCACCAAGACAGAACCCTGTCACATCGGCATCATATAGACTCCAAAATACCCGCGTGATCCTAAAAAAAATTTGAGCGAGAAGAGGAGTAGAATCACAATTCCTAAGTCGGATACCACACCAGAGCATAGAACAGGAGTAAAAAGAATCCTACTCTCTGATATAACTAGACTCAAAATAGTTTTACTAGACACAACTCGGCCAAGTTCGAACAAGCAGAGGCTCCTGTCATCGTATGGCTCTGAATACCAACTTGTCACGCTCAAGGTGCGCGCCTATCCGTTTAAGGCACGAGGGCCTCGCAAGGGATACACGCGCATCTTGCCGTTAGTAAGAATAGTATCATCCCAACATACAATACTGAATGAGAAGAGTATACAAGTTGGCTTACACTCTCCACATGCTAACTTACAAAGACACTCAAATCATGGCATCAAGATGAACACAGGGTCCGACTATGGACGAAATCAAACGATAAAAGAAGTTGCAAATGATACTA
Organism: Hordeum marinum; assembly: GCA_022496015.1. NCBI lineage: Eukaryota > Viridiplantae > Streptophyta > Magnoliopsida > Poales > Poaceae > Hordeum > Hordeum marinum. The sequence continues at coordinate 159,119,734 of CM039675.1, read as the reverse complement.
TCAAGCTGTCCCAACGATCACGACCAGGTCCACTACTCATCCGGATATGTCACGTACATCCTGCCTCTCTCCTCATCATACTTCCACTGGAGCTGAGTAAGATCATCCTGCACAAACTCATCTGAACCTGCACCTGGATTATTGTAGTAAACTGTGAGCCACACAGGACTCAGCTATCATGTGCCCGGGTACCAAGACTATTTAAGCTTTAGGAAAGAAGGGTGATGTTTAGTTTGCAGCAGCACTAAGCACTATATGGTGCTTAACTTACGCTACAAGAATGTAAAGTGAGTGGCCTACGTAAAGTGGTCGAATCTAGAGTAATCTCTAAGAGATCCTGAACACTTACTTACGTCAATCATAACCCCACCGTGTTCTCTCTCGGATCATGTTCACGAGCAGAGACGATCACGGTTACTCACACAGTTGGTGTATTTTAATTAGAGTTTACTTTAAGTTGTGTAAACCGGGTGTTAAACAAATATCCAAGTTGCCACATAACCGCGGGCACGGCTTTCCGAAAGATTTAACCCTGCAGGGGTGCTCCAACTAATCCATTACAAAATTAACCACACTCCGTGGGAATACCTCGGCCCCGGACCTCGCGATCATCATAGGTGATTCCAAAGGAATTCCAACACCTCGAGTAAAACCCGAAGAAAGTCAGTCTCCACACACAAGACACTCGATAAAGGTAAAACGAATCCAGCAAGACCTCCAGACGTGTCGACGAACTCGAGAAGAGCCGCGTATCTCATTCTCAGGACACGACGGATGAGCGATGGTTACCACGCCAATCACCGAGTTCCCCCGGGCAGCGTTAATAAGCTGCTCTGGGTTGGACCAACACTCATGCGGAGCACTGGCCCGGGGTTGATCAAATTATCCATGGGTTTGCAAGACCCTATGCAGTTTTATTAAGTTGTTAGGAAAATGTAGTACCAATGTTGGGTCTTGCTAGACAAGTTTTAATCTCAACTGAATAACAAGGGGGTCCCCATAACAACCCCGAGCATGTTAGGAGCGCCAACTATGGAGAACATAACACCGGTAACAAGGAACTAATGGCGGTAGCAGCGAAACAAAACACTCAGCAAAAGGCCAAGCCTTCCACCAATACCAGATATATATGTGCATTAAATTAAATAACAGAATTATTGTGATAACCAATCCATGTTTTCGCATGGAACAAGCTCCACCTGCAACTAAGAATGCTATAAGAGGGGCTGAGCAGCGGTAACTTAGCCAATCCACGGTTTGCTGGGATGTGGAGGTTAGAAGCTGTCTTGGCAACATGGGGGCTGATATCATGGGGTAGGTAGCGCAATTGTAACGATAAGAATGAGAAACTAGCAAGAAAAGATAGTATTGGGATCCGGGTACGATCATCTTGCAAGTTGGTTCTTCAGCGGAACAAGTAGCGGGATCCTCGGAGTGGTACTCTCCAGGGTCCTCGAACTCAGTATCGACACTCGCGTCTACCCAAGAGAAACAGAAAATAAATAACCAACCAAGGTGCAATGCACAACCAAGATGATGCATGATCCATTTAATGAAGGTTTTAACATGGCAATCCAATTCTAGTCAAGTTTCGCATGTAAAGTTTGTATATTAGTGAATCTGGACAGAACCTCATGTTAAGTTATTTATACATGCATGAACATGGCAAATATGTATGCATCATGCAAAATCGATGGAAATTCATATAAGGATCGCGAGAAAAGGAGCTACGGTTCTCGAGATACGCTCACGACAAGGAACGGAGGCAAAACACAAGATCATCAAAGACCTGGGCTAATTCTTGGCATTCCAAGGTAGCCACTGGTTAGGTGGTGAAAAATCAAGCATATTAGGCTCAAGAATCAATCCATTCCATGGAGTATAACTCCCACAACTCACAAAACAAGATATCACCCAATCTGCCACAAAACAGCAGCATAGCAATTTGAAAAGCTCACAACTATTGCTACAAGAACTCTATAGACACAAACAAGACATGAACATAAACCAAACCACACACACACCAATTCATACAACTATGCAATCAGCAAAAGAGCTACACATCACTATGCATGGAGCTGTCAAGTGGGCATGATGAAACAGGTTTTTAGGGACTTTGTGAAAATTCCAGTTTTCTGGAATCTGGGTTAATAATTTAGCAAGTTGACAACAATGGCTAAATATGCTAGAGATCTCCAAATGGCATGAAAATTAACAGGATGGTAGATGGCACATTCACTACAATTAACTAACACTGAGCATGATCAAATAACAACCACAACACTAGCTACCCCCTACTCCACCTGGCAAAACAATAACAGCAGGGTCTCCACACATGCTATCATGCCATGATCATGCATCCTATTGTTGCACTTCCATGTATTGATTGTTTCTTACCTGCAATGCGGTAGGCCCTACATCCGAGGATACCTCCGAGTATTCCAACGAAGGAGAGAACCTTCCCGCTACCCGGCAAGGCAAGCAACCCCATTGACCATTTCGATAACATCCCACTCTCTCGCTCCTGCTCTTGTTTACTGCGTTAGGACAAACGATCACATATCAGTCATACACGGTAGATGAACCTATTCTTATGCATGAACTATCATTGTCACAGTAAATAGCTAAACCTTGCAACCTAGCATACCTGGTAGATGCTTGTGCCATGATATGCTTAGCTTACTTTGCCTGCTATGCTTGCTATGCTTAGAGTTGTGTCAGGTCTGATTCATCTGGGTGATGAACTGAGTGAAACAATGTTGTTCTAATGTGATGACTTATGATGAACCCTATTTGGTAAAGGCAGCGATGAGAGGCTATGTAGGAGTACATAGCGGGTTGTCTCATTGGGACCGTTCTTAGGAACTTAGTTCCGTGTTTGTGATTCAAGACTAGTTACTACCACACACTGGGTTCCGGTAACTCGACCCCTCTCGACTTATCAGTCACTTAGTCCTGGGTCCAGGAGTTGCAAGTAGTTTCTGGTGTTTATAGCATGCTGGAGGCCGTGCGTAGCGCTGATCCTAGGGGTGGGTTACGACGCGATAGGCAGTGGCACGGTGTACCAAGGGTCACCCGAATGGTGGGATTGGGAACCCTGTGCACATCGTTTGGGGCCATAGCGGAACCTTCAGCCGGACTTCCGTGCGGGTTCCATCTCAAATAAGCGATAGCCTGGACTAGAGGTCTTATGTGATTGACGGTCGTGGCCGACTCCCTCGCTGGGCATCCGCTTGAAGGTTGTCGAGGTGCATGGTTTTATGAGCACACAGCGATAAGTGGCGAGAGCGTGTGTGAAGAAGTACACCCCTACAGGGTATGAAACTATTCGAATAGCCGCATCGTTGGATATGGACTACTTGGAGAACTATGTTGTTCATAGATAATCAAATGGATACTCATAAAAATATCAAGACAAGTGTGAGTACCGTGGATGGCACTCTCCCAGGAGAGGGAAGTGAATCCATGGTGGTGTATTACTATGAAGTTAGTGGACTCGTGTGCGATATCTAAAATTGTAACAAAGAGTTAAAATTTGAGTAGTGCAGGTTAGCCATCAGTCAAAGCTAGCATTGCTGCATAAACTCCACCACCTCCCTTGTTGATACATGAGCATGATTAGTCTAGGTCTGTCTTAAAGACTTGCTGAGTACGTTTGTACTCACGTTTGCTTAATAAACGTTGCAGATGAGACCCAGGACCCATCAGGTGGGTTCTTTCTAGATGTCAACGATGTCGAATAGCTGGTGTCCCAGCTACAACCTTATGCCCTGTGGCGGGCTATAGATAGTCAGGCCATGTGCCTTTTTACCCCTTTCGTCTGTTTGTACTCAGACAGCTTAAGCTTCCTCTTGGTTTGTATAAACTTGTTTGTATGACTTGAGTGTCGGGTTATGTGACCCCTATCTGTAAGAACATATTATGCAAGGCTCGTCTGAGCCTCTTAAATAGAAGTCATGTTGTTGTATGGTTATGTTGTGATGCCATGGTTGTATCTATGCATATCGGGCATGTCGTGCGTACGTGTGATGTGCAACGGTATGTATGGGATCCGACACCTAGTCGTGTGCATTTAGTAGTACTCTTTACGGGAACCTGCCTCTTTGTGCTTCCACCAAGCCATGGTAGCTTGCTATTGCTCCGGACACATTGATTGACCGACATGTATCCTTCTTTGCTGCTGTGTTTGTCCCTTCGGGGAAATGTCTCACGATGTAATGGAGTCGCTGTAGCCTGTTACGACTCGTCTACGTGCAGTGATGGCATTTATGTCTCACGGCGTAATGGAGTCCTTGTAACTTGCTATGACTCATCTACACACGCTTGAGGCCGACACCTGCATTGTTGGGTTACGTATGCCTATTTCCGTACGGATGTGCCACTTGGGTTCTATGACTAGTAATGTCGGCCCGTGTTCTGTGTCGTGTGATTTCCAGCGACATGTTCACATACGTGTGCCAAGAGACGCAAACGGTCCCGGCTAAGGTAAGGATGCAACCGTGGAACTTACCGTGCGTGAGGCCGCAACTTGATGTGATATGTTACAGTATGGATTCATATGACTTAGGATCGGGGTCCCGACATGGGATCCCTTCCCTCCATTGTGATAAGGGGAGAGGACCCAGGACACTGCTATATATAGAGGCTAGGCCACATCATAGAGGGGATCTGATCCACGACTTGGTGACTGATCAAACCACGCAGGCCAAGGGCCAACAACACCACTTGAGCACCCTCCCGAGGCTCAAGCCCACTGTACTTGTTCGTCCACCATGACTCCCTGTGAGGCAATCCACCAAAGCAGGAGTAGGGTATTACGCTTCACAACGGCCCGAACCTGAGTAAATTGTCGTGTCCATCTTCATACTCATCATCGTGCGAGTTTGTTGTAGTATTCATTGTGTAGCTAGCTAGGTAGGGCAAGGCTATAGGGGATCTTCGTACACGCCCCTGTGTTCGAACCTTGAGGGTTTTGCGGAGCCTGAAATCCGAAATCTTGCATGCCAGATAGCGGCATGTCGGAGTCTTCTCCAACCCTCGCTATTCCCCTGCTCAACCGCTCCGATGTCCGAACCTCAATAAGATTGCCCTGGATGCGGCGGATCAGCTTCCATCGATCCCACCATCGCTGCCAGAGACCCACGCCCTAGTGGCATAGTGCTGAGCGGGTAGTATCAGGCCGCTAGTGTCGCCTCCACCATCACCGTCCCACGTGTTTCCCAAGCACATGACGATTGGGCGGCACCTTCAGCACCTGCGTCAGATCGTGCCTATGTGAGGGACCTCGACGGGCATGATGCGCTGCTGCTGGCAACCGAGATGCTCTGCCACCACCTGATGCAAGTGGGCTTCGACGTGTGGGCCGACCATGTCACGAAGCTGGTCGCCGTCATGTAGAGGGTCGCGACTCCTCACCCTCATTCGTGCGTTGGGTGTCATTCGTTGCGCCTGCACCCCCAGCCCGCCGACGGCGCACCCCCTCAGCTCAAGGGCGAGCCCGGGCGGGGCCTGCCACATGTCATGCTCCTTCTCCTTCAAATCCTAGTAACTGATTTCGGAGCACGACCTGACCATGACAACCGAGTTTGTGAATAAAACAAGGGGGCGCCCCCGCGACCTAGTGGACCATCAACAACCCGGGCTAACAAGGCGAGAGTGCGCCATCCTGCGCAGGGAGCAAGTGGCGCATGCATCCGGACAAACATGCAACAAGGGTGAAGGCGTGTTGGATCGCCGAGGAAGCAATCCACATCAGGAGGTGCATTGCCCACCCAGCAGCGGTAGCAGAGGTAAGAAACTTCTCTCTGAGGCTCGACGCAGGAGGGTCTGCAGGTTCCACGAATAGTGCGGCGCCCCGCCACCACCTGGAGGGACCGTACCCGGCATTTCGTCGGACGGCTCAGGAGGAGAACCAAGCCCCTATGTAGAGCCCTATGTACCATGCTACGTTGTGCCTAGGGATACCAACCCGGATCTGGCCCTTGTCGCAGGCGCCAGCACCCCCAAGAACAGGGGAAGCCCCGGGCGTCCTCCCCGAGTCGGGCCTGGGAGTTCCCCCCATGAAGCACCATGTTTGGATGACGCAACCAGGAGAAAGAGGGAGGGCGTCCCCGGGCCCGTGGGGCACGACGCGAGTTGTCGCCCTCACAAGAAAGCATCGCCGAACCGAACCCCAGCGCTTCAGGAATGATACCCTGGGGGTGAAAGCACATTTGATCCCTTGGTGGTTTTGGTAATTAATAACAACATATGAGTCATTGAACTAATGTTTCCACCAAGTATATTTCAGCAAAAGTTCAATGATAGGGATGGCAAAAGAATTGTGGAGATTGTGGAAGTACCCAAAGATTCAAGGAAATAGGTTGGCCAAGCTTCAAGCAAGAGGACTCTACATTTTACATTTGTGAGAAATCATTTTGAGTCCATAGGAAAGCCAATACTATTAGAAGGGGGTAAGGTTTCGATGGTGAAAAAAATGCTCATATGTGCACAAGTCATAGTCACCAAAAACATCCACAAGCCAAACATGCAAAATTGGTGCAACCAACTTTCCTATGCCGGTGCCACCGATTCCAAACCCTAGACAGACTCAGCCAAACCCTAGCCACTTTGGTAGAGCCGACACTGCTTTCGGTGTCACCGAGTTGGGTTGCCAACTTTCTATTACGCAAGTTCACACTTTCGGTCCGTCTGATAATGTTGAATCGGTGTCACCGAGTCTAGCAATTCTGACCGTTGGTCACCTTGTCGGTGCAACCGAGATTCCTATATTGGTCTGACCGAGATTCAAAAGTTGTCGCATTTTGGTCACTTCGATACCACCGAGATTAACACATCGGTGTCACCGACTTTGTCATTTTATGTGTAACGGTTGGATTTTTGGGGATGCCTATATATACCCCTTCACCACCAACCACTCGAAAGAGAAGCACTGAGAACTATTCCATACATATCCTACTCTGTTTTCTGAGAGAGAGCCACCTACCCTTGTGTTGAGGTCAAGATCTTCCACTCCAACCATATGGATCTTGATTTCCAGCCTCCCCAAGTTTCTTTCCACCAATACCATCTCTTCTACCAAACCAAATCTGTGAGAGAGTGATTGTGTGTTGAGGACTCTATCATCTTGAGGCACAAGAGCAAGGAGTTCATCATCATTACCGAGACTATTACCTTTTGGAGGGTGGTGCCTCCTAGATTGGTTAGGGGTCACTTGGGAGCCTACTACTTCATGTTGTGGTGAAACAATAAGTTTGTAAGGGCATGGAGATCGCCTACTTCGTGAAGATCTACCCCGAGTAAGGCTAGTCCTCCGTGGACATAGGCCGTCATGTTAAAGTCAAGGTTGCTTCTTCGTGGAACCCTCCAAGGGTGGAGCCGTCCATCAACTGTCGTGACCGTTAACATCCATGGGTTGAAGACTCCATGAACATGGATGTATGATAGCACCACCTATCGGAACTACGGGAAAAAACATCGTGTCTACAATTGCGTTTGATCTTCCTACCCTATCCTGTTACTCATGCGTGTTGATACTTTCTGCTGCTATACTCTTAGACTTGAATGTGTAGGGCGTACTTGATATGTTATGAATGCTAAAACTTGCCAAGAATTAAAATTGGGAAAAGCATAGTTTTATTTGGTCAAGTAGTCTAATCACCCCCCTCTAGACCTACTTTCGATCCTACAAGTGGTATCAGATCTTTGGTCCCCATTGCATTGGTTTCACAACCTAGGAGAAGTAATGCATCTAGTGAGGGAAATTATCATCTTAGAGGTCCATACTTTGGTGGCACTAATTTTGCTAGTTGGAAGCATAAAATGAAAATGCATTTGCTTGGTAATAATCCTACCGTTTGGGCTGTTCCTCATGTTGGCTGGCAAGGTGAATTCTTTGGTGATGGAAGAGAACTGGATCGTGAAGTGAACACGGAAGAATTGAAGATGTTGCAACTCAATTCTCAAGCATGTGACATTATCTTCAATTTCCTATGCCCAGAAGAATTCAACAAAATCAGCCGTCTTGCACACGCAAAAGAGATTTGGGGTACTTCGGTTGATATGCACGAAGGAACTGAGTCCGTGAGAGAATCCAAGTTAGATGTTCTTTAAGTTCAACATGATAAGTTCAAGATAAAGGATGGTGAAGGAGTCGCTGAGATGTACCCTAGGATATCTCTCATAACCAATGAGATTGTCGGCTTAGGAAGCGAAGAAATGTCCGACAAGTTCATCATCAAGAAGATACTTCAAGCCTTGGATGAGAGATATGACACCGTGTGCACTTTGATCCAAATGATGCCCAACTACAAAGATCTCAAACCAACGGGAGTGATTTGTATAATTGTGGCTCATGAGATGACACTCAAAGACAAGGAAGAGCTTCACCACAAGTCTAGCAGTGCTTACAAAGCCACAAGTGATGCTCCCGCTACCTCAAGTGAAAATTTTGTTACAAATGAAGAGATAAGCCTCATGGTTCAGAAATTCAACAAGTTCTATAGGAATAGAAGCAAAGATCATAGCTCCATCTTAAGACATGAAGAGAAGCATTCGTCTAGTCGTGACCTAAACTGCTACAATTGTGGGAAGCCCGGACACTACTCCAATGAGTGCTCGGCTCCCTACAAATGAAATGAAGAGTCACCTAGAGGACGAAGCTCAAGAGATGAATCACCTCGAAGAGAGAGAAGGAGTAGAGATGATCGTTAAGAACGAAGACCCTCAAGGAGAAGTAGGGACTCAGAGAAGAAGGACAAGTACACCAAGATCTAGTCAAGAAGGAAACATCAAGCTCATGTTGGTGAATGGATTTTCGGCTCTGACTCCGACAACCACTCCGAGAGAAGTTATCACTCCAACTCCGACTATAGTCAATATGATGGTGTTGCCGGAATTGCACTAGTGATAACCATATCCCATGATCTATTTGATTCACCGAATGAAGGGAGTGGAAGTTTCTTCATGGCTAAAGGCCCCAAGGTATCACACCCCGAATATCTTGATTTCGATAGTGATGAAGATGATTTGCTTTGTGATGATGACTTGCTATGTGATAAAACTAGTGATGTTGATCATAATGAACTTGATATTTCTCATGCTAGTCAAGATAGGTCAACTGAAAATGATAAGATCAAAATAGAAGAACTAACTAAACAACTCAACACTCTTAAGTTATCCCATGAATCTACTATTGAAGATCATAGAGAGCTTGTAAGAACTCATGAGAAGCTACACTTCGAGAAGCTCAATTTGGAGCAAGAACATGAATTTCTCAAAGCTATCAATGACGATCTCCCAAAGTAGACTTCATCTTATCTTTCCAAACAACTACTCTTGTCTACATTCATGCCACAAGTCAAATCTAAGCAAACTAGTAAAAAGGAAAGAAAGTTTCTTCATCTAGTAGCAACAATAAAAATGCTAAATCCAATGATGTTGCTCCTAGTAGTTCTATTGATTCCACTAATGATGATTCTCTTAGCCAAGTTACACTTGAGCAAGAAAATGCTTTATTGAAAGGAATTATAGAGAAAGGTATCTACAAGAGTCTTGAAGGTTACAAAAATTTGATGAGATTGTACGCAAGCATGGAGGATACCAGAAGAATCGTGGTGTTGGCTACTTAAACTCTAATGGAATTGAATGGGAAGAAGGTCAATACCCCAATCCCAAGTTTTTTCCTCAGAAGGGAAAGTATTAAAATACTCTTCCCATGGGAACAAAGTTGAAAGATGACCTTCCAACACAAGACACCAAGCTCAAAGGCAAGAACAAGCTCCAAGAGGACTTTGACTCCTATGAAGATGAATACCAAGCTTTGGTCAAGTGGGTTCCCAAGGCTACTACAAGCTCAACTTCTACAAGTGCTACTTCAACACCAAGGATCCCCATCAACTTGATGTGGATCTCTAAGAATAAGAACTAGAAAGTTCTTGAGGGGTGACTCCGCCAATGAAATTCACTCACATTCAACGTTGGCAAGATCTATTTGCAATCAACATCAACCCTATGCAATAGATCAAGGAGTCACACATTCCCTCAAAGGTAAGAAAGGGACAAGGTATTCAACAAATCAATGGACATCATCACATATTCTTTGCACTCCATGTCCATAGATACCCTTGTATTTGTTTCTTGTATGTCAGGACTAACCCATGTAGGTGAAAAGAGGAAGGAAACAACAAGGATGCTCCCAACTCTTGGTGATCTTCATCAACTTTGAGCATCCACCGCTACCTCACCAACATGAAGTCTTGATCGACAAAACCCAAGGTTAGTTTATCCCTCTTATGGGGGATGTCACATCAAAGGGGAGCTTTACTCTAAGACTTGAGTCAAAGCATCTATTAGTATGTGACAACATTAAATGCTTTATGTAAAAGTGGTAACCCCACTTGTGCTTAAACGATGAGTATGACCTATGATCAAGTACTCTTACTTGTCTCCGAAGTCAAATACTCATATATAGATGAATTCTTCATCACCCAAGTTCTTGTTAGATGCTAGTGTATATGTGCATGTTTTTCATGATTTTATTTGACATATTATTGTGTGAGAATGTTGGTTTGCATTTATTTACTCATTCGAGAATATCCAATTGTTGTTATTTGGCTTTTGATTTATCTTTTGCCAATTGGATATACAAGAATGCCTAGGACCACCTCTTTAGCTATATATGCTTTCTCATCTCGTACTCTATTCATCTTGCGTCAGAAAATTTGAACAAGTGCTTTTCTATCCCTCTGTGTGTGGAGCACTCGGAGTTCTGTATCGACAAGGACTAACCATTAAAACCTCCTAAGTGCATCTTGGTGGAACCAACCACAAAATCTCGGTCTCACCGAATGCCTAGGGTTGATCTGGTTTTCAATGTCGATACCACTGATTCCATTTTCTCGGTTGCACCGAGTTTCCCTGTCAACTGACAGTTGAGGAACTCAGTGACACCGAAAAGTTAGAATCGGTGACACCGATAGTGGTGGGTAAATATACTGTGGACCCCGACGCTTCGAATTTCACTCTCAAACCATCGCGCCTTAGAACCCTAAGTTGTCGCCATCAAGACCCCTAGTCATCGCCCTTGTCTCCTTGCGCTCCTCCACCGCTGGGAATCGACATCGTCGACGAAATCCTCTCCCTTATTGCCGCCGTAGATGATCCGCGCCAATTTAGGGTACGAATTTGATATATTTTGCACTCCTCGTCCGATTCTTGCGCAATGGATTGAAGTTTATCTATAAGCCTCTCTTTGCACGCACTCCTATCCACTCAAATTTCCTATAGCCTAGAGAATATTAAATTTTCTAGGGTTTTGCCGTCCGACCGATGTAAGTCAGGGGAATCGAAGCAAACAAATCGGTCTCACCGATTTGCCTTTCTGTGTTGCTGAGAACGGTCTCGGTGGAACCGAGTACTTCTTTTCGGTCTCACCGAAAATGGTGCGAATGTTCTATTAAGACAGACAGACAGTCTCGCTGGCATGGAAAATCTTGCTTCGGCTGTACTGATTTTCATTCGACAGAATGCAAAAACTTTGAAAATCTATTGTTCAAACTTTCAAAAACCAGCCTCATTTTGTGATGACTCATCTACTTCTGCTCTTATGTACTCTATTCATAGGGTTAGTATGTGAGATGCTGAGGACAGTCAGAATATGCCAGAGTAGGGTGTTGACATCAGTTCAGGCACAAGCCTAGAGTCCAGTTCATTTTCAGATCCAGGCACCCCCAGCTCCCATGGGTTGCCCAAGGCTGCCACAAGGACCAGGAAGAAGCTAATTTCTGATGAAGAAAATTCAGATTTTGTTCCTAAGGATATTCTTGCCAAGAAGCAAGAAAAGGCTGTTAAGAAGTCTGCTACTGAAGCTACTTCTTCCAAAAGAATTGTCAGCAAGATCTATGTTAGCTCTAAAACTATCAAAGCACATGAGAGTGCTACGGCCACAATGTTTGTTGATCCCCCAAGGAAATCTATGCCTAAGAAGGTAGGGGAGAAGAAATCCAGGAAAAGAATTATTCATGTGATAGGCAGGCCTACCTCCATGTATGAAGATCCAGAGGAGGCTGTTGGTGCTGCTGCTGAGGAAGAGGAGAATGAGCTAGCTGCAAAGGCTCCTCCCAAGAAGAAGGCCAAGAAGCTTATGGCTTATGCAATGCCAAAGACTAGCACATCCAAGTGCACCAAGCCTACATCCAAGAAAGCTGTTGCATAGAAGTCCAAGAGGACTACCAAAGATATTCCAGCTTCTCAAAAGAACAAAGGAACTGCCTCCATATTTGAACATGATGATGACTTGACTACATTAATGAAGCTCACACCACATCTTCCATTACATGATGTCAGCCACTTATTTGCTGAAGATATGAAGAAGAGGAAAGACTCGGGACTGAGGGCTTGGAGAGCTATAGATCCTTATGCCCAGAGGAAGAAAAATGTTGTTGACTACAGGTTCTACATGAGAGAGCAACAGGACTTCAGTGCTGCTAGACAAGAGCCCAGCTGTTAGTGACATGAGATATGTTGATTGGAAATTCATTAACGAGAATGAGGACTACTTTGCAAGTGTCCAAGATAATTTCCACTTCATTGGTCTAGATGAGTTCATTGGCAGAGTTCTTACTACATGAAACAATGAGATGATCATGCAATTCTACTCCACTGCACATTTCTACGGAGATGGTAAAATTGTATGGATGACTGAAGGAGCAAGGTATGAATCTACTATTGAGGAGTGGGCTGCACTTTTAGGAGTACCAGATGTTCAGGATGGTGATCTGGACGTACACTTAAAATCCAAGGCGAGCCACAATGCCATGAAGGATATGTATACTCATATTCCCGCAGACAAAGTGCAATCTCACAAGCAAGGATCCATCTACTATCTACAAGCAGGCCTCCGTACCATGAACACTATTCTAAGGCATACCTTGATGCCAAGTCAGGAGATAACAAGATGATCTGAGGCTACTCCATTAACATGTTGATCCACCTTGACAGACATACCAGGATTAGAGTTATGGATTTGATTATTGAGACAATCAAGAGGGTTGCTGCTGATCAAAAGTGCTCTTGCTGCTATGCATCCTACATCAAGATGCTTATCAACTCTTAGTTGGAGAAGCACATATTTGCTCTAGATCGTCCACATCTGCCCCTACAGCCAGATCTCGAGGATAATGTTGTGGTGATTGACACAGATCATCCCACATCTGCTACAACACAGGGAGAGGCAGAAGCAGTTCGAGCCACTAGTCCACAAGCCCCTAGATCCAGAAACGAGCAAATGGATCTTTTGATCCCAGCAGTTCAGGGCATGCAGAAGAATATCAAGGGGATTCTGGACAACCAGAACAGTCTTGTGAGGATCTTTGAGACCAGGGTCAAGGTTCTTGGTGATAAGGTGGATAAGGTGTCTAAGATAGTTATAGAGCTTCAGAAGGAAGTTGACTCAATGCACATTCCTTGGGTCTCTTATACTTCTGATTATGATGATGATGATGATGATGATGATGATGATGGATCATCTCTCAGGCTGAGCACACAGTTGACTACTTAGGCTAGAACAGTCACAGTGCCTGCACGAGACTTGAGGCCCTCTCCATCAGCTCCTACTACTATCAGCACAACTCCTGCTCCATCAGCTCCAGTACCTCCAGTGTCCACTCCAGCTCCATCCACGACATATGAAGAGATATTTGCCAACGCCGTTATCCCAACTCCTTCATCAACAACCGGAGGAGATCGGCCCAAGAACGCTTAGATATATGCCTTTGAACTTTTTGGTAACTTGTTGCCAAAGGGGGATAAGTGTATATGGATCTTTAGGCTTCGAGTGAGAGAGCGTTTGGTGTTTGTTGCTTGTTTTCAAAAACTATTGCTTTTGGTTGCTTGTGATACACGCTTGCTGATGTTTGATCATACGCTTTAATGTGTGATGCTACTATTTCCTCTCATCTTAATGCTTATGTGACGATCATTCATCTTTGGTTGATTGTGTTGTGCTATGATCTTCATTCTAAATTATTCTCGCACACCACCAAGTGGTATGTGACATGTAAGAAGCGACCCATGTACCTAATCGATTATGCATTTGCATTCAAACACAAATTTAAAATAATGCACAAATTTAGGGGGAGCTCTTGCTTATCACATTCTTCTCAAAGCGACGATTACATTCATTGATTATATCTTTGTCGAAGCTTTGATCTATATGTTGTCATAAATTACCAAAAAGGGGGAGATGGAAAGCACATTTTCTCCCTTGGTGGTTTTGGTAATTAATGACAACATATGAGCCATTGAACTAATGTTTCCACCAAGCATATTTCAGGAAAAGTTCAATGATAGGGATGGCAAAAGGATTGTGGAGATTGTGGAAGTACCCCAAGATTCAAGGAAATAGGTTGGCCAAGCTTCAAGCAAGAGGACTCTACATTTTCCATTTGTGAGAAATCATTTTGAGTCCATAGGAAAGCCAATACTATGAAAAGGGGGTAAGGTTTTGAAGGTGAACAAAATGCTCATACGTGCACAAGTGATAGTCACCAAAAACATGCACAAGCTCTCCCACCAAAGTCTGTACCTAGGCAAACATGCAAACTCGGTGCCACTGATTCCAAACCCTAGATAGACTAAGCCAAACCCTAGCCACTTCGGTGCAGCCACCATTGCTTTTGGTGCCACCGAGTTGGGTTGCCAACTTTCTGTTACGTAGGTTCACACTTTTGGTCCGTCCAAGAATGTTGAATCAGCGTCACCGAGCGTGGCAATTCCGATCGTTGGTCACCTTGTCTGTGCAACCTAGATTCCTATATCGGTCTCACCGAGATTCAACAGTTGCCACCTTTTGGTCAGTTCGGTACGATAGATATTAACAGATCGGTGTCATCGAGTTGGTCATTTTGTGTGTAACGGTTGGATTTTTGGGGAATTCCTATATATACCAATTCACCACCACCCACTCAAAAGAGAAGCACTCAGAACTATTCATACCTGTCCTACTCAGTTTTCTAAGGGACAGCCACCTAGCCTTGTGTTCAGGTCAAGATCTTCCACTCCAACCATATGGATCTTGATTTCTAGCTTTCCCAAGTTGCTTTATACCAATCCCATCTCTTCTACCAAGCCAAATCCGTGAGAGAGTGATTGTGTGTTGAGGAGTCTATCATCTTAAAGCACAAGAGCACGGAGTTCATCATCATTACCGAGCCTATTACCTTTTGGAGGGTGGTGCCTCCTAGATTGGTGAGGTCTTGCTTGGGAGCCTCCTACTTCGTGTTGTGGAGTGAACCAAGAAGTTTGTAAGGGCAAGGATATCGCCTAATTTGTGAAGATCTACCCCGATTAAGCCTAGTCCTCCGTGGACGTAGGCCATCATGGTATAGTCAAGGTTGGTTCTTCGTGGAACCCTCCGTGGGTAGAGCCCTCCGTGGACTCTCACGACCATTAACCTTCGTGGGTTGAAGACTCCATGAAAGTGGATGTACGATAGCACCACCTATCGAAACCACGGGAAAATTCATCGTGTCTACAATTGTGTTTGATCTTCCTACCATATCCTTTTTCTCATGCTTGTTGTTACTTTCCGCTGCTATACTCTTAGACTTGCATTTGTAGGGTGTACTTGATATGTTATGAATGATAAAACTTGCCAAGAATTAAAATTGGGAAAAGCATAGTTTTATTTGGTCAAGTAGTCTAATCACCCCCCCTCTAGACCTACTTTCTATCCTACAGGGGGAGGTGGCAAGAGACAGGTAAGGCGGGCCACCCGCGGCAACTGGAACTCCGACACGGCCTCAGGAGTCTGGGCCTCATGAGGTCCTCGAGGCGATGCACGACCACCGTCCCAATGCCTCATGAGGCGACTTCATCGATAAAACACCTTTATGGCAGCGTCGGATGCATCGTGCTCATGTTTGGGCCGTGAGAATGCAATCCTGGAGCTACGTGAGGAACAATGCATTCTTGTTTGGGTCATAGAGGCACGCAACCCAGCAGGAATGCATGGGTGGATCTTGAAGGAGTTGAGAGCTAACGAGCCTTGCTCCCATGGGCTTTCCCACCTTTAATAATGAGCGGGTTCTATACGCCCGAAGGCCCTCGAGGACGTGGAGGGGTTCCTCCCATGCAATGTGGAAGCCACAGCTCCTCATTGGCAGAGAAGTCAACACTGCCAATCAATGGCTATGAAAACACAACGTGGATGCCCTACACTCGGTGCTAGGGGAAGACAGAAGACTAGTCTAGGTACCAGACGCGACTGCTATTTGCTCTTCTCATATTTTAATTTGCCAACTTTCCTGGAACAAAACTTGGGGCTTTTTCAAAACCATGTTTTAAAGAAACGGGCCAGGGATTTGTGTTCATCGACATTTCCCATCTTGTGTTTTCACTCTTCAAGACGGGCACTCGCCTGCTCCTCTCCCCCTCACACCCCACGAGCGGGGGCTGGGGGCACGGTGCTCGCACCTTGCCAAGGCTTTGGCACCCGGGTCCTCGCGTGGTACTCTCGAACGAGTTAGCAGGCGCCTGACGCTTCATACTCGCTCGGGGGCTCCATTCACGTCCCTACGCGCCATCTCGGAGCCTCAAGAGGACACCCCTCCCGGGCAGGAAACAAAAAATTTCTTTGGGAGTCGCTTGAGCTTCTAAGGGGGCTCCATACAACAAGCCTTGGGAGCCTTACCGGTCATATAGCCACTCGGTACCTTCCATGCCTTCCTTGGTGATCCGGTCAACATCGGGGGTGTCGGGGCCTCACCTCGTAGTTGCGTCCTTCATGATATGATTGTACACTGCGATGGTAGGGAAATGTGCAAGACTAGGACCTGCCAACGTAGAGCTGCTTGAGCGTCAAAGGGGGCTCCTAAGCGACGTGCCTCAGGAGCCTTACCGGTCATATAGCCACTCGGCACCCTCGATGCCATCCTTGGTGATATTGTCAGCATTGAGGGTGTCGGGGCCGCGCCCCGTAGTTGCAACCTTGGACAGTCATACACTACGATGGAAGGGAAATGTGTGGGCCTGGGGCATGCACACACAGAGTGCCGAAAGGGCTCCCAACCTGCCTCATCTGCAAGAAGAAGAAGTCCATAGGACATCCGGACTCCCCAAACGCCATAGCCACGCCTCCCCTGGAGCCTACAGTGAGCATTTCAAGCTAAGTACCCTAATCACAACTAGAAGGCCACCTTGATTAACGAAAACACAAAATCTAGGGCACATAACAGAAGTACAAATAGAGGAGGCAAGCACCCAAGTTCATTACATGCCCGTAGGGCCTCTCTCAGTTCTTTCATTACAGGAACAAGAAAAGAAGGAAAAAGCCCCCAACGGGGGCTGCCGCCTCGGGAGCTCCAGGGCCTGCACATCAGCGCTCAGTCGATGTCCTCCTCCTCCTTCATGGGCCCATGGAGGCATGCCGACGCGGACGCTTTAGTAGTAGAGGAGCGATGTCGTGGCGGCTAGCTTTCCCCAAGGTCCGGGCACGGTGGCGCAGTGGCGCATAGTATCTATTGTCGCTGCTATCACCGCTATCGCTGTTGTTGCTCGGGCTCAACTCAGAGGGGCATGTCGCTGCCTCTATAGTAGCAGCACCCGTCACGAAGGCCAAGCTCATCTCCAAGATTGTTGCGGCCGACGTGTTCCGGGCAGCACCCCAGGCGCTCGCCCTCTCCCCCGAAGACCTTGACGAAGAGCATTGCCACCCCGTTGTAGTTGAAGTGGAGGGTGCGCCTCTCTACCAGGCCATGGGCACGGGAAAATGTCTGCCACCCATGGCTTAGGTACACGTAACCCTTCAGGGTGACCTCGACCTCCACCCATGAGGCCGCGCATCAGCAGCCTTCGGCCTGTAGCCATAGGCCGTTAGACACCCTGACCGGCAATGCCCCCGCAAAGGAGTTCGGGAGTTGCAGCCAAGCGGCCTCTAGCCTCTCCGCCCACACCACGAACTCCTGGGTTGTGTCGGCGGTATGGAGACGCGGGCGTGGCGGCGGTATGGAGACGCGGGCGCGGCGACGAGATCACCACCACCACCCTCCAACTGCGCGTGCCTCCTCCTCGACTACTACAAGCGCACGCGTGAGTCAGATCCTAACCTCGACCACCAACAGTAACCCTAGGCCACGCAAGAGCACAACCGCATCCACGGGGAGCTGCTGCCGGCGTTGCTGCGTGCTTTCGAAGGCGACCGTGGCCCCTCCTGGGCGGCAACGAAGCAGGGCTCTCCTCAGGGGACATCCCCTTCTCAACGGAGGAGTGCTTCCTCATTGGAGCCATGATCGGAGGACATCAGCTTGGAAGTTGGGAGGTGAAGAGGACGAAGATGTATTGAGTATTTTCTCGCCCTTGCTTGCTTATGTACTACCAGGGGCCAACCGGCACCCCCTCGTACCCCGAGAGGTGTGCAACCTCTGAAGGGTCACATCCAAGCGGCCCGAGGGGAGAAGGCCGAGGCGGCAACAACATTCAAGGGAGGGTAATGATGACCGGCACTGAACACAAGCGTCACATCTGTTTGACTCGTGGCGGTTCCTAGCAACTTTGGGGAGCGGGGGCGTCACCGCCCAAGCGTTTGACGCGTGTAAAGCCTGGCCCGCAGGCGTTTGGGGCCCGCGACATTGCAGGCCGTCTTGAAGGCTTCACATCGAGGAATGCCCGAGTATGCCTTTGGCCCGGGGGTACTGTCAGTGTTCCAGGAACAGGGGTACACAGACCTGCTTGCTTGCGAGCTAGGACATGGCCCGCTTCGTCAACCAAGCGAGGCCTGGTGCGGCTCTACTCAAGACAAGGACCTAGCAAGCACCCTAGGCTCGCGAAGTGGAATGACAGCAAGACCAACAAGCACGGGCCTCCTCACACCACCTACGGAGCGGCGGAGATCTCTATGCAAAACCCACCCTCAGGAGTCAAAGATGACGCAAGGAAGAACAGGTGATCGCCAGTGCGGCAGGCAGTGCACTTTCCCCTTTGGTGCAAAGGGAGTAAGGACGTACACTGGTTCCCGTAGCGCCGCCTAAGGGTTTCCATTGGAGTGCAACAAGACCACGACCACGAGCCCCGTAGGGCGGATGTCATCGCCGAGCCCACCATTACATCATCAACAGCCACTTTGCAGGCGAAGACCACCTTTGGACAGGGTGCAGATGTACTCCTGTCCATCTTCAAATTTGGTCATTGTGGGATCCCTTCCCACCATTGTAATAATGGGAGAGGACCCGAACCACCGCTATATATAGACGCTAGGCCACACCGTAGAGGGGCTCTGATCCATGACTTGGCCACTCATCAAACCACGCAGGCAGAGGGCCAAGAATGCCACTTGAGTACCCTCGCGAGGCTCAAGCCCACTATAATAGTTCATCCACCATACCTCCCCGTGAGGCAATCCACCAAAGCAGGAGTAGGGTATTACGCTTCATAGCGGCCCGAACCTGGGTAAACTGCCGTGTCCATCTTCTTCCTCGTCATCGTGCAAGTTTGCCATAGTATTCATCGTGTAGCGAGCTAGGTAGGGCAAGGCTACAGGGGTTCTTCATACACGCCCCTATGTTCAAACCTTGAGGGTTTTTTGGTGCCCAAAATCTGGCACTCGCCTCCACCCCCGTCACCCGTAGCTGCCGATGTGGGCAGCTTGGAAGCGGATGGAATGGCCGATGACGCTCCCTTGGCCATCTTGGGTGCCACGGGCATTGTTGAAGATGTCCATGGCGACATGCAGTGCTGAAGGAGATTCATGCACCGAATCCCACTACCCAGTGAGGGAGTCCTGTATTAAGGGGTCTCGGGGCCGCTGGCCTATCTACTTGGCCGGACAATGGGCCGATCTATGACTGTCATTAAAGAATCATAGACTATGGTACTGCCGTGTCCAAGATGGAAACTTCTCAAGCTGTGGCGTGTAATCCATGGACAAGATGAAAGGTTTAGCATGTTCCTTCTCTTATGTAACATACATTAAGTAACCATAGACACCCTTGGTATCTATATAAACAAGAGGGTTTTAGTCCATAGGGTATATTACAATCATAACTCTTAGGGTTTAGCCCACAACATACGTTCTCGAGGTAGATCAACTCTTTATTTGACACTCCATCATCAATACAAACAAAGCAGGACGTAGGGTATACCTACATAAAGTGGGCCCGAACCTTGGTAAACATCGCGTCCCTAGTCTCCGCTAACGAATCATTCCAAGATCCACAGTTCGGGACCCGCTACCCGAGATCTATCGGTTTTGACTCCGACATTGGTTCTTTCATTGAGTGTTAGACTATAGGATCGCTAGTAGGGCTGATGGCTTGCTTGGTCACTAGCGATGGCATCAGCACTAGGGACATCTTAGTCCCCGACCAGCTTTACGCATTCGGCAATGTTGCTTCGTGTGTCGTTGTGGCTTGTCAACTTGATCAGATCGTCGGGTTCACCCCAGGTCAGGGAATGATGGTTGGTTACCTGGATTACACTGCTGATGACCAAAGCGATCAGTTCCTCACCGGTTCTAGTCTCTATCCGATGAACCTGGAAAACCAAAGCCTTGACATCGGATCCCCGCCCCAATCTCGTGTCTGGGATGATACCCACTCCTGATCCGGCCTTGATCATGGATTCGGGCATGACATCCGAAGATCAGGAGTAGCCCTGGTCGAGCACACTCTCCGTGCCAACGCGTCAGAGATCAACTCCACCAAAGTTCCCAAGACTAGTCCGGCCAATTTCTCACTATTAAACGAGATTTTGGCCAAGATTCAAAGTTTTGAAATTACTGACCACTTGACCTCGATCCATGCTCAGATTGATCTCAAGGTCGGTCTTAGGGAATTTTGTTTCCACCCACCATCCACTCTATAGACACCATCGAAGATTTAACCGATGTGCTGGACTTCTCCTCGGATGTGGTTGACTATACATATGAGGATGTCGATGAAACTGCTCCTTGATACGTCTCCAACGTATCGAAAATTTATGAAGTATTCATAACATATTTGCCTATGTTTACAATACTTTATATGATTTTGATGCACTTTATATGATTTATTCTGAACTAACCAGGATTGACGCTGTTTTCATAAGGATTACCGTGGTGTTGTTTTTTGTGCTGAAAATGAAAGTTCTTGGAATCTCCCAAAACTTTTTTGTGCTTTTTCTGGAGGAAATAAACAATATTGGAGAAAATAACCATAGGAGGGGAGCTACGCTTGGGCCGTAAGCCATCAGAGCGCAGCCCTAGGATGTCACACCCTGATATGTGATGGGTCCCATGTGGCACCGTTGCGCGCGATTCCAACGCTGAAAAATTCTATAAATCTCGGAAACCCCAGAAATAAACACAGAGGACTTGCTCCACCAATGCAACTCTCTCTATTGATGAAAAATAAATATGGGGCCATTCTAGTACCCTGCTGGAGAGGTGGCCACCTTCATCATCCTGGCAGAGGCCATGACGAGGAGGGAGTCGTTCACCCTTGGGGCTGAGGGTATGTACTAGTAGCTATGTGTTCAATCTCTCTCTCTTACTCTCTCATGTTCTTGAGATGGCATGATCTTGATGCATCACGGGTTTTGTTAATATAGTCCGATCATATGACGTTATTCCCTTGCTATCTTGTTGGGATGAATTGGATCTTTTCATTTGAGATCTCGTTATGTCAGATTGAATATTTTTGTTTGAGAACACTTGATGCATGTCTTGCAAGCGGACACCCATAGTGAGATTGGGGTATTAAAGTGATTCACTTGATATATGTTATGGCATCAACTTGCGGATTCCGGTGACCTTGGGGATCTATGCATAGCGGTTGATTGCATGTTTTCATACCACACTCTCTGATAAAAATCTTGGGGTTCTCCTTTACGTTCTCTGTGATGGATTGAATATGATAGATCTGAAATTCTTTGATGCATGTCGCATAATTTACCCATGGATACTTGAGGTGAGATTGGAGTCTCTAGGTGACATTAGGGTTGATTGATATGTATCATTGGTATTATTTTACTACGAACTCTAGGGTTGTTTGTGACACTTATAGGAATAGCCGAAAATATTGGTCAGAAAGGATTACTTTGAGGTGGTTCTACTACCTACATAAATTTCTTGTTATTCTTATTCGCTAGATAGGAACTTCGGAGTGATTCTCTTTTACACGTTGAGGGATGATTATATGATTCACCTATGTTAGCATTGTTGAGAGATTGCACTAGTGAAAATATGAACCCTAGGCCTTATTTCCAAGCATTTATACAATGTTTTGCTCTCTGTTTTACACATGCTACCTTGGTGTTTTTATGTTTTCAGATTACAATGAGAAAACATATTTCTAACAACCATATTGCACTTGTATCACCATCTCTCTGCTGAACAGGTGCACGCATACAATTTGCCATTGTATTGGCTGTGTTGGGGACACAAGAGATTTCTTGTATTTGATTGGAGGGTTGTTTTATAGATAAATTGTTCATACTACACCTCCTACTAATTGAAAAATCTTAGGTCATCCACTTGAGGGGAAATTGCTACCGTCCTACAAAACTTTGAGATTGGAGGCGAAACATAGTCTACAAAAATAAAGTTACGTTGTAGACATGAAGCTCTTTTCTGGCACCCTTGCCGGAGAGGTGAGTTCTTGAAGGTATATCTTTATATCTTCCAATTGCATCTTTTAGTTTATTGCTTTTCACTAGTTTGGTTTTATAAAATAAAACTACAAAAAAATTCAGTGTTTTTAAAGTGTTTTGTGAAAATGATGGTTCTGAAAATTGTGCTCAATTGGTAGACGGAGAATTTATGACAATTCTTAATAAGAATTCCTTGAATGATGAGCATTATTGCAATATTTCTAGTACGAATTATCTGAATATCCATGATGCGAATTATATGCAAACCAGCAAGCTTGGGGATGTTATGTTTGATGAAGATTACCTTTTTAGTCCTCCTACTTGCGATGATGATATTTACTATGATTATGGCATGCCTCCTATGTATGATGATTATGATGATGACACATATGCTATAAAGAGTAATGAAAACCATGAAACTTGTTATCATGATTTTAATATTAAATGTGGTTATGTGAATTGAGTGTTAGACCATAGTTATTTTGTTGAGTTTGCTCCCACTATTATGAATGAGAACAAGTTTTCTTATGCATCATGAAAAGAATAATGTAGGTGATAGTTATATTGTTGAATTCATCCATGATGCTACTGAAAATTATTATGAGGTAGGAACATATTCTTGTAGGAATGGCAATAATATCATGTTTCCTCCCTATGTGTTCAAAGTCTTCAAGTTTCACTTGTTTTACCTTCCTATGCAAGCTGATTCTTTCTACCATAAATTGTTTTCTCACAAAATCCCTATGGGTAGTAAGTGAGCTAGACTTAAATGTGCTTGTCATGAGATTCATGATGCTCTCTTGCATGTTTCAGTTACTAATTTTTATGTGAGCATCATTGAAATCATCATGCGTAGCTAAAGGCATTAAAGAAAAGTGTTTGTTGGGAGGCAACCCAACACTTTTACTTTCGGTTATTGAATGTACACATGATTAAGCTACTGTATTAATCATATTTATGTTTTTTATTTCAATAATGTGCCAAGTAAAGACTTTGGGATAGTATGTATACATGTTAATTTGATTCTGTGCAAAAACAGAAACTTCTGCCTCCGGTAAAAAATGTCTATGATTTTACTACTGCGTTAATAAATTCTGAAATTTTTACAAATTATTTCTAAGCGAATGATCTGCGTTGTACTAATGTTTCAGAATATTTAGAGTCAGGGAAGTGTGATTTTTATTCAGATCTTGACAGGTTGTGTTTTGTATGCGTATTTTGCTAGTTGTAAGTATATTTCTATAGCTTATATTGAGTGATATAGATTACGGTAATGTGGTAATATAGTAAGTATTATGTGAGAACAATTGTAAATCTTGTCTTGACATTACAAAAGTGAATGATCTATCTTTTTTATACTAACCCATCTCAGGAATTTCCCTTAAGTTTTGTGTGATTGAAGTTTTGAAGTTTTGGGTGCGATACCCATATGAGATGAGCAAGTAGAATCAATAACCTAAGATTGGGGAAGCCCAAGGCACACCAAAGGTAATATCCAAGGACGACTCAAGCGTTTAAGCTTGGTGATGCCTCGGAAGGCATCCCCGCTTTCGTCTCCAATATTATCAATATATCTTACTTGGAGCTATAGTTTTATTCTCCACATGATATGTGATTTTCTTGGAGCATCATTTTATTTTATTGTCCTCTGTTATATGATATTTATAATATTATTTTCCACAACAATTTCCTGGAATTGCCTTTAGAATGCTTGTATTGTTTTTGTTGATGTGTGCTGTGTAAAAACAAAAACTTTTGTTGTACTGTTTGAATTATCATATTTTATGGGAACGTGGAAAGTTTATGAAATTTTTACTTATTATTTTCATACAAATTCTTTATCATTTCCTAAATTTTGAGAATTTGTAGGGTTCATAAGTACACTAGTTTAATAGTTTGCTACATACCGTTCTTTTTGGATAGATTGATGTCATAGTTTTGTTTGTGTACTTATCCTGTAGTTTCCATAGCCTATATTGGTAGGTATAAATTGTGGAACTTATAGTAAACTGTACACGATGTTTGAAAATTATTTTGCAAATTGTCTTGGCAGTACATGAAGTGTATATTTGTCCTTATGTATACTAACCTATCTCACGAGTTCTTTTTGAGTTTTGTGTGGACGAAGTTTTTGAGACTGAGGTGAAACTGGGATATTAGAGGATTCAACGAGATACAAAAGCTCAAGCTTGGGGATACCAAAGGCACCCCATGTAAAAATTTGAAGAATTCTCAAGCATCTAAGCTTGGGGATGCTATGCATCCCACCTCTCTTCATCAACAACTATCTGTTAACCTATTTTGAGCCTAATTTTTTTGTCCACATGATATGTGCTATTCTTGGAGTGACTTTTGTTTTATTTTATTTTTGAAAATAACTATTGACAGAGAGTCCTCACATAGGTACTTTATTGTTTGACTACTCATTGATCTTCACTTATATATTTTGAGAGTAGTTTGATGTTTACTCTTGTGGATCACTCATATACTAAGAGTAAATTGTGAATGAATGAAATATAATAAATATGAAATTAACAACATGCTTTATTCTTAGTAGTATCTTCATATCTGGTCTATAAAGTATAATCTATTGAAGTTTGACAATCATCAAATTGGTCATATAAGAAATTCAAGAATTATCAGTATAACAAAGAGAACTTTCATATACAAATATTTTTTCTTGTAGATCTTTTATCATTGTGAATACCCATTAATTATTTTCAAACTTGATCAAATAGTTGAAGTTGGACAAGGAATACAACATAATGGTTATGTTTGCGTATATTTTCATTGAAGTTATATTGTTAGCGATCCTCCAACATGTGGTGCTTATTTAGAACCTTTTTCTAGCCAAAACCTCATACTAAGTAGAAATACTACTTGTGCATCCAAATCCTTGAGCCATGTTTCTTACATGAGAGTCCCCCATACCTGCCTATATATAGTATTTCATTGCCATTCCAAGTAAATTTGCATGTGCCACCTCTAAAACCTTCAAATAAATATTCGTTTTGTGTGCTCGTACCGCTCATGGCGCAGCGGAGCGGTCATTATATTCCATGCTAACGAGTTATTCTCAAGATGAGTGTTTAAGCACTTGTCATTGCACAAGAGAGCCTGGTAAAAAGGATGCCCAATCCTACTTACCACGAAAAGGGGTCGTGGGATCGAATCCCCCTCACCCCCTTTTAATTTTTGTGTGTGCTTTGTGGGTTGTGGGGATCCAGTGTGGCCACGTGGGGATCCCCAAGTGCGTGTGTATGTGTGTATGTGGTTCTACGTGTGTGTGAGGGTGTGAGTGTGTGTATGACAGTGGGCCTGGCCCACTTGCCATACCCACCAGGGGCCCTGGCTCATTACCAAGTGGGCCCCCCTCCTTTCTTTTTTTTATTTATTCTATTTTACCTCTGTTTTAGTATACATTTCTGGTATATGTACATTTGTGGATATGACCATTTTTGGCAATGTTCAATTAGGGGAATTTTTGACTTATAAGTGTTGGCATATAATTTTCGAGATAGGTTTTGGGAGTTTTTCAAAAGCAAAGATATGAGTGTCATATATGATTTTGGGGTAGAAATTCCCAAGGAATGCAATGGTGCTATTTGTTCGCCATTTGAGCAAGTTTTACAAATGTCATTTGGTTCCAATATGCCATTTTTTCATTTTTGTATGAATAAATCCATGCCTGTTATGATATTTGTGTCAACATGTAAGTGGTAGAGTTTTGTGAGTATTATGCCCTGGTATTTTCTTTTGACATGATAAGCTTGTATGCAAGTTGGTTTCTTGCTCCAACGTAGCTAAGTAAATATGGTTGTTTTCAACATGCTAAATATTTCTAAGTCTGAGAATCTGTAGTTATTTTTATGCCATGTTTAGTGGTGCTACCAAGTGTTCTGTTGTGTTTTAGCTCAAGCTTATTGTCCGCTACCATCCAGTTTAGTGTTATCATTGTTTAGTGCTGTCAAAATGCTAATATTGTCCTCTACCATCCACTTTTGTAGTAGATATTTTCATGCCATGAGGTGGTCTATTGTGGTTAGATTTTATGCCCTATTGTGGTTAGATTTTCATTTCCTAACCAGTGGATACCTTGGAATAATAAGGGATAGCCCATGGCCTTCCTTGTCTTGTATTTTCTCTTTGTACCTTGTCGTGAGCGTAGAGTGAGAACTGTTGCTCTGTTTCCTACGTTTTACATATGCATTAGCATCGATTTTGCATGAAGCATCCATATTTTCCATGATCATGCATGTCCAAACAACTTAACATGAGGTTCTGTCCAGAATTCTAATAACTCAACTATTGCATGAGAAACATGACTGGCCTAGGATTGCCATGTTAAATACTTGAAATGAATCGTGCATCATCTTATTTATGCATTTCACCTTGGTTGTTTGTTTATTTGGTGTTGTTTCTCTTTGGGTAGATGCGAGTGTTGAACCTGAGTACGAGGATCCAGGAGAGTACAACTATGAGGACCCAATTCTTTGTCCTTCTGAAGAACCAACAGGCAAGATGATCATACCCGGATCCCAACACTATTTTTGCTTTGCTAGATGTCTCGCTCTTATCGTTACACTTGCGTTACCTACCACGTGAATGTCAAGCATCCTACATTGCCATGATAGCCTCTAACCCCTCCACTACCTAGCAAACCTTGTTTGGCTAAGTTACCGCTGCTCAGCCCCTCTTATAGCGTCATTAGATGCTGGTGCAGGTTGTTTCCAGGTGATAACATGGATATCTGGAGATATCACAATATTATTGCTATTTAATATAATTCACATATATATCTTGCTAAGGTGGAAGGCTTGGCCTTTGGCTCGTTGTTTTGTTCCACTTTTACCGGCATAGTTACTTGTTACCGGTGTTATGTTCCATATTTTGCGCTCCTAACATGCTCGGGGTTGTTATGGGGACCCCCTTGATTATTCCTTTGAGATTAAAGCTTGTCTAGCAAGGCCCAACATTGGTACTATTTGCTTAACAACTTAATTAAAAATGCATAGGTCTTTCCAACCCCGTGGATAATTAATCAACAACTGGGCCATTGCTCCTCATGAGTGTTGGTCCAACCCACAGCCACCTGCGGGGCCACCTCGGGGAAACTCGAGGGATCTCTATTAGGCTGTCGTACATAGTGTTCATCCGATCGTGTCCTGAGAACGAGATACACGGTTCTTATCGGGTTCGTCGACAAGTCGAGCGGTCTTGCTGGACTTGTTTTACCTTTCTTGAATGTCTTGCATGAGGTACTCCGATCTTCTTCGGCTATCTCGAGGTGTCAAATTTCCTTTGGAATTACCTAGGATGATCACAAGATTTGTGGTCAAGGTTATTCCTGCAGCGTGTGGTTAATTTGTGATGGATTTGGTGGAGCACCCCTGCAGGGTTAAATCTTTCGGAAAGTCGTGCCCGCGGTTATGCGGCAACTTGGATAATTTTGTTGAACACCTGGTTATAGACAACTTGAAGTAAACTCTAATAAAAATACACCAACTGTGTGCATAACCGTGATGGTCTCTGCTCGTGAACATCAACCGAGAGAGAACACGGTGGGGTTATGTTTGACATAAGTAGGTGTTCAGGATCACTTAGTGATCATGGTAGTTCTCGATCATCTTCCATAGAACACCATATTTACATTCATGTTCTCATAAGATAGCCACCAACTACATTCTTAGTGCTTGCTGCAACCTCAACACTTACCCCTTACAAACCCAAAATCTTACATAGTTTCGATAGCCGAGTTACATGATTGTTGAGTCCGTGTGGCTCACAGATTACAGCAATACAGGTGCAGGTGTTGATGAGTATTTGTCAGAAGATGTGACTCGGCTCCAGTGGGAGAACAATGAAGAAAGTGGCCGGATGTATGTCACATACCCCGATGAGTAGAGAGGCCATGGTCGTGATCCTTGGGATTACAAGGCAACTTCACATTGCTTTTTTCTTCGTTTGTTTTCGTTCATAGACGGACCCTGTCTTCTGTTTGATGCTTGAATAATTGTGTGAACTTGTAATTTAGCTTGGGGCGAGTGTAAGCCAACTCATATATTCATCTCTTCATACATGTATGCAATGTTTACTGCACTTGCAAAACGACGAGATGCGCCTCTATCCCCGTCGAGGCCCCCGTGCATAAATAAGGATAGGAGCGCATCTTGGGCGTTACAAGTTGGTATTCAGAGCCATATGACCATAGGAGCCCTTTTCTTGATCGAACTTGGTTGACTCGAGTCTAGTAAAGCTATTTTTCAGTCTAGTTATATCAGAGAGTAGGCTTCTTTTACTCCTCTTCTATACTCTAGTGAGGTATTCAACTTAGGAATTTTGATTCTACTCCTCTTCTCGCTCAAAAAAAATTTAGGATCATGCGGGTATTTTGGAAACTATATGATGCCCATGTGACGGAGTTTTGTCTTGGTGCCACCTATCTGACTTCATTTCTTCCGAGGAGTTGAGCTCCAGGGAGATTCTTGGCACATCGTTATCATTCAGTTTCCTTAATATCTCAGGATGGAGGGTGTTCAAAATTTATTCAATACTTATCATGGCGAGATAAGGTTGGACTCACCCAGTACTAGGGAGGCGTCCAGGGTACTGTCATGTTTGGTATCATTGTGTTTTTAAGGATCCGAGATAGATGGAATTCCGAAGCCTCTGGTTATGTGTTGACGCATGGATACAGTTGGAGTGTAGGGCTTGTTAGTTGTGTGAGATATTTTGCCTCCCTGTATCCCCAACACCCAATTGCATAACCAAATATTTCGGAAGTTCTTAGGTGGGAATTCAAGTATCTACCTAGGATCATATTCTTCAGATGTACGAGGGTCTATACATTTGTTCCGAGCAACCTTAGCTTAATACTTTTGTGTTATTGCAAGTGGCTTCAAGATCTGTGATGTTATTCCAAACCTGAAGTATGAGTTCGTACTAAATTTTTAGTTTGAATGTATGTGATGAGATTCATTGCAATTTCTTTCAAGCCATTTGATTCAGCTTATTGCTTCATCTTTGTCAATGAGGTGTTGATGTTCTTATCCATCTCTAGGATGGCTCCACCAACTCGCAGGGATCCGGGTCGTGATGGGGAGCAGTCTAACCCTCCACAACCCCTCCGCCTCATTCTCTAGAAGCTTGGCAAGTTGTGATGGCCGCAACCAACACGAATACTCAGATGTTGCTCAGGCTGTTGCAAGAGAGAGATCAAGGACAACAAGGTTATCAAGGGAATTTCCAGATTCAGCCTTAGTTCGCGACAATCAACCAGTTCCTTGCCAACCAGCCCAAGTCTTTCACCTGTTGTGAGCACCTTTTGATGCGGATGATTGGCTCCGCGAGATGAGCAAGCACTTCGAGTGAAGCAATGTCAGACCAGATGACTTTGTTAGGTTCGTGATGTTTTAGCTCAAGGGTCAGGCAGCAGATTGCTTTTAGCAATACAAGGACTCTAGGGGTGATCGTGTTATCAGCTGGGATGATTTCTGTCATGACATCAGGGCCCATTACATTCCGACGAGCTTCGTCGACGAGATGCGTGAGAATTTCAGGCACCTGGAGCAGGGAAGCATGTGTGTCTATCAGTACAATGTCGAGTTCCTAAATCTGGCCTGTTATGCTAAACAAGATGTTCCTGACGACAAGTCCATGATTTATCAGTTCATAGGTGGTCTCAAGGATGAACTTATGATGGGTCTAGTCTTGCAAGAGCCTCGTGAGTTTGATTAGTTCGACAACATGGCCTTGAAGGTCGAGGAAACTCAGCTCAAGTTGGAGAACTCAAGGAAGCGTTCTAGGGAATCCTACTGTTCTTCTTCCACCTCTCAGATGGTTCCTAAGCAACAAAAGTATTGGGTTCCTCCTCCTCCCCTGTTTTGTTCCACTCAGTAGCAGAGGCAGTTCGGTGGTCATGGTTCTTCCCACCCATCTAACCCGGGTTATAAGCATGGGCCCCAGGCACCCAAGTCAGCTAATGTTCCTCCTCCAGGAAACTTTCGTCCGCTCTCATAGGTTACTTGTCACAAGTGTGGTCAGAAGGGACACTACTCAAACAAGTGCACCAACCAACGGCGTCTTCCGCCTCCTCCTCTAGTCAGACCTCCAAGCAATGCTATGGTGAAGCACAACCCCAAGTTTCCAAGAGTCAATAATGTCAATGCATCTGAAGCAGAGCAGTCTCATGAAGTGATTAGGGTAGTCTCGCAGTCAACTCTATTCTTGCAAAGGTTTTGTTTGAGACTGGGGCATCGCATTCATTCATATCTAGGACTTTTGTTCCTAAGCATGATTTTGTGACAGTGAAGACCCCTAGGCCATTAAATGTTCTTTCTCCGGGTTTGCAAATGGCTTCCAATGTGTGCGTTCCAGATGTGTCTATCAAGGTGGGCAATTATTCTTTTCTGGCTGCTCCAATTGTTCTCGGTAATTCCGATATTGATCTCATTCTTAGCATGGATTTTCTGGCTATGAACAAGGCATATGTCGATTGTCAAGCCAAAGAAGTCAAATTGACTCATCCTTCAGAATACGTGATCATTTTCGCAGCTCATGATGACATGATTCGTCCCTTTGCTCTTAATGAGAAGACTGAAATCTCAGCCAATTCTCAGATTCCGGTGCTTTGTGAGTATGAAGATGTCTTTCCAGAAGAATTGCCAGGAATGCCTCCACACCGGCCAGTTGAGTTTGTGACTGATCTCAAACCTGTAACTAAACCGGTTTGCAAGCATCCTTATAAGCTTGGCCCCGAAGAGCTAAAAGAGTTGAAGAAGCAGCAAGATGAACAAGAACGTCTCGGTATGATCACACCAAGTTCTTCTCCATGGGGTTGTGGTGTTTTGTTTGTCAAGAAGAAGGATGGCATGGACCGACTTTGTGTCGATTACCGTCCATTTAATAAAAAGACAATCAGAAACAAGTACCCACTTCCCAACATCAATGAGTTGTTCAAACAACTAAAAGTTGCAAAGGTTTTCTCAAAGCTAGATCTTCGCTTGGGCTATCATCAGATTCGCATTCGTGAAGAAGATATTCCAAAGACTGCTTTTAGGACGAGTTTTGGCTCTTATGAGTACACCGACATGTCCTTTCGTCTCGCCAATGCTCCTCCAACCTTCTCCAGGATGATGAACTTCATATTCTCTCCTTTCAAAAATGAGTTCGTCTTGGTGTCATTGGATGAAATTCTTGTGTTCTCGAAGACTGAAGAAGAACATGCAGAGCATCTACGGCTTGTGCTTGACAAGTAAAGAGAGCATCGATTCTATGCTAAGTTTTCCAAGTGTGAGTTTTGGCTCAATGAAGTGTTGTACCTTGGGCATGTGATCTCTGCCGAGGGCATTAAAGTGCACCCTAAGAAAGTCGAGGCAATTTTGAAGTGGGAGCCTCTTCAGAATGTCAAGCAGCTTCGTAGCTTCCTTGGGCTTGCAAGTTACTACAGAAGATTCGTGGAGAACTTCTCTCAAATTGCTAAGACTCTATCCAACCTCATCCGGAAGAATGTCAAGTATGCTTGGTCTCCTGAGTGTGATGTGGCGTTCAATACGCTCAAGGAGAAGTTGACTTCAGCTCCAGTTCTTGTTCCTCCCAAGCAATCAAAGACTTTCCAAGTGTTTTGTGATGCTTTCCTCCAAGGTCTTGGTGGTATTCTCATGCAAGATAAGAAGATTGTTGCTTATACCCCGCGACAGCTGAAGCCTAGCGAGAAGAACTACCCCACTCATGATCTTGAGCTAGCGGCAGTTGTGCATGCTCTGATGACTTGGAGCCATTTGTTGTTGGGCAGACCAGTTGAGGTGTACACCGACCATAAGAGCTTGAAGTACATTTTTACTCAACCCAATCTCAATCTTCGGCAGTCTCGTTGGGTGGAAATGATTGAGGACTTCAATCCAAGCATCGAGTATACTCCTAGAAGAGCAAATGTCATTGGAGATGCGCTCGGCCGAAAGCCGTACTGCAACAGTCTTAACATGAAGCCTCTTCAACCCGAGCTTTACGAAGCCTTCCACGAGCTCAATCTCCAAATGATTCCGCAGGGATTTCTTGCCAATCTTCAAGTCTCTCTGACACTGGAAGATCAGGTTCACCAAGCTCAACTTCTTGATGCTATGGTGAAGAAAGTGAAGAAAGGTGTGGCCAAGTGCATTCCAAAGTATAAGATCTTTCGTGTTGATGACAAAGAAACCTTGTTCTTTGAGGACCGTCTAGTGGTACCAAAAGGTGATCTCAAGATGGTTATCATGGATGAAGCACACAATTCTCTCCTCTTAATTCATCTTGGCTTGCCAAGATGTATCAGGGCCTCAAGCAAACCTTCTAGTGGACTCTCATAAAGCATGAAATTGCTCAGTTCGTAAACGAGTGTGATGTTTGTCGCAGAGTGAAGGCGGAACATCAACATCCAGCACGTCTCATTCAGCCTTTGCCTATCTCGGAGTGGAAATTCGATCATGTGGAGATGGATTTCGTCATTGGATTGAATAAGTCCAAGAAGGGCAACGATGCCATATTTGTGGTTATCGACAAGCTGACCAAAGTTGCCCATTTTCTTCCGATCAAGGAGTCTATGTCGGCAGCTCAGCTGGCAGAGCAGTATACCTCAAGGATAGTTTCTTTGCATGGTATTCCTTAGCTCATATCCTCACATCATGGAAGCCTCTTCACTTCTAAGTTTAGGGAGTCCTTCCAGACTGCGATGGGTACCAAGATCCGTTTCAGCATGGCCTTTCACTCGTAGACAAGTGACCAAGTTGAGAGAGTCAATCAAATCCTCGAAGACATGCTCAGAGCCTGTGTGATTTCTTTCGGCACGAAATGGGAAGACTGCCTTCCATACGCTGAATTTTCATACAACAACAACTTCTAGGCTAGTTTAGGCACGTCCCCATTCGAGATTCTCTACGGCAGGAAATGTTGTACCTCGCTCAATTGGTCTGAAACCGGTGAGTGTCAAATTCTGGGCAATGACATGATCACTGAAGTAGAAGAGATCTGCAGTGTCATTCGTGAGAATCTCAAAGCAGCTCAATCCCGCCAGAAGAGGTACTATGATAACAAACATCGTGATGTCTACTTCCAAATCGATGATTTTGTCTATCTCAGAATGTCTCCCATGAAGGGCACTCGGCGTTTTGGAATCAAAGGGAAGCTAGCTCCTCGCTTTGTAGGTCCTTTAAGAATTGTGGGCAAGATAGGTGACCTTGCCTACCAACTCGAGCTTCCTCCAAATTTCACAAATGTGCATGATGTCTTCGATGTCTGTCAGCTCCGGAGGTGCTTCAGGTCTACCGAGCATAGCATTGACCTCCAAGACATTGATCTGCAAGAAGACCTATCCTATCGTGAGCATCGAGTTGATATTCTGGAAGAAACCGAGCGTAAGACTCGCAACAATTCAATCAAGTTTCTCAAGGTGAAGTGGTCCCATCATTCCAACAAAGAATCTACTTGGGAACGTGAGGATCTTCCCCGTTCCAAATTTCTAGAGTTCTTTCGTTCTTAGATCTTGGGTCGAGATCCTCTTGTAGTGTGGGAGAGTTGTAACACCCCAACTACACCCCTTGCCATATTTGTTATGTGGACCTTCCATGTTTTGTGATAATAATTTTGCTTCATGTCATTCTTGCATCATGGCATCATAATCATTCACCGTCATATTGTTTCTTGTGCACCAAGATTGTGGTGATGTTGTTGTGGTATGGTTGAAGTATCATGTGTGTTTTAGGATCATGGATATGTTGGTGTGTGCTTAAGGTTCTACACCTCATTTTCTGTAAACTCTATACCATGCCCAACTCCCTCTCTTTATTAACATATGCAACTTGTGATGATTTTACTAGCTGGTTCACCTCTTGAAAAATGTTGATCCCCTCCAAAATATTCTGGTATTATTTGTTAGTCTGCTCTCAACCATGTTTTGCCTTGTCATTTTTTCCAAATCTTACAAACAGGTTATTTTTGCATTATAAGTGAATTAATTTCTTTGTCCTAAAAATGCCAAGTCCATTTTTATTAAATAGGGCATTATTTAGTGAGTCCCAATCTATTTTTATTTTCACAAGATCTCTTCCCTAGCTGTTTGGGTTTTGTTTGTTTTGCTGTTTTTTTAAATAAAGAAACTCCAATTTTGGAGAGAGAGAGAGAGCCAGGGCGAGAGGGCCCCATTTTCCCTCGCGGCCCAAATCTCCCCCAGTAGCCTGAGTGTAGCAGTGCTGCCTAGGAGAGCCCCCCAGCAATTGCTTTGTCCACCTACTGTACAGCAGTAGATCGACAGCATCCACGTCGACCTCTGGTTCGATTTGACGGCTGGTGTAGCTCTGAGCTACCTATAAATCATGTCTCTCGTGCCCTAGCATCTCCCCTCTCCCCATTCCTCCCTCTCCCTCACCTCTCCGCCACCAGTTAAGGTAGCTATGCCTCATTCCATCGCCGCGCTCTTCATGCTCCGGCCGAGCAACATCTCATTACCGGAGATAGCCTCCTCGTGTGTCTCCGTCGATCTGGTGCGCGGGAAGGGTGCCCCCTTTGCTCCATCTTCGTCCCCATTGATCGAGCGAGCGCCAAGGCCGAGAGCTTCAACGTCCTCGACCTCTTCTTCTCCTTCAATTCGGGCCAGAGACGCGTTGGGTTTCGTCTGCTCGCCTCCATCGCCTTGTCGTGCCCTGCTCCGCCCCTTCATGCCCTAGGTAGGGTGGGATGATCCCTCCTTCCTTTCCTCTCGCCCGTTCCATCGTTAGCTTCTCGTATGCACTCCCATTTCCATCTGTAAAGATGTTCTTCAGTAAAGAAAGCCCAGGCCTTCTTGTTAGGACCCCACAGTGCTTATGTCTCGCGCTAGACCCGCCCGCTTCTCGTGTTGCTGCATCGTGTCCTGCCATGCGTTGCCTGCCGCACTGCAGCCCTGCACCCTACTCGCATCCGCCATGGAGAGTCGAGCACGAGCTCGTGCTGGAGCTCCCCTGCCGCAGTCGTAAGCTCTCCATTAGGTCCCAGGAATGGAACCATAGGGCTTCCCGTAGCCCTCGTCGGTGGTCGTAGTCGCTGGAGGTGGCCGTCGTCGCCGCCGTTGTTCCCTATAGCACAGTAGAAGAAGGGAACCAGTCACCTAGGGTTAGGTCAAAAGACATGCGCCCCTACTTCTAGCAGAGTTCCCCCACGTCACGCAGTGCTTTCCCCTTGCTCGGTTGACCAGGGGGTCATGGGATTGAATCCCCCTCGCCTTAATTTTTGTGTCTGCTTTATGGGTTGTGGGGATCCGGTGTGGCCACGTGGGGATCCCCGTGTGCGTGTGTATGTGTGTATGTGGCTCTGTGTGTGTGAGGGTGTGAGTGTGTGTATGACAGTGGGCCTGGCCCACTTGCCATACCCACCAGGGGCCCCTGGCTCACTGCCAGGTGGGACCCCCCTCCTTTCTTTCTTTATTTATTCTATTTTCCCTCTGTTTTAGTATTAATACCATTTATGGTATATGTACATTTATGGAAATGGCCATTTTTGGCAATGTTCAATTAGGGTAATTTTTGACTTATAAGTGTTGGCATGTAATTTTTGAGCTAGGGTTTGGGAGTTTTTCAAAAGCAAAGATATGAGTGTGATATATGATTATGGGGTAGAAATTCCCAAGGAATGCAATGGTGCTATTTGTTTGGCCATTTGATAAAGTTTTGAAAAATGTCATTTGGTTCCAATATGCCATTTTGTCATTTTTGTATGAATAAATCCATGCATGCTATGATATTTGTGTTAACATGTAAGTGGTATAGTTTTTTGAATATTATGCCCGGGTATTTTCTTTTGACATGATAAGCTTGTATGTAAGTGGGTTTCTTGCTCCAAAGTAGCTAAGTAAATATGGTTGTTTTCAACATGCTAAATATTTCTAAGTCTGAGAATCTGTAGTTATTTTTATGCCAAGTTTAGTGGGTGCTACCAAGTGTTTTGTTGGGTTTTACCTCAAGCTCAGTGCTAGTGTTTTGTAGTATATATTGTCCTCTACCATCCTGCTAATTTTCATGCCATGAGCTGTTCTCTAGCATCATTGTTTACTGCTGTCAAATTGCTATCAGGATAAATCAGATTCCAGAAACTGTGATTTTCTCTAAGTCCCTAGAATCTGTTTCACCATGCCATCTAGTGACCTTCATTGCTAGTGTTCCTTAGGTCCTTTCAAGTTTGTGTAGTGGGGTGATTTATTAAGCATGTTATGTAGTTTCTGTTCATACTTTGTTTGTGGTTGGAAACATCCTGTAGCTCTAAATAATTGTTGTGCAAGTTTCTATGTTGTTGTTTTGGACAGGGTGTGTGTGGTTTTGTGTTGTGGCTTGTGGGACCTATGCTCCATTCTTTTTCTTGATCTTTGGACCTATTGTGGTTAGTTTTAATTTCCTAACCAGTGGCTACCTTGGAATACCAAGGGATAGCCCATGGCCTTCCTTGTCTTGTATTTTGTCTCCGTACCTTGCCGTGAGCGTAGCGTGAGAACCGTTACTCTGTTCCTATGTTTTACATATGCATTTGCATCGATTTTGCATGAAGCATCTATATTTCCTAAGATCATGCATGTCCAAACAACTTAACATGAGGTTATGTCAAGAATTCTAATAACTCAACTATTGCATGAGAAATATGACTAGCCTAGTGTCGGGACCCCGATCCTAAGTCATATGAATCCAAACTGTAACATATCACATCACTTTGCAACCTCACGCACGGTAAGTTCCACGGCTATAGCCTTACCTTAGCCGGGACCGTTTGCGTCTTTTGGCTCACGTATGTGAAGATGTCGCTGGCAATCAAACGATAGAGAACCCGAGCCGACATGACTAGTCATAGAACCCAAGTGGCACATCCGTACGGAAACAGGCATACGTAACCCAGCAATGCAGGTGTCGGCCTCAAGCGTGTGTAGACGAGTCATAGCAAGCTACAAGGACTCCATTACGCCGTGAGACATAAATGCCATCACTGCACGTAGACGAGTCGTAGCAGGCTACAGCGACTCCATTACACTGTGAGACATTTCCCCGAAGGGACAGACACAGCAGCAAAGAAGGATACATGCTGGTCAATCAATGTGTCCGGAGCAGTAGCAAGCTACCATGGCTCGGTGGAAGCACAAAGAGGCAGTTTCCCGTAAAGAGTACTACTAAAGGCACACAACTGGGTGTCAGATCCCATACATACTGTTGCACGTCACACGTACGCACAACATGCCCGATATGCACAGATACAACCATGGCATCACAACATAACCATACAACAACTTTTATTTAAGAGGCTCAGACGAGCCTTGCATAATATGTTCTTACAGATAGGGGTCACATGACCCGACACTCAAGTCATGCAAACGAGTCCATACAAACCAAGCGGAAGCATAAGCTGTCTGAGTACAAACCGATGAAAGGGTAAAAAGGCACATGGCCTGACTATCTACAGCCCACCACAGGGCATAGGTCGTAGCTGGGACACCAGCTATTCGGCATCGTCGACATCTAGAAAGAACCCACCTGATGGGTCCTAGGTCTCATCTGCAACATTTTTTAAGCAAACATGTGTACAAATGTACTCAGCAAGTCTTTAAAGCAGACCTAGTCTATTCATGCTCATGTATCAACAAGGGGGTGGTGGAGTTTATGCAGCAATGCCAGCTTTGACTCATGGCTAACCTATACTACACAATTTTAACTCTTTGTTTAAATCTTAGATATCGCACACAAGACCACTAACTCCATGACAATACACCACCATGGATTCACTTCCCTCTCCTGGGAGAGTGCCATCCACAATACTCACACTTGTCTTGATATTTTTATGGGTATCCATTTGATTATCTGTGAATAGCATAAGTTATCCAAGTAGTCCATATCCTAGGACGCGGCTATTCGAATAGTTTCATACCCTGCAGAGGTGTAATTCTTCACACACGCTCTCGCCACTTATGCCTATGTGTTCATAAAACCAGGCACCTCGGCAACCTTCAAGCGGAAGCCCAACGAGGGAGTTGGCCACGACCGCCAATCACATAAGACCTCTAGTCCAGGCTATCGCCTATTTGAGACTGAACCCGCACGGAAGTCTGGCCGAAGTTTCCACTACGGCCCCAAACGATGTGCGCAGGGTTCCCAAACCCACCATTCGGGTGACCCTTGGTACACCGTGCCACTGCCTCCTGCGTCGTAACCCACCCCTAGGGTCAGCGCTACACATGGCCTCCAGCATGCTATAAACACCAAAAACAACTTGCAACTCCTGGACTAAGGACTAAGCGACCGATAAGTCGAGAGGGTAATTTAAGTATCCCAACGTGTGGTAGTAACTAGTCTTGGATCACAAACACGGAACTCAGTTCCTAAGAACGGTCCCAATGAGACAACATGTTATGTACTCCTACATAGCCTCTAATCGCTACCTTTACCAAATTGGGTTCATCATAAGCTTATCACATCGGAAAAACAATGTTTCACTCCAGTCCATCACCCAGATGAATCAGACCTGACACAACTCTAAGCATAGCAAGCATAGCAGGCAAAGTAAGCTAAGCACATCATGGCACAAACATCTACCAGGTATGCTAGGTTGCAAGGTTTAGCTATTTGCTGTGACAATGACAGGTCATGCATAAGAATAGGTTCATCTACCATGTATGACAGACAAGTGAATGTTTGTCCTAATGCAATAAATAAGAGCAGGAGCGAGAGAGTGGGATGTTATCGGAATGATCAAGGGGTTGCTTGCCTTGCTGGGTAGCGGGAAGGTTCTCTCCTTCGTTGGAATACTCGGGGGTATCCTCAGAAGTAGCGCCTACCGCAATGCAGACAAATAACAATCTATACACGCAAGTGCAACAATATGATGCATGATCATGACATGGTAGCATGTATGGATGAGCTAAGGCAACTATTGTCCAAGTTAATTGAAGTTAGTTTGAATATAGGTTCAAAATCATTCTTCATTTCAATTTCCATATTTTAACCTATTAGCAAATGTCTATGTTCTTCTACATAGGTTGCTCTAATATGCATGATAATAGCACCGTTGGATTCATTGGATTTTTTTGATAAATTTTCATATATAAATTATTTTCATCTTATTTACAGATTAATTTATATGAATTTTTAAAGTTTTAAATAATTTCTGGAATTATTTTTAAATTGGAAAAGGATTAATGGCGTCAGCCTAACGTCACCACGACGTCAGCTGGTCGGCTGACCAGGCCAGGTCAAACCTGACAGGGTGGGACCCACTCGTCAGTAACCCATTCAATTAATTAGAGAATTAAAACTAATCCTAATTACTTAATCAACACTGGGCCCACTGGTCAGTGACTAATTAGGTTAATTAATTTGGTTAATTAAGTTATTAACATAAATTTGACTAACAGGGCCCGGCCCCACATGCAGTGACCCAGGGATCAAACCCCTGGTGGTCAAACTGGTTGACTCGTCGGCGTTGAGCCGTCAGCGACGTCAGGGACAGCGAAGGGGGTCAGGATTCCTCCTTCGGCGACCAAATGGACGGTGGAGGGCACCAAACTGCTCTGCTTGCTCGCGCGCATCGAGCTCGACACTTCCCAGGGGCTGGGATGGCCGAAGTCGGCGCCGACGATGAGCACGGCGGCTGCCAGAGCTCGGACGAGCACGGTCTCGTCGAACTGGAGTGAGACACGGCCGGAACTAGGCACCTAGAAGCACTAAGCGGCCCCACGAGCTCGATGGTGGCCTCTGCTGGACCAACTAGTCACCGGAGCATCGTCGGCGATGAGCTCATGCGGTGGGTCATTCGGGAGTCGGTGCAATCGGGGCCTACAGAGGGGGAAAAGTCCGGAAAGGAGAGAGGAAAAAGTCGGGAGCTCATAGCAGACTCGACGCTGTCGAGAGCTTGCTTAGGGAGGGCTCGGAGACGGCGATCAACGGCGGGAAGCTTCGGGTCCGAGGAGCAAGACGAGCTCGAGGACGGCGCTTCGGGGCTCCTGGCGATGCCCGACTCAGTGAGGAGGGAGAAGGCGACGAGGCGGAGCGATTGGAGTGCTCAGAAGCGAGGGTGAGCGGCTAGAACTACGACAGCGAAGCTAAAGCACCGGCGGCCATGGCGGAGCAGAGGAGGAGGAGAGCAGAGAGGCGAGCGAGGGCGAGAGGGAGAGGGCGATGGGGACAGCTCTAGAGCTTATCCCCGTCGCGCTGGCGAGGGGAAGCAGGCAGGCAGCTGCCGGCGTGGAGGCATGCCCACACGCGCGCTCCGGCCACACGCCCGTCCTCCTGGCCGCCAGGAGGACGACGATGGAGCCGGGCCAGCTGGGCCGGCCTAGGTTCATCCTCCCTTTTCCTTTCTGCTTTATTTTCTTCATTTTCTTTTCTATTTTCCTATTTCTGATGTTTGTTTTATTTTCTTTTCAGGTACATATGCTAATTTAAAATATCCCAAATATTTTATATATTGAAGTTTGAATATTTCAAACTTATCTAAAAAAATCAGGATATTTTGGAAACTAAAATAATGATAATGCTTTATTTGATATTTTCAGAAGCTTTATCATTCATTTTTAAATTGCTTCAGTTGTTCAAATATTTAAAATGGCCCATGTTATAATCATGTCCATATTTATCAGACATAGGGAACATTTAGGTAGGGCATTTTGGATTTGCTGAATTTTCACTAACTTGAATTATTTTGATTCAATGTGAGCTTGGGGTTTCTTTTAATCCCCATTTCATGTTGATGCAAAATGAAACATGATGCAACACCCATGATGTCCTATGACATCTAGCTAGGGATGTGACAACTCACCCCCACTCAAAATAATCCCGTCCCGAGATTTTGAAGTCGTCGGGAAGAGTGCGGGGTACTCTAGTCGAAGACAATCTTCTCTTTCCCATGTGGCCTCCTTTTCAGAATGGTGTGACCACTGAACCTTGAGAAACTTGATGTTCTGACGCCGAGTGGTACGCTTAGCTTGATCAAGAATATGAACAGGGTATTCTCGATATGTAAGGTTATCTTGGAGATCAAGCGCTTCATGGTCTACCTCACGGACAGGGTCCAAGAAGCAACGCCTGAGTTGCGAGACGTGGAAGACATCATGAACCTTGGAAAGATGCGGTGGAAGTTCCAATTGGTAGGCAACCTCTCCTCGTTTAGCAAGAATGTGAAAAGGTCCAATGTAACGAGGAGCCAACTTGCCCTTGATACTGAATCGATGGGTACCCTTCAGAGGTGTAACCCAAAGGTAAGCCTTCTCGTAAACTTCATAGGTCACTGTCTTATGATGGCGATCATATTGTCTCTTTTGACGAG
Source organism: Hordeum marinum (assembly GCA_022496015.1). NCBI lineage: Eukaryota > Viridiplantae > Streptophyta > Magnoliopsida > Poales > Poaceae > Hordeum > Hordeum marinum. The sequence goes on along the minus strand of CM039675.1, from coordinate 159,077,815 downwards.
ATTGGGCTGTTTTCAACTTTTCACGAATAATGCGAACTTGCTCCTCTGCATCCTGGATCATATCCGGGCCAAAGAGTTGCCTCTCTCCGGTTTCTGACCAGTTAAGAGGTGTTCGACACCTTCATCCATAGAGAACTTCAAAAGGGGCTTTGCCCAAGCTTGATTGATAACTATTGTTATATGCAAATTTAGCAAATGGAAGACATTTCTCCCAGTTCATACCAAAAGATATAACACAAGCTCGGAGCATGTCTTCGAGAATTTGATTGACTCGCTCAACTTGACCACTTGATTGCGGATGGAAAGCAGTGCTAAAGGATAGATGAGTCCCCATAGCGGTTTGAAAACTTCCCCAAAATTGGGAAGTAAAGATACTTCCATGGTCTGAGTTAATCTCCAAAGGAACACCATGAAGAGAAACTATTCGAGAAACATATAACTCCCCTAGCTGGCTAGCAGTTATACTCTCCCGAACAGGAAGAAAATGAACCACTTTGGAAAGGCGGTCAATGACCACAAAGATAGCATTATTCCCTCTCTTAGTCCTAGGAAATCCGGTAATGAAATCCATACCGACCTTATCCCATTTCCATTCAGGAATAGCTAAAGGTTGAAGGGTTCCAGCAGGACTTTGATGTTCTGCTTTCACGTGATGACAAACATCGCAATTAGCGACAAACTGGGCAATTTCTCTCTTCATCCTAGTCCACAAGAACCTCTAGTGTAGGTCCTGATACATCTTGGTACTATCCAGATGAATTGTGAGAGGATAATCATGAGCCTCCTTAAGGATCAGCTGTCTTAAGCATGTGCTCTTGGGAACCACCAACCGGTTCTAGAAGAACACAACACCTTCATCATCCTTGGAGAAATCTTTAGCATTTCCGCTACCAATATTCTCCTTGATTTGGGATATACCCTTATCATATTTCTGGACAGCTACTATTTGATCCTTAAGATTAGGTTTCGCCACCAAGTTGGATAGGAATTCTTTAGGAACAATGTGGAGGTTTAACTTCCGAAATTCCTCATGGAGAAGTGGTTGACCTTGTTGTAACATCAGGCTATTACAATAAGACTTACGACTTAGTGCATCAACCATGACATTGGCTTTCCCCGGGGTGTAAGTTATCCCTAAGTCGTAATCTGTAATCAACTCAACCCATCATCTTTGCCTGAGATTCAAATCCGGCTAGGTGAAAAAATATTTCAGACTTTGGTGATCAGTGTAAATTTCGCAACGATTACCCAGAAGGTAATGTCATCAAGTTTTGAGCGCATGGACCATAGCTGCAAGCTCAAGATCATGTGTTGGATAATTATCCTCATGTGGATGCAACTGTCGAGATGCGTATGCAATCATATGACGATCTTGCATGAGAATGCAACCTAATCCTTGTCGCGAGGCGTCGCAATAGATAAGAAAGTCCTTAGAGAAGTCTGGTGGCACCAGAACGGGAGTAGAGGTCAGTCGTCTTTTCAACTCCTAAAAACTGTGCTCACATTGTGGAGTCCACTCGAACTTTTTATCTTTCTTGAGGAGTTCAGTCAGAGGTTTTGCAACCTTGGAGAAATTCTCGACAAAGCGGCGACAATAGCTCGCTAAACCAAGGAAACTCCAAACTTGCTTAACCAATTCAGGTTGAGTCCAATCAAGGACGGCATGAACTCTCTCGGGATTGACAGCAATACCTTTACCAGAGATCACATGGACTAGATAGGTCACTTCTGGCAACCAAAATTCACACTTGGAGAATTTGGCATACAGACGGTGCTCTCGAAGTTTCATCAATACCAGCCTTAGATGCTCGGCATGTTCCTGTTCGTTCTTCGAGTAGATGAGTATATCGTCGAGGTAAACCACGACAAATTTATCCAAATACTCCATGAAGATCAAATTCATCAAGCGAGAGAACATGGCTGGGGCATTGGTTAAACCGAAGGACATGACGGTGTACTCGTATTGGCCATACCGAGTAACAAAAGCCGTTTTTGGAATATCCCCATTTCTAATTCTGATTTGATGGTATCCCAACCTCAAATCCATTTTGGAAAAGACAGAGAATCCAGCGAGTTGATCATACAAATCGTTGATCCTGGGGAGTGGATACTTGTTCTTTATGGTGACCAGATTCACTGGCCGATAATCTACAACCATCCTATCCGATCCATCCTTCTTCTTGATGAAGAGGACGGGACAATCCCAAGGATAAGAACTAGGTTGGATGAAACCTTTCTTCAAAGCCTCATCGAGTTGGATCTTAAGTGTGGCTAGTTCTAAGGGTGCCATCTTATAGGGTCTTCTGGCTATTGGGATAGTCCCTGGAATAAGCTCTATCACAAACTCAACATCTCTGACAGGAGGAATTCCTGGCAGTTCTTCTAGAAAGACATCCAGAAAATCACGGATTACTAGAATATCTTCTAACTCTCGAAGAAGGCTAGCATTGAGGGAATAGAGTTGGCGCTTGGCTGTTCGAGTGGAGACATTAACTATCTCACCCGATGGATGTGTAAGTTGAACATTCCTAGTGTGAGTATCAATCTTAGCATAGTGGGCTTTCATCCAATCCATGCCTAGAATGATATTGATGTCCGAAGACTTGAGGGCTATCAAAGATGCTAGGAAGACTAGCCTATCCACCAGAATCTCATTATCATGGCTCACTCTAGAAGTTTGCCACTTTGAACCAGGAGTCTGAACTACTAAAGGAGTAGGCATATCATAAAAAGACATGTTATGCAACTGTGCATAACTTTCTCAGATGAAAGAATGAGATGCCCTAGTATCAAAGAGAACAGATGCTGGATGACTATTGACAAGGAGCACACCTAGGATAACATCAGGATCCTCAATGGCTTCCTCAGCAGAAACATAGTTCACTCGTCGACGAGCAGGAGCTAGCTTCACATAGAAGGCTTTTCCCGGCTTCCCACGTCCGGCCGGCTTAGCATTAGCCTAAGGACAATCACGAGAGTAGTGTCTTGGTTCTCCACATTTATAGCAGACAACGGTGGCACGGGGAGCAACATTGGCAGGCGGTCCTCCAAATGGCCTGGCTGGAGGGTTGGACTGAGCTGGGCGAGGCACCTGGAAGGATGGCCTTGCGGTGTATCTTGGCGGCAGAGCTGCATTGGCCACCCACACCCGGCGTTTGTTGGAGCCCGAGCCGAATGCGGGGCTGAAGTCACGGTTGTGCTTCCTCGTGGCCTCATAGTCAGTCTGTCCAGACTCGGCATTGATAGCCTTGTTGACAAGAGCCTGGAAGGTTGTGCACTCATGCAGACGCAGATCTCAATGGAGCTCAGGGTTAAGTCCCTTACGGAACCTAGCCTGCTTCTTAGCATCGGTCGAAACTTCCTTCGGAGCATAGCGAGCAAGATTGCTGAACTCACGGCTATAGGCATCCACTAACAGTCTACCCTGGGTGAAAGCATAGAATTCCTCTCTCTTGTGATCCATCAGCCCTTCCGGGATGTGATGGGTACAAAATGTTGCACTGAATTCTGCCCAAGTTGGTGCGGGGCCTATGGGACGCATGGCTTCATAATTTTCCCACCACAGATTGGCGGGTCCTTCCAGAAAGTAGGTTGCAAAGGTCACCTTGTTGGCCTCGGACACATTGGGTGACCAGATCTTGCGGAACATGCTGGTCAGCCAGTCATCCGCGTCGAGTGGGTCGACCAAATGATGATACTTAGGTGGGCACAGCCTGAAGAAATCACCGAGTGACACGCCATCATTGAGATAATTGCAGGGAGCACGCGCTGTGTTCTACTCAATTCGTTCCAGCAGCCTATTGGTCTCTCTCTTGTTCCTTTCAACCTCTAGCATCACTTTTGCCAAAGAAGGCACATATGGCAGATCCTCTTGCCTTGGTTGGCTTCCCTCGCCCTGCTCGGGGGCAGGCACGGGGTTATTCCTAGTTGCCACCATCTTGGGAAAACAAACCCACATCTTAAACATAGAGGACATCAACTCTAAGACATGAGATAAGGAATGTACTAGACAACATGGCATGCAGGGTAAGCACCCAAACAACATGATAATAACAATTGCCATATGAACACCATGATTCATACACACCATGACATAGTTCAGTACAAGCCCAAGCTGAAAGCAAACTATAGAGAGATGACACAACTCATCGGAGGTATTACAAGCTTCCTATACATTATCTATCTACACCTCCGGAGCCCCACTCTCAACCTCAATCATATCCCACAAGACACGCAGGACTGTGGCATACGACTACTACCATACTAGAACTAACATCCACGTACTCAAGCATCGTCGTAGAATGCCTCATACAGGTTACCCCCATAACCAGGGAGCTGAACCTGAGGATCTGGAAACACTCTAGCATGTGATCCTTGGAAACCGTAAGGACACTGATGTGGCCTTGGTCCCCTTGTTGGCGGCAACAGCGGTCCTCGGAGAGGGGTGATGCCTCCAATATCGGGCCAGTCTACGTGTGCTGGCAGATGAGTCCGCGATGGGGTCAGCATCTCCAAATCTCCATATCCTGTCTGCAAGACAGGTGCCAACTGCGTTAGGGTTGTCCAAAGACGTGCACGGGTGGCATAACGCTCCATGTGAAGGGCACGTGCATCACGATCCCTATTCTCCAACATCTGAGCGGTCACCTGCAGCCTAGGGTCCTCATGGGAATGATCATAGTAGGCTGCGCTAAGATAACCATCCTCTCCTCCCATGGAAGAAGGAACATAACAGAACTCTGTGTTCTGAAGTAGACCATGGTGAAACCTCATGATAGTCAGTATGGTGTAGGCGGCCTACTGAACTGCCATATCTATGGTGACACCTAGTCCATAAGTCCAGTGAAGCGGCTCTGTAGCTCCAGGATATGAAGGATATATCTTAATAGTACACAGATACTGACTCTGGTTGAAATCTCGATGTTGTTCCTCCACTGTGTACTCTGGGTACCAATGGTAGCCAGCCTCCATCATAACTCTAACCAACATCGCCGTGTGACCCGGTACATCGATGCACCTGGTCAGACGGACCACCTGACGGGAAGGACGAGGGGGCATCTGAAACAGAGAATGATGCAAAGATATTAGAGACTCTAGCAGAAACTGGACAACATAACGGCTATAATTTCTCAAAAAGGATTTTGAGACAACTGCAAAAGATTGGAAAAGCATAACCACTCGACTTTCTAGACTCAGTCTCTTCTCCATCTGTTTGTCACACCAACAGTACTTGAGTACCGATATTCTCTTGCAAACAAGCTAGCTATTGTTCCATGGTTAGTAACTCGTCATCCTAAGCAATAGATGAGAAGCCTAGTTCTTAACCCCGTAGAAAAGATGAGAATGACTCAGAATAGAATAACTTGGGAAGAGGAGTAAAAAGAGCCTTACGTTCCCTTCCACAATCAATTCCCCTACTTTCCTATAGTGTTTCTAGACTCAACTTCGACCGGTTTGGCTTGGTAGTCCTACAGTCAGTCAGGCTCTGATACCAACGCTGTCGGGACCCCGATCCTAAGTCATATGAATCCAGACTTTATCATATCACATCACTTTGCGGCCTCACGCATGGTAAGTTCCACGGTTGCAGCCTTACCTTAGCCGAGACAGTTTGGGTCTTTTGGCTCACGTATGTGAACATGTCACTAGCAATCAAACGATAGAGAACCCGGGCTGACATGACTAGTCATAGAACCCAAGTGGGACATCCGTATGGAAACAGGCATACGTAACCCAGTAATGCAGGTGTCAGCCTCAAGCATGTGTAGACGAGTCATAGCAAGCTACAAGGACTCCATTACGCCGTGAGACATAAATGCCATCACTGCACATAGACGAGTCGTAGCAGGCTACAAGGACTCCATTACACTACAAGACATTTCGCCGAAGGGACAGACACAGCAGCAAAGAAGGATACATGTCGGTCAATCAATGTGTCCGGAGCAGTAGCAAGCTACCATGGCTCAGTGGAAGCACAAAGAGGCAGTTTCCCATAAAGAATACTACTAAAGGCACACAACTAGGTGTCGGATCCCATACATACCGTTACACGTCACACGTACGCACGACATGCCCGATATGCATAGATACAACCATGGCATCACAACATAACCATACAACAACTTTTATTTAAGAGGCTCACACAAGCCTTGCATAATATGTTCTTACAGATAGGGGTCACATGACCCGACACTCAAGTCATACAAATGAGTCCATACAAACCAAGCGGAAGCATAAGCTATCTGAGTACAGACACATGAAAGGGTAAAAAGGCACATGGCCTGACTATCTACAGCCCGCCAAAGGGCATAGGTCGTAGCTGGGACACCAGCTATTCAGCATCATCAACATCTAGAAAGAACCCACCTGATGGGTCCTGGGTCTCATCTGCAACATTTTTTAAGCAAACATGAGTACAAACGTACTCAGCAAGTCTTTAAAGTAGACCTAGTCTATTCATGCTCATGTATCAACAAAGGGGTGCTGGAGTTTATGCAACAATGCCAGCTTTGACTCATGGCTAACCTATACTACACAATTTTAACTCTTTGTTTAAATCTTAGATATTGCACACGAGTCCACTAACTCCATGACAATACACCACCATGGATTCACTTCCCTCTCCTAGGAGAGTGCCATCCATGATACTCACACTTGTCTTGATATTTTTATGGGTATCCATTTGATTATCTATGAACAGCATAAGTTATCCAAGTAGTCCATATCCGAGGACGCGTCTATTCGAATAGTTTCATACACTACAGGGGTGTACTTCTTCACACACGCTCTCACCGCTTATCGCTGTGTGCTCATAAAACCAGGCACCTCGGCAACCTTCAAGCGGAAGCCCAGCAAGGGAGTCGGCCATGACCGTCAATCACATAAGACCTCTAGTCCAGGCTATCGCCTATTTGACACTGAACCCGCACGGAAGTCCGGCCGAAGTTTCTGCTACGGCCCCAAATGATGTGCGCAGGGTTCCCAAGCCCACCATTCGGGTGACCCTTGGTACACCGTGCCACTGCCTACCGCGTCGTAACCCACCCCTAGGGTCAGCGCTACGCACGGCCTCCAGCATGCTATAAACACTAGAAATTACTTGCAACTCCTGGACTAAGGACTAAGCGACTGATAAGTCGAGAGGGTCAATTAAGTATCCCAACGTGTGGTAGTAACTAGTCTTGGATCACAAACACGGAACTTAGTTCCTAAGAACGGTCCCAATGAGACAACCCGCTATGTACTCCTACATAGCCTCTCATCGCTACCTTTACCAAATCGGGTTTATCATAGGCTTATCACATCGGAACAACAATTTTTCACTCCAGTCCATCACCCAGATGAATCAGACCTGACACAACTCTAAGCATAGCAAGCATAGTAGGCAAAGTAAGCTAAGCACATCATGGCACAAGCATCTACCAGGTATGCTAGGTTGCAAGGTTTATCTATTTACTGTGACAATGACAGGTCATGCATAAGAATAGGTTCATCTACCATGTATGACAGACAAGTTAACGTTTGTCCTAATGCAATAAACAAGAGCAGGAGCAAGAGAGTGGGATGTTATCACAATGATCAAGGGGGTTCCTTGCCTTGCTTGGTAGCGGGAAGGTTCTCTCCTTCGTTGGAATACTCGGGGGTATCCTCAGAAGTAGGGCCTACCGCAATGTAGACAAATAACAATCAATACACGCAAGTGCAATAATATGATGCATGATCATGACATGGTAGCATGTATGGATGAGCAAATGCAACTATTTTCCAAGTTAATTGAAGTGAGTTTGAATATAGGTTCAAAATCGCTCTTCATTTCAATTTCCAGATTTTAACCTATTAGCAAATGTCTATGTTCATCTACATAGGTTGCTCTAACATGCATGATAATAGCACCATTGGATTCATTGGATTTTTCTATAAATTTTCATATATAAATTATTTTCATCTGATTTACAGATTAATTTATATGAATTTTTAAAGTTTTAAATGATTTCTAGAATTATTTTTAAACTGGAAAAGGATTAATGGCGTCGGCGTGACGTCACCACGACGTCAGCTGGTCGGCTGACCAGGCCAGGTCAAACCTGACAGGGTGGGACCCACTGGTCAGTGACCCAGTCACTTAATTAGAGAATTAAAACTAATCTTAATTACTTAATCAACACTGGGCCTATTGGTCAGTGACTAATTTGGTTAATTAAGTTATTAACCTAAATTTGACTAACAGAGCCCAGCCCCACTTGCCAGTGACCCAGGGGTCAAACCCCTGGTGGTCAAATTGGTTGACTCGTCGGCGTTGAGCTTCCGGCAACGTCAGGGACGGCGGAGGGGGTCGGGATTCCTCCGACGACGACCAAATGGGCGACGGAGGGCACCAAACTGCTCTGCTTGCTCACGCGCGTCGAGCCCGACACTTCCCAGGGGCTGGGATGGCCGGAGTCGGCGTCGGTGATGAGCACGGCGACTTCCGGAGCTCGGACGAGCACGGGCTCGTCAAACCGGAGCGAGACACGGCCGGAACTAGGCATCTAAAAGCACTACGCGGCCCCACGAGCTCGAGGTGACCTCTGCTAGACCAACTGGTCACTGGAGCATCGCCGGCAATGAGCACGTGCGGCAGGTCATTCGGGAGCCGGCGCAATCGGGGCCTACAGAGGGGGGAAAGGCCAGAAAGGAGAGGGGAAAAAGTCGGGAGCTCACAGCAAACTCGAAGCCGTCGAGAGCTTGCTTGGGGAGGGCTCGGAGACGACGATCAACAACGGCGAAGCTTCGGGTCCGAGGAGGAAGACGAGCTCGGGGACGGTGCTTCGGGGCTCCGGGCAATGCGCGGCTCAGCGAGGAGGGAGAAGGCGACGAGGCGGAGTGATTGGAGGGCTCAGAAGCGAGGGGGAGTGGCTAGAACTATCGTGGCGAAGCTAAGGCACCGGCGGCCATGGCAGAGCAGAGGAGGAGGAGAGTAGAGAGGCGAGCGAGGGCGAGAGGGAGAGGGCGATGGGGACGGCTCTCAGAGCTTATCCCCGTCGCGCTAGCGAGGGGAAGCAGGCAGGCAGCTGCCGGTGTGGAGCCACGCCCGCACGTGCGCTCCGGCCACACGCCCTTCCTCCTGGCTGCCAAGAGGACGACGATGGAGCTGGGCCAGCTGGGCCAGCCCAGCTTCATCCTCCCTTTTCCTTTGTGCTTTATTTTCTTCATTTTCTTTTTTGTTTTCCTATTTCTGACATTTGTTTTATTTTATTTTCAGGTACATATGCTAATTTAAAATATCCCAAATATTTTATATATTGAAGTTTGAATATTTCAAACTTATCTAAAAAAATTCAGGATATTTTGGAAACTAAAATAATGATAATGCTTTAGTTGATATTTTCAAAAGCTTTATCATTTATTTTTAAATTGCTTCAGTTGTCAAATATTTAAAATGGTCCATGTTATAATCATGTCCATACATATCAGAAATAGGGAACATTTAGGTAGGGTATTTTGGATTTGTTGAATTTTCACCAAATTGAATTGTTTTGATTCAATGTGAGCTTGGGGTTTCTTTTAATCCCCATTTCATGTTGATGCAAAATGAAACATGATGCAACACCCATGCTGTCCTATGACATCTAGCTAGGGATGTGACACATAGGACTGTCATGTTAAATACTTCAAATGAATCATCATCTTGTTTGTGATTGCACCTTGGTTGTTTGTTTAGTTGGTGTTGTTTCTCTTTGGGTAGACGCAACTGTTGAACCTGAGTACAACTACGAGGACCCAACTCTTTGTCCTTCTGAAGAACCAACAGGCAAGATGATCATACCCGGATCCTGACACTAGTTTTGCTTTGCTTGATGTCTCGCTCTTATTGTTGCCACTTGAATGTCAATCCTCCTACATTGTCATGATGGCCTCTAACCCCTCCACTACCTAGCAAACCTTGTTTGGCTAAGTTACCGTTGTTCAACCCCTCTTATAGCGTTCTTAGATGCAGGTGCAGGTTGTTTCCATGTGATAACAAGGATATGTGGAGATATCACAATATTATTGCTATTTAATTTAATGCACATATATATCTTGGTAAGGTACAAGGCTTGGCCTTTTGTTCGGTGTTTTGTTCCACTTTTACCGCCATAGTTACTTTTTAGCGGTGTTATGTTCCATATTTTGTGCTCCTAACATGCTCAGGGTTGTTATGGGGAACCCCTTGATTATTTGTTTGAGATTAAAGCTTGTCTGGCAAGGCCCAACATTGGTACTATATGCTTAACAACTTAATTCTGAAAAATGCATAGGGCTTTGCAACCCCGTGGATAATTAATCAACAACCGGGCCAGTGCTCCTCATGAGTGTTGGTCCAACCTAGAGCCACTTGCGGGGCCACCTCGGGGAAACTCGAGGGATCTCTATCAGGCTGCCGTACGTATTGTTCATCCAGTCATGTCCTGAGTACGAGATACGTGGCTCTTATCGGGTTCGTCAACACGTCGGGCAGTCTTGCTGGACTTTCTTACCTTTCTCGAATGTCTTGTGTGAGGAACTCCGATCTTCTTCAGGCTATCTTGAGGTGTCAGATTTCCTTTCGAATTTCCTAGGATGATCACGAGATCCATGATCGAGGTTATTCCCGCGGCGTGTGGTTAATTTGTGATGGATTACTTGGAGCACCCCTGCAGGGTAAAATCTTTCGGAAAGCCATGCCCGTGGTTATGTGGAAACTTGAATGTTTTGTTTAACACCCGGTTATAGCCAACTTGAAGTAAACTCTAATAAAATACACCAACTATCCACATAACCGTGATGGTCTCTGCTCGTGAACATGAACCGAGAGAGAACACGGTGGGGTTATGTTTCACGTAAGTAGGTGTTTAGGATCACTTAGTGATCATGGTAGTTCTTGATCGTCTTTCGTATACCACCATATTTACATTCATGTTCTCGTAAGGTAGCCAGCAAATACATGCTTAGTGCTTGCTGCAACCTCAACACTTACCCCTTCCAAATCAAAAAGCTTACATAGTTTCGCTACCCGGGTTACATGATTGATGAGTCCCTGTGGCTCACAAATTACAACAATACAGGAGCAGGTGTTGATGAGTATGTGTCAGAAGATGTGACTCGGCTCCGGTGGGAGTACGATGAAGAACGTGGCCGGATATATGTCACGTACCCGATGAGTAGAGAGGCCATGGTCGTGATACTTGGGATAGCAAGGCAGCTTTACATTGCTTCTTTTCTTCGTTTGTTTTCGTCCGTAGGCAGACCCTGTCTTCTGTATGATGCTTGAATAATTGTGTGAACTTGTAATTTAGCTTGTGGCGAGTGTAAGCCAACTCATATATGCATGTATTCATACATGTATGCAATGTTTACTGCACTTGCGAAACAACGAGATGCGCCTCTATCCCCGTCAAGGCCCCCGTGCCTAAATAAGGATAGGAGTGCATCTTGAGCGTTACAAGGCCCTCTCCTCGCAGGTCTTGGTGCTGCTCTCCCTCGCGAGCTTAGGGTCCTCGTGAGGGCCGAGTCTTGAGTGGGGACGTGTTGATCGTGTTTTCCTAACGAGGTGGGCCATGCCCTGGGCCGCAGGCAGGCAGGTCTGGGTACCCCTGTTCTGAGAACACCGACAGTAGACCCCAGGCCCAAGGTGTGCTTGAGACGGACTCCGAGCGAAGCCGTTGAGGATGGCCCGAAGCGTCGTGGGCCCAAAACGCCTGCATTCTAGGCATGACACGTGTCGTGCGCCCAACGGATGCTGTCTCCACTCCCGAGGTCGTCAGGGACCTCCTAGGTCAAACCAATGTGACGGTTGTGCACTGTGCTGGCCATCATTGCCTTTTCTTGAATGCGGCTACCTCCTCGGCCTTCTCCCCTTGGGCCGCGTGGATGTGACCCTTTCGGGAGCTGATGAATTGACAAGAGGGGAGAGTTGCACGCCACTCAGGCCTCCCAGCGGCGCCAGAAGAGCGCCTAGGAGCGCCCGACGCCTGTACTCCCCATGATAGTCCGTCTGACAAGGGTTGGGATGCGCAACGGTGCCATCATTGCTCGGGATGCTAGGGGGTGCCGGTTGTCCCTTGGTCGTATATAAGTGGGTGAGGGAGAGAAAACCCTCTGTACATCTTCATCTTCTTTGCCTCCCAATCTTCAAGCCGCCACCCTCCCAGTCATGGCTCTAGTGAGGAAGTTCTCCGCCACCAAGAAAGGGATGTCCTCCTAGGAGAGGCCCGTCTCGCCACCGCCCAAGAGGGGCCGCGGTCATCGCCGGAAGTATGCCATGATGCCGGTGGTGGTTCCTCGTGGGCGCGTGCGTGCTCCAACGGGGCCCGGGGTTACCCTTGATAACCGAGGGGGACTCCATCCAGCGTGAGTGGCTATAGTAGCCGCGGTGGTGGCACCTGCAGTGGGAGGCTGGCAGTGGCCACTTGGCCACCCCACCCACAGCTCCATTCTGTCGACACGGCCCAAGAGTTTGTGGTGTGGGCGGAGAGGCCGGAGGCTGCTTGATTTCAACTCCCGTGCTTCTTCATGGGGGCGCTCCCGGCAGGGGGGCTTCTGGCCTATGGTTGTAGGTCGACGGCTGCTGCAGTGCGGCCTCATCGGTGGAGGTCGAGGTCACCCCCGGGGGTTATGTGTACCTGAATCGCGGGTAGAAAACATTTGCCCGCGCCCGCGACTTGGAGGGGAGGTGCACCCTCCACTTCAAGTACAACGGGGTGGCGATGCTCTTCGTTAAGATCTTCGAGGGAGATGGCGAGCGCTTGGGGTGTTGCCCGGAAGACAACGGCCATGGCGACCATGGAGATGAGCTTGTCCTTTATGATGGGATTTGCGTCTCCAGCAGTAGTGACACCCCCTACGAGGATAGCATGAGCGACAATAGGGACATCAGCTATGGAGCGCCTCTGTGCCAGCGAGCCCGGACCTCGGGGGGTAGCCAGCCGCCGCGGCATCGCTCCTCTGCTCAAGAAGTGGCCACGCCGGCTCTCCTCCACGGGCCCGTCAAGGAAGAGGAGGACTCCAACTGAGTACTGGTGCGCCGATGTTAGGGCACCCAGGGCGGCATCCCCGAGGGGGCTTCCTCACTTTATTTCTCCTCCACTTCTCCCTTTCCTGTGATCAAATAACCAAAGGGGGGGCTATGGGCATGTAATGAATTTTGGCGCTTGCGCCCTTGTTAGTACCCTTATTATGTGTCCTGGTGCTTGTGTCATTGTTAATTGAAACCTCCTGTTGGTCGTAGTTAGGGTACTTAGATTGACATGCTCGCGGCAATCTTTTCGTTGGGGAGGTTTGGCTATGGCGCTTGGGGAGTCCGGACATCCTAGGAGCTTCTTCTTCTTAGGAGTGACGCAGGTTGGGAGCCCTTTCGGCACTCTGTGTCTACAGGCCCCAGTCCCGCACATTTCTCCACCATCGTAAGGGGCGGTCGGATCAGCAGGATGCAACTATGGGGTGAGACCTGGACACCCTTGGTACTGACCGGATCACCAGGATGACATCAAGGGTCGAGGGGCTATATAACTGGTAAGGCTCTTGAGGCGCGCTTCTTAGGAGCCCCCTTTGACGCTCAAGAAGCTCTACGTCGGCAGGTCCCAGACCTGCACATTCCTTGACCACCATAAGGTGCATCCGGATCACCCGGATGCAACTACGGGGTGAGACCTCGACACCCTTGACACTGACAGGATTGCCAGGACGACATCAAGGGGCTAGTGGCAATATGACCGGTACGGCTCCTGAGGCGTGTTGCTCTGAAGCCCCATTTCACGCTCAAGCAGCTCCCCCAAAAAAATTGTTTCCTGCCCCAGGAGGCGTGAGCCTCCAAGGGTTCCGAGATGGTGCTTCGGGCCGTGGGCGGAGCCCCCGAGTGAGTATGAAGCTACATGCGACTATTGACTAGTCCGAGAGCGCCATGTGAGGATCTGGGAACCATGTCCTTGGCCAGGTGCGAGCATCGTGCCCCACCTTCCCAGCCCCCGCTCATGGGGTACGAGAGGGAGGGAAGAAGGTGAGTGCTCAACTCGAAGAAAGAAAACTCAAGATAGGAAATGGTGATGAGAAGAAAACCCCTCACCCTTTTCTTTAAAACATGGTTGGAGAAAACCCCGAGTTTTGTTCCCGAAAAGTTGGCAAATTCTAACACCAGAAAAGCAAATAACAGCCGTGTCCGGTGCTTAGGCTAGTCTTCATCTTTGTCTTCCCCCGCATGGAGCGTAGGGAATCCACGTTGTGTGGGCATAGCCATTCGACGGCAGTGTTGTCCGCCAGCACGGAGCATGGGGCTTCCACTTGGGCATGGGTGGGAACCCCTCCGCATCCTCGGTGGGCTCCGGGCGTATACACCCAATAATTAATACGTGAGAGTGTCACGGGTAGAACTTCTAGAGGTCCTGGATGTTCTAGGCATTCTGGATCGAGACCCCATCCTGAGTCTCCAGGCGCACGTCACCAGGCCTGGAGACGTGAGCGACCTTGAACGGGCCCTCCCACATGGGAAAGAGCTTGTGCAAACCCTCCCTAGAGAGGACCCGCCTCAGGACGAGGTCTCCTACTTCAAGGGTCCTGGGGCATATGTTACGAAAATGGTAACGCCGCAACGTTTGTTGGTACCTCGTAGCTTGGAGCAAGGCTCGGCGATGGGCCTCCTCCCCAAGCACGAGGTATGTTCCCCGCGCAACATCCTGCCGCTCCTCGTCGAATGCAAAGACCTGTGGGGATCAGTGCTTGACCTCATGCGGGGGGACGGCTTCGGCTCCGTAGACGAGGAAGAACGGGGTTTCGTCGGTGGGCTTAGTCATAGTGGTGTGGATGCACCACAGCATGGACTGAAGCTCATCGACCCAACCCCTACCGTAAGCTTGAAGCTTCTTCTTGAAACTTCTCGCCTTGAGACCCCGCAGGACCTCCGCGTAGGCGCGCTCTGCCTGGTTGTTGCTCCGTGGGTGGGCCATCAAGGCGTAGCATATCTGTTTCTGAAATCACGTTTGCTCCCTTGGTGGTTTTGGTAATTAATAACAACATATAAGTCATTGAACTAATGTTTCCACCAAGTATATTTCAGGAAAAGTTCAATAATAGGGATGGCAAAAGGATTGTGGAATTACCCCAAGATGCAAGGAAATAGGTTGGCCAAGCTTGAAGCAACTCCACATTTTACATTTGTGAGAAATCACATTGAGTCCATAGGAAACCCAATACTATTAAAAGGGGTAAGGTTTTGTTGGTGA